>OY728120.1:780520837-781770837 GCA_963277665.1 Viscum album | reverse complement strand
CAAGGAATTTTTTTCTAGATTAACTTCTTTTAATCATTTTCATTCCATATCCAAGTACACTTGGAAAAACATCCTAAGATACTACCTAGAGAAAAACATGAAACCAAGCACATAAAACTCCCTCAATCAGGGGATAACTTAATGTAGATAAAACAAGAAACCTATCTAACAACCATTAAATAGATTCACAATAGAGAATACCATCTATCTTCATTTCATCAATGGGTAAGCCCAAATTTAACTCATTTCATCACCTTTGGTTCCATTCCCAACACCCACATGCATATACTGATGCATATCTCTAATATATGTGTCAACTACTACCACATCATTTGAGCCTCTTTTCCCACATATCACAATAGCCATCCCAAGATTAGCCATACTAGTCTCACATCTCATCTAGGCCTCCCCAACCCATATCACACATCATCTCTCTAGAATCATCTATATCAGTATCATATCCCAAGGCTCATATCTAGAGAACAAAAAACATTAGTAGGAAGGAAAAAAGAAATCAATAAGGAAAATAGGCCCTCAAACAAGGAATTCATCCTTCTTATGCAAATTATCTCTCAAGGATCCAGACAAGGCACTCGACCTTGTAAATTAAATGGGAAACTCCGGCCATAGAAAACAACTTTATCACACAACTGGTTCTTACTCCATATTGAATTAATTGATTTCTTTATATATAGGTTCCAACTAAGGGGGATCCTAAGGCATCAATCTATAATAAGATATTCAAAAGAAAAACATGATCTTAGCATTTATTCTAGTTTAAAAACCCATTAGAAGTATCGTTCACAATTAACATACCTTTTTAATTATTATCAGAACTAATTTTCATGCTCTAATTTGATTAACTGATTTTTTCAATTCCATTAATCACATGGGATATCATTTCAATTAAATATGCACATTAAATAATTTTATTACCATAATATTAGATTATCCACTAGATTACAAACACACCTCATCTTTAATTAATCATTATCAAATTAATTATCAATTAATTATGGATTTTGGTTATTTAGCAATTTCCACAAAAAATAACATGCTAATCCAATAAAGGAATAGATATCACACTATATAGAAAAACACGAGGCACACCGATATCACAGTACAATAAAAGAACATTACTAACATGTGATCACAACCAACTTCTTTAATATGGTTAAATTTTTATTAGGTTAATTCCATCTCCATCCAAGGGGATTATCCATGATCAATTTATGATTTCACTTAAATTAAATAATAAGTGAAATTAATCCCCTACCATAAAAGCTATCAATGTTATTCGCTTGAGAAAAAATCATGTTATGGATCTCCCATCATCTCTCCCGAAATAACTATATCCATTTGAGGATGTCGTGACACAACCACACCAACCGAAACAAAGATAAACCCCATTTAAAACATGTGAGATCAAATGTTATAGAATAGAGAGAAGATACATGAGGAAATGAGATAAAAGTGGGTGAAATTTCTAGATAAAAGAGGTAGAACTCACCTTGGATCACCACAGATCTCCACAGATCGAAGATGGAAAACATGAATTGATCCCCAGTTGAAGGGATCTTACAATGATGAAGGAGGAAAGCATCTGGTCAAATGGAACAAGAGAAGCTGTAGGGTTTGGGGAAAATTTATCATATGAAATATTTAAAGATATATAGAATTATGTATTTAAATAGAGTGTAAACCATTTACCCATTACATAAAGGTTGGGATCCATTTTCACCAAAAACGAATCACCATTTTATTATTTAATCTCGATTAACAAATGGTTGTGAACTGGACCTACATAAGCTATGAACGTCACTTACATAGTGTTTAAGGATTACACAATGTGTAATCTCTGTACTTCCATCATTTTATAGTCAAACCCCTCTAGACCACTTCCAAGACTTCTCCATGATCTACATTCCTCGATAACTCATGAAGGATTAGATCACCTAGATCTGGTCCCTTACATTAGATATCTATCAAAAAATTATCATACTTGGGAATCCAAAACCAAACCCAAGATAAAATGAAAAGGGGATCTTCCAAACAACCACCCCCTGAGATAACTCGAGGGATCTCACCACCACATAATCTCAACCACCTCACTCAGAGGAAACTAGTGAAAACCCCAAAAAACTAGCAATAAGGTTCCAAGAAATCTCCCATAGGAGATACCTCACAAACAAGAGTAAATACACAACAATAAATAAGAATAAACCATCTAAAGACCCAAAAAGAATCAAAATTCACAAGAGAATAACATTACAATTGAAGAGATAAACCTAAAAAAGATCAGTGTACTGAGTGCTCATTTGTGACTTACATTCCCAGATACTCTCATTCATGCCACCGTGCTGCAAAAATACATGAACCAAGGGAATTTCACGCCCTCACAACACCTTCTCATAATAGTCCTGGATCTCCACAGGCCACTCCTTGTAGGTTTCATAATTGTCAACATCTATATCTCCCCAATAGATGACATGAGATTAATCATGAAAATAACAATGGAGCTATAAAATGTGAAATAATTTGTGTATCCGGCTCATCTATAAGGAATGTTTTGTTCGATACACCATGAATCCAACATTATCCAACACCTCAAAATTCCCAAAAAACCAAGAATAAAGATTACACCAATGAACAAACCTACAAAAACCATGATGAGGAGAGAAATTTAGAATCAAATGATCTCCTACATTGAACTTCATAGGTCTCCTCCTATGATAATCATAGGATTTTTGATGATCTTGCACTACTTTAATCCTCTTAACAATTACCTAAAACATTTATGATATATTCTGTACCAGTTTTAGTATAAGTATTTCTACCTCTCTTACCGTAGTCCAGCATAATGGAGAATGATAAGGTCAGCCATACAAAACCTCAAATTGTGCCATACCAGTGGTGGAGGGGAAACTATAGTTTTAAGAAAACTCAGCCAAGGGAAGGTATCTCATCCATGAACCTTCAAAATCCAAGATAGAAGAGCACAATATGTCTTCAAGAGACTGTATGGTTTTCTCGGTCTGACCATCTATCTATAGATGAAAAGTAGTTCTAAGGCATAACTATGAACAAAAAAAATGCTAGAAACCCCTCCACACATTAAAGGTTAAATGAAGATGTTAATCATAAATGATCATCCTTGGGACTCTATGGTGTTTGACCACCTCCTCCAAATACTACCTAGACAAAAAATCTATCGAACTAAAATCCATGATCACTATAAAGTGGGTTTATTTCAAGAAATGATCTACTATCACCCATATAACATCATATTCTCCTTGATCTCAAGGAAAAATGGTAATTAAGTTTATTGTGACGTCATCTCACTTCCACTAGAGAACATCTAATGGTGAGGGAAATCCGCCAAGAACATGATTCTCATCCATCACCTTTTTCCCAAACCAAATATTGAGAAACAAACTCTGAAACTACAAACTTCAACCCAGGACACTAAAACTGACCTCTCAATTCTTGATACATCTTTTTTCATGTAGGTATGGACCTCCAAAGGTGAACTATGGAACTCTTGGAGAACCATATCATGCATATTCAAAGGAACATAAATAATTTCCTAAAACAATACCTTGTGTTGTCCATCCCAAAACCATCCATCCAAGGCATCACTAAAAACAACTATATATCTCCAAACCACCACATAATAATCCCCCCACTTGGACTCCTCCAACTATTTCACCAAATATGATTGCATCACCATCTAGAAAAGATATAATTTTCCTCCAACATCTACCATATCAATATACATCACTGAGAGTTCTTCTCTCACTCTCTAGGAATATTCAGATTCCAAAATGACCTCAATATGCAACATCATGATAAGTGCATCAACTAAAAAATTTCCCTTATCTGGCATATAAAAAATTTAAAATTCAAAAAGCAGCAAGAATTCCATCCACTAACACTAACAGAAGTTCAAGTCACACTATTAGAATACATAACTCAAGATATTATGGTTAGTAAAACCCAAAAAAAATTCAATGAGGCAATGATTCCAAAACATCAAATAAAACACCACTGCCTCTAACTCAAGATTATTGGTGGATTAGTTATTCCCTTGGTATCTAACTACCAAAAACCATAGGATCACAACTTATCTATGATACATCAGAATTCAACCCAATCCACGATGTGAAGGGTCACAAAGAACCTCAAACTGAACACCCTAAGCAGGAAAACAATGAAATGGAGTGCTGACCAAATTCTCCTTCTGGTACTAAAAACAATGCCTGACATTGGTCAGTCCAAAAAACCACCTTATCGTTTTAGTTCATGGACATTAGAGGTGTTCAAAACCAATATAATTCAACCATAGAACTCTTGTAATATCCTATAAGAAAAGTAAAATCCTCACCTCTTCTGCTTTCTCAGGGGCATTCAAAGTCACAACTACCCCTGTCTTTGAAGGATCCATAGATAATATTGGATGGGGTACCACATTCCCCAATAAAATAATTTTGTGATCTCATAAATCACACTTCAAAAAATCCCAAATAGATTCTCATGATTAAGAAATCCCAAAACATCACACAGATTCTCTGCATGCTTTTTCTATCATTCGGAGTACACAAGGATGTAATCAATGAAAATCACCAAAAAATTATCGAGGAAATATCTAAAAAATATGTTCATCAACCCCATGAACATAGATATAGTGTTTTAACACCAAAGGACATCACAAAAAAATCATAAGGCCCATAATGATAATAAAAATTAGTCTTCTAAATATCCTCATCCTTAACATGCATCTGATGATATCCGGACCGAAAGTAAATCTTAAAAAAAACATTATCCTTTAAACTAATTTAATAAATCATAAATCCATGTAAGGGGATATAATTTCTTCACTATCACTTGATTCAAGCAATGATAATCAATAAAAATCCATAAAATTCCATCAGACTTCTTCACAAACCAAACTAGTGCACCGCAACATGACATGTTGTGTCAAACAAAAATTCACCACAATAGATCATCGAGCTATACTCATAGCTCTCATAACTAGTATGTCACAATCATATATGGAGATATCATGATAAGAGACACAGCTAGATGTACCTAGACTCCAAAATCGATCTCCTGTCAAGGGGGTAACACTAAAACCTCCGCTGGAAAGACATTAGGGAACTCTTCCACAACCCTAAGAAACAAAAAATATTGAACCATTGATGAACTCAGTATCAACTCATCCAAAAAATATGATAAAGATAGAATATTCCTATGACTCACCCGAGGGTCTCAGTCACCAACAAACACTTCTGGCTCTCCAACAACATCATAAAACACAACATTCCTCCTAAATCAATCCACAATATCCTACACCGAATATAACCAATCCATGTTTGAGGATGATTTCATATGGATGTATCCATAATAATAAGAAATCTCCCCAAGAGTGGTGTTTCCCTTGAACTAGCTCACAGTATCAACATACATCATACAATTCAAATCAACCTCCATCTGGATTAGTCAATTCCAATGGCCACTATAATATTTTCTACCTCATGTTCCAAATCATAGACAAGGGTATGTGATATAAAGGATTGTGTTTCACCTGAATCAAAATAATCACACACCCAAGTAGAAAACAATAAATGTATTCCTAGAACAATATCTGTCTTTCCTGGAATTAGAAATGCTAAATCATGAAGCTTATCATGACCCTATACTTTGCCTCTCTAACCCAAATAATGACTGCCTCCAAAGCCACACTCTACTAATTGAGGATGGGGAATATCACAAGTTTTTCCTTTTCTTTCACCATCTCCTCAATACTAATCCCAAACTGGGCCACCCCTCTGCAGTTACCTCAAATGAATCTACGTCGACAAAGGAACCTAAAGAGGAAAAAATATAACATGTTGATTTATCAGAATGTTCGGGCTATCACACAGCTGATGACCTCATCCTCCATAAGAAAAACATGCATCTTATGCCTTAATATAATTTTTAGAGCCTCTGACCACAAATAAAAGAGATGATAAGGGATGAAACCATGCCCTAATAAGACAAAATCTCTTCTATCCGAAAAACATGGACCCCCAGACCACATCTTTGGTTCATGAGGAATCTTAACGACTCCCGTCTCATGACATCCTAGTTCTATCCACTGTCCTCCCAATAACATATACTCTCACCAGAACCTCAAGATACATCTTTAACATAAACTGGGTGACTTGGTTTTGGATTTCTATATGTAAATTCTCCATTAAATGCCACACTCTGACATCCTCATATGGAAATAGGTTTTTTGTATATCGTAGAAGGGTTCTAAAATGGATCTTCAACCCTCTCACACTAGAGCTCCCCAAAAGAAGGGTAAGCATCTCCTAGTGACTATCCACCTTCACAGTCAAAGAATTTATGCTATAAACTGGTCTTAGAACTTCTCCCAGGACACTGTGAACTCCCCAGAAACCTTATAGAATAAGAACTAAAACTGCCTCACTACTCCATGTAGCATCATCATAGCCAATGAATCTCAGGGAACCTACCAAGCACAGATTTAACTGACAGCTATCTCAATCTCTTCCAACTACCCCACTCTGATTAAATATAAAATTTAATCATTATACATTTACGGACTATGGAACTAAAAATATTAGTGTTTCCTCCTCTATGTTTCATCCTCATCATCCTCTACTCTATGATGATCTGTTGACATATCCTGGAGAACATCTTAAGCATGATCCTGATGAAGATGTAAACCTAGAGCCATGCTTGTAAGAAGAAAAAACTTGTTAGAAATCCTAAAACTAGATTATGAAATATTTAATACTAATTAATTAATTAATTATCTTGTTTAAGGTTTTAACCTATCCCAAGGTATATCCATTTCAAACACAGGTGCAAGGAAGAATGATGCATGATCCTTTCCTAGGTCTCTACCCTAAAACTAGTGTCACTTCATTTAGTAGGATCAATAAACTTAATGTTCTATGAATCATATCATAGAGAGCCTTAAATAATTGTGTCTCAACCAGTCTCTGATGTGTACATATCTTATTAACATTGCTGACACCATTTTCCTACCAACCCACGCAACCTCACTTATGCCTAACTCTAAACTCCATTCTATCTGTCAAACCTAAACCTACATTTGATACCACTATATCAAAACCTCTTCCCATGAATATACCACAATTATGGTATAGAGATTTTGACTACCTTAGTGCTGCCACCAGTAGGCCCCAGTTTGGCGACTTGTACTGAGGGTTAAACATAAATATTGGAGGCATTAACCTCTAAGAGAATCATACTGAAGAGATATATAAGAAGAATAAAACAAACAACACCCATTCAGAACTATATATATATATATATATATAAAATCTCGATAAAAACATTAAATTCCATAAAATACTATAAAAACTAAAAAGAAAAGTATAAGTTCCAAAAAGGTAAAGACGACAGCGACCACGAATCCCAAATAGCTCTTGAAAAACCATGAGCTATTAATATCCAGAACGATCACTAACTTGATATATATTACCTAAATATAGTTTATAGATATGTAGGATGATCATAATAGTATAATCACTAGGATCCTCCATGGAGCCTATCTTACAAAGGATAAACAAAATCATGCTAAAGCACAATGAACAACAGTGAAACTAACTCATCACCTAAATAGGTATACTATGTTCACAGCTTCAACATGGCTAACTCTCACCAGGTATCACATAATAGAGAGTATATAATATAGTAATAAAAATTCAATGGTACCCATCTCCCTCTTCCCCACTAGTTTCCACTCTACCTCAAAATTGCATGTCCTAAGCATCTCTCTCCAAAAGTAAGTCGGCCCAAAACATCAAGGAAAGGCACAACCACATGCACCTCATGCATCACCTAAAACCATAATCACATGAACCAATTAATATAGTAACCAATTTGTTTATTATATAAACCATATCCGATATGACATTTATCAATCATCGGGTATTGTACCTCAAGCCATTACAACCCATACACTAATTCAGTACCTCAAACCATCATAGCCTATACAAATCATACCTATAACAATCTTTTGGATACTATATCCCGCAATACATGTGTTTGAAATAACTACAATCCATCAGTTCCCTCAACACATATATATAGGAAAACTAACCACCATTCATACCAGCAAAAGTAACTACCAAGGGAAGAGAGCAGGGATAGAGGGGTTAGTTAGCTATCCATCCTCCCATTATGATATTAGTGAAAATACCCACCCAAAGTCCACTGGGTGTTAGTTGACCTAACTAACCTGGATGATTCAACATATGAAATCATATAATATACATAATATAATATAGTTCACAACTACTCTATTGACATAACCAAGTCTTAGAATCAACTGTAGCTAACATCACTCGTACTCCCAGCTTCCACTACTAAGATCATATATCCTATAAGAACATAATCATATAAAATAGATACATTAATTTCAATCTTTAATTTTAAGAAATTAAATTTATGTTAATTAATTAATTATCTATTAATTAACAATTAACATCATTCTAGGATACATTTAATTGCATTATATTACATCATTAGAGTACACTGCATGCCCTCTAGGAATAATTCCTAACCGAGGACTTGGTTTATCATGATTATCAACATTTAAGGACTTTCATTCCATATCCAGGTACTTTCGGAAAACCATCCTATGATACCATCCAGAGAAAAACATGTAACTAAGTACATACAACTACCTCAAGTAATGAGAAAATGAATGCATATAAAAAAGTAACTTTTCCAATTGTTACTAAACAGATTCCCAAGTGAGAATACCAACTCGTAGCATCTCATCAGTAGGTAAGCCCAAAATTAACCATTTCCATCAGCTCTAGTTCTATAAAATCCCACCCCTCCTCTTTGACTTTATTCAAGGTGGAATAACTAATTATCCTTAAGTGGCATCCCCAAGGTGACAAAGGATGTAAATAAATGTCGAGGTCTGCATAAATAATTGGGGAATGATTTTACATTTGAAGTTAAAACAACCAAAACAAACATAAGAAGACAAAATACACTAGATGATGCATGATAAAAATGTAAACAACTCAAATTAAAACAATAACATAACCAAAATATAAGTAACAAGTGGAAGCCAAGATAAAAAATAACTACACAATGGAAGACAAACTAACAATACTCCAAGACCCCAGAGACACCAACCCAAAAACACTCATCATGCTCCATGCTCCATGATCCAACTACACAATCCTAGCCCATGTATCATGATGAACCACTCAATATTTTTTATACATTCCCTTAACCAATGTCTTGATAAACCATATATGAAAATGCACCAAATTTCTGAAGCATGGGGTCAGTAATAAAACTTAGTAGGTTTTTCACAAATGACTTCCCTACTCAAATCAATAGGATAAAACATGTAAAAAATTTATATAAAACAATTAAAAATAGTTTATGTAAAATCCAAAGAAATTACAACAAAAATATTTTTCCAATCACAAACATATACAAATTAAAACCATTTCAACGGTAAGACACAAACAATACATTATACCATTTCACATTCCTTTATGACATAGCCATTCCATAATTTCCATACACACCCACACATGCATGCTTCTCACATAGCTCCATTATCAGGAGTGGTTTGTTATCCATAAAATAATCCATCACTAAGTTGAAAATTCCCTAGTGCCCCAATTACATATTCCACTTATCCAGGGTCACGTCACTTTATATCCTAATGGTACACACACCTTATTCAGAGTCATATCGAAAGTATGAACTCAAACTAACCATGTATGCCAAACCATTTCAATCCAATCATTTAAAATCATTACAAAAAATATTAATTTATTGAAAACATTTCCAACAAAAAAAATTCAATAACTTCAATAAAGTGATGTTTTAAAGTTAGCATTTTAAAATCAAAGATACAATGCTCTTTTAACAACAATTTCACAATTTCACAAACAATAACTAAAGAGGGTTTCTAACGTGATTTGAACATAAATTTCACATTAAAGTTCAATAAATTAAAAAAATTTGAAACTAAGACATAAATTTCTAATAATAGGAGTAAAGTTTGAATCCACCTACCATGGGAATTATGGAGAAAACAAAGAACGATAAGAAAAATCCCACAAAACCAGGTTGAATATCCAAAACCCCCCCTTAAATCTAATCCATTACCATAAAAAATTACCAATATAACCATTAATAAAATAAAGACCCCTAGATATATCATTAATAGTCTAGATCTAAGAATCCTATAGAGGGATGAAAGCAGATCAAAGGAATACTATTTAAAACAAAAACTTACCATGGTAATCGACCATCAAAGCACCGAGATTGGCCTCCAGATTACTTTTGTATCAAAGGGGGGAGACTCCACAACCTTTAGCTTGAATAAAAACAAAATTAGGTAGAAAATAAGGAAAATTATGGGTTTGGAGATAATCCTAACCTAGATCCGCTTTTTATGGATCTTGTGTTTAACCTGTGCACTATTAGTTGCACAATTAGAACAATCATGGCTAACAGTGCACCAACCTCTACCTCATGTGTCACCTCGCATGGTTGGATTTTATAGTTATAATAACTATACACCATCTTTTAAAAGGTCCTATATCAAACTTTTAGTGGTTTCTTTTTGGTTGATTCATGACTTGGCCAACCCATGCACCTACCCAGAAGCTCCTATTTCATTTTTCATGGTTTCATGTAGGGGTTGCACAGTTTTTGATCGCACAATGATATAATACAGGTTATTATCCTTATACTTGTGCATTAAATTGTTCATGGGTTTTAGTATCACATTATTAAATCCTTTTCCACTCATTACTTATTTTGAATTCATTTTATGAAAACATGCTCAAAATATGTAATTTAACAATGGACCAATTTGACAGTAGTTCGCTTTTTTTTACATAGAATTCACTAACCTAATAAAAATGTTAAATTTAATTTTTTAGAATTATTTAGTAAGTGTTATTCATTTCATATAACTATAACAAATGCTGACTATGAGAACAATGGGCCCAAATAAGGCATACAGGTAAAGACATTGGGGGGGGGGCATTTTGAACCACCCTTATGTATTTGAGACATAACTCAGGCCTCAGACATCCAAATTGAATTATTTCAACTACATCGGAAAGTTAACTTGAAGGCCCATCTCTAAACTGAATCTAACGATATTTTCACGCATTATTATTATTAAAACATATGGATAAAGAAGTAGTAAAAAGTATTCCATGAATAGTGACTTAGTCCCTTTGATACTTGACTAATTTTTGTTAAAATTTTGATGTAATTTTCCATAAAATCACTCCTCAACCTAATTATAAGTTGATTCTGGACCATAGTTTATAATAGTATCTATTGGTAAATATTATTCACATCTATGGCTTCCTCCCCCCACATGGTGTTCTAAACTACTTATAATCACCTAGAGAGGAAAGTGATGAAAATATCAAGCTTCATGTTTGTATTAAATTTAATGATATTTTAAATTCTATTATTTTGTGTTGTTTTTATTAATATTATCTAATATTTGTTTTATTTATGTTCTGTTATGTCATACTCAAATCATATGATCATGTTTGGGGGTACCCATTCAGTTAATGTTCACACACTGTTCACCACTTCTTCTTCCACATTTCAATTGTAGTGTTTGTGTATTTTATATTGTTCAATTGAACTATCATAAAAACAGATAGGTATATGTGGTTTCATTTCATGGTAACACATTGAAATAACATACAATCCTGGATACCATATTGAGTTCTTCATATGTTTCCTTAGTGAGTTTCAGTTTTAAAGTTAGACACAAATCACCCTATAATCAGCAGTAACTGGTGAATCATTTTGTGTTACTGACTGAACCGTAGAAGGTATAATAGTATAATATTAGTAAAATTCTAGTTATAGGTGTTTCAAATTAGGTATTAAAATATCTAATCCCTATCTATTAAAGTGATAAATAATGATCATCATGATATTTCCCCGCGTTCATTGTGCCTCATCAAATATTTTATTTTTTTTCTTTCTTGTATTTCTTACTTTTATATAATTTCATCATAAATAAAAAACACCAATTTCATAAAATATCATTACAGGTTTTAATAATCCTAATCTTATTTTAAAATTAATCATCTAAGGCTCCATCAAGAGGTGACCTGAGGTTCCTTCTATACTACATAAATTATACTAAAAATTAAACATTTAATTTGACGCGCTCGACAACACGAAAAAATTTTAGAACAATTTTTTGGGGTGCCAAGATAATTATATTCCATTAATTTTTTTATTTTCATTTTTATTGATTAAAAATTTCAATCCCCATTTTTCCTTTTTATTGTTTTTTTATTTTTTATTCTTTTTTGTTTTTCTGTTCTCTCTCTCTCACTAATTGTATAATATTACATTATATTTTCTTTTATACTTTCATTATTCTTAAAAAATTATTTTATCCATATTCCATCATATAAATAAATAATCTGATACAAATAAAACCTCAAAAAATATTTTTTTGAACCGATCAGAAAAAGAAAAACTGCTTGAATTTGGACTAGAAATTGAAAAGACACTTCACTTAAAAATTAGGTCATATAGATATTTACATTCAAGTAAAATTTTTGAACTTATTTTTGATCCTAAATTATTCCCAAACCAATCAAAAATTGATCAAAATAAAACCCCAAAAACATGGATGAAAATAATCGAACCATAAATGAACTGACAACCTGGGATGTGGTCTACCAACCTGCATACATCCAATATCCTCAGGAAGCATCCAATATTTAGATGATTTGAGGAATCATAAACCTCATTAAAAAATTTCATGGTACTTATAGTGAGAAAAATCACAAATATCTCAAGGAATTTCACATAGTTTTCTCCGCTATGAAACCCATAAATGTTTCTGAGGATCTCATTAAGTTTAGGGCTTTCCTTTTATCCCTTGAGGGTATAGTCAAAGACTGGATATAAAATATGCCTACCATAATTGGGGGCAGGAATGACCTTAAACTAATATTTATATAGAATTTATTTCTTGTATCTAGAACATAATCAATTAGAAATGAATTTTGTGGCATTAGGAAAAAACAAGGAGATTCCCATCATGAATATTGGGAGAGATTCAAATGAATTTTGTCAAGTTTACCCCACCACTAGATTAGTGAATAATTGTATAATCAATTATTATATGAGGAAATTGTCCCAATGGATCATGGTATGATAGATTAAACATATAATGGTACTCTAGTTGATAAAAACTCCTACCACTCATGACTTAACATCTAACATGGCCCAAAATGTACAACAATTTGGTAAACGATCAATTGCACCAACCTAAGGAGTTCAGGAGGTAATAAATTAATCCCTAGAACAAATGGTAGATAATAAAACTGATGATAGGCATACCATTTGATAGAAATTATCTCAAGAAAAAGGGAATTAACACAATCCTCTCATTCCATTACATTATGGTATTTTTTTAACAATACTAATTTTTCCAAATAGTTCCCACAACTTTCGGATTCATCTGAGTCCTTTGCATCATTATTCCATGGGTGTCCATTCCAATAAGTACAACCCTTCAAGAAAGAACCATCTATGCCAAATCCACACCCCAGGTGGAAACCACCACCACAGTACCAACAAGGAGGAAATTCATGCTACCTGAAACAAAATGGGTATAAAAAGGCCAAGGTATGTAACCTTATTATCCTTCACCTTTTCAGAACCATCCTCCACTTCCCAAGTCTGAACAAATCCTCAAGGATATGGTAAAGAAAATGGAATTCTAGATCCTCTAGTTCCAATAGACCACATTATCAAAAATTCAAGACCTACGAACTCAAGTAGGACAATTGTAATAAACAATCAATGAGATAATGATATAGGTTTTGGACAACTATCATCACAACATATTTCTAATCCAAAATACCAAGGTAATAAATTTTAAATAACACTTAGTAGTGGTAAATATGTTTCTTATTACACTAATTTTACACAATAGGTATGTACCCAACAATTAATCTCAGTTTCTCCACCAAAAAATGATTCAAATGAAGAGAAACAAGACAAAAAGGGAAAACAAATCATCATTGGGGATTCTCATAAACAATCCATTCAACTTCCTTTCCCCCAAGGACTCTCTAAACCTCAGAAACCTTTTGATAATGTCATAGATAAATTAATAATGGATACCTTTAAAAAGGATCAAATTAAAATTACTTTATTGGATGCAGTTAAACAAATTCCTCATCATGTAAAATTTATTAAAGACTTTTCACCGATAGAAGAAGGCTGAAAGGGAATGAGAGAGTCAACCAAGGATGGATTTTCTCAGCCTTGATACAACCATAAATTCCAACCAAATTCAAGTAATGAGGTAGTTTCATAATACCTTGAACCATACAAGAGTCTTTATGTTCAAATGCAATAATAAATTTATGTGCTTCCAATTATATAATGCCTTACTCAATGTAAACTTCCCTATAGTTTTGATAGCTTCAACTGATGATCAATATCGTTAAACATGACAACTGGAGCATAAAAAACCCATCAAGAGTGATCAAGGATGTCCTTATCAGATTAAATAATCTCATCTTCCTCATAGACTTCTACACACTTTATATGGAAGATACATGAACCTAATAAAATTCCCCTATCAATTCTGGAAGTCCATTCTTGAATATAACAATGGGGACCATCAATTTCCACAAAAATATACATTCCATTTAGTTTGGTAGAGAAAAGTATGTTTTGACATCCTTGATGCTATTAAACATCTCATTGAACAGAACTCCATTCTTCCTATCTACTCGATGGAAGTTATCTCTAATGACACAGATGCAAAAAAAATCTCTTCTTAACCCATACTCTCATTCATTTTCCTATTCTACACCCATGGACGATTTGATTTTTGATTCATGTTTTGAGTGTTTTGTGGGATAAAATAAGTGTAAATTTTTTTCTTTAATTGATTATTGTGTTCATTATAAGGTACCCATGACTATCAATGATTCTGTAAATCTTATTTCCATTGATTCTCTTTCATTGGAGAATAAAAGTGAGAATATAGACAGTTTCATAGAACTCCCTCCCCCTAAATTCCCTCCCTGAATCCAAAAACCTTCACTTTTGGAATTAAAACCGATTCCATATAATTTAAAATATTTTTAGGTTGAGGGTATTGAAAATTTTCCTGTTATTATTTCCGAAAAATCTCTCCATGTTAGGAATGGAAACTTCTAAACCTTTTAAGGGAGTGAAAAAAATAGGATGGACATTGGATGATATTATTGGGATTATCACATCTATTTGTATGCACCATATACTTTTAGATGATGAGGCTAAACCCATAAGTAAAGATAAACTCAAGTTTAATACAACTCTCTTTGAAGTGGTAAAATTAGAAGATAGTAAATTAATTACTGTTGGGATCATTTATCTTAAATATGATGGTAAATGGGTTAGCCCATTTTAAATTGTGCCTAAAAAAATGGAATAAAAGTTGTTTCAAATGATTTGGATGAATTGGTTCCAAAACATGTGAAAATTAGTTGGCATGTTTGTATTGACTGCTATCAACTAAATCAATCCACGTAAAGGAATAATTTCATTTACCATTTATTGAACAAATTATAGAAACAGTAATTGGTAAGTCATATTATTGTTTCCTTGATGGATATTTGGGTTATTTTAAAATACATATGGCCACCAGGGATCAAGAAAAGGTAAAATTTTCCTCCCATTCAACACATTTTTCTATAGAAGGATGCCCTTTTGTATATTTAATGCTCTTGGTACTTTTCAGTGATGTTTATTGAGTATTTTTTTAGTACATTTATAATTACATGGAAGTATTTATAAATGACTTCCCGATATATGAATATTTTTTTGGGACTGTTTTTCACAGCTAGGTTCTTTATTCATGATTTCATTGAAAAAGATCATGTATTAAATTATGAGAAAAGACATTTCATGGTTGAGTGCGGGATAGTTCTTGGAAATGTTATTTAATATTAGGGAATTCAAGTGGATAAATCAAAAATTTAATTAATTTCATTCTTTAAATACCCAAAATGTCTTCATGGAATGCGATATTTATTGGGGAATACTTGTTTTTACCACCGATTCATTAAAGACATTATTAAGATCACACATCCCTTTTCCTAGTTATTACAAAAAGAATCTGATTTTGTGTTTGATAAAAATTGTGAGTAAGAATTCAATTCACTAAAAATGAATCTCACATTACCTTCCATCCACTAACCACCAAGGTGGGATCTCCCCTTAAAACTTATGTGTGATGCCTCAAAAATTTCATTTGGGGTAGTTTTATTAAAATGGGTTGAGAAGGATCCTAATGTCAATGCATATGTATCACATTCCCTTGACCCAGCTCAGTTAAAATAAACAGCTATTGAAAAAGAACTCCTTTCTATTGTATTTTCTTTGAAACATTTTCATTCATATCTTCTTAGTTCAAAATTAATTATCTTCTTAGATCATGTTTTCCTTCATTTTCTCCTTAAGTAGCCTAAAGCTAAGCCCTACCTCATTTCATGGATGCTCCTACTCTAGGATTTTGACCTTGATATTCATGAAGAGAGAGGATTAAAAAATGTTGTAGACATCCAAATTAGTAATATTTTCCCACCATTAGACCATCATGTGGACTCACCCTTACATATTGGTGAATTCTTCCCTCATGAGAACCTCGATGATGTTGTGGTCCTTACCCGCTGGTATACATACATTAATAATTTTCTTCCAACATCTAGGGTCCCCACAGATTTTATCAATTCATAGTCCCAAATACTTATGCATGATTCATGATGGTACATTTGGGATGGCCCATATTTGTGGAGAACGTGTTGTGACCAAGTTTTTCTTCATTGTTTCCCTGACCATGAGTTCACCTCTATTTTTAGGTTCTACCACAATTTGGCTTATGGGGGACACTTTGGATCTCAACATTTTTCTCAAAAGGTCCTGGACTCAGGAAATTATTTGCCAACATTCTATAGGGATTCCCCTAGATTTTGTAAGCCCTACACACAATGTTAATTCATATGGAGTATCTATAAGAGGAATGTAATGCCCCAACATCCCATGTTATCATGTGAAATCTTTGATGCATGAGCCATTGACATTATGAGGCATTTTCAAAATTCAATTGGCTTTGTGTTCAACTTGCTATCTATTGAATATGTCTCTAAATGGGTGGAAGAAATGGCTACCAATACTAATGAATCTTGAGTTGTTGTTAATTTTGTGAGGTCCCAAATTTTCCATCGGTATAATTTGTCATGATTCATCATTAGTGATCTTGGTTCAAATTTTGTAAATTATAATACGAAAATTACTATGTATGTATGAGTTTTTTAATAAATTATCCACTACATATCAACCCCAAACTAATAGACAAGATGAAATATCAAATCGGTATATTAAGACAATCTTGGGAAAAATATTACAACCCAATAGGAATGAATGGATTTGGTTCTTGGAAAATGCACTTTGGGGGTATCATACAACTTTTAAAACCTCGATCAGAATTTCACCATATAGGATTGTATTTGGAAAGGCTTTTCACCTCTGAGTGGAGGTAGAACACTGTACATATTGGGTTGTTAAATAATATAATATGAATCTTTCACATGTCGGTGAGCTTAGGAATCTGTAGATACAAGAGTTGGAAAAAATTCCACATAATGGACATGAGAACTACCAAATATAAAAAGAGAAGACATAGGTTTTTCATGAAGAGATGATTCATTAGCAGAAGTTTCATTTTGGTGAGAAGGTCCTCACGTACAATTCTAGTCTAAAGATCTACCCAAGTATGCTTCCCTCCCAATGGATCATTCCTTACACTGTTACTAATGTTTACCCTTTTGGTGATATATTTTTTTTCATGAGAAGAGTGGGAAAGGGATTACTATTAATGGGTAGAGGCTTAAACACTTCTATGAATATTTTAAAAATCATCTGATGGAGGAAATTCAGCTGATGGATGCCACATATGACACCACTTAGTATGTTATCCCTTCTCCCTACCTTTATTTAATTGTCTTTTTATTTAAACTAATTGAATTGAGGAAAATGTAAATTTTTAGGTGTGGGGGAGGGTGATATGTCATAATTAGGATTAAGAAAACCAATAAAAACAAAAATATATAATAGTAAAATATAAAATTCATTTTAATTTTTGATTTAATTTTTTTGATAAAAATTCATCATAAAAAGAATATCCAAAATCATTTTTCATGATTGAGTCTATTGTGTGGAAAAGTACATTGTTTTTCCAAAAATAAATTTCAAATTAATGTCGATATGGAATATGTTTTCTATAATTTTTATTTTTTAATCATACTTAGGTGATTAATGGATTTTTGAAACCCAAACCTCATTTTCATTGACCAATATTTTAATCCCTTACCCAAGAGACATTCTAATCCCTAGTTTGTATATTCGTCATATTAATCAATTTCCTAAGAGTCTCGGGGTCATATAAAGAAACTAAAACATTCCTTGACTTTGTTTTAATCCATTAGATTCGAGTGTGTTACATTCATGATAGAGTCAATCATTCATTGAAAATCCTTTTGTATAATTAGTCTCTATTTTTGTCCACCTTGATATTTTACCATTATTATGCCTTAGGTACCTTGAAATTCCTATTAAGTAGCTTAATTACAAGATAAATTATCCATAAATACCAATATCTTGTGTACATTCTTGTTTTATTTTCAATAAGTGCGTGGGAGAGTGTGTTTACATGGGAAATATAAGGAAATATTCATTGCTTTATGTTGAAAAAAGGTGCATAATTTCTTTTGGGAATTGTTTTCACATGACATATTGTATCATTTTTATACACATGCTTACCTCATTATCTCCAATAAAAAATACAAAAAAAATATAGTTTTGAACATTGAAAAAAATAGAACAAAAAGAAAAAAATGAGAAAGGATGAAGTTTACTCATTATTATTAACTGGTCAGCTATCAACCACATAAATGGAAAATGGGGATAGTGAGTTGGAGTTGATACTCTTTATGAGGGGTTTAGTGTGTACATTAATGGTGAAAATTTTCTTATTTTGGCATGTTTTGTGCTTAAGAGATTAAACACTCTTCTTCTGCCTCATATTTTTAAACATCAAAATCTACCAACCCTTGAACCTCAAAACAACCTGTTGGAAGTCCTATTGTGTATCACACTAGTTTATTCCAGTATAGAACTTATAATCTTGTAAATCATATGGTAAAATCAAATGAACTATTGGAAAAATCATAACTCCACTTTTATATGTTCCTTGACAAAAGAAGGAAAATTTATAGGTGATGTAGGTTGTGACATGTTGCATGGGTGAAGGAATGATGTTGAAAAAAATTGAATAAGATAGATGAAACATGATATAAAAATTTATTTCATAAATTATACATAATTAATTTCATTTCAAAATAATCTTGTATATTTTCTCACGTTTGATTTAGGAATGAGACTTTATTAGTATATAAGTGTTTCCCAAGAGTATAAAGGTTTATGTGTGGGGTGTGATCGAACATAGATATAAAATATATTATCAACATTACACTTCATTATTACATTATTTATGTGTTTTAGTATCCCATTGGTAATTCCTTTTACACTCATTATTTATTTTGAATTCATTTGTTGAAAACATGCGTAAAAGATGCAATTTAACAATGAACCAATTTTATAGCAGTTCACATTTTTTATCATAGAATTCCATAAAATAATCCAAATGATACAATTAATATTTTTGGGATTATATGGTCATTTGGATTCAATTAATATAATTGAAAAAAAAATATTAATGTGAGCACAAGAGGCCCAAATGATTCCTACAAGTGAAGACATTTTGGGTAGTTCAGATTGAACCAGCCTTTTTTATTTGAAACATAACATGGTCCTTCGACATCCAAATGGGATGATTCCACCTTCATTGAATAGATAATGGGAATTACCATATCTATACATAATTTCAACAAATTTTCAAATGTGTGTTTATTCAACCATTCAGATAAATGATTAAAAATCATGGCATGAATAATGACCTAGTCCCTCAGATACTTGATTGATTTTTTGTGAAATTGTTGATGTAATTATCTATAAAATCACTCTTACACATAATTATCATGGGTTTATAGACCATATAGTTGGATTTTAGCTATTTGGAGGACATTCTCCACATCTATGGCTTCCACCCCTCCCATGGAGTTCTAAATTCCTTATAATAAACTAGGGAGGAATGTGATGAAAATATCAAGCTTAATGTCTATATTAAATTGAATTATCTTTTAAATTCATAGTTTGTGTGTTAAAATATTCATATTATATTCTTATTTATTTTATTTTTGTACTGGTATGTCATAATCATTTCATATGGTCATGTTTGGGGGTACCCATTCTTATGATGTTTCACACACCATTCACCACTTCTTCTTACCTCTTTCAATTATAGTGTTTTTGTAGTTCATATTGTTCAATTGAAATATAATAAATACTTCCATGTCTATGTGCTTTAATTTCATGGTTAAAAATTTAAATAAAATAAAAACCTGGACATAATATTGAGTTCTTTGTATGTTCCCCTGGTGAGTTCTGGTTATGAAGTTGGATACAAATCACCCTATCAACGGTGGAAGCCATTGAATCAGTTTGTGCTTCCAACCAAACTCTAAGAGGATTCATAGTATAAAATCAGTAACATTATTGTTCTAGGTGTCAAAAACCATGGATTAAAAGATCTAAACCCTATATCTTGAAGCGATTATGGATGAGCATCATGAGATTTCCCCGGCTTGATCATACATAATTAAATATGATAATTTATGATTTCTTATATAGATTACTTTTAAATGCTTTAATATTTAATCAACCAAACCCCAATTTCAGACAATTTCCTTCCTCTTTTTAATAATCCTAAAATTATTTTAAAATTAGTGATCTAATTCTTCTGCAAGGGATGACACAGGTTTCCTAATATACTATACAAATTCTTGTAAAAACTAAACATTTAATTTGGAAAGCTTGATAACGCGATCTATTTTTACTAACCATTCTCAAACTATGAACCTTTAGAAAATTACCTTAAATAATAAAAAATTTCGCTAAACTCTCCAAAACATCACAAAAACAGTTTACATACTTTAAAAACATAAATAAAGGTTTACTTACTTGAAAATGTGGGTATTACATTCTCCCCACCATTGGATTTTCTATCCCCTTAATGTTGAAAACCACTGCTATCCCAAAAAAGTTAGATCCACTCCTTGACCATTTCTTTCTCCCATTCCCAAGTCCCTTCATAAATCAGACCATATTTTCACTAAACCTTCACTAGACTGATGATTTTTCAATGTAATTCTTTCTCTTGCCTATAAACAACCCATACTGGAACATGCACCAACAAATCATCTGACTCTAGGTCAACGTGATCCCATCAAATGACAAGGTTAGGATCAAGTTGATACTTTTTCAACTGTGATACATGAAACACATTATGCACTCCACTAAACAATGGTGGAAATTAAAACCAATATTCCACTTCTCCAACCCATTAAAGTATCTCAAAATGGCTTATGTTTTGAGGAGATAACTGGTACTTCTTCCCAAAATGAAAATTCCCAAGACATGGAGAGATTATGAAGAACACATGATTACTCAACTTGAATAACAATGGCTATTGAAGATAATCCACATATTATTTATGACTACTCTAATCCATCTCCATTCTATTATAGTACAATTGAATATTCTCAGTTGTATCTTGGATATGGCTAGGACCAACTAGGGAAGTCTAACTTGTTTCCACCCAACACATTGGATAATGAAAAGGAATCCCATAAAATTCTTCAAAATGAGCCATTTATATCAAGACCTAATAAAAAAATTTATTCGATAACTCCACTAATGGTACATGTTATTCTCATGAGCCACCAAAATCAACTACACAGTCCCACAACATGTCTTCCAACATTTGTATCATCCTTTCTAGTTGTCCATCCATCTGAGGATAATACGCCAAAATCATAGTCCACTGAGTTCCAAGGGCCTACTGTAAGGACATAAAAAACAAGACGTAACCCTTATATCTATTTCTGACATTATCAAAACTGGTACACCATGCCTCTTTACAACTTCTTAGATATAGATTTTTGAAAATTCCTCCCCCATATGAGATTCAAAAATACGGAATAAATGGGATGACATTGTGAGTAGATACGCTATCAACTATATTAAATTGTGATTCAAAACCATACAAGGGAGACCTATCACAAAATATGTAGCTATCTGCTCCCATTTCTAAATAAGAATAGGTAAATATTACAGCATACCTACTGGTTTTTGATGCTCTTCATTAACCTGCTAACAAGTTATGCATCTCAAAACAAACTCATCCACCTTCCTTTTCACACCAACCCATAAACAATGTGATTTCAATACCTTATAAATCCTCTATATTCTAGGATGAACAATCCATATTGAATATTAGTAATAATGGAGAAGTTATTCCTAACAAGCTGAGGGTATGATAATTTGATTTTGAAACCAAGAAAACTAGAATCGCATCTAGTGTTCGTCCCTCAATGGTCTCCCCATCACTAAGTTTTGACCTCATCACATCACATTTTGAATCAGATGTTTATTCCTCTTTAACCGTCTCCACTTGACCAGGAACAAATGAAACTACAAATAAAGCTGAATCATCACCTCGATATTCATATTCCAATTGAATTTTGTCTACGACTAATATTAACTACCCCAAATCTAAAGCCTCTTTTTCCAACTAAGTAAATGACATTATGGTTAATGAAACTTCCACTAAATTAGATTTTCCTAGTGTATACATCAAGTCAATGTAAAACATTTGGAGATACTCAATTAATATTCTTTGTCTAAGGTGAAAATACTTTGTGATAAAATATTTTTAAAGCTCTTATGATTCGCAAACACTGTAAATTTATCACCAAAGAGGTAATAACACCAAGTATTCAAATCATAGACTACAATGGATAACTCAAAATTGTGTGCTGGGAAGTTCTTCTAATGAAACTATAACTATCATGAGACATAAGAAACAACATGACCTCCCAGCATGAGAATACATCCCATCCTAGATCCCAAAGCTTCACAACACTTCACTTACCCATGTCCTAATTCCAAAAATATCAAGATCGATGTTGATGTATGGTTAAATTTACTTTCATTAAAATATTTCTAACATACATCATTCCATTGAAATGAAACATTATTCATTGTCAAATCTATCATAGGTGAAGCCATTCATGATAAATAATGAATAAATCATCAATAATAACCAGCAAGAAAAAGAAAAATATATATTTCAAAGGCATTATTTGGAGGTTTCTAAGAGATATTAGCTTTTATATCCTTTGGATCCATAGAAACAACTATTTAAACTATTACATGGCCAAGGAAATGTAATTATTGTATCCAAAAATCACACATTGATAATTTGGAATACCGATGATGATCTTTAAAAATTACCAATACTATCACCAAGTGTTTTTCATGCTCAGACTTTGTCGTTGAATACAGTAATAGGTCATCTACAAAAACCACCACAAAAGAATCTAGATATATTTGGAATATCTGATTCATCAATTCCATAATGATTATTGTTGCATTCATAAAACGTAAAGGAATAAAAACATACTCATAATGTCTATATCTTCTCATAAAATCTATTTTTAGAATATACTCCTTTCGAACCTACAATTGGTGATAACCAATTCACAAGTCAATTTTAGAGAAATACTGGGATCCAATTAATTAATAGAAAAGATAATAAATCTATGGAAGCAGATACCAATTCATTATCACAACTTGTTTAAGTTTATGATAATCCACACACAACCAAGTAGTTCAATTCTCCTTTTTCACAAACAAGACCCGCTCTTCCCATAGATACATAATCGACTAAATGAACCCTTTTCTTTCTAGCTCTTCCAACATAACATTAAATTCCATTTATTTTATTGGTTTCATTTGATAATAAAGAAGGTAAATATGATTATTCCCTTAAAAGAGATTAATTTTAAATTCCACTTCTCTTATAGGTGGAAACCCTGAGAACTTCTCAAAAAATCATCCTAATATTAATCAACAATCACTAGAAAAATTATATTCTCGATCTCTTCCATGAATTAAAATGTCAATGATACTAAATCATATGATATCATTCCAAATGTTGGTTCTAACAATCCTTTTTCACTTGCCTTTACATTCCCTTAACCTTTAAATATATTCTCGACTTGATCATCAGTCGTAAAACTAAAATTTCGAGAATAATAGTCACTGTAATACTTGACAATTGTCAACCAATCCATACCCAATATTATTTTATGGACATCCATCTCAAGAACTGAGAAATCCCATATCAACTCAACTCCATAAAATGTTATAGAACTTGATCTACATAGAAGGTCATGACATTCTCTTTGATGAAGAGGAGTTTGAAGTTTCAAAATAGAAGGAATCATATTAACATTCAAAAATTGAAAATCAACAGCATACAAAGAAATAATGAAATGTGATGCGCATGTGTCAAACAAAGATTTCATAAGTTTAGAATTCACAATAATCATAACTCCCATAGTCGATGGTCCTAATTGATCATCCATAATAATTTTCATTGCTCTATATAAATGTTTAACAATAATATTTTTTTCATTATTTTCTTTATTTAGATTTCCCTTGATGAGGAGACGTAGTGTTCTTAGAATCACCATGGATAGCTCATCTATGTCAATGATAAGTATTTTTCTTCCCTCTTCCCATAAAATAACGCAACATATTAGACACGTGAGAGTTATCTTGAACACCTAACCATGGATCCATGTGATAATAGTGCTGATGATTCCTCATCTGGTTTCAATAATGGCATGATCTATGATTTTTTATGCACTCATGCTTCATGCAGTCAAACAAACCACATTTGAAACATCCTAATTTTTCTATTCGGTCTTGGAGGAAGGTTCATCGATCCATCCATTTTATTTTGAGTTATACTCCCACCATGGAAATAAGTGTCCCTATTCCTCTCATTTCAACCATTGGAGTTCCCAGCCTTTCCCATGGGTGTCAACATACTTCCCCCACCCATAGCTCTTGAGATGTCATTTTATGCTACCATCTCTCCATTGACCATCTCAATATAATCCCTTATACATAACACAATAATATTTGATAGAATCACATTCCTTATCCCCAATTCAAAAATGTGTTCCTCCAAGGATGCACTAGCAGCAACTTCAGGTGAAAAGTGAAATAAATTCATAAATTCAGTCGTATACTCCATGATAGAAATATTTTCCTAGTTCAAGTTGAAAAATAATGTTGTTCTTGTGATTTGAAACATGTGAGGATAGAATTTTTGGTTGAAAAATTCATCAAAATCTCCCCATTCATGGCCTTTGTATAATTTACCCTCAAGTGATAAATCCCACCACTTTCATGCAACATCCCCAAACATATACGTCACAAACTTGACTTTCAGCTATGCTGGCATGCTTAAGAAATCGAAGATTTGATTTATCCTATTTAGCCACACCTTTGTTTTCTATGGTTTCAAATCACCCTAAAATATGTGTGGATTATACTTCTAAAACTAAATAGAATGATCCACTTTACATTGTTCATATCTTTGGTTCCCACTATACATAGTTGGGAAATTATGGACTATAATTTTAACTAGTTGTTGGTTCACCAAAAGCTCTTGTGAAACCACATTCTTAGAAACTTCTTCTGGTTAGTTTCTAAGACACCGACTGAGTTGCATTTATGTAACGCAACAGATATCATAAGTCTCACTCCCTAGACACTGAAGGCTTAACGACTTCAAATTCTACCATATCATATCTATCACATAATTTCCTTTCAAAATTCAGTATTTTCTACATTTAAATATTTTTTGAAGTTCATCCTTTGTTTAAAATTGACCCATTTTCAAAATACTCATACCCTGCCTTTTTCAAAATATCACATTTGAAAACAACATCAATACTTTTCAAAAATAAAATTTATTTCACCAAATCATATATCATTACTGAAAATGAAATGTCCAATCCTAGATAATTGTCATTCTAAAATTCAAGTCATGATTATCTCATTGGCTAAACCCATGAAAATAAGATTACAATTCTTATATATACTACAAAATACGTATGTACCTAACTCCCTGGTAACATAATGTTCAACATAAATTGGTTAGATACATCTTTTCATGATGTAAATTTCAAGCTTCGATGACACTACTCCATTCTACCATCCCAACTCAAGGAATAACCAAGAATGACATTAAACTCCAAGACCAACAGCCAATAGAGTTTTCCCAAAAATATTTGGACCGATCAAGACTAATACCATTTGGAAGTCAAAGACCAAAGAAGATGAATCCAATTATAACATACCGCCCTCTTCAATGGATTATGTTGAGGAAGAATATCTACTTGGATTTAAGAGACATCCCCAAGGTGTTTATGGATGGAAAACAATTCCAAGGGATTCAAAAACAATTGGGGGATGATTTTCCCTTTGAAAGTAAAATAACCAAACCAAACATACCAAACAAAACAAAAACTACATTATGCGTAAGAAAAATGTAAACAACTCAAATTTTAACAATAACATAACCAAAATTAGAGTTCCTAGTAGAATCCAGGATAAAAAACAACTCCATAGCAGAATAAAAATTGACAAAACTCTAAGACTCCAAAGACACCAACCCAAAAAATCCTAACATGAACCATGCTCTAACTGTAGAATCCATTCCCAAGTATCTTGATACACAACTAAATAATTATGATACATTCCCTTTACATAATTCTAGAAAAAAAATATATGAAAACACACAAAATTTCTCAAGAAGTGGGTAATTAATGAAACTCAGTAGGTTTTCCCAAATGACTTCCTTACTCATGCTACTAGTATAGAAAATGTTAGAAAATTTATATAAAAAAATTTGTACAAAACAATTCAAAATAGTTTACATCAAATCAAAATCAATTCCAACTAATATCATATCCAAACCAAAACCATTTCAAAGGAAATCCAAAAAAATAATTTAAACCATTTTACATTCCTTTTTGGAATACCCATTCCATGATTTCCATACATTCCCACACATGAATGATTCCTTAACAATTCCATAATCATGATCAGTTTCTATTCCATCCACTAATTTTTCACTAAGTATAAAATATCCTTATTCTAAAATGACACATGACCCTTATCTAAGGTCACATCCCTTTTTCCCCAACAATACACGCCCCTTATTTTAGGTCATATCGAAAGCATAAACTCAGACTAACCATGTATTCCAAACCAATCATTACAAATAAATACAATAAAACCATTATTTTATAGAAAAATTTCTAAAAAACCAATTACATAAATCTAAAAAATCCTTATTTTATAATCAACATTTTAAAATAAAAGATACAAATCCATTTGAAAAAAAATTCCACAATTTCATAAACCATCATTAAAGAGTGTTTCTGCCATGATTTTTATATAAATTTCACAATCAATTTTAAGTAATTCATAAAATTTGAAACTAATCCTTCATGTTGAAATAAGAGGAGTTCAGAGGGAATCCACCACCTTTGTAATTATGGAGAAAATGAAGAATGACACAAAAAAACCGGCAGAACCAGGTTGAATCTCTAAGAACCCACTTAAGATCTATTCCCCTAACACCAAAAATTCCAAATATAACAATGATTAGCATCAAAGACCCATGATTTTTCCTTAATTGGCTATATCCAGGAATACAAGAGTGGTAGGAAAGTATATTTAAGGAAAACTGATTAAAATGAAATATTTCCAAGGGAATCTGGATTAAACACACTAAGATTTTCCTTTAGGTTTCTTTTGCATCAAAGAGGAGAGACTCCACAACCTTGGGGAGGAAACACCCCCCAACATAGGGTCTAAAATAGGAGAAAAAAGGTCTTTATAGCTAATACCGATCCAGATCCACTTTATATGGATCTTATTTTTAACCCATGAATTGTTAATCAAATGGTTAGGAAAACCATGTGTTAACTATGTGACAACCTCTGACTAAAGGATCACCTCACACGGTTGACCTACACAACTAGACTAACCATGTGTCAACCATATAAAAGTATTGTGTCCCACTTTTCGTGGTTTATTTTGGGTGGCCTCATGATTTTGCCAATCTGTGTGCCTATTCCATGTGCCTACCCCAGAGACCATGTTTCATATTTCATAGTTTCCATTTGGAGTTTCAAGATTTTCACTAGTTGTTGTCAAAACACGCACCTTTAGAAATGTCCCACAAACATTCAAAAAGTCATCCAAACTATCATAAACATCACACCAAAACATTAAATAATTAAAAATATTAAATTAAGGGTTACTTACATGAAACCGAGGGTGCTAGAGGTTCTATTCCTGATACCCACGTGCATATTACAATTCAACTCACCAATATAGACTTCATCTTCCACCTCATCATTCAAACCTCACTACCCACATATCACAACATCCTTCCCAGGCTTAGCCATATCAGTCTCACATCACATCCGAGCATGCACGCCCCATATCAGACATCATCCACCCAAGATCAACCATATCAAGCTCATATGACAAGGATTGTATCCAAATCACATCACAAACTAGTGGGAAACAAAAAATAAATCAACAAGGTAACTATGTTCTCAAACAAGGAATTCTTCAATACCATGAAAAAGATCTCTCATTTCTCCAAAGCATGGAACTCAACCTTCCCAAGAAAATAGGAAAATCAGACCTTAGAAAAAATCATTATCAAAAAGTTGTTTTATATTACATTTTGAATTAATCTATTCATTTATTAACAGGTTACAACTTTGGGAAAAATAAGACATCAAGCTATAACAAGCGATTAAATGAAAAAAATATACTCTTAGTATTGATTTAGGTTTCAAAATTTTAGAGAAGTATCATTATCAGTTAACATGGATTTATAATTATTACAAACTAGAATTTTTATATTCTGAGTTCATTAACCAATTTTATCAATTCCATTAATCACATGAATGATCATTTCTATTAAACATGCACATTGCATCAATTTGATTGTCATAAAATTACATTAGCCATTGGAATAAAAACGTTCCTATTCTCTAATTAATCATAAGCTAATTAATTGTCAATTAATTTTGGATTTACGTTATTTACCAATTTCCAAAATAAACAAAATTTTAATCCAACCGAGGCATAGATATCACACAATCTAGTAAAACATGAGGAAAAATGTTATCAAAGTATATAGAAACAACTTCTCCAACATGTGATCGCAACAAACTTCTTTAATATGATTCAATATTTATTATGTTAATTTCATCTCTTACCAAGTGGATAAAGCCCACTCAATTTATGATTACATGTAAATAAAATAAGATAATAAATAAATCCCCTACCTCAAAAGCTGTCAACATTCATCGCATGAGAATGGACAATGTCCTGGATCTCTATTCACCTCTCCCACAATAACTGCATCTATCCGATGAAGAAACGTCATAACCACACCAACCAAAAACAAGAGAAACCATATTAGAAACATGATAGATCAAATGACACAGAGTGAAAAGAAGATACCTGATGAAATGATATCAAACTGGGATAGACTGCTAGAGAACGGAAGTAGAACTCACCTTGGATCACCATATATCACCATAGTTCAAAGATTGAAGCCAAGAATCAATCACAGGTTAAAGTTATCTTGAAAAAACTAAAGGGGGTAAGATTTTGGTCACCTAGAACAAGTGTAATCATAGTATTTAAAGAAAACCTGAGGAAAAGAAACATTTAAAGACGTATAACATCACAGATTTAAACATTGTGTAATAAATTTACATAATATGTAAATGTCAGACTCCAATTTTTTCATAAAATGTGTTTCCTTTTTATTATTTAACCTCGATTAATTACACATTTTTAACCACCCTACACAAGCCGTGAACCTCTCTTATACATCATGTAATGATTACATAGCATGGAAGGATTACAAATTATGTAATCTCCCTAATTCCATAATTTTTTAGCCAATCCCCTCCAGACCACTTCAAAGCCACCTTCATGATCCACTAGCCTTATGAAATCACAAAGGGTTGGACCACACTAATTGGGGCCCTTACATATAGATTGATAACACGCACTTCGAATCATACGGAGCACATCATATGTCAGATTGAAATGTCGTCGATTCCTACACATTAATAATGAATTACTGATCATTTTACTAAAGTTTGAAAACAATCAAAGCTCTATTACATAGTTATGATTATGTGACATGTGTTTTAAATTAAAATGACACTTACATTAACAAAATGTACTTTAAGTCCTACCACTCAATGTGTGTCCGATTGAGGTACTGTCAATTCCTACACATCAAAAAATGAATAATGGATCATTTTTCTAACGTTTGAATATATTCTAATCCCATCTTATTGACTTTTAGAACCCGACTAATTTTTTAAACTAAAATGATGCTTTTATATTTAAAACATACACTTCAAGTTATAATGACAAAATCATATGTTGGATTGAATTTTGGTCAATTCCTACATATCAAAAATGAATTATAGATCATTATCATAAAGTTTGAAAAAAATATTTGCTATTTTTCTTGGTTTTGTCTATGTGATAGACATTTTAAAGATACCAATGTCTTTAAAAATGCATTTTAGGGAGTTAAACTAGGAAAATTAAGTAATATGTACTTGGGATAAATGAAAAACTGTTGTAGTTTATTTTTTAAAATATTGGAAATGACGATACATTATTACGAGTAACGGTTTTCCCAGGATGCCTCTAAATGAATTTTCAATATTTTAAACACTAAAATGATAATGAAATGGTAAAAACCATAGAAAAATTCCTCATATTTAAATTAAATCATAGAAAACCCACAATTTATTTATTTTTGATGTGTACACATAGACAACACATCCACCCGATGTGCAGTGTGCTCGGAATGACTCAATAAACAGTTTTTAAAGATAACAAAGTCTTTAAAAACATGTGTCTGGGGGGTAAAAACCAAGAAAATGATGTCATATGTCCATTAAATCGTAGGGAAAAAACCATAAATTTATTTTTAAAATGATGAAACCAACGACATGAAATTTTGAGTAATGGTATTCCAAGGATACATGTAAACTCGTTTTTAGTGTTTTAAAACATTAAAATGTATGTGTAATGGTAAAAAAATAGAAAATAATCATAGATTGATGTGAAATCATGGGAAAACTACATTTTAATTATTTCTGACGTATAATAACTGACAACACATCCATCTGATGTGCGGTGTGATCAGAATGACTCAATAATATGTTTTTAACGATACCAAAGTCATTAAAAACATGTGCAAGGGGGTCAAAACCAGGAAAGAAACATTAGATGGTCCTAAAATCCAATGAAAATGAACATAGATTGATTTTTGAAATGTAAGAACTGATGAAACATCATTCTGAGGAATGAGTATCCTAGGATGACCATAAACACATTTTTAGTGTTTTAAAATTCTAAATCATACATGTAATAGTCAAACCCATAGAAAAAGACCTATAATTGATGTGAAACTCTAATAAAACACCACTAAATTATTTTTGATGATTTCATGCAGACAACATGTCCATATGACATGCAATATGTCGATAATGACTCAATAAATAGTTTTTAAAGAAACCAAATTATTTAAAAATTTGTGTTAGGTTGTAAAAACTAGGAAAACGACATCAGATGGCCATTAAATCATATAAAAAAAATATTAGATTTATTTTTCAAAATTGAGGCCCAGAAAACATCATTCTATGTAATAGTTTTCCTAGGACTCCCATAAACACATTTTTAGTGTTTTAAACACTTAAACAAGTGTGTAACGATCCAAAATATAGAAAAAGACCTATGATTGATATGAAATCATAGGAAACCACCATTGAATTATTTTTAATGTGTACACATAAACAACACATCAATCTAATGTGTGGTGTACTCAGAATAACATAATAAATAGTTTTTAAAGGTACCAATGTCTTTAAAAATGAGTGTCGAAGGGTCAAAACTAGAAAAAAATATGTTGTATGACCATAACATCAGATAAAATGATTGTAGATTGATTTTTTGAAATGTAGGAACCGATGAAACGTCATTCTATGTAATGATTCCCTAGGGATACCTGTAAACATGTTTTTTGTCTTTTAAAACACTAAAATGTGTGTTTAATGATCAAAACCATAGAAAATGACCTCAAATTGATTTGAAATCATGAGAAAAAAAATTAAATTATTTTTGACATGTATGCATTGGAAACACGTTTATCTAATATCTGGGGTCCCCAGAATGACTCAATATACTATTTTTAAAGATACCAAAGTCTTTAAAAATGTGTTTCATGGGGTCAAAACTAGGAAAAAAATGTCAGATGGTCATGAAATCCTAAAAAAAATTAATTTAGATTGATTTTTAAAATGTAGGAACTAAAAAAATGAAAGTCCATGCAACATTTTCTCAATATGCTCATAAAAACATTTTATGTAATTTAAAACACTAAAATGTGTGTGATGGTCAAAACCATAGAAAACGACCTCAGATTGTCATGAAATTATGGTACAACCACCATTGAATTATTTGTGATGTGTATAAATAGACATCATATCACTATGACGTACAATGTGCATGGAATAACTCAATGAATAAATTTTAAAGATACCAAAGTAATTAAAAATATGTGTCAGGGGGTCAAAATCAACATAAACAATGTTGGGTGGCCAAGAAATCAGAAGACAACAATCATATTGTTTTTGTAATTTAGGAACCAAAGACATGTCATTCTGAGTAACGGTTTTACTAGGATACCTATAAACACATTTTTAGTGTTTGAAGACATTAAATTGTGTGTGTAATGGTAAAAACCATAGAAAATGACCTCATATTGATGTGAAATAATGGGAAGACAACCATTGAATTATTTGTGATGTGTACACATAGAAATAACATTAGTATGAAATGAAATGTACTCAAAAGACTCAATAAACGTTTTTTAAAGTTACCAGAGTATTTAAAAACGCATGTATGTGGACCAAAACCAAGAAACAGAAATAATATGGTCATGAAATCAGAGGAAAATGACTATTGATTGATTTTTGAAATGTAAGAATAAACGGCATGTCATACTGAGTAACAAATTTCTTGAGATGCCCACAAAATCGTTTTTAGTGTTTGAAAACACTAAAACATGCTTGTAATATAAAAAACCATAGAAAAGGACCTCATATTTACATGAAATCACAATACAACTACTGTTAAATTATTTTTGAAATATAGGGCATTCTTTCATATCAAAGTCTTTAAATTTTTTTTATTAAGTAAATTTCAATCACATTTCACATCGATTTAAAAATTGATTAGATCTTTATATATTTATTATTTTTTAATTTTAGGTGGAGCATCATATCTTAAACAAGAATGTTTATGTTTTCAAAGGGTTCTTCATGATATATTATTTGTTTTATGTTCAAATGTATTTTTTTATTAACAAAATAACAAATGATATGTAAAACATTATGAATAAGTTCTATCTATATTCTATTTCTCATTATTTTCTTAAATGTTCTTGTTTTTATTATAGGTGACAAATATCGGTAGTAGGTAGGAATTTGACTATTCTGATTCACGACATTCTTCAAAAGGTAGTTTTAATGGTTCTTAGTTTTTGATGTATGTTTAAATATAATCAAACATTCTACTATAATTATAATTTATTATATTTAGTTATAATTTATGTTTAATTTTTTTGTTTTAATTGATGAGATGATGTGGTCGGTTATAATTGATGTGATGATGTGTAGGTAGATGGATGTAGAAGAGGTCTTCAGATGGAAATATATTGTCCATGGTTTGTTGTTAATAAACATATTTTATATGTGTATATTGATGGATTAGGTGTGTTTTGACTGAGGTATGGGTTGACTAAGGTTATGGTGAGTAAGGTTGTATATATATGGTTGTGGATATATGATGGTTTATTTATAATGAATTTATTATGCATTTATGTTTTAGTTTATAGTTTTCCTGATTATATATATATATATATATATTATTAAAAACTATTTTTTTATTCTATTTGGCAGTGATTTATGATATCCATAGCTAAATAGAAACATGAAAATCTATTCAAAAATGGTTCTTATAAACTTCTTCTATAGTATATAGCGATGATCTTGTTTATATCCTCTATAATATTTTTGGTTTATTTTTTTTAAACGCAATGGTATTAATTGATAACTTCCACTAAATTCTCTAAATACGACACATATAAAACAATCTCTAAATAGGAATAATTACCAATAAATGATTGTTGACCGTGAAATATATGGCATTCCTGGTAACTGTTATATTTTAAACCACCAAGTATAGATAAAAAACAACCTTTAAGATCTATGTTTTGTAGTGAAACCCATCCTACAATTTTTTTAATTTCATGCATTCAATATTCATGAATTGTAATTATAAAGAACCTGATTGAGTGAATCCGCTGCGTCGTTTTAGGTGACCCGCTACAAGGCCCGACATGTGTTCTTGATTTCCAAAAGCATGTGAATGGATCATAGGGTATCAAATATATCCAATGATAATGGTTTTACCCTCATAATAACATAAACCACCACATAGACTACAAGATACATGAAAATATCATACATGGAATATCAATGGTCTGGAAGTCCATGAAGATCGGTAAGAAGTTACAAAAATATAATCTGTACCAAACATAGTGTAACACAACAGAAATAAAAAAATGAACATTTCATTTTATATTACAATAGTTCATGATGGGGGGTTACAAGGAAACAATGATTTCTACTATGCCCACTAGTATATGGGGAGACTCGACCCTAAGAACTCCCACAAGACAACTCAAAGGCTAACTACTAGGATAAGAAAACATCACTTTATAAACCAAATGTAAAGTGATAAACAACATCAAATGAATTTAAATATGAATCTAAAATAAATACAAGGATAATAAGGATATGAAAAATCCCAAAATGAACTCTTGAGGATCCCTAAAACACTACACATAATCCCACTCATCATGACCTGTAATCACCACTGATCATTATACTATGAAGAAGAAGAGGCATCAAGAATCATCATCATGATACGTGACACTTTTCCATTTACCTAAAATAGATATAATCAAGACTACATACACTCAATGGAGTTAAATAATATGATTGGAAAAAACCTATAAGGTTACGACCATGAATATAAAAATTATCTTTCACAATGAAAACTGTTAGAACTAGATTAAAAAATGACTTTTTTTTGGAAAATAACTTTTTTTCCAAAAAGAGGAATTTTAGAAATCCATTTCAAATCACATTGGTTTTAATAAAACAAACCAAATATTATAAATAAATAAGAAAATACATATCATGAAACATAACCATGAGAAAAATATTATAATCATCAATTATTATCATGGAAAAGGCATGTCATAAAAATACATCACGTTGGATCTAACCTCACATAACTCAACTAACCCTCACAAATACCCAAGGGTTCACCTATTTACCAACACTAAAGGGAAATACCATGGTTATCACACCCCAACACTATGTGATAAATAATAAGCTATCACATACCAAAATGGAGAGAAAAGAGATAATAGTCACATCCCAACACTGTAGACGAACTAAGAAACTATCATGTATATCACTAAAGGTGATACAAGATGTTTTTACCATATGGAAATTCACATTATAATTCCAAACCACCAAAAAATAATAAATCCAAACAATCCATTTCAAGAGAATAAATCTTAAAAATAAATGAAACATAATTTATTAAACAATTCCATTTTAAAATATCTCTTGAAAATAGAATTGGAGTCAAAACATACTTTGAATCATCAAACAAACACCATATAAGAATTAAACTAGTTTTAGATAAAATGCCATCTGAAAACCAAAACAAACCCCCACTCGATCCAATTAAAAGAAAATATTATCCAAGGAAAAGAATAAATTACACTTCATAGATTCATTTTTATCATAAAATGGTTGAAAAAATATAGAAAAACACTAGTATTTGAAGAATGATAAAGGAAATATCCATTATATAGAGACACCTACCTTGAATACAATGCACCCTCATTGACTTCTTTATATAAAATGTGATTTAAAGGAAATTTATCCTCACAATTCAAAATGATTAAGAGATTCAACAATTAAAACCATACACAGACAAAACCTGGATGTTATGATCAACTAGGTAACCAAAAAAATGTATCAATGAAAGAACAAGAAACTGGGAGGAAGGAGAAAGGATAGAGAAATCAATGGCTACTTTGAAGAAACTCCTTGGAATTAATAGATAATTCTCAAGTGATATTGGGAGTAATTGAAAACCACCATTGAAGATATCTTGGGTGAGAAAATGTGATGAGGAGAGATGAAATGGGTTAAAATCCGATGAGGGAAAGGAAATAAATTTACTTTTAAAAATTATGGGCATCCCAAACAATTTGGGAAACTATGTGCTAACTGTGAAGTTGTCACTATAGAATGCCCATACATATGGTTTTATGTATGGTTTCACTACATTGTTTTGTAAACCATGAACCAATTGTGCATACCTCACTGGAACTCCCTCCCCGATTCGGTAAGGCATGAGTTCATGGTTAGCACTAACTATACTCTAAGTGTGTGACTAAACCAGTTTTTCCTAATTTCCATGATTTTGAACCAAAAAATCTATAAAATCCGATGAAATAAATAAATAAATAAAATAATCCAATTAAATAAATATTAGCGACCCATGGGGTTTCACAATTCTACCTAATATACCATTTTTTTCACTAGAAAATTCTCAGTGATCCACAATGGAGAATAAGTGAGATCATTTCTCGCTGATTAGTGCCTCATGATTTCATATATTGTGGATATATCTATAATTCCAGAACACACAAATTAATAAAATTTATTTACCTCAAAACATTACATCACGATGGTCCAAAACACAAATAGGATGATCAACCACGATGGTGTTGGGTTCCAAATCCACAACCTCCCACTCAGTCACATGAGACACCATTGGATCATAATTCTTTAACAAGGATATGTGAAATAGTTCATGAATTGAATTCATTTGGGATAGAAAGGCTAGTTAGTATTCCATGATATTATGAGGATCTACAATCTCAAATATAGGGGGTTTAATTAGTTGGATTGGGGAAATCCAGACCGAAGCCCACATTTTGTGGGCGAAAATTTATAAATCTATTCCAGCCCATATTATATGCGATATTTAGAAAAAATTGTTCCACAAGCTAACCGGACTGGACCAATGGATGATCTAGACCACATAATATTAAAAAGTTTAAAAAAATATAATAATAAAATTGTATTTAAATATTGTTTCTGCAACAAATTTTTGTATATTTATATATTACATTTAATAAAATAACATCAAATCATGTACAGTATCACATATGCTGCACTTCTTGATACTAGTACTTATATAAATACTCTTCTTCTACTGATTGTGTTAAAAAACACTTTTTTACTACTACACACTATTTCACACACTACCACTATACACTAATGCACAATGTACTACACACCCATGTTGTTAACAGAACACTAATATCCAAACTAAGGGTTTTATATGAATTATATATGTAAATAAAATAAAAATCACAACTCAAGGTTGGGAAATATCACATTCCCCATAAAAATGAGGGTTTATTAAGGGAACTATCAGTTTCAATGAATTTTAGAAATAAATATATTGAAAAAATATAACATCATTGATGTTTTGTAAAGAGTGAAAAAAGTAAAACAGCATATAAGACCCATTGGCATGTTGCACAAACATGATGTTCTGAACCAGTACAAGTGTTGAAAAGCTACAACATCGATCACAAATCCCACTAAAATGATGGTGGAAGAATAATATGAGTCCTATAATTAGAATACTCATAAAAATCTTTTCCACAAGGACAACAAAGGGTACCCATTTTTTAATGTTTCTACAAAAGACACTTTTGTGGATAAACAACTAAACATGAAACAATTTCAACATGGTTTTTTAGACATTTTTAATTGTTCTGGTTTTCTGACCATGAAGATAGATAAATGGAAGAAAAAGAAATATTTATTTCAATATGAAAAAATGTTACCAGAGACATCTCCCACACATCTCCCTTTATTTATCCCATGCGGTGCTCTCTCGGCTCTCATTGGATACAATAAGATCTCTTTGCTCTGATGATTTCAAGAATAACTCTATGGCCTCCTTATATAGGAATGGTGGTAGGTGTCATGTTTGAAACAACTCTTCCACCCCCCACATACCATAGACATCTCCCATGGCTACCTCTTACCATGGTGGGTAGAGTTGGTGCACCATCCACTTACCAAGGAAGCTGAAAATAACATGCTCCAATAATTATCCCCCTCTAGCTGTAATCTACTGGAGCATCTATAATGTTCCAACTTTACTCAAGAAACCACCTTTTTATCATATCTACTAGGTTCTCCTTCATGTGGATCATCACACGTCACAACAGTTGTTGATCCTTCACTTTCTGTATTCAATGATAGTGAATATTGATATTATTCTTCATACCCTTATAGAACCCCCTCATCAGTCAACAAAAGGTACTCCAACTCCAAATATTTTGTTGATGGAATACTATCACATTATGATCTTCGAAATTATGAAATGTTAGGTTCAGGAGGCACAACATCACCTATCTCATATGATGGTTCATCAAATTCTTGTGCAGAGGATAGAGTCTCGCCTTGCTCAATATCCCCTTTTAATACCTCTTAATCTGCAAGCTATGAGTATTCTTACACCTCCTCCTATTCATTGATAGGTGGTACTGGTACCAGTGTTGGATCATGAATTGATTCCTCAACACTTTCCCTTCAAGATATTCTAGAAATCTGAATGTTCTCGATCATATGGTTCTCATGGAATACGAAATCTATGCTTCAGATCACCTTATTCTTCATCCGAGCAGATAACCCTCTTTCACTCATGTGGTTGAGTCTCAAATGCCATATATTGGAAGACTCATCTCCTTCCACCTTGTGGAGGCTGTCTGTACGTATCTTTAGATGATTTTTGTACAACATACCACATATGTTTCCTCGGACAAGGACGATGGCTCTTTTTTTCATCTTCAATGCCACATTCCAAAAGATGTTGTCATCTCCTTGTCGATCAAAGACTATACATGACAATAGGTTTAGTCTAAGACTTGTAACATACCACACATTCTTCAGGGTGATTGTGTATCCAACATTTGTCTTGACTTGGATATCACACATTCCAATAATCTCTACTGAACTAGTATTCCCCATCTTGACTACACCAAAGTAATTGATTGATAAGTCAAGAAAAACTCAGGATGCGAAGTTATGTGGTATGATGTTGTATTATTGACCACTCATTATATGTCTTGGACTGATTTATGAAAGCTTGTCTCTTCTTTATCATTGGATTAAAGGAAAACTTCTCCAATGATTCTCACATGTGCATCTTCATTTCCTATTTGTTGATTTCTACTACGACCAATTTCTTTTAAAACTTTTGACAGTTATTTTTCATGTGTCCCTCTATGCCACAATTGTAGAATTTGAATGATGGTATCCTATCATCTATGGGCATTACTCTGTTCTTTCTTATACCTCTAGTTCCCTCCCCTCAACTTCTTCTTTTTTGTCTCCCTCGCTTCTCTAGAATGAGAGGTTGCATTTGGTTATAAATCATGTCCTTCCTTCGGGCCTCATCATTGAACAATGCATCCTTTACCATCACTATGATATGTTTTACTCTAGGCATCTAGTTAATGAGTGATACAAAAAGCATAACCCAGCTATCGAGAGGTGTGAAACATATGTGGATCACCATATCTTCATCAATTAGAGTCTTACATGCATCCACAAACTAGTTCAGGAGGATTTGGAACTCCCTGGTGTGTTCGATTACAGAGCTTCCAGTCTATAATCGAAGACTCATCAACTACTTCAATAAGAGGTTCTTGTTTTGAGTAGTATTTGAACGGTACATATTTTTCAACCTCATACAAAATTTGAACGCACGAGTATCTTGAGAAATATGGTGGTAAATATTGTGATTGATCTATTGACATACTTGAATGATCATCTTTTTATTCATATTTTTATACTCTTCTTCCTTAGTGGCATCTAGGTTGACTCCCTCATTCCCAATGGGCTCAAAAATATCCTTATCATTGAGGAAATACTCCCTTCATGACTTTAAAATGAGTAGCTTGAAGAAGTAAACATGATCATCCTTCCCCTGGATGGTCCCTCCATTGAATTTTAAATTTGAAAAATTCTGTGTATAATCTAAAAAATAGAGCTCATTGTTGCCTCCATAACGGTCTAAAATGGTTGAATCGACTCATGTATTGTCGAAATCAGACACTGATTGACCAAGATATCATCAAAATAGTATCAATGGTAGAGATCAACCGGTGACGTGGCACTGACATGGGGATGACTTTGCACTGATGTGGCTCATCAGAGAAGCTGTTGGAAACTTACTAGAAGTTTCACCAGCAATAGAACACCTTCTTCTCTGGAAAGGAGGTAATGTAGTACCTATGGTTTAACAAAAATATGACTAAACATAGGAAGCTTATTTTAGCTCCGTTTGCAACACCATTTGGGCCGCTGGAATCAGATCACTACAAACATTCAGAATCTGCCTTCAAAATACGATTCTGAGCAACTCGAATTTCCCATTCATTGAAAAAAATCAACTGCTCGCCTACTTTACAGTAAAAATCCTTGTGATACCACTTTTTATGGTTCGCTGACCATGAAGATAGATTAATTAAAGAAAAATAAATATTTATTTCAACAGTAATAAATGTTACAAGAGACCTATCCCACAAACCTCCACTTATTTATCACACGTGGAGTTCTCTCAGCTCTCTTTGGATACAATGAGATCTCTTGGCTCGGATGATTGTAATAGTCACTCCAATGCCTCCTTAAATAGGCATGGTGGGAGATTTCAAGTTTGACACAACTCTCCTACCAATCCCCCACATACCATGGGCTTCTCCCATGAATGCCAACTACCTTGGTGGGTGGAGTTGGTGAACCAACAACCTACCAAGACTTCTGGAAAAAAACAATCTCTAGCATAAAATCCTTATGTACGATTCATTTTCATTGAGTAAATATTTTAAATTTTTATACAAAATTATTTGGAAGTAAATCGCGAACCCTAAAAATATAGGATTATAGTATAAAATTATGAAAAAATCTAATTGAAGACGTTATACAATACAAAAATAAAATGAATGAAGATAAAAAAATCAAAATATAAATAGGCACTCACCCACCTAGTGAATTAAAAGAATAGGGTCTATCGTATCACCAACAGACCAATTTCTAAAAGATTAAACGCATTCACTTAAACCCCTAATTTCAATTAAACCGAAAAAAACAGTTTTTATAATTGATATTCCATGATTATGAGAAAGTATTTTTGGAAAGAAACCAATATTTTTATAAAAACATATATCCCATTTAAGAGTCTAGTTCATGTTCATTTTTTTCATTTTTTGTTCCTTAGAATGTGGTACTCAAGTTTAATATCGTTGCTCATAGATTTTTAAATTTAATGACATAAAAGAGATTCCATAACAAATGAAAACTAAGTCTCCAAAAAGAAAACACCAAGGGAAATAAATTTTCAACCACAGAACATGAATCATTAACACATGAGTTCTCTGGAATCAGTTAAGTGAACTGAAATGATAATCGGTGGTGACAATAAAATGATCATCATGGATTGAAATTTAATTAATCAATGGTTAGTAGTAGAGAATTTTTTGTGGAAGAGGATGCTGGATACATGAAAATATGGAAATATTGGACAGAGAAGCCCCATGGTAATAAATGCTATCTTTTCTATCATTCCCCAGAATTGATTAATAAATTTAAATATAACAACATCAAACTATGTTAAATCCATGATAAGGATTTTAAAGGGATCTACCGAATGTTTTTCTTCATAAGGATTTAGAAAGAATGATATCAAGTTCTCAGAACAGGAATCCAATCATGAGAGGCTTGAACAAAGTTAATGCCACAATATGGAGGGGTGAAGTGAGGTTAGATAGTGCAAGTAGGAACTACTGATATGGGTATGATTTGAGTGGAGCTTCATCATAAAGGATAAATTGTGGAAGTTACACTCCCATTTCCCTGACACTTACTACAGTGCACCCCAAATTTCATGATTACCCCAAAGGTAGGGTGTTGTACAATCATGATGAAAATGGAAAGGAAATGAATTTTAAAGAAAAAGTCTGACAGAGATGAGGAGATTAGAGCTATAGATCAATAAATCTATTTTGTTTGGGAGTATCAAGTTATAGTAGAGATTGTATTGGAAAAAAGTCTTATACCTCCTCTATCCCTCTCATAAGTCATAAAAAAAATCCTTGTTTTATAAATAACATCCCATTTATTTATTTGGTTTTTTTGGGTCCTATGAATAAAAATCATTTTTTTATAATTTACACCAGGCCATTAGCTCATCGACTAATCAAAAAGTTCATGTGTTCTGTTTAAATTTTTCCATTTATTTCTATTTAAGAAACATTCTACTTTTTAAAGTTGGGTCCTACCAAAAATGTGGGCTAGCATGTGAACCCCACATTTTGCAACCCCATTAAGCACCTCTACCTAAAAGGAATAATATATCATGAAATTAACATACCCTTACCTCGTAATCAATGATGTATCACCCTAGTAGTTTTTATGAGAAACACCATAACATCAATAGAAAAATCTAACTCATGACAATGATGGTCGACATAAGATTTATATAGATTCTTAGTTATCTCAAATCTTTTATAAATCAAATGAATCTTATCATTCATCCATGAATTATACCTAATCCCCGCTAATAATGTTCTCCCAATGTTGACTGGTAAATAAGGGATCAACATGGTCATCCATGAAGATATTTAAAGGGATCTATCTTAATAAAGTCTTGATGAGTATTATTATCTAGTACCACAAATCGACCCTTTGACAATGCTCAAAATGGGCTTTAACAGCACTAAAAAAGTGGTTTTTTTCTAAGCATTGTGAAATGGGGGACAATTATAATAGCATTGATAAAGGGGGGTTTTATCAATGCTATAAATAACACTGATAAATTCCATACTGTTGTAGTGTTCTATTGGAATTACAACACACAGAAACAAAAGCATGTATATGGAAAATTAATAATTAAACGGAAATAAAAATTGCACCTCAAATAAAAAACAATTTTATATACACTTCAAGCATTATTTTTTACAATTACATTATCAATTAAAATTTATCACAAACATTAAAAACATCAATGGTTATATTGTCTTAGGCACCCAACCCCCTCTCCAGAAGTCCGATCATGGTATCGGTTGCTGAAATTTTTTTCCCAACTCAAGAAAAAGAATCCACATATATAAGAAAACAATTTATTTAGTAATACTATATAGAAACAGATTAAACATAAATATGGAACAATACATTTATAAAATAGAAATTTTAAATAGACAAAAAACACTTGGATTTATACCCGCCACATTGTACATTAGATTGAGGTGAGACTGATTCTTATACATCACAAATGAAATATGGATAAATTTCCTAAATAATAAAAATAATCAAAATGAATTTTCTTGGTTATGGGAATGTCACATGTGTTTTTTACTAAAATGACTTTTTAAACTAAAAAAAACTCTTTGAGTTATACCAATCACATCATGTGTGGGTTTGACATGAGACTTATTACTACTCATAAAAATTAACTTATGAATTGTTTTTTGTAAATTTTTAGGACAATATGAGTGCATTTTCTCAGTTTTTAGTGAGTAACACATGTTTTGAACTAAAATGTAAATTTTAAACTCATAAAGGACACTTTGAGTCATATCAAGCACACTATGTATTGGATTGATGTTAGGATTATTCCTTCACACCACAAATAAATTACAGATCATTTTCTTAAAGTATAAATGCAATTTGATTTTGTTTTCTTGGTTTTGAGTATGTCACTTTCCTTTTTTTCTTAAATGTTAATTATAAATAAAATGAAACACTTGAAGTCATACTGGTCACACTGTGCAGCTGATTCCTAAAAATCAAAAATGACTTATAGATCATTTTCTTAAAGTATTAATAAAATGTGAATGTGTTTGCTCAATTTGGAGTGTCTCACATGTTCTTTTACTAAAATATCATTTCAAACTGAAACACATGTACTTTGAGTCATTTCGATCACATCGTGTATCAGTTTGATGTGAGACTAATTCTTACACATTCTAAATTACTTATGGATCGTTTTATTAAATTATTAAGATAATATTATTTTTTTTCTCAATTTTCATTGAGTCAAACATGTTTCGAACTAAAATGAAATTTTAAATAGATAACATACATTTTTAATAATACCGGGAACACCGTGTATCAGATTGAGGTGTGGATTATTTATAAACATAAAAATTTACTTACGTATCATTGTAATAAAGTATCAAAACAATCCAAATGTTTTTTCTTAGTTTTGAGTATGTCACTTGTCTTTTTTACTAAAATTTTAGTTTTAAATAAAAAAGACTCACTTGGAGTCATATCGGTTTCAACATGCATCATACTGAGGTGAAAATGATTATTACACATCAGAAATGATTTATGGAAGTTTTTACTAATATAAAAATAATCTGACTACATTTTTTCAGTTTTTTGTATATCACTTTTCTTTTTTATTAAAATGCCAGTTTAAAGTGGAAACACACACGTTGAGTCATACCAATAACATCATGTGTTAGTTTATTATGAAACTATTTCCTATACATCAAAAATGACATATGAATAATTTTATTAAATTATTAAGATAATATGAGCATGTTTTCTTAGTTTTATATGATTGATAGAAGTTTTGAACTAAAATGTCAATTATAGATTGATAATGAATACTTTGAGTTATATCGAGCACATCGTGTATTAGAATGAGTTGATACTGATTCGTACACATCATAAATGACTTATTGATCATTGTACTAATTTATCAAAACAATTAGAATGATATTTATCGGTTTTTAGTATGTCACTTGTCATTTTTTCCAAAAATATCAATTTTAAACTAAAAGGCACACTTTCAGTCAAACACGTCACACCATGCATAAAATTGAGGTTAGGATGATTCCTATACATAGAAAATGACTTATGGATTCTTTTTATAAATTATCAAAACATTCGGAATGTTTTTTCTTGGTTTTGAGTATGTCACTTTTCTTTTTTAATAAATTTAATTTTTAACTAATTACACACACTTTGTATTATATCGGTCACATTATGGGTCAGTTTGATAAGAGACTGATTTGTACTTGTTAAAAATTAATTATTAATAATTTTCATAAATTATCAAGACACTCCAAGCTTGATTTCTATAATTTAAGTGATAGTCACAAATTTTTAACTAAAATGTCAATTTTAGATTGATAACGACCACATTGAGTGATATTAGGCACATCATGTATCATATTGAGGTTATAATGGTTACTAAATGAATAAAATGACTTATAGATCATTTCCCAAAATTATCAAAACAATATGAATGTGTTTGATCTTTTTTTGAGCATGTCAATTTTTTACTAAAATGACAATTTTAAATAAAAAAGACACACTTTGAGTCATATTATTTACAACTTGTGTAATATTGAGGTTTGGATGATTTCTAAACATAAAGAATGACTTATGGATCATCTTCCTAAAGTATCAAAATAATCTGATCCTGTTTTCTCAGTTTTGATTATGTGATGTGTGTTCTGAAAGAAAAAGCAAATTATAAACTTAAAACATACAGTTCAAGTCATAATGATCACACTGTGATTTATATTGAGGTGTATATGATTATGTGACCTATGTTTTATTTCAACGAACTTCAAAAAGATAAAAAAGAGAGGACATGTTACTTTTTAATGGAAGAGGAAACCCAAATCTTCTTAAAACGATCCACGTTTTAGGTAGTATTGGGTTTCCTCTTCATCCAAAATGAACATGTTCACTCTTTTCTGGATTTTTCCAGATATTTGAAAGAAAAATATAACTTCAAAAAATATTTTATAAAAAACGAAATAATAATTAAATAAAAATGATAAAAAGATTAACTTAAATTTAGTATAAAAAATTATGACAAAATTAACTAAATTAGAAGGAATTCACCTTGGCATTCAACTATTGAATAATAACTTGGTAGATTCATCCTTACAATTCACTTCACATTTTAGGAAGCATGGGGTTTACTCTACCATTAAAAAGGAGCATGTTCCCTCCTTTCTATCTTATGGATGATAATTGAAAGCCAAAAATGACTTCCCAAAAGATCTATGAAGAAAATTAAAAAAGAATTAGATAATGATGATAAGAAAATTAACATAAAATAGTTGATAAAATAATGAAAAGAATAACTAAATAAGTGGTAAGAAACCAATTTTTCTTGATGTATATATACATTGTTGACCCATTACCCTATTTTCATTATATCAGTTGAATCGTTAACGTCTAATCTCTCATGAGCTTTAGTAGCTTCGAAAAAACCACCGCTACTGGAGAAAAAAAATCCACCAGTATAAGAAAAAAATTATTATGTTAGTAATTCTATAAAGAAGTAAATTAAACATAAATATGAATCAAAACATTAATAATATTTTATTTTTAAACTGAAACCACTAAATTTGAGCCATACTGAGTACACCATGTATCATATTGATATGTGGTTGATTCCTATACATAAAAATGACTTAAAGATCATTTTCATAATGTATAAAAATAATTAAAATGAATTTTATTGATTTTTGGAATTTCACTTATATTTTTTACTAAAATGTCAATTTTAAATAATAATACACATTTGGATTCATACTGGCCACACTGTGCATCCGATTTTGGTGTAACTAATTTCTAAACATCAAAAATTATTTATGGATCATTGTCATAATGTATCAAAATAATTTTAATGACTTTTCTTGGTTTTCAGGGTTTCACTTATCTTTTTTACTAAAATATAATTTTTAACAAGAAACACTCACATGGATTATATCAATCACATCATTTTTCATTTTTATGTGATAATTATTCCTATATGTCAAAAATTACTTATAAATCATTATAATAAATTATGAAGACAATACAAGTAATGTTTCTCGGTTTTTATTGAGTGACACATCATTTGATCAAAAATATCAATTTTAAAGTGATGACCAACATTTTGAGTCATACCAAATACACCATATATTAGATTTATGTGTAAGTGATTCATACACATCGAAAATGACTTATGGATCATTTTCCTAAAGTATCAAAACAAACCAAACATGATTTATAAATTTTTAGTATGTGACATGTTTTTTAAATTAAAATGACAATTTTAAACTAAAAAACAAAAACTTTGAGTCATACTAGTCAAAAAATGATTAGAAAATCAACTAAATAATTAAGAGGTAGTCACCTCATCATGATGGTTGTATACATTCTGACACTAGGTATGCTTCCCATTTAAATCTATAAAAATATATTTCCTCTTGTGAATACGATGACTATCGATATCCTAGGTAGTGATGGAAAAATATAAATAAACAAAGGATTAATAAATAATTTAATTAAAATTATAATTATCTTAGAAAATACCTCATTATGGATTATAGTTTTTTGATATCATTTGATATCTTTCATAAATTTTCATACATAATAACCATAATATTTTCTATTATTTTGTTTTAGATACTGCAGAAACATTGAGAAAAATATGTAATTTTTTTATATATGTTTTGATAGGGAAAACCTAATATATATATACACTAGTACTTATCCTCTTGAAGAATTATATATGATCCTTATATTCATGGATTGTCCCCATGCAATGATTTTTAAGAAATTTAAAAAATACCTTATCTATGCATACTTTTCATTAAAACATAATATAAAATATATAACTTGATGTTTACAAGTAAAACATTTCCTAAAATATATTACAAATTGATAAACTTTATCACTTGTGGTAGGTTTTTTGGGTATTAATGCATTGAATCTATAAAATAGATCTGTAGAGTATCCAAATTTACTACAATGAGTAACTGATACTACCTAAAATACAAAAAATGAATATTTAATGAATTGAATTAAAATATATTCTATATGGTTAAATTGAATATTATTACCCCTACAACATGGGTATTATGAAATTTATGTCACTTGTATGTTTTCTTTCAAGCATTATGGTCATTTTCTCCTCTATTACATTAATTTTATTTTGATCTAATTTGAATTATTGTGTATATGTGATGTGATGAATAATGAGTCCAAATTTCTACTCTTTCCCATCAAATGGTATTCATATATACACATACAAAAAAATTAATATTATTCAGTCATAATTAACATATTATATCAACTATTAGACATGAGAAGCCTGAAAACACACCTCATGTATATATTTAAAACCGATACTACTATCCATTAATGTATGAGGATTTAATTTACATTCTAAAGACCAATATAGTTTGTAAAGACCTCTCTTTACATCTTTTATTCACAATCAATTGCGGTCGTAGCACCATTTTATAAAATTGTATCCACATGATCCTTTATTGTTAGTAAATGAATAATTTTAACTGGTGGGGTAAAAGTACTTCGTAAAGATACTTTCAATTGGTTGGATGATCCCTTAAATCATTTTGATTCGAATGTCAATTTTACCCCATTGCCTTTGTTCATCTGTAATAAAATTCATCATTTTAGACCAATTTTCATTAATTATTAATGTTTCTTCATTAAACTGAAATTGGAAACGAATTCTTCCTTGTCGAAATGTTTTTTAAAAGATCTAATAGTCATTCTATGAATGTTCCAATAGCTTGCTCGATCGAATGAATATTTAAATCATCAGGTGGAATAGGTAGATCAACCCTCAGATCTATGTTAATCACCACTCTCACAAGACCAATTGGAAGTTTTCTTTTGTGTAGAATATCTCCTTGGATACTTTACATGGTACCCCTCACAACAAGGTGATGGTTGGGTATTGATATATATATCCCAATCATTTTATCCCTATTGAATATCAGTATAGGAAAAGTATAGATGTATTCCTAATTCAAATTTCATAGAAAAAATATGAAAGTATTAGATACCTCTTACAAGACATCTCTATGAGGGGAATGGATAACCTCAAAGCTACTGGGGGGTCTTCACATAGTGGATTTTGTTTTGATGTTTCTTCTCTTGGTTTCCTTATCATAAAATTTTCAAACTACTCTGAATGAAAATTATTTTTTTCTTCAAGAGAAGCTAATAATTCCAGAAACTCTTCCATTTTATTTTCTTTATCCCCATATTTTTTTAAAATATGTTCAGGGTGACACCCCAAAACCCAAACCTCTGATGCATCCATATTATTCAAGAAACTTCAGGTCCACTAATAGTAGTTTTACTTCTTGTACATCTAATGATGATTCTTTTGTTAAAGTTGAATAAAATATACAAGAAAATAAGTTATCATTATTAGATAATATTGATTTAAAGAAGAATAAATTTTTATTATGTCATACATATACATGACTACCACACCTTTTTTTTGTTTCCATATATTATTTTCCATTCTTTATTTACACCTACCTCCTTCCATAACACATGTCATGGGATGATAGTGGCTTTGGATTTGGATTCATTAATCTCCAAATAACTAGAGTAATATAATTATGTTGTTTTTATGTCATATTAAAGGATTACATTAGATTTAAAATATGTACCATTTTTTTCAAGTGAATTATACCCCAACCTTTCTTTTAGGTAGGGTTATGCTGGTTTTATTGCCTATTGCTTATTTTCAACACATAGTTTCTATTTCCTAAATTGAAAAATTTTAATCAATGTGATTAATACATGTATTTTCATGAAATTTATTACCCTTCATATTGTATCTACAAATATGTCTCTTTATGATGACTAATAAACGCATATCTGGTTTCTCGATTAATTAGGTGTGTATACATCAATGGTGGGTGGGAGTTTATTTTTCCATTAATATCTTTGAGAAGAATCATTATAAGAATTTTTCAAAAACCTATGTGATCCTTTCCAGTGATAATTAACAAAAATTTAATTCAGTAATATTCTACTATAAATTCACTCTAAAATTGATAATAAAGATTAAGTCAACATTTAATTATTTTGTTTTTTAGTAAAATAAAGAATGTATATCATAATGTTACCCAAATCTTTTCCCCAAAACAGTGTCCTAAACATAGTAACAACATTTTTTCATGAATATATACCAATTGGAATACTCTACTAAGTGGTGAGACTAACGTGAAAAATAGACATGGATTTTTGTAGGATAACATCCTGGTCATGTTCATTATATCCAACCTCGAATTTGATGTCGTTTATTATCATCTTAATTATTTTTGCTAAGATCCTCATGCTACAAAGCAATCATTTTTACTGGGAAACTAGTTGTTAACCATATATCAATTTTTCAACTTCAAAATCAATAATATGGTGTGTCTCTATATTGGTAGCATCAACATGTGTTGATGGATGTTTCTCCTCTACATTCGGAGAACCAGAAGATTGAAAAACTGGTTATTCCTCAAGATTGTGAGTATAAGTATGTGAAGAAGTAATTATCTTCAAAAGTTGTTGAATATTTAATATAGATTTTATAAATGTAGCAATGAAAAGATAATAATATGAGGTAACATAGTGTATATTACAAAGAAAATTAACCGGATTATTGAACTCTCGTTTTTTTAAAAAAATATTGAAGGGATTTTACCCCCTTTATCAAGTATCAAAATACCTTCATTGTGGTATCCCATGACATAAAATACCCCATATACATTGGGATCACTGAAAAATGATTATGACATCCCAATGAAAGGGTCATACTTAGTTGAATTGACATCTAACCCTTTAATGGTTTTGGTCAATAATAGAAAAGTTTTTCACTTTGAGTGGTCTTTATTTGAAATATAAAATTCAGGTTCAACTTGTGATTCCATTATAAATGGTTCATATTTGTATCCTAACATACTAAAATCCACATTCATGAATCCCAATTCATCTATTTAACAACACTTCTTTTAACAACACACTTTCATTGAAATATAATCACCTGGAATGTTGTATAATCCAACTCCCTTACTTTTTTTATTATTCCCAAGTATGACATATTCACATTAATTTTATTTCATCCCTTGGTACCAGAAACATGAATCGCATTAACAAAAAATATAACTCTACTAATTTTCATGGTACTTCATTCATCGTGTTAATTTTTGAAGAACATATAAACATTAATTAAATAACCCGTATAAGATAATACATGCACACTTGGTCCTAGGGATAACCATTGAAGTCATTTTGAAATTGAATTCTAATTTTCAACTACATCCTTAAAAGTATGGTCTCGACACCATCATATAAATTGTTTATTAGGTGTATTAATATCTATCCTTCATACCTTTATGGATTCAAATTCCTAAGAATTTAGTTGTGGGATTCAACATATGGGGTAACCTCAAAACTATTATGAAAAATATAATGGTTTTCCTACTCCATCTCTTTAATAGTAATTGTGAAAACATATATTACATAAATTCCTTCACATAAAACCTACATAGTGTTATGAGATTTATATAGAACAATGATATCCACACGAGATAGGTAATTATTATAGAATTCAATATATTCCTAAAAACATATTTATCTATAATACAACCTTTTGGATTACATTGATTTTTGACATTCCCTTTCAAAATATTAATATACCATTCAATGGGGGTAAATCGATCTATAGTGTATAAGACCGCATAGTAGTGTCTCTCTTACCAAGTGAAACATCATGTGAACCATAATATCAAATAATGGAGGAAATAAAATATCCAGATAACATAATATGATTGTGATTTCATTTTCTATAGTTAGAAATTTCGCTGAGTGTATAACTTTTCTACTTATAGATTTGAAAAGGAAATAGATATTGGTTAATTATGATGTGTATATTTGGGTAAAATGAAATATAAATCTACAAGAATTATATATTTCGTCAAAACATGATAGTTATGTGATTTTGGACCCTTTAACTTTAAATTATTCATTGACATGAAATTCTTGATATTTGACTAATGACCCTCTCAATCCTTTACATCATTTAGGAATTTAAAAAATTGATATCTCTGTTTTTTGGAAAAAGTGTAAGAATATGGGGGAAGAAAAGTATGTTATTACCCTTCACTAGAGATATATATTCACATATTCCCATGTCAATCATGTCCAACCTATCCTTAATTCCATCTTTTATTTTGTTGGGTTCATTTAGTAACGTTCCAATGACACTATCACATACATTATTTTCTTACACATGACATCAAGAAAATACCTAACGTATAAAAAATTCTAGCATGGTAATTGAAAAAAAACTGATCGCTTTTTCTAATTGATTTTTTTGTAAGGTTTTTTAAAAAAGGATTACCCAAAGTAGTTTATATATCATTTACTTTCTCAATATGTTGATCACATATTAGTGGAAATGGTGTTGTATGTTCTTTTGAACTCTAATCTAATAATGTCATCAAAGATTGATACTTATGTATTTAGGGTATAAATATATTATAACCTAGAAACATAGTCTTAGATGAATGTTTCAACCTAATTGAATGTATACCTTGTTAAAAAATATCACACCATCATTTTCTTTAATGTTATATCGTGATAAATTTCAACAAGTAGGATAGTTGTTTATCATCTTGTACAACATGTATCTTAACATTATATCTTCATTTATATAGGAATCATACAAAGTAACAAAAGAATATCAAAAATATAATACCCTAATATTTTATGGTATGTATCTTATTAAATATGATGATTTTTTTTGACAGCTTATGTTGCACATAACACGGAGCATAGAAAAATAAAGATATATTATTAAATAGTAACATTACCATTGGAATAGTAATATGGCCATTAGGAATAGTAATCTAGACAATATATTAGTAACATCACCTACCAAAGTAAAAATAAAATTTAGGCATCTTATAAATGAAATTATGATATAATTATATCATAGTATAAGCATATAAATGTTTTCAAAATTATATGTTCAGTGTTGGTATTTTTATAGAACATAAATGTAAACATTCAATTTTATAATTAAAATAATTATTTAAAAGAAAATTTATGTTAATAAAATAGATTCATAAATTAGTATTTTTTTCTTATGATTATATGATAATTTTACAAGACCTTAATTTATTTTTCAATGTGTCATAAAACCTGTTATAATTTAAAAATTATATTTTTTCATGTAATTGATGATTTTATTGGAAATTATATTTCCAATATTTTGAAAATTATTTTCATAAAATTTATTTCATTATGGAATTATACAAATCAAAAAATGGTTATGGTGATTTTTTTTGGATTTTTCTAAAAAATGTAAATTTTTGCTGAATAGTGAAAGACAATAATTTTTGACATAAAATAAATATATGAATTATTGTGTCATTATCTAATGTATGGATGATTTAATCCCATAATGTCGAACCATGATTAATTATTTTAAAATATTTAGTTTTAATTATAAATCTATTCATTTTATTGACACAAAATAATAAATTAATATATAAAATAATGAGAAAACACACGTCTCCTCCACTATAAATACCGCCCTTCACCTACTCTTATACTCACACCTCAAAATACTAGGATCTTGTCCAAGATATACCCAATACACGTCCCAAGCCCCTCACTCACATCCATGATCCCATGGTCTCATAAAAATACCAAACCTGTTTCCCTAAGGAGGTTCTCAAGGAGATAAAATTCAAGAGGTAAAATCCTCTATGGTTTTCTTCTAATTTATTTTCATTTTATTTTCTTTTAATTTACTATACTCACCTCCCATTATCCAACCATAATGAAAACTCTATTCTCTTATAAATACAATAATATTATCATTTTAATGGAATAATTTATTATCAATCCTCTTCTCCACTCCTTATTCTAAAAATGAAAATATCATCCATGATGTGCTGATTTACCGCCATCGTGGACCATGCATTTTAATTTTCTAATAAAACCTTCAAGTCTGGTAATAAAACCATTATAGTAGTTAAAAAAGAATTTAACATTTATATTAGAACAAAATTAATGTTATGTAACCAGAATATATACATAATATTTATTAATAAAACAAAACTAGTTCGTGATAATTGAAAAATGCCAAAATAATCTAAAAAATTATCATTAAGATTTTATATAATGAATCACACTCATTCCATATAAAAAAATTATTAATGAGACAATTTAATATTCTGGAATCTCATTAATACTAGTAATTTCACTTCTGGATTTTTTCTTCTATTTTACATGAATTCTGATAATTATATGCAAGGGACCCAATAATCAAAACCAAGGCAAAAAACACTTTTGAATGAAAAAATTGAATATGATAACTCATCAAAAAATGACATAAATGAACATAATAAAATTATAATAAATCAATTACATGTTTATTATATTTTTAATTAAATTATTAATGAATCTATGTTCCTTATCCAAGACATTAAGTATAAGTGCGAAACAATTTCAGATGCACGGTAAGGGATTCACCCTAAAACTCCATTTTTTATTCGAGTTATGATTTATATGTATCTACTCTAATTTAACACTTAATTATTCTTATTAAATAATACTAAATTATGTGTGTATGTTCCATATATATTTATAAAACTAAAATATCCTTTATTTCACAAGGAAATAAATGTTTTATAAGTTTCCAAACTCAATTCCCCCTAAAAAGAAAACCCAATTAAATAGAACTTCCTGATTTCATACCGATTTTCAAGTACCATCCTAAATATTTTTAATCCAACATTATTTTTATAAAATCCCTCATTTTACCATGAAATAATATATTGGTTCCATTCTGGTTTTATAAAATCAATTATTCCTTTTCTTTTTTAAAGTAACTTTATTATTTTCCATTAAATCGCACTTAAGAGGCCCATTTTTAATGATCCTTAAACACGCTTTTTTACATGTTTCATATTTTTTTGGACATCATTATCTATGCCCAATTTCCATTAAGAATGTATAAGTATGATTTAAATCCATGCCTTAATGGGTGCCAAATAATGTCCCTAACCTTTTACATAAGACATTACATGATTTTAAGCATAATATACATCAGAGTACAAGCCCAGGATTGTGAAGTCTAGTGTCTTGGAATACTAGGTACATAAATCTTAAAACATGGGACTAAAAAAAATTATTTATTTAATATTTATAGGGGGATCATAACATCCATTTTTCTCATACATCTCCATAGGGTAACCTATGGAACACATGAACAAAGGGATGAGCTAAAAATCACAGTAAGGGAGTATACTTAAGAATAAGGCATTATCACATGGGTTAAAAGGAATGAAATAATGATAAAAAGCACGGAACAAATGGAATCATAAAATATAAACATGGGATCATATAAAAAAGGAATCATAGTAATTTTTCAGTAACATAAAAAATGACTTTAGTGTGAGTCAAGGCTAACCACCAAGATTGTTTCCCATAGTACCACAAGCCATGGTTAACCGCCAAGACCATCACACATGACATCTCATGAAACATAACGTTACCTAATTAATTGGAGCGATATTTTGGAACACCCATATTAACATTTCATGAATACAATTTCCACATAAATAATCATACATTATTAGTCTTACAGAAACATAATAAATACCCATCGAAAAAATTAGCTACCATAATCATGACACAAAGCATAATAGATGGGCATAACAAAAAAGTGTCAATGTAAAAAGAGAACTAAATTATACATGGAAACTCATACGGGAAAATTTATATATATCATGGTGAGTTATATCACGTATAATTTACAACATGTATAAAACATATCCATGAAATTTTGGAATAAACACATTTTTGAGTGGTTTAATGAAAATACTATAGAGCCTTTAAAAAAGAAAAGGTAAAAATCCTTTATAAAACCCCAGAAGTGAACTATGAAGGTTTAAAAATAAAAATAATTATTTTATTAAGAGAATTTTAGATTAAAATAGAAGTTATAATGCACTTGAAATTAGGTATAAATTCAAGAAGTTCCCTAAAAAATGTTTGCTTTTTGGGAAGTATTTTAGAGAGAATCGCATAAAACATGTATATCACAGAAAGAAAATTATGAATGGAACCTGTTACATGAGTTTGGAACATTAAAATATAATTTTTAATATGAAAATAAAAGTAATATATAACCTCATTTAGGTGAAAATATTGATAATGAAATCTGATGGAATAATGGAGGTTCTGGTTGAATCCCTTACAGAATATCGGCATGGTATCATGTGTACATAAGAGGGATTAATGAGAGATCAAGGGGTTTCTCATCATTTAATAATAATTAGTAAAATATGGTGTAGGTTCGTAATCATACATTATCAATAGTAATTACACATAAAAGAGCATAATATAGAAAAAATCTTGAATAAAAATGAAGTATAGGGGATCCCTTACCTTAAATCTGATGGTGATATTTTATTGAACTTAATGATCGGAATAATCACATCAGGTTCATAAATTAATAATTCCAGAACCTATTTTATTTGTAAAAGATTTATTATTACCTTTTTAAGTTCTTTAATGTTTTTTTGATGAGTTAAGTTGTTCAATTTCATTGTTCGGGTCCTTTTCTTTTCTTGATTTTATTATCGGTTTATTATTTTCATGAATGGATAAACATGTAAGATTAAAGTGGTTGTCTAGAATTGTAGTTATATTTTATTATTCAGTATAAATAACGTTACATGGTTGAAAATTTAATTTTGTTACTTATATTGAGGTTGAATCATTATATAAAACATTACTGACAACCATTTCGGTTACATGGTAGTTTTTGACCACAAAGAAGACGTTTTGTTTTATAAATAAAAACCATGTGTAAGAAAGGATTATAGAACCATATATGAGACATAATTAATATATTATGGTCTGTTTAAACCTTTAAATGGTTTTATGCCCAAAATTGAAGATGTTAACATAAATTTAAAACCCATCCTCCTTGATTGTTGTAAATTAACACATGTCAGATGGGGTCTTTACTACTAAAATAAAAGAAGGGTAATGTAGAGATGATAATAAATTTGTTTATTATCATAAGAACATTAAAGTACATGTAAGGTACTGGAGTTTTAATAACATTTGGGTGAGGGGAGGTAAGGATTGAAAATTACACAAAAGAACTTGAAAATAATGTAAAATAATTGAAAAGAGGAATTTACCTCCTGAATCAATCTTCCCTGAGAGCCTCTTAAAGTGAGAGAAATTGGACTTTTTAGGATACCGAGGGCTATGGGACATGGGTTGGGAGCTTGGGGAGATATTTGGGTAGATTTTATGGAAGGAACAAGTCCTGAGAAGAGTGATGTGAAGAGGTAAGGAGGGGTGGTATTTATAGTGGAGGAGAGGAGAGTTTTCATAATACTATAATCATTAGTTTATCATTTTTCGACAAGACACAAAATAGTGATGATTCAATGACAAGGAATGTAAAAAAAAGTATGTGAGTTATAGATTTGGGTTCTTATAAGACTTATGATGTAAGAAATAGTGGATTTAAATTATAATGTATTTATATGGTAAATTTATGTATTTTACTATTCACCAATAATTTAAGTATTTCAAAAAAATATCAAAAATTAAACCTAAATATTTTTCAATGTGGCGAACCAAAAAATAACATCCATTTTTTAAAAAAAAATTTCAAATTGCGATTAGTTTAATTTTTAATTAAAATCCTAATTTACCCGAAAAAGTGAAAATTTTAAAACATTTATTTTCTTATTCCTAGATATAGGTATACTATACTTCTACTTGAATCTTATTTATATGCTGCCATAGGTAAGGTTACTATTCACAAAGGTAGGTTACTATTCATAATGGTAAAAATACTATTCACAAGGGTATGTTACTATTCACCAGAAATTATGTTGGATATATTAGACTTCAAATAACTTACTGATCGCAACCATGTGTGTCAAATTTTCAAAATTCAATTCACAGAAGTAACAAACTTATGTTTAAGGGTTACTTAGAACTTAATAGTTCATTGTGTTGTGATTTCAGGTGATTATATTACATAATAATAAGAAGGAAGTTTCCATTGAAAACATGGGGTCGTTACATTCTTCACCCCATAAGAAATTTCACCCTCAAAATTTCGTTTTACATTCTATGCCATAAACAGATGTCTGTACTTTTCCTTCATTGCCTACTCTAGTTCCTATGTTACCTCTTCATACTTATGGTTCCACCACAATACATTGACCAGGTGAATCATTTTGTTACATAGAAATTTATCTCTACAATCCAGGATCTTCAATGGCTGCACCTCGTAAGAATGGTCATTCTCAAACTGTACCACCACTGAAGAGAAGAGATGTAAATGATCGGGTATGTACTTCTTTAAGCGGGATACATGGAATACATCATGTAATTTGGTTATGGTAGGTGGATGTTCCAGTCGATATGCAACATCCTGTATATGATCAAGAATATCGAAGGGGTTGATGTACCTAAGACTTAACTTCCCTTTCTTTCTAAACCTCATGACCTTCTTCCATGGAGATATGAATAGAAATATCATGTCTCCAACTTTGAACTCGAGGACTAGTCGTTGATTGTATGCATCACTCTTCTATCAACTATGCTCTGCCTTGATATGTTAATGAATGATTTTCACCTTCTATACCATTTCTTCGACCATTTTAGGTCCTATCTGCATATTCCCACTGAATTCATCCCAACACACTGGTTTTCTGCACCATTTACCACAAAGGGCATCATATGGTTCCATTCAGATGCTCGTGTGAAAACTGTTGTTGTAGGAGAATTCAACCAGTGGAAGATATTGGTCCCATCCTCCTTGGATTTCCAAAAAACATGATCACAACATATCTCCTAGTTTTTGAGCATTTCACTTAGATTGGCCACCAATTTGAGGATGACAGCCATACTGAAGTTTAGTTCAGTACTTAGAGCATGTTGGAGAATTTTACAGAACATCTAGGTAAATCTCAGATCTCAATCAAATAATATAGATAATGTTACCCCATGTAGTCTTAACACTTCTATGATATATATCTGTTCAATTAGATGCAATGATAAGTCCTATCAAATTTTGATAAAGTGATATGTCTTGGTAAGATGTTCCAAAATAACCCATATAACACTGTTTCCTATGTATTTCCTTGGAATTCCAATGACACAGTCCAAGTAAATGTTCTTCCACTACCATGGTGGTATGGTAAGTGGTCACATCATCCCCTTAGACTTTTATATTTCATCCATCACTTGTTGAAAAAACAGGAACTTTTATGTATACTCAACAATCTCCTTTTTCATATTGTTCCACCATAATTTCTCTCAGATATCTTGATACATCTTTTTTATCCTTGGGTCAACAGAGAAGGTTGAGCCATGTGCCTCATTCAAAATCACCTTCTTTATCTCTAGATCGGATGGTACACAAAATCATGATCCAAATCTTATAACTCCTTCATCATCTATCTTTAACTATGAGGATTTTCAATTTCTTACAACTTCCACCATTTTAATAATTTCCACATCTTTTCATTGAGAATCCATTATTTTCTCCATGAGGGATGGTTTAACATTAATTTGAGAAAGTGTTTATGATTTACCTCCCTTAATGATTCTCATGTCCATAATCAACAAATCTATGATGATAAGATTCTTTTAAATTCTCATCATTGATAAAAGATACAGGATCCTTTCTAATTAGAGTATCCACCAACTTATTTTCCTTACTAGGATGGTAGTGGATTTAGCAGTCATAATCCTTGATAAGATCTATTCGTTTGTGCTGGCGCATATTAATCTCTTCTTTTGTGAATATATATTTGAGACTCTTGTGGTCAATATATATCTCACACTTATCCCCATAGAGATAACGTCACCCTATTGTTAAGGAAAATATCACTACCACCAACTCCAGACCATGCACATGATAGTTTTGCTTACGGATTTTCAGATTCATTGAGTCATAGGATATCAATTTATCATTTTTCATGAGCACACAGCTTAAGACCTTCTTTGAAGCATGAATATAAACTATAAAGAGTTCTCCACTTGTTGGGAGTGTGAGTTCTGGTGCATTGATAAGCCTCTTTTTCAACTCCTTGAAATAATATCCTCATTCCTGAGTCCATAATAACTTTACATATTCAATTTCATCATGGTCATTAGGTTTGAAATTCCTGAACATTTTTTCACAAATCATTTATAATACCCTTATAGACCCAAAAAGATACGGATCTCTGTTACAGATGTTGGCCTAGGTCACTCTTCAATCGCCTTTGTCTCGGAAGGGTCCATAGATATCCCTTTGCGGGTGATAACATGCCCCAAGAATGATACTTCCTCCATCCAGAACACATAGTTAATAAACTTTTCATATATCTTATCACGTTGCAATGTATTTAACGCAGTATTAAAATTCTCCTCATGTTCATGCTTACTCTTGTAGTATATCAGAATATTGTGGATGAAGAATACCAAAAAAATTTCGAGGTAATCTCTAAAGACACTATTCCTTAAATCCATGAAAAAATCTGGAGAATTAGTGAGTCCAAAGGGAATCATTGTGAACTCATAGTTTCCATGACTTGTTCGAAAGGCAGTCTTGGGAATATCTTAGTTTCTCTCCTTTAATTGGTGATATCCTGACCGAAGGTCAACCTTATAGAAATAACAGTCCCCATGAAGGAGATCAAACAAGTCCTCTATCTGTGGAAGGGGATAATTTTTCTTTATCATGATTTTATTGAGCACAAAATAATAAATAACGAGGCACATTGATACATCATTATTCTTGATTATGAGGACTGGAACGCCCTACATTGAAGCACTCAGGCATATAAAACCCTTCTGCAGGTTCTCCGGTAATAGCTTCTTCAGCTCCTCCATCTCTATGATTTCTATTCTATAATGTGTATTTGATATAGGTAGAGAGAAAGTAATAAGTTCAATTGAGAACTCAAACTCTTTATTAGGAGGAATACAAGAAAAATCTTCAGTGAATACATTAGTGTAATCCCTCATGATGGGCATGTAACCAGGCATGATTCTCTCCTTTGAATCAGTCGTTTGATCTAGAAATTATTTCTTATAAAGAATTAATATTCACACTTGAGAAAATGATTCTAAATAATATTCATCTTCCTCCTTACACTTGTAATGAATTAGAAGAATCTTTAGGATGTGAAGATTGATCTCCATTTCCAAAAAGTTGATATTGGCTTTCTATAAAGATAGGCAATCCATGCCCAGGATAACATTAAACTCTACTAAAGGAAGTATGACAAGATATGTTGGGAGGTTGAGTTCACAAACATTTATCAGAGAGGAGTTATAGAACATGAATAAAATAATTTCACCATTCGTTGTTCTCACAGAAAACGTTTCCTCTAAATTTTGAGGTGGTGTTTGAATATTTCTACTAAACTTTCACGATATAAAAGATTGTGTAAAACTAGAATCAAATAGTGTGTTTACTATTCTTGAATGAATAAATAGCATACCTGTAACATCGTCGTTGTCTACATCCACATCAGAAGTAGTGATTACATAAGATTTTCCCTATTTCCTTGGAGGTTTTTGTTTATTTCCTCTAAAAACCCTTGGCTTAGGGAATTTGTTCACCTAATGCCCATGTTCCTTGCAGTTGTATCACTACACTATAATCTGAGTATTGATCTGGACCATACTTTCATCTTCTAAATTTACGAGATTCTCCATATCCCATCTGTAGTTTTTAGCAAGATGTCCCAAATTTCCACATTTTAAGCAACTCCTGGTTCCCTTTAGACAGCTTCTAGAGTTCTTCATCCCACAAATTTTACAAGTTGTATATTATGGCTTCTATCCATCATGGGAGTTTTTTGTTGAACCACCTATGTTGTTCTCTATTTTTTGATTCTTGTCACTAGGCCCACTAGACCACTTAGAGTCTCCAATATCGATTTTAACCTTGAGGAAAAAATGGTCAATATTCTCATAACTATTAAATAATCAAATCACTAAAACATTTCATAGACTCAGCTTTAGTCCACTAAAGAATCAAACAACCTTACTTTCAGTGTTCATGAATATACTAGAGGCATACCTTGAAATCCTTGTAATGTTTTCTTAATATGCCCTGATGGACTCATCTTCCTTCTTCTTGAGTCCAGGTAACTCTCAATCTATATTGAGATGGAGGGTTGAAGGAAAATATATATTGAGAAACATCCAATTGAATTCCTCCCAATCCAAGGATTCAATTTCCTCTTGGGACTTTGTATTCCGGATCAATGTCCACCACTAATCAACTTCCCCATCAAAATGATAGAACGTCAGTACAACTCTCTATTATTCCGTTTAATGGAGGCTGTAGAATATATTTTCAATGGATTTAATCCACTCTTTCTCAATAAGGGGATCACTAGATTTGATAAACATGGGAAACCATTGTTGCATGAAGGATTCTACAGAAACGTAATCTTTACATGGAGGATGAGGGCGTTTCATATGATTCAAGTTATTTTTTATAAATTGATCTAGCTGAGAATGTATTGTCAAGATATTTTGATCACCTGTTACCATCATATATGTTTTATCATTAGGTAAATTTTCACATTGCCTACTATATTTCTTTTTGGAACGTGTTCTTCTATTTCCCGCCATTAAGTAAGAAAAATAATGTACAATTAGAGGTCTTGAATAGTTAGCTATTGAGCATAAAAATAAATCTTTGAGCATAAATGGATAAACTTGTAAAGGAAATGTATATCCTAACTTGTGATTCCTTATGTTTAAATCAGGTTTATCCTTGATCTATTTCTTAACTTATATTCTTATGGGAATTTTTATTCCATTAATAATGGTTTGTACTAAGCTCATGAATTTACCAAAGCATATACCCCAGGAGTGTCAAACCAAGAGTGAATCAAGGCCAATTTATGTGTACCAGGATACCCCAGGTCAGGCCCAAAACTCCTTATTTGATTTTTCCTTCCATGGTTTATCTGTGCCCGAGCCGCCACAACCAATTTTTATCCAGATAGAAATTTATTTTCTTGATATACCACTAACTCTATACATAAAAAAATTTATGGTTGTTTTCATATACTTAGTGTAACACCCTAGGTAAATAAATAATATGAAATTTTTATAATTATCTCTATTTGTGAATAAAATTTAAATATTAATTTAAAGGGAACGCTATGCTCGATGGCTTACCCAATACGCAACAACAAGTTCCTTTGAAATCTTACGTTGCACTCCAATAATAAAATAATTTTATGTTAACACTTAGCTGTTGTAATGATGGTAACTAACTACAAAATGATTATATATTTTTGTCAAATATTTTTACTTTTTACGATATATGTTAGAGGATTAAAAATGTGAATGAATCCAATTTTAGTCGTAAACATTCTAATATTCTTTAAAAGGTCGATTAAACGCCTTTTGATGGCGAACCACTTTTAAATCCCCTTTTTGACAATTTTATGTGTTATATTTGACAAAATAAAATTATTCTTTAGGATATGGACATCAAAATTTACTTTGTGTAAATTTTTGTTATTTTTCCGATAAAGATCATTTTTTTAATGAATAGTGAAAAATGTTGTATTTTAATTGAAAACCTCTTTTTAATCTAATTTATTTATATGATTAGATTATCTTTTGAATTGGTTTCAATGTGAAATTAGAATATATTTTTACCATTTAATCTAATAGTGGTTGTTGGAATTAATTTCATCTTGAAATTGGACTTAAACTAGTGTCAATCTTTTGATACTTATTGTTTCATAAAAACATGCTATTTTCTCTAACAGTGGGAATTAATTATTAAAATAATTAATGTAACTTATATGTTTTAATTTTGTAAAATAGACATCATTTTTGAATTCGGAATATCAAATATAGCCTAGGGTAAATATTTGGTAATTTTCTGAAAAACTTCAATTTTTGATGAATAGTGAAACCACTAAGTGGTAGTTAAAGAAACTGATTTTTCGTTTAAATGAAACTTTACCACTTCTGTGATTTGAATTTAAAAAATCAGACATACATGGTTGTAATTAAGAAGTAAAACATGGTTAAATGGGATTAAAATAATTTTTTTGGTGAATAGTAACTTTTAAGTTTATTAATCGCGATTTGAGGTAATTATTGTAATTTAAGGTAAAAATAATGTTTTAATAATATAAAATGACCTAGAAACATGTCCTACCCTCATTTTATGTTTCATGGATGACCAAGACAATCCATGGGTCATCTTGGGGACCCCATGGAGCCACTTTGGTCGGAAAATGACATTAATACCGTTTTATTTAATGTTAAAATTAAAATGTCACAAACATGTGTTGTTTTACTAAAACAATTTTTATATGGGGTTATACAAGTCATATTTTTGACTATAAATATTAATTGGAAAGATAAAAATCTTTCCTACATCATAGTATTTTTTTATAATTTTTAGACATTAACTAAATTAAATTATTTATGACACCATGATGATCCAGCGATTACCTCATTATTTAACGATTTAAATAAAATGGAAATATAATATAAATTCTAAGACCTACACATGCCCAAAACCAATTGGATGAGTGGATTTAGAACCCTTATCACCTTATCCTAGAAACACATCAATGTGGGAACTTTAAAATCCGAAACTCATTCTAAAATAAACTAACATTTCCTTACTTTCCAAGAGTGCCCCTCCTCTCCTCTTATAAAAGGCCCCCACCTCTACCACCTTACCCACACCTCTCAAGCCTTTTTCTCGGCCATCCCCTGCCCATTTCATCTCTCCACATCCATATCTTCATCATTGAAGCCTCACTTTGGGCAGAATCCTTTCCAAGGATGCCTTTGAGCTCAAATCAAAGAGAGTTACCCGATTTAAAGGTAGTGTCCTCTCTTATGTTCTTTTGTTTTATTTTTCTTCTCCAACCCACTAAAATCATTTTATTCTTTTCTTTTTTAAAAAATACAGTATCTTAAATATACTAGGATTTTTTTATAAGAAGCCTTCGAGCTACACTTACACACACATACATCTAATGGTTAAAGAACAAAAGGTTTCTGTGGATGGCGAATTTCTGCCTCACGAAACGATGATTGTTCAACACTCATATAACACCTTCAAAGTTGTCCATTAAGATGTCACTATATTTATATATGATATATAATATTTTTATGTTTTACATAAACTTATTTATTTTTCTTTTTTGGCATACCTTTATGGTTTCCATTGTGGGTAAATACGATAATTTCATTTTAGGAAGTGCGTACTACCGCCCCCTCAAAGTGATTTGATTCTTTAATGCCATATGTGGGATGTATAAGGGATGGATTTAAAGTTATTATATATTATGTATGTTATATATAAATGATGAATATAATTCTGAAATTAAAATATACATACCTCTCATTTGGTTTTAATTCCATTAATATGACATAGAAATGAAACTAGCGTTCATGCGTATGTACGGCTTACCGTCTCCATGTACGGTGCATTTCATTTCATACATCTAAATGATTATGTAATATTATAAATACTTGTATATTCTGGATATATATGATATATATTATATCCAAATCCTGAATATCATTCTAGAGATAATGAACCTTTGACCACACGAACAACATTTAATTGTAATAAGTCCACTTTCGACTTAAGAACCAAATATCGACAAAACAAACATTATTAACTAAAATGATTACATAATTCTTATAACATGGAAATAAGTGATAAAAATAAATAATGAACTTGAATAAGGTTCTTAAGAAAGTGTAATTTAACTCAAGATTATTATTCAGGACGTTAAAGAATGATCGAGTCAAGTCGGACCCGAGGTAAGGGATCCAACCTCTCTCTTTCTTTTTAAGCACTCTCTTTTATGTCATTTCACTTAATCTCATCTTTCTTATGTTTGGGGATGTTCTTTTATATTCCTATTACTTTAATTTTTATGTTCATATGATGATAGAACCTTTTGGATCTCATCAAACCCTTTTTGGAAGTTTTAAGTGGCACCGTTAGGCTGCCGAGTTTTTGTAAGGGATTTTTCATCTCACTTTTATTCCCGTGAAATTTATGCTACGTTTTCCACTATTTACTTTGATTGGTGTATGTAATTCCCATTATTATACAATTTTTGTAGTATAATTTCATTTATGGGTATTTAAATCTTCATTGTATGACCCTTCTTCAATGGGGTGTATGTTTCGAAAGTTACCCAACTCAGTAAGGGGACCTTTCACCCTCCTCTTTTTAAAAGACTTCTTTTGTTATGTCTTTTAATTTACATCTTATTATGTTGGGATATGTTCTTATATATCCTTATCGATGTAAATTTTATGTCCAAGTGATGAGATACAATTCTCTATCTCATCGACTAATTTTCGGAATTTTGAAGTGACGCCCTTAGGCTGTTGAATTTTTACAAGGGAACGTCTTAACCCAATTTCGATTTCTTTGGGTTAAACCTCTACTTCTTGATTTTATTATTCCAAGATTATGTGTGGAATATATATGTTGTAATTTCCATAAAACATTGTTTGGATATACTATTTCTACACATAATCATCTCATTGATAAATTCTTACGAACTTGTATGGGAAATCATAACTCAATCTCATTTCAATGAGTTAACTATCTATGTTATTGGTTTTTTTTTCAAGATTATGTGTAAATGACCTATGATTGTTTCAGACTTAATATCCATTTATATTGGGTGTATTTATATTTCTCACACTTAATTATGTGATAGATTTATCCTTAATTTAAGGATACCATCTTTATAATGGATTTCATCTCAATTTACATTTCCATTGAGACTTCATTGTTGTTATGCACCAATTCACTCTTATATGGTGTGTGTACTGTCCTTTGACATATTATATCATGAATCCCTTTATTCTCATGATATTATAAAGTTCTAATTAAATGTTATTCCAAAATTATTTGTATTCAAGAGTCTCTCATTTTGTTAAAAAATATTTAACAAAAATATTGTTTTAAATGTTTTAAAGATTCAATATTCTAAATCATTATCTTTAATGTCCATGTTTTCAAAATGGTTTTCAGTATTTATTTATATAGAAATTAATGTTTTAAAATGATAATTCCATTAAAATCTTCAAAGTGGTGTGGGACACTTTGATTCAAAAATCTCTTTTAAATTATTTTTGAAAACGGATTTATTAATTCAATATCTAGGAATTACTTATTGTGATTGAAAATGAAATGTTGTTATTGAAATGTTTATATTTTCAATATTTTATGTGTAATGATGGTACTTGGACATTTTACGGGTGGTTACGTGATAAACCATATGACGGGTGGTGCCATTAATACCAGGACGGGTGGTTACATTATAACCTCCAATGCATTGGGTATGGAAGTCGGCCATATGTCTATTCCATTAAGTATGTGTGGAAGTCAACCGTATGGTTATTCCATTTAAATATGTTTATGTCCCAAGTTAACTTTATATGTTATGTGTTCTTTATATGGGTTTTATGGTAATCTTTTGGTTACAAAAGGGTAAGTAATGATATTTTATTCAGTGAAGAGTTTTTACTACTTCCTAAAGGTGAAAGGTATTACTTTGATAAAGTATACATGGTTTAATTGTTGCTTTGAAAAACTAACAGTTTTCATTCTTTCTGTATCCCTTGCTGAGATTTTTATACTCATCCCAAGTTTTTTTGAAATGTTTTTCATAGGACATAAAGTTGAATAGGGCCAAGGATGGGATCAAGGAAATGTCAGGCTGTCTAAAACATGGAACTAGGCATGTTTCTTTTTTAGAGTTTGTATTTTATGGAAACTTAGAATAAGTGTCTACTTTGTAATATTTGGAGATGTAATATTTAAGATATAATTCTCTAAAACTCGAAACCTGAAAATATCCTTAATGTGAATTATTCATTTAATTCAATATTAAGTAAGGTTTAAGGCCGGGGCCTTATAGTTGGTATCAATGTTCGGTTTAGATAACTTTAGAGGTTAGGGTATTCTGTAAGCATAAGTGACATTACCATAATGGTTAGGATTTCAGAACGATTCCTAGTTTTAGATAAAGTGAATGAGTTATTATATATTAGTGTTTATCTTCCTCATTAATACATGATGGTTTTGTTGATATACTCACATTGACCTTTTTGGTTTTAGTAAATGGCTCGATCTAGAAGGCACCAAAGTAACAGTGGATGTGAAGGAAACTGTGATAGTTTTCTGAGCGAGAAACTAAATGATATGGGAGCTGTAATGAGATATCTTGTGTTTATCCTCAACCAACTATCTGGAGTCATGATTGACCACCTAAACCTTGGTGATTTCTATAAGGAATCATATATGCGAGAAAAAAATCCCTATGGAACTACATGTAAAAATCATAAAGGTAAGTGTGTTCAAAAACCTATGTGTCAAAGATGTGGAGAGAAACACCTAGGAAAATGTTTCAAAGAGACAGAAATATGATATAGATGTGGAAATGAAGGTCATAAATCAAGAACTTTCCATGGAAAAAGGAAGCATCCAGTTGACTCGAGGAAAGGGAAAGATGTTCTTTCTGAGCGATCACTTGAATGTTTTAAATGTGGTGTGCATGGTAATTATGCAAACAAATGTCCTCTGAAGATGTTTCGGGAATGGGATCACCATGATCGAACAAATATTCGTTTACCAATACCTAATGCCATTCCGATTGAGGATGAAGAAACTGACAATGACAAGTCAAAGGTATGGATTATTTCATAAAATTTGTTTTCCTATTTTGGAATCATAGGATATGATTCATGATTTTGTTTGTAGGAAAGAAGTATTTTAGAATAATTTGGAAAGGAATGGTTAATGGATCATGAAGAATGTTGAATGAGTAAGAAGTCAACATATAATGGCTTCAAGAGTTATGGTGAAATTCTTAAGAGTATTAAGTCTCTTTAGATAATGGGGTTACATTAGAAGACTTTTTATAGTATGTGTAACCTTGATGTTTGATATATGAAAATTTTATTAATGGAATAGTTATCTGTTCTTTTGTGGACATAGTTATAAAGAACCATTTGGGTTTATATGATCCTTACTTTTGAGGTAATTATTGGTTACTATATGTTATGATGGAAAGTGAAAGGCATGAGATAAAATTGAGGTTAAATTATGTTATGGTTATTTTTGATGATTTTATCTCTTTTTGGGTACTGATTTGAGAATTATATAGTTTGGAAAAAGGACAACACACAGACCATGTTAAAACCCATCGCGTCGGACAAAGCGGCAGAAATCGAACCCACAAAAAAGTGAGACTGGTATTTATCACCTACCACTGGACTACGTGAAGTCCCTAGTTAGTTTGACTACTTCTTTTTAGTTATATTATTTTATTAATTAAGAGTAAGTTGATTTTGGGTTATCTATGGAAATTATTAACCTATCATGGAGGATATGTGATTAGGTTAATTACTTTTCAATATGAGACTTTAAGAGAAACTGATGTTGTTTGGAGATAAATGATACAATTTAACTTATAAGACTATGTGATTAAATCCTTCAAATATTTGTGTTTCAATCTTAGTTTGGTTTACTTATGGTCTTTGTTGAACTTTGGGTTTTGTTGAACAAATTTTGGTGATTAATAATATATTTTATTTTTATAAAGGGTTATCCTTTTCTGGATTATCTGATCTTGTACTAACCTTTTTGGTTTTGGTTTTGGTTAAAGTCTAAAGACATGGTAAGTATATAGTTCTCTTTTGTGGATTAGGTGATTCTCTAGAAGTTGATTATAGTACTCTTAATGTGAACAAGTTTTCCTAAATACTTATCTTGGGGAGAAAATATGAGTTTGTGCAACAAATGTAATAAAAGTTGAAATTCAACATGATATGTAGTTATGTTTCCTTATGAATAAATTCCTCAAAAAAATGTAACTTAAAACAAAAATGTTGTCTATTAACTTTTCCTACTGGGGAATCGAATACCGTTTAACCCATCACAGGTTTGTGATTTTCTTGTGGTTAACTTTCTCCTAAACATGTTTTCTATCACTCTCCATCAGAACATGACCCTATGTTTTCTCCTCCATGTCCATGTTTTCCTACATGGAATCCTAGTGTGGGTTAACTCAGGTGACCTCTGTACTTCTCTTTCTTTCTTTTAAAGTGATTGTTTTACCAACTCTTATTCCGATGTGGGACTTTCAATGATGTTTCCGAGCAAAATTTTAAAATTGCGAGGACGCAATTCCCAAAAGGGGGGAATGATGTAACACCCCAGGTAAATAAAGAATATGAAATTTATATAATTATCCCTATTTGTGAATAAAATTTTAATATTTATTTAAAGGGAACTCTATGCTCGATGACTTACCCAATACGCACCAACAAGTTCCTTTGAAATCTTACGTTGCACTCCAATAATAAAATAATTTTATGTTAACAACTAGCTGTTGTAATGATGGGAAGTAAATAAAAATGATTATATATGTTTGTCAAATATTTTTACTTTTTACGATAAATGTTAGAGGACTAAAAATGAGAATGAATCCAATTTTAAGCATAAACATTCTAATATTCTTTAAAAGGTCGATTAACCGCCTTTTGATGGAGAACCTCTTTTAAATCAATTTTTTTACAATTTTATGTTTTATATTTGACAAAATAAAATTCTTCTTTAGGATCAGGACATCAAAATTTACTTTGTGTAAATTTTTGGTATTTTTCCGATAAAGATCATTTTTTTAATGAATATCGAAAAATGTTGTATTTTAATTCAAAACCACTTTTTAATATAATTTATTTATATTATTATATTATCTTTTTAATTTGTTTCAAAGTGAAATTAGAATATATTTTTACCATTTAATCCAATAGTGGTCGTTGGAATTAATTTCATCTTGAAATTGGACTTAAACTAGTGTCAATCTTTTGATAATTAATGTTTCATAAAAACACGCTATTTGCTCTGACCGTGGGAATTAATTATTAAATTAATTAATGTAACTTATATGTTTGAATTTTTTAAAATAGACATCATTTTTTAATTTGGAATATCAAATATAGCCTATGGTAAATTTTTGGTAATTTTCTGAAAAACATCAATTTTTGATGAATAGTGAAACCACTAAGTGGTAGTTAAAGAAACTGATTTTTCATTTAAATGAAACATTACCACTTCTGTGATTTGAATTTCAAAATTCCGACATACATGATTTTCATTAAAAAGTTAAATGTTGTTCAATGGGATTAAAATAATTTTTTTGGTGAATAGTAACTTTTAAATTTATTAATCGTGATTAGAGATAATTAGTGTAATTTAAGGTAAAAATAATGTTTTAATAATATGAAATGACCTAGAAACATATCCTACCATCATTGGTTGTGTCATGGCCGACCAATACAATCCATGGGTCAACTTGGGGACCCCATGGAGCCACTTTGGTAGGAAAATGACATTAATACCTTTTTATTTAATGTTAAAATTAAAATGTCACAAACATGTGTTATTTTACTAAAACAATTTTTATATGGGGTTATACAAGTCATATTTTTGACTATAAATATTCATTGGAAAGATAAAACTATTTCCTACATCATAATATTTTTTTATAATTTTTATACATCAAATAAATTAAATTATATATGACACCATGATGATGCAGCGATTACCTCATTATTTAACGATTTAAATAAAATGGAAAGATAAAGAAAAATATAAGACCTAAAAATTCCAAAAACCTATTGTATGAGTTTATTTATAACCCTTATCACCTTATCCTCCAAACAAATCAATGTGGGACCTTTAAAATCCGAAACTCATTCTAAAATAAAGTAACATTTCCTTACTTTCCAAGAGTGCCCCTCCTCTCCTCTTATAAAAGGCCCCCGCCTCTACCACCTTACCCACACCTCTCAAGACTTTGGCTCGGCCAACACCTTCCCATTTCATCTCTCCACATCCCTATATTCATCATTGAAGCCTCAATTTGGGCAGAATCCTTTCCAAGGAAGCCATTGATCTCAAATCAAAGAGAGTTACCCGATTTAAAGGTAGTGTCCTCTCTTGTGTTCTTTTGTTTTATTTTTATTCTCCAACCCCCTAAACTCATTTTATTATATTCTTTTGTAACAACTACAATATCTTCAATATACTAGTATTTTTTTATTATAATTATTTGAGATACACTTACACACACCTACATCTAATGGTTAAAGAACATATTGTTTCTGTGGATGGCGAATTTCTGCCTCACGAAACGATGATTGTTCAACACTCATATAACACCTTCAAAGGTGGCCATTAAGATGTCACTATATTTATATATGATATATAATATGTATATTTTTTTCTTAAAATTCTTTATTTTTCTTTTGTGGCATACCTTTATGGTTTCCATTGTGGGTAAACATGATAATTTCATTTTAGGAAGTGCGGACTACCGCCCCCTCAAAGTGATTTGATTCGTTAATGCCATATGTGGGATGTATAAAGGATGGATTTAAAGTTATTATATATTATGTATGTTACATATAAATTATGAATATAATTCTAGAATTAAAATATACATACCTCTAATTTGGTTTTAATTCCATTAATATGACATAGAAATTAAAGTAGCGTTCATGCGTACGTATGGCTTACCGTCTCCATGTACGGTACATTTCATTTCTTACCTCTAAATGATTATGTAATATTATAAATACTTGTATATTCTGGATATATATGATATATATGATATCTAAATCCTTATTATCATTCTATATATAATGAACCTTTGACCACACGAACAACATGTAATTGTAAGAAGTCCACTTTCGACTTAAGAACCAAATATCGACAAAACAAACATTATTAACTTAAATGATTACATAATGCTTATAACATAGAAATAAGTGATATAAATGAATAATTAACTTGAAAAATGTTCTTAAGCAAGTGGAAATTAACTCCAGTTTATTATTCAGGACGTTAAAGAACGATCGAGTCAAGTCGGACCCGAGGTAAGGGATCCAACCTCTCTCTTTCTTTTTAAGCACTCTATTTTATGTAATTTCCTTTAAGCTCATCTTTCTTATGATTGGGGATGTTATTTTATATTACTATTACTGTACTTTCTACGTTCATATCATGAGAGACCCTTTTTTATCTCATCAAACAATTTTTGGAAGTTTTAAGTGGTGCCGTTAGGCTGCCGAGTTTTCGTAAGGGATTTTTCATCTCACTTTTATTCCCGTGACATTTATGATACATTTGCCACTATTTCCATTGAGTGGTGTATGTAATTCCAATTATTATACACATTTTGTAGTATAATTTCATTTATGGTTATTGACATCTTCATTTTATGACCCTTCTTCCATGGGGTGTACGTTTTGAAAGTTACCCAACTCTGTAAGGGGACCTTTCACCCTCCTCTTTTTAAAAGACTTCTTTTGTTATGTGTTTTAATTTACATCTTATTATGCTGGGATATTTTCTTCTATATCCTTATCGATGGAAATTTTATTTCCAAGTGATGAGATACCATTCTCTCTCTCATCGACTAATTTTCTGAATTTTGAAGTGATGCCCTTAGGCTGTCGAATTTTTACAAGGGAACGTCTTAACCCAATTTCGATTTCTTTGGGTTAAACATCTACTTCTTGATTTTATTATGCCAAGATTGTCTGTGGAATATCTATTTGGTAATTTCCACAAACATTTGTGTGGATATAATATTTCTACACATAATCATCTCATTTATAAATTCTTACGAACTTGTATGGGAAATCATATATCAATCTCATTTCATTGAGTTAACTATTTATGTCATTGGTTTTGTTTTTCCAAGATTATGTGTGAATGACCTCTGATTGTTTCACAGTTAATATCCACTTATATTGGGTGTATTTATATTTCTCACACATAATTATGTGATAGATTTATCCTTAATTTAAGGATACCATCTTTATAATGGATTTCAGCTCAATTTACATTTCCACTGAGACTTCATTGTTGTTATGCACAAATTCACTCTTATATGGTGTGTGTACTGTCCCTTGACATATTATATCATGAATATCTTTATTCTCATGATATTATAAAGTTTGGATTAAATGTTATTCCAAAATTATTTGTATTCATGAGTCTCTCATTTTGTTAAAAATCATTAACAAAAATATTGTTTTAAATGTTATAAAGATTAATTATTCTAAATATTTATCTTTAATGTCCATGTATTCAAAATGGTTTTCAGTATATATTTATATGGACATTAATGTTTTAAAATGATAATTCCATTAAAATATTCAAAGTGGTATGGGACACTTTGATTCAAAAATCTCTTTTAAATGATTTTTGAAAATGGAATGATTAATTCAATATCTTGGAGTTACTTATTGTGATTGAAAATGAAATGTTGATATTGAAATGTTTATATTTTCAATATTTTATGTGTAATTATGGTACATGGATATTTTATGGGTGGTTACGTGATAAACCATATGACGGGTTCCGTGAATACTAGGATGGGTGGTTACGTTATAACCTCAAATGCATTGGGTATGGAAGTTGACCGTATGGCTATTCAATTAAGTACGTGTGGAAGTTGACCATATGGTTATTTCATTTATGTATGTTTATGTCCCAAGTTACCTTTATATGTTATGTGTTCTTTATATGGGTTTTATGGTAATCTTTTGGTTACAAAAGGGTAAGTAATGATATTTTATTCAGTGATGAGTTTTTACTACTTCCTAAAGGTGAAAGGTATTACTTTGACAAAGTATACATGGTTTACTTGTTGCTTTGAAAAACTAACAGTTTTCATTCATTGTGTATCCCTTAATGAGCTTTTTATGCTCATCCCATGTTTTTTTGAAATGTTGTTCACAGGACATAAAGTTGAATAGGGCCAAGGATGGGATCAAGGAAATGTCAGGCTGTCTAAAAAATAGAACTAGACATGTTTCTTTTTAAGAGTTTTTATTTTATGGAAACTTAGTAGAAGTGTCTACCTTTTAATCTTTGGAGATGAAATAGTTGAGATCTAATTCTCTAAAACTCTAAACCTGAAAAGATCCTCAATGTGAATTATTCATTTAATTCAATATTAAGTAAGGTTTAAGGCCGGGGCCTTATACTTAGTCTCATTCATAAGGTTCTCACTAAGTTTCTCTATTCATAATATCAAAAAATAACTAGGCCATCATACGATACCAACTATTTTGACCCTATACTTTTACATAATACATTACATGATTTTAAGCAAAATATACATCAGAGTAAAATCAAAGGATTGAAATGTCTTGTGTCTTTGAAGACTATATACATAAAACATAATAATAGGACTAAAAAAATTATTTATTAAATATTCATAGGGGGATCCAAACTTATATTGTTCTTATACATATTCTTAGGTTACCTGGGGGAACACATAAACAAAGGGATGATCTAAAAATCCCAATAATAGAGTATACATGAGAATAAGGGTTTAGCACATGGGTTAGAATGCATGAAATAATGATAAAAAATCATGGAACATATGGAATAATAATATATAAACATGGGATTATATAAATATGGAATCATAGTAATGTGTAAGAAACATAAAACATGACTTTATTTTGAGTCAAGGCTAATTCCCAAGATCATTTCACATAGTACCACAATCCAAGTGTAACTGATTAGACTGTCACACATAACATCTCATGAGACATAACATTACCTAATTAATTGGATCTCAATCTAGGTGCACCCATATTAGCATTTCATGAATATGTTTTACACCTAAATAATCATTCATAATCAACCTTACATAAACATTATGATTACCCAGGGAAATAATTGGGTACCATAATCATTTCACAAAGCATAATAGATGGGTACAACAAAAACGTTTCCATGAAAGAAGGGAAATATAGTATACATGGAAATTAATAAGGTAAAATGTATATATATCATGGGTAGTTATGTCATGTAGAAGTAACAAAATGTAATAAAAGTATCCAATAAATTTTGGCATAAACACATTTTTGAGCGGTTTTAAGGAAAATACTATTAATCCATTAAAATAGAAAATGGAACAATCTTTTATAAAAAACTAGAAGTGAACCAAGAAAGTTTTAAAAATAAAAATATTTATTTTCTTAAGAAAATAGTAGGTTAAAATAAAGGATATAGTGCAATTGAAATCAAGTATGAATTCGGGAATTTCGCTCAAAATATGTTTTTCTTAACATGAAGTATTGAGGAGAGAATCACTTAAAAACTTGTATATCCCCGAAATAGAATGATGAATGGAACATGTTAAATGAGTTTGTAACATTAACATATCATTTATAATATTAAAATAAGAAGAATAGGTAACCACATTTAGTTAAAAAGAACGATAATGAAACCTGAAGGAATAAAGGAGGTTCTGGTTGAATCCCTTACGGAATATCGGCGTGCTATCATGTGTACTTAAGAGGGAGTAATGAGAGATAATGGAGTTTCTCATCAGTTAAAAATCATGTGAACAGTATGGTGTAGGTTTTTAATCATATCCCATCACTTTTAATTACATTTAAAAGATCATAACATAGAGTAAAATCTTGAATAAAAGTGAAGTATAGAGGATCCCTTCTGTTAAATCCGATGGTGATATTTGAATGAACTTAATAACCTGAATAATAAAATTAGGTTAGTTAATTAACAATTCCAGAACCTATTATATATTTAAATGATTTGTTATTACCTTTATATGTTCATTCATGACCATTTTGTTGAGTTTAGTGGTTCAATTTCATTGTTCGGGTCCATTTGTTTTCTTAGTTTTTATGATCAGTTTACTTATTTTCATGAAGGGTAAACGTGTAGGATGAAAGTGGTTGTCTAGAATTAAAGTTATATTTTATTATTGAAAATCCATAATGTTACATGGTTCAAAATTTAATTTAGCTACATGGAGTGAAGTTGAATCATTATATAAAACTTTTTTGTCATCCTTTTGGGTTAATTGGAAGTTTTTCACCACAAAGAACACATTTTGTTTTATAAGTAAAATAAATGAGTAAAAAAGGATTCCAGAAACATAGATGAGAAATAATACATATATTATGGTCTGGATCAACCATGAAGACGGTTTCAAGACCTTAATTGAAAATTTTAATGGAAATTGAAAACCCATCGTCCTTGAATGTGGTAAACTAACATATCTCCGATTGTGTCTTTACCAAAAAATTAAAATAAGGTTAATGGAGAAATGATAATAACTTATTCCATTATCATAAAAATTTCCAGAACATGTAAGTTACTAGATTTTTCATAACATTCGGATAAGGAGAGGTAGGTATAGAAAAGTAAACAAAATAACTTGAAAAGAAAGTAAAATAATTGAAAAGAGGAATTTACCTCTTGAATCAGTCTTCCTTGAGAGCCACATAAATGGAGAGGATTTGGTCTTTTTAGAATACCGTGGGATTTTGGATGGGGGGAGGGACATTGGGGAGTTATTTGGGAATAATTTAGGGAAGACACAAGTCATGAGAGTAGTGAAAAAAACAGGTAAGGAGGTATTGTATTTATTACGGAGGAGAGGAGAGTATTTTAAATATTATAATCATTGGTTTATTATTTTTCCATAAGACAAGAAATAGTGATGATTCCATGACCAAGAATAGTAATAAATATATCTGAGTTCTAGATATCAGTTCATACTTCACTTACGATGTCATAAACAGTGGATTTAAATTATAATTAATTTATATGTTAAATTAATGTTTTTTACTATTCACCAAATTTTCAACTATTTCAGAAAAATCCCAAAAATTCACCCTAATAACTTTTTTTCAAGTAGAATCCAAAAATGAAACATATTTTTTAAAAATAATTTTCTTAAATATGATTAATTTTTTTAATTAAAATCATTATTTCCACAAAAACAACAATTTTAAAACATTTAATTTATTTTTCCCAAATATAGGTATATCACACTTCCACTTGAATTTTATTTTGTATTATCATAGGTATTTTTACTATTCATTAGGTTATGTCACCATTCATAAGGTTAACATTACTATTTATAATGGTATGTAACTATTCACTAAAAATTAAGTTGGTCATATTAGACTTCAAATAACTTACTGATTGAAATCGTGTATGTTAGATTTTCGAAATTCAAATCACTGAAGTGAAAAACTTATGTTTAAAGGTTGCATAAAACATATTAGTTTATTGTGTTGTGATTTTATTTTAATATATGACATAATAATAAAAAGTAAATTTCCATTGAAAACATTGGGTTGTTTCATTCTTCACCCCTTAAGAAAATTCACCCTCGAAATTTCGTTGTACATTCTATGACATAAATAAGTGCATGTACTTTTCATTCATTGGATCCTCCAGTTCCCATGTAGCCTCTTCATACTATTGGTTCCACCATAGTACATTCACCAGGTGAGTTGTCTTGTTACGTAGAACTTTATCTCTATGATCCAAGATTTTAACTTGATGCTCATCGAAAGAAAGATCATACTCCAACTATACCACCTATGAAGAGAGTACATGTGAAGGATCTGGTATGTACTTCCTTAAGAGGGATTCATGGAAGTTATCATCTACATTGGCCATAATAGGTGGAAGTTCAAGTCGATAGGCCACAACCCCAGTACAATCATGAATATCGATGGGGCTTATGTACCTAGGACTTAAGTTTCCTTTCTTCATAAACCCCATGACCTTCTTCCATGGAAATATGTGTAGAAATACCATGTCTCCAACATTGAACTCATGGTCCTGTCGATGATTGTCTGCATAAATATTCCGTCAACTTTGGGATAAATTGATATTATACTGAATGGTTTTCACCTTCTCCACCATTTCATCGACCATTTCAGGTCCTACTAGCTTACGCTCATTAACTTCATCCCAACACACTAGTGTTAAACACCTTTTCCCATAAAGGAATTCATATGGTTCCATTCGGATGATTGAGAGGAAACTATTATTGTAGGAGAAGTCAACCAGTGGAATATGTTGGTCACATCCTCCTTTGAAGTCCATAGAACATGCTCTCACCATAACTTCTAGTTTCTGAATAGTTTTCTCATATTGGCCATCAATTTGAGGATGATAGGCCATATATAAGTTCCATTCATTACTTAGAGAATGTTGGAGAATTTTCCACAACTTTGAGGTGAATCATGAATCTCGATATTATACTATAGATAGTGGTATCCCATGTAGCCTTAACACTTCTTTGATATATATCCATGCAATTTGAATAAATGATAAGTCCTCTAAAATTGCCATAAAGTGAGCTGTCTTTGTAAGACAATCCACAATGACCCATATTTCACTATTTCCTCTGGATATCCTTGGATGTCTAGTGTCAAAGTTAATGAAAATGTTCTCCCATATCCATGTTGGTGTGGGTAGTGGATTCATAATCCCCTTAGACTTTTTCAATTCAACTTTTACTTGTTTTCAAACTAGGAACAATGATGTATACTCCACAATATCCTTCTTCATATTTTCCCTCAAAATGTTCTCTTGGAGATCTCGATAGATGTTAGTACTCCCTGGGTGAACAGAGAAGGTTGAGCTATGTGAGTCATTCATAAGAACCTTCCTTATCTCTATATTGGATTCTACACAAAATTGTGACTCAAATCTTATAAATCCTTCACCATCTATCTTTATCACTGAGGATTTTCTATTTCTAACAGCTTCTACCCTTTTCTGAATTTATACATATTTTCTTTTAGAATCCTTTATTTTCTCCATGAGGGATGGTTGAGAAATCATTTGAGAATGGATTGATGATGTTACTCCCTTAATTATTCCAATTCCCAACCATTGTAAATATAATAATATCAGATCCTTTTCAATTATAATCTTTGATAAAGATGCCAGATCCTTTCTACATAAAGCATCATCAACCTTATTTGCCTTACTAGGGTGGTAATGGATTGAGAAGTAATAATCCTTAATGAGATTTATCCATATTCTCTATCAAATATTAATCTTTTTTGTGAATATATATTTGAGACTCTTGTGGTCAGAATATATCTCACACTTTTCTCCAAAGAGTTAATGTTTCTAGATTTTTAATGCAAAGATCACAACCGCTAAATCCAGATCATTCATAGGATAGTTCTTCTCAATTTTTTTAGCTTCCATGAGTCATAGGCTATTACTTTATCATTTTTATTAGAAATAAACCTAATCCATTATTTTATGTATCACTATATACCACAAAGATTAATCCCCTTATTATGAGTGTGAGTACTGGCTCATTGATAAGACACTTTTTCAACTCCTCGAAATAGACTTCACATTCCTGAGTCCAGATAAACTTTACTCCCTTCCATTTTATCTTCGTCATTGGGTTTGAAAATTGTGAAATGTTCTTCAAAAATCGTCAATAATACACAGCTTGACACAAAAATCTTCAGATCTCTATTAAAAATATTGTTCTAGGCCACTATTCAATAACATTTGTCTTGGAAGGGTCCACATATATCCCTTTATTAGTGATAACATTCCCCAAGAATGATTCATCCTCCATCAAAAACTCACATTTACCATAATTTTTATATAGGTTATCAATTTTCAATGTCACTAACATAGTATTTAAATTATTCTCAAGTTCCTCGTTTCTCTTGGAGTATATCAGAATATCATCAACAAAGTCTACAATAAATTTTCCAAGGTAATATCTAAAGACTCTATTCATTAAATCCATAAGAATTGATGGAAAATTAGTGAGTCCGAAGGGAATTATTATGAACACCTAGTGTCCATACCTCGTTCGAAAGGAAGTCAGGGGAATATATTCCATCCTCACCTTTAATTGGTGATACCCCAAATAGAGGTCCACCTTAGAGAAATAACTAGCTCCACGAAGCTGATCGAAGAATAAATCAATCATGGGATGTTGATACTTGTTCTTTATCATTATTTTATTGAGATCATGATAATCAATGCAGAGACATATTGATCTATTATTCTCCCTAATGAAGAGGAATGGCACACCTCATGGTGAATCACTCGTTTGTATAAAACAAATCCCTTGATTCTCCTATAATTACTTCTTTAGTTCCTCTAGCTCAATGGTGTCCACTCTCTATGGTGTCTCTGATATTAGTAGAGAACTAGGAATATGTTAAATTGAGAACCAACCTCTCGATCTGGAGGAAGACTAGGAAACTCTTCAGGGAATACATCATTGTAATCCCTCACATTGGGCATGTATTTAAGCATGATTATCTCCTTTGGATCAATCATTTGAGCTAGAAATGCTTTCTCATCAGGAATTAATATCCAAACATGATAGAGTTATTCCAAAGGAGATTTATCTTCCTCCTTACACTGGTAAAGAATTAGAGGATTCTCCGAGATGTGAAGAGTGATCTCACTTTACCAACAGTTGATTTTGTCGTTGTATAAAGATATCCCATCCATGCCCAAGATAACATAGAACTACATAAATAGACGTATGGAAAGTTTTTCTTGGAGATTCAGTTCACAAACATTTACCATGGAGGAGTTATAGACCATGAATGAAATAATTTCCCCATTCAATATTCACATTGATAACCTTTCCTCCAAAATTTGAGGTCGGGTTTTAATAGTTATACTAAACATGAAAGATATGAAATAATGTGTAGAACCAGAATCAAATAGTATGTTCACTATTCTTGAATGAATAACTAGAGTAACAGTCACCACATAATTTTACATCACCACATCAGAAGTATTGATAGCATAAGGAATTCCCTGTTTCCTTGGAGTTTATTGTTGATTTCCTCCAAAAAAATCCTAGCTTAGGGAAATATTTCACATAATTCCCAAGTTACTTGCAGTTGTAACACTGCACTATAGGCTGAGTATTGATCTAAACCTTCCTTTCTTTTCCAACATCAGTGGTATTCTCTATATCCCATTGGTAGTTTTTTTCAGATGTCCCAACTTTCCACATTTTAAGAAATTACAGGTTCACTTTAGACATTTTCTAGGATGCTTCTTCCCACAAATTTTACAAGTGAGATATTTAGGCTTCTTTCCATCAAGGGATTTTTTTGAACCACCCATGTTGTTCTCCATTTTCCTCTTCTTGTCACCTGGCCCATGAGACCACTAATAGTCTCCAATCTCCATTTCAACCTTGACGTCACATCAGAAAATTTCTTCAAAACTATCAAAGTTTTGAATCGCTAACACTTTTCTTACACTCAGTTTTAGTCTTCTAAAGAATCGATCTGTTTTACATTCGATGTTCATGACAAAGCCAGAGGCATAACTTGCAAGCCTTTTATGTTTTTCTTCATATTCCTTGATGGACTCATTTTCCTTCTTCTTGAGTTCTAGAAACTCTCTTTACATATTTATATGGAGGGTTCAAGGAAAATATTTATTGAAAAAAATCCACCTGAATTCCTCCTAGTCCATGGAATCAATTTCTTATTCAGACATTGTATTCTTCATTAGTGTTGAACACTGATCATCTTACCCATCCAAAAGATTGAATTCCAGTACAAATCTCTCTTATTTTGAGAAATTGACGTCGAAGAATATCTTTTCAATTGAATTAATCCACTATTCCATGAGGAGGGGATCATAAGATTCACTAAACATATGAGGAATTTTCCACATGAAGTATTCTATGGAAACATGCTCTTTACTTGGAGGAGGAGGTAGTTCTTCATGATTCATGTAATTATTCATAACATGATCTAGTTCAGAAAGTCTAGTCATGATGTTTTGAGCAACCATTCCCATCATATCAGACATATCATTAGGGAAAACATCACATTTCTTATCACATTGGTTTTGGAACGTGTTCTTCTTTCCCACCGTTAAATAAGAAAAATAATGTACAATTAGAGGTCTTTAATACATAGATTTTGAGCATAAAAAGGAAACTTTTAACAGTAAAGGATAAACTTGTAATGTATAGATTTATCCTAACTTGTGATTACTTAGGTTCAAATCTAGTTTATCCTTGATCTATTTATTAACATATATTCATACGTGATTTTTTATTCGCTTAATAATGGTTTCTACAAAGCTCATGAATTTATCAAAGCATATCCTATGGGAGTGTAAAACCAAGAGTGTAGCAAGGCCCATTTTTGTGTACTGGGATACTTGGGGTCAGGCCCGAAACTCCTTGTATGAGTTTTCACTCCAAGGTAAATCTGTTCCAGAGTAGCCTCTACTTTTTTATATCCAGATAGGGATGTATTTTCTTGATAAACCCCTTGACCTATACTTTCAAAAATTTTGGGATGTTTTCTTAAACATAGTCTCATATTTAAGGCTCTCACGGAGGGTCTCTATTACTAATCTCTCAAAATATTTAGACTATCCTCATATACCAACTATAGAGACCCTAGCCTTTTACATAATACAATACCTGATATTATGCATATTATACATATGAGTACAAGCCAAGAATCATGATGTCTAGTGTCATTGAAGACTAGGAACATAAATCATAAAATATGTACTAAAAACAGTAGATTATTTAATCATCATAGGGGGATCCTAACATCCATTTTGCTCATATATCTTTATATAGTACCCTGGGGAATACATGAACAAAGGGAAGAGCTAAAAATCCCAGCAATGGAGTATACATAAGAATAAGGCTTTAGCATATTCGTTAGAAGGCATGACTTAATGAGAAAAAAATAATGTTAAATATGGAATCATAAAATATAAAATTTGGATCATATAAACATATAATCATAGTATTGTGTAACCTGCATTAAACATGACTTTATTATGATTCAATGCTAACCCCGATGATTGTTTTACATACTAGCACAAGTCATGGACAACTACCAAGACTGTCGCACATAACTTCTCATGAGAAATAAAATTTACCAATGCATTGGAGCTCTATCATGGAGCACCCATATTAACATTTCGTGAATATGTTTTCACATAATTCAGCATACATAATCAATCTTTCATAAATATAAGGATTACCCGCGGATAGAATTGGGTACAATAATCATGACCCAAATCATAACATATGGGCATAACAAAAAAATGTCCATGAAAGTAGGGACTTAAGTATACGTAGTCATTAATAATGGAAAAATTATATATATCATTGTGAGTGATGACAAGTATAGGTTACAACTTTTAATAATATTATCCAAGAAATTTTGGTATTAAATCATTTTTGAGAGGTTTTAAGCAAAATACTTTGGAACCTTTAAAATAGAAAAAGGAAAAAGCCTTTATAAAAAAACCATATTTGAACCAAGAAGGATTCAAAAATAAAATAATTAATTTATAAATGTAGTGTTGGTATAAAACATAAGATAGAGTGCACTTGATATTTTTTATGAATTCAGAAAGATCCCTCAAAACAGGTTTGTTTATCGGGAAGTATCGAGGATGGAATTACTTAAAAACATGTATATCCCCGAAAGGGAATGCTGAATGGAACATGTTACTTGTTTTGGAAAAATCACATATAATTTATTATATTAAAATAATAATAATTTATAACCTATTTTAGTTAAAAATAAATATAATGAATCCTAAAGGAATAAAGGAGGTTCGGGTTGAATCCCTCACGGAATATCGGCATGGTATCATGTGTACTTAAGAGGTTTTAATGGGAGAGAAAATTATTTCTCAAAATTTAAAATTCTTGAGTACTATATGGGGGAGTTTCATAATCATACCCCAACACTATGAATTACCCAATAAAGGGAAACAAATTCAGAAAATCATGATTAAAAGTGAAGTAGAGAGGATCCCTTACCTTAAATATGATGGTGATCTTTTCTTGAACTTAATGAACTGAATAATTGAATTAGGTTTATTATTTAATATTTAACGAACCAATTATATATGTAAAATATTTATTATTTCTCTTTTATGTTCATTCATGACCTTTTTGATGAGTTATGTAGTTCAATTTCATTGTTTGGGTCCGTTTGTTTTCTTGGTTTTTTTTATCGGTTTACTTATTTTCATGAGCGGATAAACATATAACATGAAAGTGGTTGTCCATAATTGAAGTTATATATTATTATTAAACATCCTTAAGGATAAACGGTTGAAAATTTAATCTGGTTACTTTTAGTGAAATTGAATCATTATATAAAACATTAGTGACAACCTTTTAGGTTAATTGTCGGTTTTTGACCACAACGTTCACATTTTGTTTTATAAATAAAAACAAATTGTAAAAAATAATTCTAGAATATTATATGAAACATAATACATATAGAATGGTTTGGTTCAACCATTAAAATGGTATCATGAAAATAATTTTGTGGGTAAGAGAAATTGAAAACACATTGTCCTTGAATGTGGTAAATTTACACATCTCAGATGGAGTTTTGACTACTAAAATAATATAAGGGAAATGGAGATATGATGAAAAAATATTCCATTATCATAAAAAAAATTAATTACATGTAAAGTAATGGATTTTTCATAACAGCTAAAAGAGGATATGTATGTATAGAAAAGTAAACAAAATGACTTGAAAATAAAGCAATAGAATTGAAAAGTGGAATTTACCTCTTGAATCAATCTTCCTTGAGAGACTCTTAATGGGAAGGGATTTGGTCTTTTTAGGAGACCAAATGCTATTGGATGTGGGGATGGATCTTGGGATGTAATTTCGATAGAATTTAGGGAATGAAAAAGGATTGAGAGGAGTGAAGAGAAGAGGTAAGGAGGAATGGTATTTATAGTGGAGGAGAGCATGGTTTTCATAATATCATAATCATTAGTTTATTATTTTTCCATAAGAGAAAAATAGTTGTGATTCCATGAACATAATTAGTAATAAATTCATTTTAGTTCTAGATTTTGGTGCTTATATCACTTTTAATGTTAGGAATAGTTGATTTAAATTATAATGTATTGATACTACAAATTAATGTAATTTACTATCACAAAATATTTAAGTATTCCAAAAAAAAAAAAATTATCCCTAACCTTTTTTCGACTTGTAGAATCCAGAAATGAAATCCATTTTTTTAAAATAATATTCTAAATATTATTAATTTCATTTTTAATTAAAATCACAATTAAATCCAAAAAAAAATATTTTAACACATTTATTTTCTTATTCTTTGATTTAGATATATCGTACTTTCACTTGAATCTTATTTATATACTATCATTGGTAAATTTAATATTCATTAGGGTATGTAACTATTCATAAGGGTATGCTACTATTCCCCAAAAATTAGGTTGGTTGTATCAGACTCCAAATGACTTAGTAATCGTAACTCTGTATGTCATATTTTTGAAATTCAAATCACATAAGTGAAAAACTTATGTTTAATGGTCACATAGAACATAGAAGTAAACTATATTGTGATTTCATGTGATTATATGACATAATCAAAAGAAATAAATTTCCATTGAAATCATTGGGTCGTTAGATGCCATTAAGATATTCCCTTTGGTTATGCCTTATTCTCCACTTATTCTTTGTGTGTGGTGAATGCATACTTCCCTTTCACGTGTGATCACCATTAATTAAAAATTTCATTAGGTATGTACATATCATGTATCATGGATATTAGTGTTTCTTTAATCCATGTACCATTTTACATATGGTTTCTTCTTTTAATGTTGTTTTAATTGGAAAAATATTAATGAATCTGTATCCTGTACTAAATAAAGATATTTTGAGAAGTCATATTCTTCATGAATTGAATCTATGAATGAAGAATGATTTGGACTTTCAGTGGTGGGTGGGCCCCGATTATAAATAGCCACTCAATGCATCGGCAGGTCCCATAAGACAATATAGTTGTCAAAAAACCCCTGAGATAGTTTTCAAGAATAATTAGATGAGTTTCTACCCACACCCTTAAACTGTCTTGATGGTATAATGATTCATGTGCCCGATACATGATGACTTATAAAAAGTAAATTTATTCTTTTAGTATTTAGTTATTATTTTCCACGATATTTTCAATGAAAAAATATATAAATGCATTTACATTCTCAATTTATTGATGGATTTTTTTTAGTTATTTACCTTACGGTTACGATTATGCCTTATTTCCTTACTTCAATTATTATTTATTAATGTAATTCATACATAGAATTTGATCTCAACCATTAATTTTTTTTCCTTTCCTAGGTTTAGAAGATAAATTTTTTAAATAACTTCCAAGGAATCATTTTATTCTCCTTTTTATGTTCTATGTTTATTTACCAATATAATAAGGTTCACATGTATGCATGTAGTTATTTTAAGACTACTAAACTGATCGATCCTTGGTGATGTGATCTATTGTATCTATTCTATTATAATAAAATTTCCACTAACTCTATGTCAATAGTATCAGGGTTATTATGGTTAGTATTAGAATAAGTTTAGTAGATACCTTAGGAAATAGATGTTATGTAAACATGAGAATTATAAAAATACATTATCGGGTTTTTTGTCTCAATAATCATGTTGATTATGAGATAACTTAGTGTGTTCCATTATTTAGTAATGGTGCTTAATATAAAGGATGTAATTAATACATGTGGTCAATGTAGGGATTTCCCCACAGATTATGTCAACAAAATTAGTTTTGTAGATATGAAGATCGTGAACATATTAGGACAACATACTTAGGTTATGATGAATAATCATACTACACCTATTATGGATCATTTAATGTGAAAAAATACCCATTATTTTAGTGAGACTACTAATCTAGTGGTAGCTGGGTAGTGGATCAAGTCCCTTGAAATGATATTTTTGGCATTGGGATGCAATGAAAAAGAAAAGGTAGTAATGGAAGTCTATTGTCTCAACAAAGATGTTGATCAATGGTGGTCGTAGATCCAAAATACTAAGGAGTAAGATGAAATAAAATAAATGGAATGAAGAACCATTAAATAAGAATTCATTGAAAAATATTTCCCTTGTGAGAAATAAAAAAAATGAAGTGAAAATTCCTGGGCTTAAAAAAGTATGAAGAGAGTGTTGTAGAGTATTAGGCTACCTTCAAAAGACTATATAGGCATGATATGGATTACATATGTGATTCAGAAGACAAGATTGATCATTTCATTGAAGGTCATAAGCCAAGTATCCTAAGGGCACCAAATTTTTAAACATTTTTATTGTATGATGAAATAGTATTAAATTCCCTCAAAATGGGGAAGGAATTTTCAAGTCATATATATTCATAGGAAATCTAGAGAAGAAGAGGTCTTATGATAACCATGGAAAAGGTGATGTGTCAAAGAATAATTTGGTAATGAACCAATTTCCATTATGTAAAATTTTTGGACAGAACCATCATGGGAATTGTTTGAATGAAATGGGAGTTTTTAATAACAGTGGAGAAAAGAGTCATTTTGATAATTATTGTGCAGGGAAGAAACAAATTAATGATGTTAAATGCTTTAACTATAATTAAATTGGGGATTATTCAAATCAATGTGCTATGTGTCAGGGAAATCTACCATAGAAGAGTCCAATGATAGATGACCAAGCCTATGTGATCACCACAAATAAAGTAGAAGTACCCAATGATGTGTTGTCATGTACGTTAATACTATATTATTTTTTATCCAATGCCTTATTTGATTTTTCATCATCACAATATTTTATATCTAACCAATTTTCTAAGAAAATTATATATTTACCTTTATTATTTAATAATGTAGTTATCAATCAAAACCAATAAGGGAAGTCTCTTTGCAACAAATTTTTTTTGGTCCATCCCAGTTATAACCCATAAACATGCATTAGTTTTTGACCTTATTATCATACCTATGGTTGAATTTGATATATCTCTTGGTATGGATTGAATTTCAAAATATCATGGGGAAATTTATTATATAAAGAAGGAAATTAGGGTTTGTGAGGAAGTTGTATAATACCTTATATTTAGAGTAGAAACCTTCTTATCTAATTCTTATCTAGATCGTCCCCCTAGTATGTCTTCAGAATGAAATTATTAGGGATGAAGATCAAACATCATCTATGGATGAGTAATGTAATCCTAAAATTGAGATTTTACCAATTTTGTAAGAATAAACAAATGTATTTCCTGATTATTTACCTACACATCCTGTAGTGTTTGAAGTAAAATATAACATTGATTTAACCCCTCTTGGATGACCAAAATCAAGGACTCATTATAGAATGTAAGCTTTGGAATTAGTTGAACTAAAGAAAAAACAAGAGGTTTTGAGTAACAAGGGATTTATTCACCCTAGTGTTTCTATATTGGGATCCCATTTTCTTTTTGTTAAGAATAAATATTGACCCTTGATTCTATGCATCAACTATATATAAATCTATGCTATTTCAAGAAAGAACAAATACCCCATGCCGTGCATTGATGATTTATTTGATCAACTTTATAGAGATCAATATTTTTCCAAGATTGACCTTAATTTTGGATACCAACAATTTCAGGTAATGAAGGATGATATTACAAAGAAAAAATTTTGAACTAGGTATACACATTACGAGTTTATAGTAATTCCATTTGGACTAACTAATTCACCATATGTTTTCATAGATCTAATAAATATAATATTCAAGGAATATCTTGATAATTTTTTATGGTATTTGTGGATGATATCATGGTGTACTCCAAAAGATATGATGACCACGAGAACATGTGTGGACTGTTCTGAAGACCCACAGAAGAAAAGAGTTATATGGGAGGCTCATAAAGTTTGAATTTTAGATTCAAATAGATTCTTTTCATAGACAAATTGTATCTCTATATGGAATCACAGTTGATCATGAAAATAAAAATTCAATCCATGAATGTCCAACACCAATAATCAAAACAAAGGTATGTAATTTCATTGGTCTAGTAGGTTACTATGAGAGTCTCATTTAAAAAATTTCCATATTGGATAACCCATTAACAAATATCCCACAAACATGGGTTAAGTTCATATGGTCAAAAAATAGAATGTTTTGAAGATTTAAAAGAAGATTAGTCAATGCACCGATTTTAACTCTACCATAAATAAATGATGAGTTTTTGATATTCAATGATGCATCAATGAATATACTAGTTTGTGACCGTAGGAAAAATGATAAATTTATTACATATGCATTAAGGGAGTTGAAGACTCTTGAAAAAAACTATCCAACTCGTGATCTTGAGTTTACAGATGTAATCTTTTCTATGAATATATGGAGACACTATATATATGTTGAAAGATGGGAGATATATATAGATCGAAAGAGTTTGAAATACATATTTACACAGAAATAAATTAAAATGAGGTTAATGATATGTCTCAAGTTACTAAAATATTATTATTGCACAATACACTACTTCCCAGGAAAAGAAAATATGGTAGCTGATGCATTAAGAAGGAAAGATCATGGAATTATAACCCAAATGAGGATTGAGAAAGATTATATATTAATTGATTTTTTAAATATGGATATAATAATTTTCAAGGAATGGGAACCATCCCTCCATTTTCAACTTATTTTTAAACCATCCATATTGTAGAAGATAAAAATCTCTCAATCTGATGGTGAGTATTTTCAAAAGAATTAAATCCATTAATTATAAATGATTGAATGACTTCGTGTATGAGGTTGAAATTATAAAATTTGGAAGGAGGTTATGTGTTCCATAAATACCTAATCTAAAAATGGAATTATTATATGATTCTCATAGCTCAAATTTTTATATGCACCCTAGTAGTACCAAATGTATAGAGATCAGAAGGAACATTTTTGGTGGGATAACATGAAGCATGAAATTGCGGACTATGTTTCAAGGTGTCTACTTTTTCAACAAGTGAAGACTGAAAGAAAACATACAAGAGGAGTCAAGAAACCTATACCTATTCCCATGTGGAAGTGGGATGACATTATGATGGAATTGTTCATAGGACTACCAAGGACACCGTGATGGAATGGTGCAATATGGGTTATTATTGATCTTTTTAAAAAATCATCACATTTAATTTCAATATGAAAAGTTTTACCCCTTAAGATCCTAAAAATTATATATATTAAAGAAGTTGTAAGACTTCATGGTGCACCTCTATCTATTGCGTGTGATCGACATCCCCATTTTATATCAAATGTCTTCAAATGTCTTTAAAAGGATTTGGATACTAAGCTTCAATTGAGTATTGTTTATCACCCTAAAACCGATGGATAGTCTAAAATGACTATTTATACATTGGAAGATATATTGATATCACACTTACTTGAATTTCATGGGATGTAGGATTATTATTTTCCTTTGGTGGAGTTTTCCTACAATAATTGATTCTATTCTTGTATTCAAACCGCACCATATAAAGCATTATATGGAAAGGAATTCCATACTCCAACTTGCTGGGATGGAGTTGGCAGGTGGAAAACTATAGGGCCGTAACTTATTAAAGAGACAATGAAAATTGTAATGACTATTTAGGATCAAATTAAAGCAGCTCAAAGTATGAAAAAGAGTTATGCTAATAACTATAGAAAGGATTTTTAATATCAAGTATGAGATCATGTATTTCTGAATGTATCATTATAGAAGGGTGTTATAAGGTTTAGTAAGAAATCGAAACTAAGACCCAGGAACTTCAGTCTATTTGAAATTCTAGAAATAATTTTTTTTATATCTTACTGATTAGAAATTCCACCAAGTCTCTACAATGTTCATGATGTGTTTAACATAACATTTTTAAAGAAGTATATGCTAGAACCAATGCATGTAATTACCTCTAAAGAAAATAGAATTGGAACCTAATTTACCTTAAAATGAAGAGCCCATTGAAATTATTCACAATAGATAGAAAATATTGAGAAATAAGATGGCTTGACTGGTAAAAGATCTTTGTTAAACCATAAAATGGAAAAAACGACATGGGATCCTAAGGATGTTATGAAGAAGAACCACCCTCATCTGATTAAAGAGAAATATTAATGAAACGTTTGATGATGAAATTTATGATGGAGGGAAGAATAAAAAACCCAAATATTTTATGTTATGTATTTTCTTAAATAAGATCAATTTATTTCATAGCTTATGTTCCACACAACAATGAGCTTAAGTGAATAGAGATACACTATTAAAAAGTAACTTGACCATTGTAATAATAATATGAACACTAGGAATGGTAATCTGACCAATAAAATAATAACTATAACTATGAAATTATAAAATTTTGTTATATTATAAATGAAATTATGATATAAATATATCGTAGTATTAGTAAATAAATGTTTTAAAAATGGAAAATTAAGTGTTGGTATTTTTAATGAACCTAAATATTAATTTGAAATTTTATAATTAATATAATTGTTTAAAATAAAATTTATTTTTATAAAATAGATTCATAAATTTAAAATTTATTGTCCTAGTATTATAAGATAATTTTACGTGACATTAATTATTTTTTCAAAGTTTCATAAAATCAGTTATATTTTTAAAATAGATATTTTCATGTAAATGATGATTTTATCTAAAAAATTAATTTCTCACATTTATAAAATTATTTTCATAAAATTTAGTAAATTTGTAAATTTTATACAATGAAAAATTTTTATGGTGAATGTTTTTTTAATTTTTCTAAAATACTTGTATATTTGGTGAATAGTGTAATATGGTAATTTATGACATAAGATAAATACATTAATTATTGTAACATTAGATGATTTATGGATTATTTAATCCCATAATCTCGAACCTTCATTCATTATTTTAATATATTTAGTGTTAAGCCTAGAACTATTCATATTCTTGAGCCGAAAAACTAAATAAATGGGTAAAATAATTAGAAGACACCCATATCATTCACTATAAATACCACCTATCAACCTTTATTCTTCTCACACATCAAAAGCCTTGAATATTTTCCAAGATCATCCCAATACTCTTCTCAATTCCCCCTCACACATCTAAGAGCTCTTGGTCTCATTAAAAGACCAAACCCTTTAACCTAAGGAGATTCTTAAGGAGAAGAAATTCCAGTGGTAAAATCCACTTCCTTTTTCATTTAATTTATTTTCAATTTATTTACTTTTAAAATAATCTCATCACCAACACTTATCCAAATAGCATGAAAAATATAATATCTTCTATATTCAATAATGTTTCCATTTTAATGGAATAATTCATCGTCAAAATGATTCTCCACTCCCTTTTAATCTAAAAATGATAATATCATCTGTGATGTGCCGATTTACCGCCATCATGGACCATGTGTTTTCATTTTATACTTGAAACATAATGTAAGGTCATAAAACCATTATAATGGTTTAAAAATAATTAAAATTTTATTTTATAACTCATTTAAAGTTCTAGAACCAGTATATATACATAATATTAATTAATAAAACAAAACCAGTTAGTGATGATCAAAAAACACCAAAATAATCTAAATGGTTATAATTTTGGTATTATCATTAAAAGTATTACAAATTAAAAAATTTAATTTGGAGTAGGATAACCAAGCAAACGAATACCCCTAAATGAAAAAATTGTATATGATAACTCATCAAAAATGACATTAATAAACATAATTAAATTATTATATTTCAAATAAATGATTAATAAGTTCTGAATTAAATTATTAATGAATATAATTTCATTATCCAGTACATTATGTATAATTGAAGAACACTTTCTGACGTAAGATAAGGGATTCACCTCCAAACTCCATTTTTCATTCAAATTATGCTTTATCTCTCTTTACTCAATTTTAATTATTCATTATTCTTATTTAATCCACCTAAATTGTATATGTATGTTCCATATATATGTATCAAGCTCAATTGTTCTTTTTTTGATGGGGAAATACATGTTTTATTAGTTTCCAATCTCAATTCCTCTTGATATGGAAGCCCGATTAAATAGAAATTCCTGATTTCATAACCAATTTCAAGTACCATACTTAATTTATTTTAAGGAAAAATTATTTTTATTAAACCATTCATTTTATCATGAAAAAATATATTGGTTCCTTTCTAGTTTTATACAATCAATTATTCCTTTTTGGTTTTAAAGTTTCTTTATAATTTTTCAATAAACCAAATTAAAGAGGCTCATTTATAAAGATACTTAAACACTCTTTTTAAATGTTTTATATATTTTTGGAATTAATTATATGTGCCTAATTTCCCTTATAAATGTACAAGTATGATTTAAATCCATTATTTCGTTGATTTTATTTTGATACTCCCTTTGGTTATGCCTTATTCACCACTTATTCCTTGTTTTTGGTGTATGTATACAACCCATTCAATTGTGATCATCATTCATTGAAGATTTCATTAAATATCTATATTTAATATATCATGGATATTATTATTATTGTAATATATTGACCAATTTACATATGGTATCTTATTTGAATGTTTTTTTAATTGGGTCAATATTGATGAATCTGTATCCTCTACACAAAACAGATATTTTGAGAAGACATATTTTTTGTGAATTAAATATATGTATAAAGAATTATTTGGACTTGAAGTGATTGGTGGGGACCATTTATACATAACCACTCGATGCATCGACATGTCCCATGAGACAGAACTGTTGGAAATAAACCCTTCAGTTTGTTTCTAAGAAGAATCATGTAGGTTTCTACCCACATGCATAAACCATCTAGACAATATAATGGTTCATTTTTCAGATATATGACATCCAATAATAAAAAGTTTCTTTCTTCAGTATTCAGTTATTATTTTCTACTAGATTTTAACTATGAATAAAAATATGTGAAAGTATTTACATTCTCAGTTTATTGATGGAATGGGTTTTATACTTATTTACCATTCCATTATTATTATTACTTATTGAATTTTCTTCACTTATTATGGATTAATTTAACCCTAACTAATTATTTAAGTTCACACTTTCATTTTTTACTTCCCATGGTTCTAAAGATGAATTTTATTATAAGTGTCGAGAAAGAATTGTATTCTCCTTGTTATGTTTTGTGTTTATTTACCAATGTAAGAAGGGTAAAATTTATGTATCTAGTTCAATCAAGACTACTAAACTGCTTGATCCTTATTGATTTGATCTCTTTTTCATTTTCCATTGTAATAAAATGACCACAGACTCTGAGTTACTAGGATTCGGGTTATTGCACATAATAATTTAAAATCATTGATCAATGGATCCAAATAACCATCAATATCATTAACCAGTTTTTTTGGTCCTAATATAATCATAGATAACATACTGATTTTTTAATCCATAACCGTGGTGGAAATTTATAATTTACCAATTTAACTACACATGAACTATGGGTGATTATTTGAAAATCAAAATTATTTACTCCATCTATAGATATTGCATGATGAAGGCTTCTCATCTTGTTTCCAAATTTTGGATACCCATGATCAATTGTATTTCACTAAGGAGAGTAAACTTGATGATTAAGTTTCCAATATTTATTTATTTTATCTACATGCATTATTAGTTGTGTTTTGGTATCCTCACTTCCAAATAAGTTCATAAAATATGGAATTATTGATCATTACCATACAAATTTTATAGGACCTAATTAATCATTTTTCTATAAAGAAGCACCGAACATTGGGAAAATATTTACGTGATTTTTGGTCCTTCAAAAATAGTATACAATCATTTAGACATACACTTATATTTTTAGAGATCATACATATTGAATGTAGCATTCTTTTACAATCATTTGTTTGTAAAGGAAGTTCATTATCTTCTAGGAGTATATCATTGAAGAGAGAAATTAGTTTAGTAAATTTGGTGTCACTCTACATGTTTCATGTTTTTAAATTATGCATCTTTATTATGGATTACAATGCTGTATATTTAGTAAAATAGCATACAAGGACATATTTGTGAAACTATTTAACATCTCAATTTTTTTTGATAATCAGGAAGTTCATATTCAATAATAATTATGATTTCCTCAATATGATCTTCATCATCATTCACACCTGTAATCACATCCTGAATATGGTATTCAACATTGTCAACACATGTAATCATATCAGATGATCTATAAAACATTGCCTTATCCTAGTCACTAGCTACATTCAGTTTTCCATCATTTTTAGTCCAACAGTTATAACTTCAATCAATTTCATGATATATAATGTGTTCTTCCAACTCTTATAGACTAATTAATCTTGAATAACAACAACATAAACATAGAAAAAGGATTTGAGAAGGGTCGTATGCAAGATCTTTTTCAAACCTGATGATCTATTTCACCCCATCCTCATACTCTTTTGACATACAATTGGAATAAATCTATTTTTGACTCATATCTATCCTATTTCATTTGGTAATATTAATATTTAAAAAAAATGCATCAAGATTATTCTAAAGAAAAAGTCTTTCATTTTATTAAAATATCACTATAAGGTAACATTATTAATGGTTATGATTTTAAAGATATAAATTTTTTCATTAACTGTTATGATTTTATTAACATGGGTCATCATTAATATATTCTATATTATATGAACCTGGTATACCATCACTTGCACTAATTCATTCCCAAGATATAATGATCTATAATTAGTACCCAACATAAAGGTGATCAACATATGACCATTAATACAAATCTTCAAATAAATCTATCTAAATCAATTATTGATAACTATTTTTATACTAAAAATCATTTTTTTAGATTTAATATTTCCCTCCTAGCCATTGGAACAATATAACTTTCATATTTTGGTTTACTAAAAATAAGAAAATATTTAAAGAAAATAATCTAATGGTAAATAAAAATAAAATACATAGGGTAATGAAATGTTTTAAAAAGACATTGTGGTTTTAATCCATTAGAGTAGGAGGGATACATGGATGAAAGTAACTATAATTGATTTATTTTAATCCATAAGAATAGGAATGATACATGGAACTTGAAATTTATTACCAGTTGTGCACTGCAGAAACAATTCCTATATATCATTTGTAGTCACCGCCATACATGATAAGTGGGTAGTGTTTTGTAGTTCAAAACTATGATCTCCATGAAATAAGTGTGAGAAATAATGAATAATTATTGAAAATAAACATGATGGAATGTGAGAGGGTGAAATGAAAATGGATTGAGGAAAAAGAGATTGGGTGTAAGAAGATTGATTAGAATAAATAATGTTTCTTTATGTATTTTCTATTGTTGAAAATCATAAATCACATTAGAATATTGATAATTACATAGAAATTTTATCAAATAAATTCAAATGGATTGATGTGATCAAATATTTTGTGACACTAAAATGATCATTTGATTACCTTCACAATTCTTCCAGACAAATATTTTTGATAAAGACAAATGATGTGATGATTTTCTGAAGATTAGAATAATCAACCACAATGTTTATATAATGGTATTACTAATTGTAAAATATTATTTTTAATGGAATAATATTATTAATTCCAATAAACATAAGATTTATTGAAGTTTTTGATGAGGTAGGATTATATGGATAAGAGTTTTAAGGCTTTCTGATGAATAATTTGAGTTCATTAGAGATAGAAAATGTTTTTGAATGATCAGAAAAAGGTCTTATAAAAAAGTAATTAGACATTGGAAACATGTGAAGATCATTGGAATAAAGTTACCAATAAAAGGAACATATATAGGACATTAACAAAGTCATTATAATGAAGTGTATGAGATATGTAATCAGCTAGATCCATTTGATGGTGTAACTAGAAGGGCATCAGAACAATGATTTAATGTAAGTAGACATAGTGCTTCTGAAAAATACATTAAAATATGAGTTCAAGATAGTGTCCAACAAATGGAAAAAGATCCCATAATGTTATAATAGACACATGCCTCTAGATGAAGGTTGTTTCAAAAAAATATTAACCAGGCCATGTTTTTTGGAACATTCAATGTATTTTTCCATGAAATTAAAATGGATAATATTGAGATGGTTGTTCAATGCTTCATTAATAATGAAGTGTATACAATTATTTAATCCTTGGTTTTATGAAGATTTAAGTTGTTTTGGTTTCTATATTTTAAGGAAAGTTTCCTACATATAATATTTGGTACCTATAATTTAAGAATTATGAATATGAAAAATAATTTAATGTTTTTAGTGGGATATAAAAAACTTTTTTGGGATGTTCAAATTTTTTGACCACATGTCTCCCTTAATTATTGGGGGAACACTATCTATTTAATTGGGAAATAATTCTTTTTGGATGTGTGTGTTGTGAGTAAAAAGAATAGTACTAATGATTTTAGTTGGAGATGGAAGAGATCTTGTCTCGATGCATCAGATGAAGTGGCACCAGAATGAGTGATACAAAATAGAGTCTTACTCCCTTTTAGTATCAGATGATCTAGGTGAATAGGTGATTGAACAAAAAATAAATCTATTGATATTAGTTTAAGTGGTACCAAATAAAATTTTTCAACCAGTTGGTATTTTTTAGATAAGGTAAAAGAAAATTGGTGTTCAACTAAGGTATCTGAATGAGTGTAATTGTGGGAGATCATGGGATAGAGTGGTACATAGAAATAATTTGATAAATAATTTCATTCTAATTTTTGTGATATAAATAGAATTAAATAAATAATAAGATCTTTCATCAAGGAAAGTGTGAATAACACTGAAGTAGCATAGTGAAAATGGTCCAAGAATCCTTTTTTGTATTTTCAAATGAAACATTTAATGTTAAGTGTGAATCCAAAAAATATCAACTAATTAAAAAAATTAAATGGAAATTTATCCCAGATAGAGACTATAAGAACTCACCCTCCATAGCAACTACATCGTTATGTCAAGCCTCCACCTTCGCATGATCGCTCGGCTAGCTGTCCTGTGTAGGGTTTCATAGGCCTGGTACTGATGAAAAAATCCATAACCTCTTGTTCTTTAAAATATATATGGCCAAGATCTAGTGAATACTTCATGCTCTAAATCCTCATCTAGAGTTGTTCCTTATAGAATGTCTAGGCGCTTTCACATTCTCGAATCAAAACATCACCTAATACCCACAAGAATTCTAAAACAATGAAGAAGTTCCATGGATCGGAAAGATCAACCCAAAAAACACTTTCAACAAGTGAAATAAAATCTTCAAATTCAAAATTACAAGGAAACCCATTTTTTTCCACAAGTCAGTCATCTATATTTATTGATATGCACAAAAACTACCAATACATCATCAAACTAACCCCACCAGCGACGTCACGACCGAAAGCCTTAACCCCGTCATCCAAACGACCAAACCAATACACTATAGATCATCATAATCCATTGAATCCACCATAGAACATCACATCCTTGACGTCGTCAACCTCCATGTGCCAAAGTGTATAGAACCACCATAAGACATGTCTAGTCGCTCTCCCTCAAATCCCTAAGCACCATGAAGACCACCAATAAGATCCACCTCAAATAGAGTGGAGTCCGGGAGTAGGAGTAGAGGAATGAGTGGCCAATTCCCTTGATATAGCACATCTCCAGAACCCCCAACACTGACAACCACCACTGAAATCAAAGATGAAAAAGAATAGTGAAAAAATTTAATCATTCTAGAAAAGTTTCTTTTATTGTTTCAAAATTATTAAAAAAACTATTAATTCCAAATGTTTAATTAAAAATTATTAATTCAAAATTATTAATTCAAAATTATTATTAATACACAAGCTACAAAAAAATTAAAAATTCCACTTTTTAACCCATATAAATCTATTCACTCTAATTTCAAATCACAAAAGACCATTTTAAAGTCAATTTTAAATTTAAAAGATCAATTACTAATATCATCATTGAAATAAAAAATGTAATCCTCATTCTAAAACATCATAGATATCCAAATAATTAATTTTTAAACCAATAATTTACCCTTAAAACACATTTAATTTCTATACAACTGATGAATCATGTCCTAATAAATCACCAAGACACATTTCAATAGTATTTAAAAATGATTTTAACCACAAAAAATCATGTTTCCCATTATTCAAATTCCATTTTTAATAATTTTTTTACCTATTAAAAAAAATATCGGAAAATCAAACACCATATTCATTTTCAAACTGCCTTAGAAATCTCACTCACTATTTTCAAAACCAATCCATTTATATTTTGAACCATGCATTAAAAATTTTAAAATGATGCATAAAAAAATATAATTATCATCCTATAATCAATATATTTTCGAAACAATGAAAATTTGACACAAAATCAAACGATAATTAGTGTCCACAATTGACTAGGACACATAGTTGTAAAACTATGTTCCAAAAAGAGCCACTCAGAACCATGTAAAGGAGCTCCATAAGGTTTAAATAACATTGTGAGCCCAACATGTGTGCCTAGTTACACTCCCACATCACTCACAAAGAGGAATAGATTTATAAACTCTACAAAAAATCTTTAACCAAAGAGAAACCACCATAAATATAAATTCAAGTACACCAAAAACAAATAATGAAAACTGAGAACTCAAAAGTTAACACAACTTGTTAGAAAAAATAGAGGTTTATAATGAGTAAGATCCCATGACACCCAAGTTAGCTAGTTTGGAATGTGATGGGTGTGTTTTGATCATTAACTATTGATTATTATGGAAAAGGCAATGTGCTTATGTAGTGATGAGTGTAGATTAGTGTCAAGCAGTGAGTAGAGGATCTTCAATCACTAGAGAAATAAATCAGAATATACCTTAGATTTAGAGAGGATCGATTCATCGAGAAGATAGATTAAGGGTAAGAGTATAGGTAGTAGTCAGGTTCCATTAGAGCATTAAACTATATTAGGAGGAGGTTATTTTAGGGTTATTTTTAAAAAACGGGTAAGGCCTTTTTCACTGCATTCAAAAAAGCACCGATAAAGAGTAGTTTTATTAGAGATAAAATAATAAGCATCGATAAATACTTTTTTAGAACACTATATATATTTATAATTTTATATTTTACTATTTAAATACATGTCAAACATAAAAATGTGTACATGTTATATATATGTGTAAATCCAATGTAAATGTTCACACATATTTACATGAAGAACTGGGGTTGGTTATGTGGTACTATGTAAGGTGGCCACTGCTTGGAAAAAAATTAGTGTAGTTCTACATCCTTCTGCAATCGAATTTATCTAGGGGCATGTGGCATGTACGTAGTGGGTTTGGCTCGTGACAGGCATTGTGTATCACCTACCTATACCTTGTAACCAAATAACATGTTTGGTTACTGGGGTCTTACATGAGTGGTAAAGGCTTCACATAATCCTGCATCAGACTCAGGTTCAAATCTAGATGGTAGAAAATTTCATCAGATAGGCGGTGATGCAAGCATGACGCATGACACAAGCAGGTGGTGACATAGCCATGTCGCATGCTGGGTGATGCAGACACTATATTCGGGCCAATTTGTGGGCATTTGGGCTATCTAATGGGATTCATGCCCATTGGGCCTTCAGTCCATGTAATGAATAAATAAGGCTTGATGGGTGGACTATCCATTGGGGAGGGGGGGCTATGACCCACCTTTCTCACCTAGATGTGTGGTGTGTGTGTGTGTTCAATGTAATTTTACCCCCAAGAACAATATATATATATATATATATATATGTGCACACACACACATCTGTATATGAACAACATCTACACACACACACAACTTAATTTATAAAATTATATAACCTTGGAAATTAATATAAATATATAAGTTCAAATATCACATTTTAAGAATACATAATTTATATTTATATAATGGTTTAATGTATTAATATATATTGATATATCATATTTATATTAATTATATAAATGAATATTTAATTATTTTATATAAACAAACATTAATTTATAATTTATATAAGATAATTGTATATATATTAATAATATTTTTTATTATAAGTTTTTAGCAATGTAAAAAAAACACTGATAAAGGGTAGCCAGTATCAGTTCTTTTTTTGCAATGAAAAATGTTACCTTTATGAGAAATTTTAGTTATCATTGATAAATGTTACGCTTTTATCAGTGCTTTATGTATAGAAATTATAAAACTAAGGGTTGTACAATCCTCAATCAATTGTAGTGTATAATAGAAGTAAACCAACGATAAATGTTTCTCTCATGAGCCGCTGAAGTCATGCACCCAAAATCAAATAATATCATCAATAATATGAATATCCCACTAAGTCTTACAATCTATTTGTGGATGATAAATCATTCTCAACTTCAATTAAGAACTCATAACCTCCTGAATACCCTTCCATAATTGAGAAGTAAAGAATGGATCTAAATAATAAAACTGACTAAAAACCATGAAGATTCACAACAACTTAAAAATATAGGTATAAAATTTATTCCACCTTTTCAACTCATTAATTGGAAGAAAATGAGCTAATGTTTTCAGCCAGTTGATAATAACTCATATAATTATTCCCACTAGGTTTTTGAGGCAAGAAAACCGTGAATTACATGTAAATATCATCTCATTTGTACACCACAATGGGAAGAGGATGTAATATTCATGCTCATATTTAATCATTTTATAGGTAATTCATTGATATAAAAAGTCAATGAAAAGATTATTTATCCTTGACCACCAATACCAATGTTTTGAGATCATCAAATATCATGGAAACACCAGGGCTCACTCATCCACTAGAATATAACCCTCCAATCATCACCTCCTTACTCATGGTAAAAGGAACCTCTAACCTCCTTTTAAAACAAATTGATATATCTAGAGACCGAGACCAATTAGTTATGGTCTCCTCACTATTTACAATTCAACTTATATACTGATAATCAAGATCTGATTCTCAATTTTACTGAATCTGGTTATCTTAGGATGGGGTAAATTTCACTTTAGAAAATAATACTACATCACCCACCACTTTCACATCCATATTCATTTCATAAAATAGACACATAAAATTCCATTTTTCCTTTTATTCTTTCACAAATTGGGTCTGTAGATTTCAAATCAAGAAACTAATTACCACATTCCCATTACTAGGATTATAAGATAAATCAAAATCAAAGGTCTTAAGATACTCACCCTATTGTGTCTACTAAATATTCATATATTTATGAGATAATACATACTTCAATCTTTTATCATAAATATAAATAGTAAAATCACTACAACAAAAATAGTTTATAGAGGTGGTTTATAAATTGTGGTTCTAATAACGACAACTCAAAAAATAATATAAAATATAATTTATAATATAGTGTATGATTAATATAACCACTGCAATATTTTTTATTTTTAAATTTAGAAGTGTGTTTTTTTAAACCACCAAAAAATATTTTAAAGTCCCTTAATTCACCCACTGATTCCCCATGCTCCCCAACAATGGTAACCCTCCTACACCTCTGATCCATGTGACCCCAACCCCATAGAGTTCCCCTACTCCTTGACGGTGACCCCCAAAGATGGTCCCTCTTCCTCTTTATCCAGAAACTATGCCCTCATATGATGGAAACAAACTTAACCCCCTAATAGCCATGACCCCATCCTCCTCCAACTTCTCTCTCAACTTGATTCCACCTACCCTTATCCATTAGCGAGTTAGACTTCACTAGACTTGTCTCCTAGTCCTCCATGTTTTATCGTTGAATGTATGATTCCTGATGGATTTTTCTATGGTTTTTAATTAAATTATATAATGTTCTATGTAATTGGGTGTTATTTTTTTCATATTTTTTCTGGGATGATATCAGGGTTATGTTTCAGACCTTCCATATATAGTCAGTCATCGTTTTGGAGAGTGAATTCACCTCAATGTTGTTTTAGGTCATTACTTTAATTTATTTAAATTTTGAATAATTAATTATGAATTTTATAATTAATTCATTCATTCATCTGTAATGATACAGGTTATAAGGGTTTTGTTGATGTGTGGTGTAATACTTTATTATTTTACATTTCAATTAAGTGGTTGTCAAATCATTCTGTTTCTTTTTTATTTCCCATTTAATAATCATTTAAATATTTTTAAAATAAAAATTCACCAACTGAGGTCCACCTTAAGGGCCATTGTGGGTTGCATAGTGGTGAATACTAGTTTTGGATGTTTCATAGAGGGGTTTTCATTTTAAAAACCCAATCACTTAGCATACAATTTAACAACATAAGCCACATGTACATTATTAGAGCTTATTATTAGTTAAGAGAATGGTTTTTTAGATATTATTTTCACACTAGAGTGTGATTGGTCTGGAATATACTCCCTTATGATCATTTCCTTATTTTGTCCTATTGAGTTGCAATGAAAAATTATAGAGGTGGGTGGTAAATAAACTTGTAATTTCTTTTGAAAATTTGAAATTATTAGAGTTAACATCATATATAGATCCAATAAAATGATGATAATAATTTAGCAGAACATAATATAGTGATCAAAATATAGTGCAATGAAAAATAAATATAATGAAGAGATAATTTTTATAGTACATCATTTCAATATTAACCAATTCTAACTTTTGGATCCCCTATTCCCCTTGAGAGAACTAATACCCACTAAATAAGACCATGCTTATGAATGGAGAAAAAAACCTTTGGAGAAAATATTTCCTTTCAATGGAAAAAAATAACCAAAACAATTATAGTAATGAATTTTTAAATAATATTCCAAACTCAATATCGATTTTCTTTTGAGGTACAGGTATAACTGAACTCCGGTATTAATTTTGGGGAATGGTATAAACCAAGACGTTAAGTAAAAATAAATTGATTTAAAGATTAAAATTATGAATATAAAAAAACTATACTAATAATAGTTTAATTTCAGATGTATATAAACTTGATCACCAATTCAAAAAGAATAAATTATTGAAGAAGAATAATAATAAGCATAGAAAAAAAGTTTTGATTTCATATAAATATCCTTTCATTATCCTATAGAAGAAGTAGTGAATATCTATTATATATTTTTTATTTATCTCTTCATGTATTTGTAAACGAAACACTATTAGTCAATCCATGATCCCCCTCAATTATTCATTATGTTGATGTTTCCTAAAACTCATTTTAATCACCAATAATTACAAAATATGAACATAAAAAAATATTATCACTATATTCTATTTTTTTAAAAAAATTATATCATGGTGTTATTATATAAAATAAAAAAACTCTTAATCATGAATATAATGAATAATGATTACTAAAATATTTATATATTTTGAATACATAAAGATATATATATGTGAAGCTCTCTCTAAGTTGATTATTATATTTGTAATCAATTTTTATTATTTTTTAAAACCTTAATTTCATGAATTTCTATGAAGAAAATGGAAACACATTTACTAGATACCATAGCTCCATGTTCTTATTTTGAGATACAAAAAAATGTGAATATCATAATTATAAAAGAAAGACCTTGATATAGATATAATCATATTTTAGCAATATGAAATAAAACATTATAATATGAAAATCATAATATTTATAGATCTTTTAATAGAATAATCATGTTCATGTATTATTGTGGACTAGTAATAATAAATTCAACATCATATTATCCTCTCTCCTCGGCTCAGTGAACTTATTCCTTTCCATCTGGTCATGTTATTTTGAGGGTTAATATTTTTTATGTTATCCCAACTAGTTTAATACCTTGTAGGTGAATCAAGGTATGATGGATTAAAACAGCTTACCCTTTGATCTTGTTTCACTGTAATACAAAACAATATTCTCCCACTTTCTCGTAGTAATGTATGAACAAAAATGAATTCATGCACGAGACTCAACAATTTTACTTGGCTCACATGCACTAGGATATATACAAATTTAATTCCAAGGAAATGTTAATATGTATCAAATTCACCAAACCACATTTTTTACAATGTTCAGAGAGGACTCAATGTCACTCTTGGCTAACAAACAATCACAATTTGAAAGCTCCCTACTCCCTCAAGAAAATATTTATCACTGCTTCTTCAAATGATTATTATTTTTGATCACTTGAATCAATATGTTTTACACCTAATTTGATGCATCATTTAGTTCTAATTTTTTCCACATTATGAATAACACTTTAGCATAGATTTACTAGGCAGTCCCTTCTAGTTGACTCAACATTGTCTTTCACACAAATATTGCATGACTTGTATGTAACTTTACCAACATTCACGAAACATTTTTTTCCACTGAATTACAACTATATCGCAACTTTAAAAATTTTAATTAACCTCCCATAGTTATGAAAACAAAATTTATTTTATACATGAAAGAAACATTTCAGTAATTTAATCGTCCACATATTATTCCATGAAACTTTTATGATTTATCTGCAACTCTTATGTGATTCGGAGACCTAATATTCAATAAGGGTTGAACTACTGAAACAAGAGGTGTATCCACATATTTATAGACCCAGAATACCCTTCCTATGAAATCCTTATGTTCCTTCATCTATGCATGAAACGTTTTTGATATCATGGATGTTCTCATTTTAACATCGTATTTGGGGCATAAATATCTTTCAAGAGTGTGCACAACTATATCTATTTGTATCGTGAAAACCCATCTTTCATGAACTTTCAAAACTTGCATGAAAACCTTTCCATTTCCAATTTTTTATGTGATGATCTTGAATTGTGACCTGTGAATAAATTTATGAATCACAATCACCCTTGTGTGCAACTTTTTACTTTTATGTGAAAATACTTCCTTTTCCAAAAAAACTTTTTCCAACCTTAAGATTTTGGACCCCAACAATTTGGAAAACATTAGGAAAAAAATACCACCTTGTATACACATCTTTTTATAATACCACTAGAGTATACATTTTATTTTCTGGATGATTGTCAACATACTTTTAAAAAAACTCTCTAGAACTCCATAACTGAACATGGAAACCTACTTTGTCAAAAAAACACAATCAACCCAAAAACACTATAATGTTACCTTCAGAGACATTTCCCAAAAATCTCCCACATTAGGTTTATTGAAAACTCTTCTGATTTTGATACCTCATTAATATTTCTTCCATATTATATCACTATTCACTTCATGCGATTTAGATAGAGATAAAATATTTACCCAACACACACTAATCCCACATGATACATGATCGAAATGAGAAATCAGTGTACCTTTCCAATTAAATAAAAAAATCACTTTATTCCAAAACCAGCCAACTACTTTCATCAAGAAACTAATATGTCATGATATATACCCTTTGAACAATCATATTTAGCATCATCATATTTACACCCCCTATTTCACTACTCTTTTTATTATATTCTCCCCTTTATTGATTATGAAATTTTCTTCCGCTTTTAAAGTCTCTAATTTTCTCCCTTTTTCAACGAACTGGAAGGTCACTACCCTGTGGTCCTCCACAGGGTAAAGAATACAGATCAAAACATTAGGGAAAAACACACCATACAACATGAATAGTGGTCCCACATTCACACTTTTCAAGTGTGTGGAGTTGAATGAACTCCAAGATCCAGGTGATTATATTCAAATTATTCGTTAGGTAAACCGTTCATTAGAATGTATGCAACTAGTAGATCTATAGGAATATACTCACATGTAAAAAACCCTTGCTCCAACTTCTTTTTGATAAAATGATACTTGATTTTAATGTTTTTCATCCATGAGTGATGGAATTAATTTTCTCTTAGATTTATAGAACTTTAATTATCACAATGGATTCTGATCAAAGACATCACTAAAACTCCCATATCATCAAGATACCAATTATCCATAATAACTATGTGAAAGATTGAGTATCTACAATATATTGAACTTTTGTGGTGATCAATGAAATATAATGTTGTTTCTTTGTTTACCAACAAATACACAATCCACTAAGATAGAATGAAGCACTCGACATTGATTTTATATCATCTAATGAACAAACCCAATCTACATTTGTATAACCCAATAACTCATGTTGATATTATTTATTTTATAAAAAACCAAAATCCACTATTCCCTTGATTTACTGAAGTGTTATTTTAACTAAAGGTAAGTGGATTTACTTGAGATTTCATTAATACCGTGTTTCTAAAATTGTGTAAAAAATAGTATGTGGTCATGTTTCTATTAAGTACAATAGGATTCCAATTATCTTCCAATATTTTATGAAATTAATGGATTTACCTTCATCATATCATGATAGTTTCATTCGGTTAGCTAGAAGATTCATCATCTCTTTGGAATTATCCATTTAAAGTCTTCTAAAACCCCCATTAGAATATTTTTATTATGAAATAAATACTCCATGCTTTCCTTTTGTTTCCTGTAAACCAAGGAAAAAGGTAGATTCCATGATCATTGAATTTTGGAACTCACTTTTCATGAATTTGGGGAATTTTGTGCACCAATATTCGTCTGATCCACCAAAAATAATGTCATCGATATACAACAAAACCATAATCCTTTGATTACTATCATTTTTTTCATATATATTGTAATCAAATCCACTACATTTAAAACCAAGTTTCTTTAAAAACTTATACATTCTTGAATACCACGCTCTCGGTGGTTACTTCAATACATATTGTGCTTTATCAACTGAAGAAATATTTTCTAATATGTATGAATGGTAAAAAAATTTGTATTTTGAATATAGACATCTTATTCTAGAACCCCATTGAGAAATATTAACTTGTTTCCATCTGGAAGACTTTGAACATTCTATTCACTAATATTTCCAAGAATAATATAATAGTATCTACCATTGAGATAGGTGAAAATGTTTCATCAATATTGATACCCTACATTTTGGAGTATAATATTTACACTAGTCATGATTTGTTTGGAATCATTATACCATCTTTATTTAGCTTATTTTGAAAGACCCATTTTCAACTGATGAAATTCTTATCTATTGGTCTCGAAAAAATCACACATATCTAGTTATTCTCAATTTTTCTTGCTCTTCAATCACAGCCTGAACCCAAATTTTATATCAGAATTCTTCCTTAAAAAATTTACGAACTACCTGAGATAGAAAAACATAATTTTGTAATGTATTCATTCTCCATGTTTGAACTAGCTCTGCCTCATCACCTATGAAATTTTTATTATCAATTTCTTCTTGACTCTTCAGTTTTCGTGTAGATTAATATTTTAATTCCTCCTACTCAACATCAATATTTTCTTATGATTCATTATTTTCCACTTCTGAACCACCTTTATTTTTTAAATCCTCATCAATTTCTTTATAGAACTATTCACTATGTTGTTGAATATTATATTTATTATCTAAAACAGTGATATCATTGATTTCAACTAATTTTCATATCCTCTTGTTGAAGAATTTATATAATTTATTTTTTCTTGAGTAGCCAAGGAATATCCACTCATCTCCACATGACTAAAATTTAATGTTTTTATCTTTATTGAGAATAAAATACTTACTTTCCAAGATTAAAGAGTGTTTCAATGTTTACATCTTTCTATACCACATCTTGTATGATGTATTTTCTTCTTCTGGACACAACAAAGCCCTATTAGATATGTAGACCAATGTCAAGACAAATTTATTCCAAAATATCTTTGGTAGTTCCTTTTCAATAAGAATTTACCTGAACATGTTGTTTATTATTTGATTATTCCTCTCAAACACTCCACTTTATAGAGGAGTTATCAATACAAAAAATTGATGCATTATCCTATGTTTCTTGAGATAATCTCCCACATGGCTATTTGGGAATTCAGTACTATTATCAATATAAAATTTAATAATATTATATCTAATAAACCTTTTATATTCCCTATGATATTGTTTCATGTAACTGAACACATCAAACTTTTTGAAAATGAAAAATACGAATTTCATCCTACTAAAATAATCAATGAAACAAACATAATACCTCTTCCCATCAAGGAATCTAAGTGAGATAGGTCCACCCACACATTCATGTACCAATTTCTGTACTCTGATTGAATTTTATTTCATTTTCTGTGTATGTATTTTTGATAATCATTCCCTGGTGACAAGCATTTCACGTCTGAGTATGATTACATGATTAATTGGGGAGTACTCAAGTTACATCAAATTTGACCAAATTTTATAGGGATAGTGAAAATATATATCCAAGTCATTTATGACACAACCTATTTTCTTCCTCTATGGATATAAAGTTAATGTATTCTTCTCCACTCACAGGGTAGAGATTTTACTTCTTCTAAATTACCTATAGAAAAAATTCCCCATATCCTCCCTTAAAGATACACATATTCTTAGTATATCTTATAGAATTCCCAGAGTCTCATAGTTGACTGGAACTAAATAATGTGTGACTAATACCTTTAACAACCAATACAATAACACATGTAACTTCATTTCCCCCAAATTTGGATTTTCCTAAGCCAATAATCTACAGGTCTTCATTATTTCCAAATTTGGCAACACCTTCCTTGTAATATTTGATTCCTATAAATAGATCCATATTTCCGGTCATATGGGATATGAGTCCCTTATCAAGGATCCATACACTTGGATGATATGATTCTTTAAGAGAAATATATATAACCACATACAACTCATCTCTTTTCATTTTGATCCATATCTTTGACTTTATACCTATTATGGATTAAAAATCATGATCTTATTTAGAGTATGATGGAACAACCTCATCTTGTAGATTATTAAAATCAATATGTGTTTTTAACTTATTTGATGATTCTTTAGGATGCTTCTTATCAAAAAATCGGGTTTTCTTCAGTACAACTTTATGAATTTTTTTGAGAAATATCTGGCCATGTGTCTGAATCCTCTATGATAGAAATAATGGCCATCAAAATAATTATTGGAATATTTAACTATATGTGGAATTCTTTTATTCTCTTCTTCTATTCAGTAAATTTTGGAAATGGAAGATAATTTATAATAATATCCCATATTTCAGGAAATATAACACATTATATAACGTGTATTCCTATATGTTATTGTAGGACCAATTCTTCCTTTATTTCTTTGAGTCTTCATATTATGATTTGTGGAAAAATCAATTTTCAACCTTAGAGTGGACACTTTTGGTCTGACATCAATCACCATAGTTTTCCATTTTCAATCAATCCTTATAATAGTCTTATCATTTTTATATGATTGTTGCTTATGTTCCACAGGGCCTCTTTGCTCCACTTCTATATTTTATATCTTATGAATGATCTTATATCTCGATGTCATACTGGGAGTCATGTTTTTTTTCCTGATCTTAAACATTTTTTCATAGTCCAAATACTTCCTCTTTATGTTCCTCAATATGTTTGATTTATTATTTCACTATGTTATTCAAACCATATATCACCAATTTTCGTTATTCATCTTTAATTTTGTACTCACTAACCTTTCTCAGTCCATTGGAAATGTAGAATTAATATTTTCAATTTGTTTTATCAACTCATACTTCTATTCTTCCTTTTACTACATATAATGTCTGGCATCATGAACCAATATGTTATATTTCTTCATTTTAGCTCTACAAACCACTATCACATCACGAGTATCTTTTATCTTAGACTACATATCAACTCTTCCATCGAATTCTTCATCAATATTGTTACTTTATTCCTTTTTTTGGGATATAACTACAACTTACACCATAGCATTTTCACCGTGATATTTTCGGTTTTCTATCTATTCAACCTCATATTCTTCCAAACTCTCATTTTATTGTGAAAGAAGATTCTTATTTTTGAGGAAATTTGTCATAACATTTTCTTACCTTTCACATAGGCTGAATACTTAATGGTAATTTAAACTTCATCCTAATCATCATCTTAAAACTTATTTGGTAACCATACTACATGATGTCCAAACTTTCCACATTGATAGAAAGCTAGTGGAAGTTTCCCTTTAAAAATTCCTTTTCCACTTTGCATATTTGATGATAGGAATGACATGACATCACCAGTCTCTTCTTCTTCATGGATATCTTAAATGGTAATACTTTTCATGGCCTTTAATGCAACATCTTTCGAATTACTTTTTTCACACATACTCAATGCCTTCGTTTCTCATCTCATATGTGACAAGAGTACATTTCAAGCTATCCAGTATCATATACTTTGGATATTTATCTTCCAAAACAGTAAAATTTGGATTTAAATTATGTGGATGTATTATTGGTATGTTCTTAAAAACTAATACATCTTCAATAATTTCTCCAAGACCACACATGTCTTCCACAACAATATTCACCCAGTCAAAGAATGCATCAACATACTTATTGTGGTTCATTTTTAGATCCTCATATTTATTCCACATAACATTCAATTTTTCTTATCTGAGTTTTCAATCTCCTTTATAAATATTTATATGATTTTATCACATGGAATGTATTGAATTATATGATTTCACATTTCTATAGATTTCATTGGATAAGGATCCCCATAATGAATTGATTCCTCTAGTATCAGCATCCAATTCCCTTTAGTAAACTTATGATAAAGCACCACTATACATGATGTCCAAAATTTCATGAGATGTTTCTGTATAGACATCCAATCCTAAAGATCAAAAATATTTCTACATATAATTCATTGGTAATTAAAAATTTATTCTACTGAAGATCAAAATCCCTTTATGATTGACAATGTCAGTTGAAAGAAACATTGAAATTAACCTTTGGATCTGATACCAATTTTTAGCCCAATGAGGATAAATACCCTGATAGGGGGGTGAATCAAGGTATGATAGATTAAAAAATCAACCCCATTGATCATGTTTCTTTGTTAAACAAAAAACTATTATCTCCCTTTACCATAGTAATTTATGAACTAAAATGAAAGCATGCATGAGACCCAAAAATTTTACTTGGTTCACCTACACTGGGTTACAAACAAGGAGCATATAGAGGTATTTTTACTATGTAAAAATTCACTAAAGAACACTACTATTTATATTTTCAGAGGAAACTCACCATCCCTCTTGGTTTACAACCAAACACAATTTAAAAGCTCACTGCTCTCTCAACTAAAGTGTGCTCATTTATTTTCATATGACTCTTCTTTCGATCATTTGAATCAATATGTTTTACAAATCATTATGTGTATCGTTAATTTCCACATTCATACACATGATTAACAACACTTTAGAACATATTTATTATTCAATCCCTTCTATTTCGCACAAATTTTTCAATTATGAAACCTTTGGATGAATTGTGTAAAACTTTACAATCTTTCACGCAACATTTGTCTTTTGTTGTGGAATTCCAACTTGAATGAAACTTTCAGACTTCTCATCTAATTCCCTTGTTAGTCTAGTCATAAGTTAATTTATTCATGAAAAAAAATATTTGATTCATTTCATTGCTCACATCTTCTTGCATAAAAATTTTACACTTTATATTAAAATCTTACAAGATTTAGATCTCTAATATTATCTAAATGTTGACCTACTGAAATGAGAGGGGTATTCGACTATATAGAGACCTATAAAACCCTCCACAAAAAATCATATTGCACTTCCCTCTATATTATCACCTTTAATGCGAGCATGAAGGTTCTCGTTTTGATGATCTTGAATTTTTTACTTTCACACAACTTTGTGAATATCTATCACCCTTGAATGAAACTTATTTACATTTACATGAAAATATTTCATTTTCCAAAAACCTCTTTTTCCATCCTCCAGATTTTTTCCCAAAAATGTAAATTACACTAAGAAATGACACCACCTTTTATATGAATCTTTTTGTACAACCTCCATAGCATCCATTTTATAGTCTTGTATCTTTGTCAACTTACATTATCAAAAATTTATGTGTAACTCCAAAAATTACTTTGGAAACCTTCTTTATCAAAAAAATATAATAAAAAAATCACTATAATGTTACCTTGAGGGTTTTTCCCAATATATTCATTTATATAGTTTTTGTTTTTCATGTTGGATTGAATCATTTTTATATTGAATATTTTTTATGTCAAGTAAAATGCTACCCTAGTCAATGATAAATTAGGGTGATGTTTAATTTTGATTTTACTTGTTTGATTAATCATTTATATATTTATATATGAATTTATATGAAAAATAGTGGTAATTCAATACCTATGGATAAAAGTTGAATTAATTTACCTCTAAACACAGAACAATATGTCAAGGGTTTGAATAAATTTTTAGATTATGCAATTTCAAACCGATCAATGGATTGTAGAATAAAATTTTTCTGTCCTAATTGTAAATTTATTTGATGGTTGAAAAGAAACTAATTATATGATCATTTTATATTAAAACAATTTCCTTCCTGATATGTATATTAGATTTTTCATGATAAATCAAATGTTATGGATATTCAAAACAATGAAAATATTATCAAAAAACCCAAAGTAACCCAAAGAGGATAATTTAGTTCGAAATTTGATCAATGGAAAATTTGGATATATAGGATACAATTTAAAATATTTTAATAGATCAAAATAACCATAAATGGATCATGAGACACTTAATCTTTCTCAAAACATCAGTGGCCAAGAAAATGAGTTTTGTGAATTTTTTGAAGTCAGAAAACAAGAATTATATGAAGGGAACGACAATTATTCAAAGTTATAATTTCTACCTAAGTTTTATTATATAAACTATGTATATGTAATTTCAGAAAGATGAATTTCCATGATTTTAAATTTGTTCCATGATGAATTTAGCGATGCTAGGATCCCTACATCATTATATAAGATGATAAATATCATAAAAAACAAGGACTTGATTATAAAAAGATACATTCATGCCCTGATGATTTCATTCTTCACTAGAGAGAAGATTTTGATAAATAATAATGTATAAGATTTTATAAATGAAGATGGAAGTAAATGAATAATAATGATAGTATAAATAAATGAAACCCTATAAAGAAATAAAATAAGATAAATATTATAAAGGTATTTCTATACATACCTCAAAAACTACAATTGAAAAGATTATTCATGTCATATAAGACTACATACAATAATAAGTGACATTCTTAGGATAATAAGAATGATGGATTTTTAAGACATTCAAATGATTCAACATCATGGAAGGTATTTGATTCAATGTATCCAAATTTTTATTTGGATCCTAGGAACGTACATTTGGGATTAAATTCTAATGGTTTTAAAACTTTTGGTAATTTAATTACTAATTATAGAATTTTTTCTTTAATTTTTTATAATGAATCAAACATTATATATATATATTACATCATTTTAAGTATAATTTAGTATAAAATACTAACCAAGGATCATAAATTATAGTGTCTTTGGATTTCAAGGTACATAATTAGAAATCATGAAACCAAAATAAATACAAATTTTATTTAATCTCAATAATGATCTCATAACTCCCTTTGACCTCTTAAATTTTCATATGATAACCAGGGGAATAAATGAATGAAGGGATAAGATAAAAATCCCAGTAAGGGAATAATCATAAGAATATGAATAACACATGGGTTAGAAGGCATAACATGATGACATAAACAAGTCATGGAACATGAATAATCATTTGGAAGCATAACATGGATAACATGGGATCATGTAATCATGGAAATATTGGAATGTGGAGGAAACATATAACATGATATAAACATGAGTTAAGGATAACTACCAAGACTCAATCGCATGGTGGACAAAGTCCCATGAAGGAATTAGGATTACTCCCTATCCCAACATAACATCTCATGAGACAAAAAATTACCCAATGTATTGGAGCACTATTTGGACACACCCATCATAATATGTTCATGAGTATGTATTCCTAATGAAGAATCAAATATAAGGAATAAACATAAGGGTAACCCATGGAAATAAATGACTATCATAATCACTTCATAAAGAATAACAAATGGGCATATCATAAAAGTATCCATGAAAGAATGGATTTAAATAATACATGGAAATTACTAAGGGAAACTAGGCATAGATAATGATAAATTATGTTCAACTGAAGTGAAATCATGTAAAAATAGTGTTTCTGAAACTTTATAAATGTGCCACATTAGTGTAGTTTAAGGGAAAATTTTAAAGAGACATAAAAAAGATAAATTCATTTTTTTGTATGAAACTAAAAAATAACAAAAATAGTTTTTCATTATAAAATAATTATTTTAGAAAAATATTGGTGGACTAAAATATATTATGTATAGTACTTGAAAATGGGTAAGAAATTGGGAGGTTCCTTTTAATTAGGTTTCCTTATCCGGAGGAAATGAGAAGGGAACTTTATAAAATATGTATTACCCCATAAAATAAAGAATAATATATCTAGGTAAATATTTTTGGCACATATAAACATAGTTTATTAGGATTAAATAATAATAATTAAGAGTTACATTGGGGAAAAGAGATAGAAATAACAACCCAACGGAAAAAATGGACGTTCAGAGAGAATCTCTTAACTTATGTCTGAAAGTGATATGCACATGTTCTTAATGTCCTAGATAATAAAATTAGATTCATTAATAATTTAATTTATAAAATATTAAACATGTATTTTATTTATTATAATTTTATTAATTTCATTCACATCCATTTTGATGAGTTATAGTGTTTAATTTTGTCATTCCAGGAGCATTCATTTCAGGGTTTCATGATCGATTCACTTGTGTATAATTATGGCAGTTCTTATAAAATTATAATAATTATCCATAAGTGAAATTATATGGTATGAATTTACATAAATAATCTTAAATTGTTCCATATATCAATTCATTTTTTTACATGAGTATGATTCATTAGATAAAACGTGAATGTAAAATGATTAGTTTTTTGGATGTTTTGGCAGCCATCACGAGCTAGTGTCGTTTTATTTACTATTATGTTTATATACTAGTTATATATCCTTAAATAAGTTATAAAACACATATTATAATTTTGTGTAACAATTATAATTGTTAAATGACCATCCTTGAAGGATATAATGAAAAACAAAAATTTGTTATCTATGAAGATGGTGAATCGACATCTCACAGACGATATTTTCATTTTTAGAATTAATAGGAGAGGTGAAGGGATTTTATGATTTATATTAAATTTACACAAAACTATTTTAGAATATATATGATATTTAAGTTATCATGTAACTTTGTATTGTGAAGGTAGGGATGAGGTAGACGAAAGAAAGAATTTAAAATAGAAAGGTGGAGGATTTTACCTATTGTATGTTGTCTCATTGAGAACACCCCTAAGGAAGTTGGAAATGGTATTTTAGTGAGACCATAAAGACATGGGAAAGATGTTTGGGAGAGTAATTGGGAAGAATATAATCAATAATCAATGCTTAGTAGGTGTAATGAGAAGAGGTAGTGAGAGGTGGAATTTATAAGGGGAGGAGAGATGTGTTTTTGATTATTTTATTCATTTGTTTATTATTTTTGATTAGAACTAACAATAGTGTTGATTTTTGTGACTAATTATAGTATATAGTGTATATTATTTCGAGATATTGGGTGATTACATCAACCATGACTCAAATATTCATGTATTTTTCTTAAAATGTTAAATACCATAAATTACCATATTTCACTATACAAAAAAATTCAACTATTTTAGAAAACCCCCCAAAAAACCCTACACATTTTTTGATGTGTATATTTAATAAATGGAATCAATTTTATGAAAATGATTTTCTAAATATGATAAATTTATTATTTAATTAAGATAATATATTTTTCGAAAATACAGGTTTTAAAATTATAATTGATTTTATGACACACTAAATATTTACTAAGGTATCATAATATTATATTATAATCAAAATAAAAAAATATTAATTTATGAATCTATTTTTTGTAAATAAATTTTCCTTCAAAAATTTATAATAATTATATCATTATAAATAAACATTTACATTTTATAAAAATAACAACACTTAATTTATCATTTTTTAATCATTAATTTAATTTGACTATAATATAAATGTATCATATTTTCATTTATAAGAAATCTAATTTTTTTATTTTTATAGTTGAGGTTACTTTTCTATTTTTTTGATTACTATTCCTAATGGTCTTATTTTTATTTCAACGTCCATGTCACTATTCCATTGGTATTGGTTCCTTAATTTATATGAATACCACATATCCCATTATTAATTTATAGGAATAATGTGTTTTATTAGGTTATCAATGAGATGTATGGGTTTTATACTATATAAAATTATTATCAGAAGTAAATTTTCATTGATAAAATTTATGGGATATTATATTCTTCCCCCTTATAAAATTTCACCCTCAAAATTTATTTTTACATTATAAAGTGAAAAAGGTGAGGGTACTTCTCCTAAATTTTGTCCTCTTTTTTCCATGCTGCCTATTCAAAATAATGATTCCTCCACAAAACATTGACATGATTAGTCATCTTGTTGCATAAGAATTTGTCTCTACGGTACATGATCTTCACAGACTGATCTTTATACAAGAGGTCATTCATTAATTGTACCTCCTCTAGATTCGGTACCTGTGTGGGGTGTGCTTCCTCAGGAGTGATACATGGAAGAAGTCATGAAAATGAGCATCATTTAGTGGAAGTGAAATATGATGTCCAATTCTCCTATGTGATCAAAGATATCAATGGGGCCAGTGTACCTCTGGCTAAGTTTCCCTTTCATTTCATACCATATGACTCTATTACATGGTGATATTCAGTGGAAGGCTTTGTATCCAACATCAAACTCTAAATTGTCTCCAACGTCAAACTCTAAATCATATCGATGGTTGTCAACATATCTCTTTTAACGATTCGTAGATTATTTGATATGTTTTTGTGTGGCGTGAAACTTATATATAATCTCTTACATAAGATCAGTTCCACATAAATTTCATTCACCAACTTCATCCCAATAGGTTATAGTTCTACATCACTTCCCAAATTGAGCTTCATATGGATCCATATGAATACTCAAGTGGAAACTATCATTATATGAGAACTAAACCAATGAGAGATGATGATCCCATCCACATTTTAAATTCCATTGAGCAATCTTTCATCATACCCTCAAGTGTTTGAATAGTCCTTTCATACAATCTATCAGTTTGGGGGTGATAGGCCATGCTGAAATTCAATTCAGTACTCAAGTCATATTGAAGAATTATCCAGAATTTAGATGTAAAACATAGATCATGATCTGATATGATCAAAAGTGGTACCCCAAGTATCCTCACCACTTCCTGTATATATAACATGACACGTTTTTAAAGTGATAAATATTCTTTTATAGAAATGAGTTGGGCAGTCTTAGTGAGTCGATCCACCACAACCCATATCACATTGTTTTCTTTGGGTGTTTTTGGGAGACCACTGAAAAAGTATATAGTGACATTCTCAAATTTCCATGTGGGTATATCAAATGGTTTAATCATCTATTTGGACTTATATCACTCTAATTTAACTTAATAACAGACCAAACACCTTGAGATATACGTCACAATATCCTTTTTCATATTTTCCAACAAGAAGTGCTCTCGAAGATCATGATACATCTTTGTATTTCCAATATGGATGGATAATTATGAGATATGTTCATTATCCAGTAGCTCCTTCCTCATCTCAAGTGATTAAGGTATCGGAATCCCAATTCCAATCCAAATCACACCGTCTTAATCGATGTAGAACTCATATAGCTTCCCCTCCTTTACCACTTTCACATTTTTTTGTAGATATAGATCATCCCTTTTTTGCTTACTTAATATTATCTTGGATAAATTGTTAGGAAATCATTTTGGAAAGGTATATGGTATTCCATGATATTATGATTTCCAGATCCATCCTTTTTATTTCCATTAATTAAGGATATTTCTCAATTCGCATCATGGACAGAGTAGCAAGTTCTTTTTTGATAAGAGAATAAACTACATTGTTTGCCATCCCATTATGATACTGAATAGAGAAATAATAGTGATTAATTAGCACTAACCCTATCCTTTGACACATGTTGAGATACTTTTGTGTGAACATATACTTTATGCTATATTGATTAATATATATATATATGTAGTGATATTATATTTTCAAGCCAAAAATTAAAACTGCTAGCTCTAGATCATGTGTTGGGTAGTTCTTATCGTGGATATTCAACTTTCTTGAGGCGTTGGCTATCAATTTATCATTTTTCATGAGTACACAACCAATGAATTTCTTTGAATCCACATTGTATGTCACAAAACGTTATTAGATTTTGGGTAGTGTGAACATAGGTGTGATGATTAACCTCATCTTGATCTTCTTAAATATTTCCTCACATTATTCCATTCATACATAATTTACCACTTTCCATGTTAACATAATTAGAAGGTTATACAATCATGATAAATTCCTCAAAAAATGTTGGTGGTACTCAACTAATCCAGGAAAATATACAGATCTCTATTACAATGGTTGGTTTGGGCCACTCTTTAATTTCATTTGTTTTAGAAGGGTTCACAGATATACCTTTGTTGGTGACAACATGACATAATAATTATACTTCCGCCATCGAAAACTCACAATTACAATAATTTTAAAAATGTTTCCCCATTTTCAAATTCATTATCATAGTATTCAAATTATTATCTTCTTTCTCATTTCTCATTGAGTATATCAAAATATCATCGATAAAGACTTCCAAAAACTTTTCACGGTAATATCTAAAATTAAATTAATTAATTACTTTAAAATTAATTTAGTATTAGTGAATCTAAAGGGATTCACTATGAAATCATAGTGTTCATACCCTGTTTGAAAGGTATTCCTAGGAATATATTACTTCTTCACCTTTAATAAGTGATATCTCGACTGAAGGTCCTCCTTCAAGAAATAACAATCCCCATGTAGTTGATTGAACATGTCATCTTTCTGTTGAAATGGATACTGATTCTTTATCATTATTTTGATGAGATCATGATAATCAATGAATAGGTTCACTAATTAATCCTTATTATTGATGAATAGGACTGGAATACACCATGGTGAAACACTCAGGTGTATGGAACCCTTGTCCAGATTCTCTTATAACTACATCTTGAGTTCATACAACTCAATAGTGGATATTCAATAAGCAATATTTGATATAGGAAAAGATCAATGAATAAGTTCAATTGATAACTCAACCACTTGATCTGGAGGAAGACCATGTGATTCTTCAATGAACAAATCAGTGTAGTCTCTCAAAATGGGTATGTCATCAAGCATGATCTTATACTTTATCTCAATCATTTGATCTTGATATTCTTTCTTACAAGGCATTAATACAAAAAATTGAGTTGATTATTTAGAAGTAGATTCATCCTCCTCCTTATACATTTACAGAATTGGAGGATGCCTCAGGATGTGTATAGTGACCCCCTTTCTCAAAAATTGATGCTGGATTTATATAAATATAGATAATTCATTGCTAATATAAGATCAAAATCCACTAAAGGAAGTAAGAACAGATTTTATGGTAAGTTTCATATATTAAAATTTACTGGGAATGATTTATATACTTTGGATTCAATAATTTACACATTTTCTTTTCTCACATATAACCAAACCTATATATTTTGAGGTGGTGTTTGAATAGTTCTACCAAACTTTAAAGATATTAATTAATGTATAAAAATAGAATGAAATATTAAATTTTGTATTATTGAATAAATAAAAAGAAAACTTGTCACGACATCATTGTTGGGATCCCCCTCAATAGTAGTAAAATCACATACCCTACCTTGTTACCTTATAGGTTTTTGTTGATTACATTCGACAACCCTTGGATTAAGGCATTTTCTCACATAGTTCCCATGTGTCTTGTGATTGAAACACTACACTCTAGGATGTGTGTCAGTATTAACCATCCTTTATTCTTCTATATTAGTGGGATTATTTAAATCCCATTACAAAAAATTAACCTAATGAGAATCTCTTCTACATTTGTGGCATCTCATGTTTCCACTTAGACAGTTTCCAAGATGCATCTTCCCACAATTTTGAAATGCGGGATGTTGGGTTTTCTTTTCATCATGGGATTTCGCTATTGAACCTCCCTTATTAAACTCAATTATTCTCTTTTTATATCTAGGTCCACGAGACCACTGAGAGTCTCAAATCACCATTTCAACCTTAAGGGAACAACATAGAATCTCCTCATATCTTTCTTGGTCTGGAATTGCCAACAATTTTATAGAAATGACTTTAGTCCACTAAATTAGTGATCCACCTTGATTTATGTTTTCCTGATAAATCCATAGTCTTTTGTGAAAGCCTTTTAATGTTTTCCTTTTATTCCATGATAGAATCGTCTTTATTTTTCTCCTATCTAAGGAAATATTTTTCAATATTAAAAAGGATTTTCAAGGAAAATATTATTTTAAAAATATTTTATTTAATGCTTCCCCTCCCATGGAATCAATTTCCACCTTATAATTTCGTTCTTGATCAGTTTCCACTGTTGATCATCTTCCCCATAAAAATGATAAACTACCAACACAACATTCTTATCTTTTAAGAACCACAAGGAAAATAATATCTTCTTAATGGATTTAATCCATTTGTAATTGATGATGAGATCAAAAGTTCCAAAGAAGAGAAGAGAAATTTTTCACATAAAGTATTCAACCACAACATGATTATTATTAGGAGGAGGTAATTCCACTTGATTCAAGTTATTATTCATAACATTATCTAGTTGAGAAAGTACTATAATGATGTTTTGAGCTCCCATTATAATCAAATTTAGAATTTCATTTGGGAAATAATCACATTACATAGCACATTGATTGTTGAATCATGTTCTTATATTTACCTCCATTAATTAAGAAAAATAAAAATACAATTATGGGGATTGAATACATTGCTAGTAAGAATATAAAAAATGAAAATATTTATATATAAGGTTAAACTTGTAAAATAACAGTATATTCTAACTTGTGATTCCCTAAGTTTAAATCTAGGTCATACATGGTGATATAATTATCCTTAGGGCTATTACTCATGTTTTTATAGTCGTAATATCCAAAAATAAATGGATAATTCTATGATTCCAACTATAGTTGCCTATTATTTTACGCATATTATTATATTATTTTAAGTATAATTAACCAACAAATAAAAACAAAGGATTATAAAGTCTAGTGCCTTTGGAAGATTAAGAACATAATTAGAAAGAATGAAACCAAAATAATGAAATATTTTATTTAAACACCATAATGAGAACCTAACTACCTTTGACCTCTTACATATGTATAAGATAACCCGGGGAATGCATGAATGATAAAAATACCAGTAAGGGAATAATCATAGGAATAAGGCATAACATATGGGTTAAAAGGCATAACATGATGATATAAAAAGGCATGGAACATGAATAATAATATTGAAGAATAACATGTATAACATGGGATAATGTAATCATGGAAACATAATAATGTGGAATCAATATATAACATTACATAAACCTGAGTTAATGCTAACTTCCAAGACTATATCACATGGTGGGCAGAGTACCATAAAGGAATTAGGTTAGCTCCTTTTCCCAACATCATGTCTCATGATAATAAGAATTACACAATCCATTAGAGTACTATCTAGTCACACCCATCATAAAATTTTCAGGCATATGTGTGCCACATGAAGAATCAAATATAAAGAATAAACATAAGGGTTACCCATGGAAATAAATGGGTATCATAATCATATCATAAGGCATAACAAATGGGCATATCATTAATATATCATTGAAATAATGGATTTAAATCATACATTGACATTCATAATATAACATAGGCTTAGATAATCATATATTATCTTAAAATGAAGTTAAATCATGTAAAAATATTGTTTTAGAAACTTTAAAATGAGACACGTTAGTGCAGCATTGGGGAATATATTAAAGTGAATTTAAGAGAAAAAAAGCATATTTTTTTTAAAAATAGAAATGAAAAATATTGTTTTTCATGATAAATTTTTTTTATAAAAATATTGGAACCTAAAAAAAATAATTAAGTGTACTTGAAAATGTGTATGAAATTGGGAAGTTCTCTCTAATCTGGATTTCATATCTGGATGAATTGAGAAGGGAACGTTATAAAAAAATTATTTCCCCATAAAATAAAGAATAATTGAGATAAATAAATATTATTAGAACATAAAAATATAATTTAGTAGGAGTAAAGTAGATGAATTTTGAATAACATTAGGTAAAAGAGAGAGAAAGTGTAACCTGAAGGAAAAAATGACGGTTTGGAGAGAATTCCTTACATTATGTATGAAAGTGTTATGAACTAGTAATTAATTTCTTTTATAATAAAATTTTATTAATTAATAATTTAATTAAGAACCAATTCTATATATGTTTTTTGTATTAATTTTGTGAAGTTCATTCATGGCTATTTTTATGAGTTATAATGCTTAATTGTTTTGTTCCTAGAGCATTCATTTCATGGTATCATGATAATTTTTCTTATGTATAATTACAGAGGTTATTATAAAATTGATATAATTCTATAAATGTGAAATTATATGGTATTATATTAATTACATAATTTTAAATGGTCCATATATCATTTTTTTAACATGTATCTGATTCAGTAGATAAAACATTAAAGAAAAATGATTAGTTTATTTCAGCGCTTTCTAAGACTATCATGAACTAGTATCATTTCATTTAATATTATATTTATATAATGGTTAAATAAAAGTAAATAAGTTTTAATACAAACATTATAATCCTTTTTTACCATAAAAATGGTTTTATGACCAGCAGTTAAGGTAGTAATGAAAAAACGAAAACTTGTTGTCCACCTAGGTGGTGAATCGACACCTCACAGACCATGTTTTCATTTTTAGAATTAAAAGGAGAGAAGAATGGATTTTATGATTGATGATCCATTAAAAGATAACATTAAATTATATATATTAAAATTTATTTATCATATAACTTTTAATTGTGGAGGGAGGGATTAAGTAGAATAAATAAAGTATTTAAAAAATAAAGGTAGAAGATATTACCTCTTGTATGTTGTCACCATGAGAACGTTATTAAAGAACTTGAAAATTGTATTTTGGTGAGAAAAAAAAGACCAGGATGTGGGGAAGATATTTGGGAGAGTAATTTTTCATAATTAATCAATATCCAAAACTTATAAGGTGTGATGATAAGAGGCGGTGAGGGGTGGTATTTATAGGTGGAGGAGAGGGGTGCTTTGATTATTTTATTCATTAACTCATGTCTATAAATATTTTTGATTACTGTGACTATGTACAATAACTAGAGCATTATATTTTTAAATATTGGGTTCTTATATCATACATGACTCAGAAATTCATGTATTCAGCTTAAAATGTTAAATACTATAAATTACTATATTTCACTATTCACAACAAGTTCCACTATTTTAGAACAATCAAAAAAATTTGACCTAGAAATTTTTATAGGTATATTTCAAAAATTAAATCCATTCTATGAAAATAAATTTAAAAATTTGATAAATTTAATTTTTAATTAAAATCATCATTAATTCTAAAAATACTTATTTAAATATTATAACTGATTTTATGACACGTTAAAAACTAATGCGGGTTTAATAAATTTATATTATAATTATCAGAAAAAGATATTAATTTAAGAATTTATTTATGAAAATAAAATCTCATTTAAATCATTATATTAATTTTAAAATTTTAATTAATCGTTTACACATTACAAAAAAACAAAACATAATTTATGATTTTTAAAACATTTATTTACTTATACTGTGATATAATTATACCATGTTTTAATTTATAATATGACTAAATGTTATTTATAAATTCATAATGGAGGTTGATATTCTATTGTTTGAATTATTATTCCCAATTTTCCTACTTCTATTCCAAAGGCTGGGTTACTATTTAATCAGTATAGGTTCCTTAATTTCTATGAATACAACTTATTTCATTATTAATTTATGGTAATAATGATTTTCATTAGGTTGTATATGTTATTTAAGTGTTTTATACTATATAAAATAATTATAAGAAGGAAAATTTCGTTGATGAAATTTATGGGTCTTTACATTGATCCCTTATAATATACCACCATGGATGAGTATGAAGAAGACTTATTTAACTATTTGGACGATTATTCTTGAAAAGAAAATTATTGGAAATGACATTTATCTATACATTCAATCATTAGTAAATAATTTATAGAATTATTTGATGATTTCATGGAAACATATTATGTATCAATGAGAAAACTATTCAGAATGCATGCTGCTCTAATGAGGACAATTAGTAACATTTTTTTAAAACAAAACATATCATGTTGGAACACTCATACCATTTTGGATTATCCAATTTTTAATTTTTATTTTGAACCTCATTGATTTATTTATAGTAGAAAATGGTTTATTATGTGTCATCAACAATTTCTTGACGCTTCTCATAAATTTATGTTTAACAAAACACAATTCAATAGAGATATTTAATTGAGAAAGAAACTGAATTTATTATCTGGTTTAGAAATCATGGAACAATTAATGAATTCCACTATAGAATTTGGAAAATGTAATTAGTTAATTGAAGGTAGGAAATGGTATGATGTATGTGATCCAAAGTAGAAGGAACAAATAGTGTAATAAAATGAGTATATTTTTTTAAACGCACTTATTAAAAGATTAATTTGATATGTCATAATCTTGAAATAATTCATATTGAAAACAACATCTATTAAATTATAATTTTTACAGTTCTTAATGAGCTGCGTAAATCAAAGAATCACCTAAATTCTCATAAGGATTTTAAATCAATTAATATAAAGCATGTTTTAATGTAAAGTGAGAATAAAAAGTATACTTGGTCTACTTCCATGATCATAAATCATAAAAAAGTTGTATTCCTTATAACTTTAAAGAATATTAAATAAAAAGATGGATATTCAAGTAACTTTTCAATGTTTGTTGACTTAAAAAATTGAAAGTTTCATGGATTAAAAATTTATGACTCATATAGTTTTATGGAGTAGTTTTTTCAATTAACATTGTGAAATAAGTTACCTGATGAAGTAATTATAATTCAAGTTTTGTTTTTTACCCTTTTTAGAGATCTTTTTGGAAAAAATATAAATCCAACCATGCTTGATAAACAACAAGAAAGATTTTTTTGACACTTTCATTTTGAGATGTTATTACCCATTTCATTCATCATTGTCTTGATTAATTAGACTGTTCATCTGGATTAATTGTCTAAACTTTGTGGACTAGTACACTATGGATGGATGTATCCAATTTAGGGGAACATTGATATATTTTTTATTTTCATTGGTGAATTCAATTTTATCAAATCACTATGTAATTTTTTTTATATGTTTATTATTATTATTTCAACAGGTACTTAGGTTCTTTGAAATAATATGTCTGGAATAAAGCTCAAATAAAAGGCTCTATTGTTGAAGGTTACATAGTTGAAGAGTTACTAACCTTCTGTTCTAGGTATTTTGATGGGATTAATAATAGATTCAGTCATGTCAGATGTTTTGATGACATATCCCCTAATTCTCATCATGATAAGAAGTTATCGGTATTTCCAACTAGTCGATGACCAATTGGAAATGGGTCAAATTTTAAACTGATTAAATTAGAGTTAGTACAGGCACATACATATGTGATAATAAATTGTATTATTTCATATACATTTATTGATGAATTGAGATTCAAAACTAAGAAGAAACTAAGGGTTTAAGCTTGAACTGATTAGGAATTAAGAAAACTATTAATAAGGAGATTGTCAAATGGTTTGCTGGTCATGTATGTATATACCCAGATTTATATTATTGATGTATATTTATTTTTTATATGTTAAATGTAACAACATTTATCTTATAATTTTGATAATTAATATTGTGAGTCAAGATGAAATATCAAATGTTTTGATGTTTTTGGATTGAGGTCCTCTTTGGAAGGCTAAAAGATTCATGGCCTAAAATATTCATGGCATTAGGTTTTATACAATTTATCATGAGGAGGAATTGAAATCCCAAAATAGTGTTGCATTTACACATGCAGCGGTAGGATACTATGGAAATTTGAATGATATATTCAAATTAAACCATTATATTCAATTTTTAGTTGAATTATTCAAATTCAAGTGTGTCAACATTGATATCAATAAAATTAAATATTTATTGCACTTTACTTATGTCAAATTATTTCATTTGATCCATACCAGTGAGCATGCTGATAATGATCTATTTATCTTGGCATTATAAGAGAAGATGGTTTATTATGTGGATGATGAATTACATGAGGGTTTGAATGTTTTTGTACACTTAAAGAAGATATACATGTGTGATATGGGTCATATACATCAATCATTACTTTGAGATAGTAAACCTCATCAACCACAAATTATTGAAGATTTTTTTTCTCAACAATATTGAAATAATTAATATTTTACAATATGGTGAAAATGAATTACACATCACATTTGTTAATAAAAATAAAAACAATAGAGATGAATATAATTGAATGTATAAATTTTTAATGAAACTATATTATAATTTCTCATTTATAAGTGATATGTATGTATATACATTGTAATATTTTTTCATTTTTTATAAAAATATTTTACTTTTAAATTTTTTATAGATTTAATATAATTTTAACCATTTGAATTATAATAATTCCATGAAAATTTTTTTAAGATACTATCCAATAAACATCTCAGAGAACACCACCACTACCATTAGCTTTAGTGGATATGATGATTCCTCTATATTAGAGACTTTTATCGATTTTTAGATTTCATCTGACATTGTTGGTATACCACCATGCACCTATAGTGATTGAGCAATTTCTCACCCTCCATATAGGTGATAATGGAGAGTTACCATTACTAGTATGTATGTCATTGTACAAAAAAACAATATATTTTATAATTTTTTATTGCATTTTTCAAATAAATAAAGATAACAATAAAATAGAAATAAATAGGAATACTAAATATGTATGAGATATGAAATAATTTAACATTATTGTTCCATTTGATGTGTTTGGGGTGCTTATTGGTGATGTTGTTGGAATCTTTGTACATATTATTGGGCATAATTCATTCGAGATGGTGTGTTTTCCCATTAATTATAAATATTGAAGGCATAATCCAACACCTTGGACAAATGAATTCTATGACAGCCAACTAAAGGTAATTTTAATTTAATATTTATTGATAACTAATTTAAAATACATGGGTAAAATTATTAGTATAATTATAAAGTGTTATGTTTTAATTTCTAGAAGTTTTTTTATTTTGATACCCCTAACTCCATTTTATTCCCATGGGCTCTAAAATTTTTTTGAAAGAAATAGAGAGATTTTAAATGAATAATACAGCAAGATTTTAATTAATAATCTCTAAGCTCACAAAAAATATATGAGATAGTTCCTGAAGTAATTTCTCATGTGTAGTGGAATATGTTTTTTATATTAACAGAGATGCATCTCATAAAAAATTTCATATTTTATGGTATCGTAATAACATAAAACAGTAATATTATAATTTTTATTAAAATTGTTAGTTTTTGTAGGAAGTATCTAAAAAACTACTATTAATCATGAAAAAATGTCATTCCTCATATCAATATGACTCATATTTTTTCATGAAAATGAAAATATTGGTTTTATTTTATCCACTATTATTTATATTATTTCATTAATAGTTAATGTTTTTTTCCAACATGTATATTTTTTATTAAGGCTAATGAATTAGGTCACTTTGTTGCCTAGACAGAGATATGGCTTAAAGTTCATAAGAAACTCGATGGTAGTTTTGTGAATGATCCTACTAGATATATTAGAGTACATACTTTTCATTACTATTTAATATTATTTCATTACTATAAGAAAATATATTTAGAAAAATATAAAAATAAAAAAGCCTTATAACCAATCAAATGGGGATGACTACATGGATAAAAAAGTGCCAATTTGAGATATTGGTGTGTTTGATCAATCTAACTGGTCCCATTTAATTGGGTTTAATGAGTTTTGGTTATTATAATTTAGTTTTCATATTATGTTTTTATATTAATGAAATAACATTAAATATTAATGAATAAACATATGAAGTTTAGATAATTTAAAAAACCATTGTTAATACTTTTGTATTGACAAGTTAAAATTCAAGAATACAAGTATGAAAAACCTTTATAATCATAATTAATATCCCAGAATAATATAGTTGAAATGATTTTAGGGAAGTAGCATCCCAAGTGTGTCTGAGGGATGGGTTATGGGCCTACTCCATCAATTGTCTTTGGTTGGGAGCGATCATCATTTATTACTTATAAGGGACTGTATCCATGTAGTCCCGATCATTACATATTTATGAAGTCCATTGTTCATAGAGGAGTCCTATATTAGGCTTGGATGTGTTTTGATTTTAAAATTTGGAAGAAGGAGGAGTTTCACAACATGAAGGAATATGTAAAATAGATACATTCTTATATGTTTCACGTAATAGATTTTAGAATAGGAGTTTTTTCTCTACATAGGTCAATAATGGAAGGCTTTCACATTTGTGAATTCTTAACAACTTGTTAAATTAGATATTTGAATTGGTTACATGTTACAATCTTTTACATGAGTAATTGACTTCATGAGAGACCGACTATGTAAATCAGCTATGTGAGAGATTGGATACAAGAATCAGGTACATGGCTAGATTTGCTATGTGGATCAACTACGTGAATTGACTACCTGAGAAAATGGATATGTGGGAAAATGGTTATGTTTTGAATTCATCTACATGGTAAATTCTTCTATGTGGGGAATTTATCTATATGGAATATTTGGCTATGTGGTGATTTTGACTACATGAAATTTTATATGTGGATATTTTTACTAGTTTAGTTTAAATGGATTTGAGGGTATTTTAGTAGTGAAAATAAAGGGAAATTAAATTAAATTCAAATAATGATAATTATATCCTTTATTTCCTATGATTGTAGAGTCTGTAAAAATTTACTTGCATGTGGATTTTATTTATATTCTTAAATGTTGAAAATAAATCTTTTGTGATCTCAAGAACCCTGTTATCTCATATCTGATGACTTAGAAATGAATATATTTTCCTTTTTCACCCATTATCATGTTTTATTGAGTATTTAAATTTCAAATTCCATCCCTTGGAGTCATGGAACCCTTTTAATGGTGGCCTTAGTTCTCTAATGGTGATACCATCTTGCACTTGCCCCCGGTTTTTTTGAATAGTGAGTCATGTGGAGCATCATTCTTCCAAGTAGGGGATTCACTACTTATACTATTTATTAACATGATATAAAAAAATTTGAAACGGTTTATACCATTGGATGTAAATTTAATTAACATAATAATTAATGAATCACATTAAGAATGATTTGTTTATAATGATCACATGTTGTTGCTTTCAACTATGATAATGATATGTCTCTTGATTATCTTGATATTATGCTATATATGATATCATTTTTAGAATGTTTGGTTATGTTATGGATTAAAATTTTGTACTTGATTGAAAATGGTAAATAACATAAAAAAATAAATAATTGATAATTAATTTGATGGATAATAAAGATTCTTGTTTAATTGCTCTTGTGGTTGTTGTAATTTTATAATGATCAAATTAAAGTAATGTGAATTATTAATTAAATTTAGTATCCCATGATATTGAGATTCATAAAGGATGTGAAGAAAGATAATACTTGTTGATAAAGATGGAAATAATGAAAATTCATGTTGATGAAAATTTTACTTCTCTATGTTTTTTGAGACATATTTTAAGGATAAGATCATGCATAACATTAGAGAGTTTGTTATATCTTGATGAATTAGGATGCATATAGTTTGAACCTATGAATAATGAAAAAATTAATTAAATTGAATAAAAACCAGTAATGTGATAATGATAATATCATGGGTTTGAGTTTCCTAATTTATGGAGAAGGACATGTTCCTTGAGTTTGGAGATGTGAGAGCTCATTTTTGGGTGAATGTTGGATGTCTGGTTTAAGGGTATAAATTATCTTGTTGTCTATTCTGGTTTGTTTCCTACAGCTGATGGGATGAGCTCTGGATGTGATATTCATAATGCGATGTAATATATGTAAAACCCAAACTTTTTTGTAATATTTTTGTTCAAATATATTTAATCTTTTCTATATTTTTAAATATAGGAAATATTGAGTTTCGCCTTTTTTACATACAACTATTAGTTTAAATGAAACATGAAATATTATTAAAATATTATTATTTAATATAATAATTTTCACCTAGCTATTAGAATGTAATGTAAACATTGCATTAAATTAATTATTAAAATATTTTGTTTAGACATGTATATAAAATGAAATCTTTTTTTACCAATTAATTAAAAATGAAAATAAAAACCATTTGCAAATAAAGAAAATATGTTTTCTGGAAAACAATTTTTATGAAAAGAAACACATTTTACCACAATATATTAAATAAAATTATTGAATTATTGTAATTAAATTTATATAGTATATATTTTACAAAAATTTAACATTAATTTTATGTTTTTTCAATACAATAGATAATAATTAATAAAATTTTATGCTTAAAAGTGTATTTTTCTAAACAAAGTCTTGTCACGTTTTTTGTGAACTTATTTCAAAAAAATAATTTCTAAAAAATTAATAAAATATATTTACAAAAATAAAATTACTTTTATAAATCAATATATAAAGATATTATTTTTGTTAATTGTTTAGATTTTCAGAAAATATTAATTTTCAAATAAATAGTGAACAATATATAATTTTAATTAAAAACTATTTGATTATCTATTTTTTTTAAATTAAATTACATTTGAAATTTTATTAAAATAAATTTTTTTCAATTATATATCCATAAATTTATGAGATTAATTTTACAATAAAATATTCCTCATTCTTTAATTGAATTTTTAAAAATGGATTCTATATTTTTAAAAATACTAATTTAATTATACAATAAGTCAATCTTAATTTTTTACCAAAATGAATAGTGAAAACATTACAAATTAATTATCATTATTAAGGTGAAAATGGATTTACTAAGGGGTTAAACTAAAAATATAAGGGTTAAAATTACCTAAAAACTTTTCTGAAATATATCTTTTGGATGTATTTCGACCATATAATTCCTAAGACTCCATAATATCCTATTTGGAGCCTTTTCTAATGATAATAATTCGGGTACACCAATTTATATTCACTAATGATTTATATAAAAGATAATAAGGATAAGGTTAATGAATATATGTTATATACATGAAATAATTATGATATTAATGAAATATTTACCATTAAGAAAAGATAATATATTATTTTCTTTCTTACATTTTTACTCAATTAAATATGATAACATCATTCGTGTCACATCTATAAAACAAGGATATATCCATGGTTTTGAAAAAAAATGGCTTTAATTCACCCCCTATATCCATGGTATTTTTTTTAGGAATGACCTGTAACCATAGATATAAAAAAATGGGCATAGGTCTCCCCTATACCCATTGTTTTTATAGAACTGTGGCTATAGGTTTTAGGGGGAAAACATTTCACGGGAAGGACCTATACCCATGGTTTTTTTAAACCATGGAAATATATTTCACACATAAAAACAATTTTTTGGGAAGAACCTTTACCAATGGTTTGACCAAAATATTGGCATAGGAAATATTTCATGGAACCTATATACATAGTTGGACCAAAAAATGGGTATAGGTTATCCTATTTTTCCATAATATTAAAAATAAAAATAATATATATATATATATATATATATATATATATATATATCAATATAAGAATACAAAATATGTTATAGGATAGTTCTACTGTCATTGGAGTATAAGCAGAACGTGCTGGGATCAATTCCAAGTGGATTATTTTTTAATAATGGACCCATATCCACAGTTTAAACAAACCATGGGTATAATTTGGATCATTATTTTTTCATAATAATAATAATAATAAATTATTAATATAAAAAAAATTATATGTATATAAATATATATATATATATATATACATTTGAATATAACAATACAGAATGTGGTATATGATAGGGGAAAATTCATTGGAGTGTAGGTGGAAGGTTCTAGGTTCAAATCCTAGAGGATAATTTTTTTTAATAAAGGACTAATACCCATGGCTTGTCCAAACCATGAGTATAGGCATTTCTATTAAAATTTCCTACCCGAATGGTTTAAGAACCATGGGTATAGGTGGAATATACCCATTATTTGGTCAAAACATGGTTATAAGTCTATCTTTATGGACTATGAACCCACCATTCATAGAAATGTGGATATAGAATAAACCCATAGTTTAATGAGATATACCCATGATTTTGAACTGTGGTTTTAGGTATATATTTCAGTAGTGTGTACGTGTATAATACCGCTTTCACAAAGCAATGTTACTATCTATTTTCATCACCACACCACATGGATGATATGAATTAGTATATTTAAAGAAATAATATGTTATTTATTATATTATGATTAGTTTTGAAATATTAAATATTACTTACCTTTTTTCCATAAGGATTTTTAAAAAATGGAAATGTTACTAATGCATACATACAAGCTACTATATCTATGATTTCCACTTCATTTCTTAAAAACATCTTTTATGCTTTTTATTAAGAGTATAATTGATGTATAAATATTATAATTGTGTAATTATTATTATTATTATTAAGATAATGGAACCATGATAAAGGTAATAGAACTGAAAATAATAAATCCAAACCTATAAAGAAATCCAAGTGGTTATAACCCCAAATGTGAATTTAACATGGAATAGTTAACAAATAGGTAATTAAATGAAATAAGTAAATTATATGTGGTATTATATTAAAAATTATGGTTATCTAATATATTTATAATATTATTATATTTTTTATACATGAGGTTTTAACATGTACGAACGAAGTCGATACTTAAGGTAAGCAATTTTTACTCTCTCTTTTATTTTTTGGAGACATATAAAAATTCACAACTCCTTTATTTTGGGTGTTGTATATACTACCCCTTTGATATTATATATTATTAATATACTCATTTCCATGATATTTAATGTTTCATTAGAATTTATATTTTATTGGGGGATACAATTCAAATGTTACCAAAGAGGGAAGGTATTTATGTCTCAATTTTCCTTCTTTGAGACATATATTATAAACCTATGTTCTTTTATGAGGTGTATATACAACCAAATTTAGAAGTAATATCATGAATTTATTTATTCTAAGGATATTTTAATTTTTTTACCTTTATTCCTTTATGGGGATTGTTATTCAATGTTACCAAATTGATAAGAGTTTTGTATACAATCTCATAGTTTATTAAGATTTTTTATGATTATTATTACAATGATGAAATATTATGATATATATATCATGAATTATCATGAATTTTATTATCCATTGGTTATTTATTGAGAATAAATTTTCCCTTCATTTTTCACTCTTTTTGTAGTCAAGAGTTTGTAATAATGTTTTTAAATTAAAAGTCTTTATTTCTCTCCTTGATGAAAATTTATTTTTTTTCAAAACCAGATTTTATAAAACAAATATTTTCAAATTTGGTTTTATCATTTTTAAAATGGATCATTAAAGACACTTTTTTACCATTTGTTAGTTTTTAAAAAATTATCTGAAAGTAATCTTCATGTTTCTTTTAAACAATACTCATTTAGATTTTACGAAAAATGATAAAGGAATATTTGTTTTAATATTCACAGAATGAATGATATTTCCCGCTTTCATGAGTGCACAATGATTTTAAGATTCCCTAAAAGATTTTCATGTGTATTTTCAAAATAAAACTTTTTTTTATTTTTAATGTGTAAAAGATATTTTCATCAAGAATTAATTTAAAAAAATATTTCAAAATAATTTTCCATGTAAAATAAAATCCTTTGATGTAACTTATAATTTATTGGGGATATGATCCAAGGAAAGCATTATTATATTTTAACTGAATGGTTTATGTTTTCATAAAAATATTTTTATGAAACTCTTTCCATTTCCATGGGTTATGATATGATGATATGATGAATTGATTATGAAACTAATTTATTTTCTATGAGTTAAGCTATGATGAAATGATTATGAAATTTATTTATTCTATATTCTTTATGAATATATGTTTATGATACCCATTTATTTTAATGGGTTTTGAAGTGATTAATGTTTTATGTTCGTGTGGCACACATATTTATGATTTTCATTATATGACAAGTGGGACCTATATTTTCCTCTAAATCGTTGGGTAATGATAAATATTCTATGTTTTAAGAGGGTACATAGGTGGTTAGTACAAGCCAGAAAGTGTGTGTACATAAGTGGTTAGACCCAAATTATAAATAAGGGTAAATGAGTGTTTAGACCAATCTCAAAAAGGAGGGTAAGTGGGTGGTTAGCCCAAGCCCAAAAAATATGGTACGCATGTGGTTTTACCAATCTCAAATAAGGTATATTGGTGGTTCTCTAAAGTATAAAATGTGATGAATGTCTTGGTCAGTATCCTTAATATTAAGTTTTCTATGATTATGGGTTTTCCACATATCTATGTCTTATTCCAATTTTATAATCTCATTTATCAATTTCTTTGATTTCCTTATGATTTGTGTCTTATGTAATACCAATATTTATTCCATGACTCAGGATTATGATCTTTGATATATTGATTTTGGTTTTAAAATGTTGTGATCTTGTTATCATAGCTTTATATTCATGTTATGATTTTTTATCTCCTTTTTTTAACCCTTATATATCATCTGATCTTACCCTTTCTTATGTTTCCTTTACCAAGGTTTTAAATAAATTTATTATGTATGATATGTATATGAAGGGTTTTAGTTATGAATAACATATTGGGAGATTATGTAGTTTACCTATGAACTATTTTTTTGGATTTCAATTTTCAAAAGGAACTGTATATTTTTTGTCCCCAAGCATGTGTTTGTGTAATGTATTTAATATTCACCAAAATGATTTAATATCCATTTATGATAATCCTGTATCACTATAGTTATTATTTGAGGATATGTTTATTTTTATTTTGGAAACTAGGATGATAAATCTTTAGTTAGATACCTAGAGATATTTCTAAGGACATTTCTGGGGATGTATCTAAGTATAAATCTATGGATGCGTTAAATTATAGGAAAATGATTTCAAATTTTGTTAAATGATAAAGAAATTGGTTTCCCATAAATTACATCCTTTTATAGATACTATAAGTGGATGTGTATCTATCACAAAGGTACCTAAGGTTAATAACCCTAAAAATGGTATATTCAGATGTACTTGATTGTCACCTAGTTCCAAACAATGGGCCTTGACGTACACCCATTTTTACACTGTTGTGGTATATTCATTGTAAATTCAAAAACTCTATATGAACCGTAATGAAGGTTTAAATAGATTATGACCATGAATAACCTGGATTAAGGCTATGGTCTCATAGATTGAAAATAATGTGTCATGATTTTGACACACTATAAGTGATTTTTTATGACTATATATCATCCCACTATGATTAGTGTTTCTCAAAATATAATTTTTGTTTTAGTCGATGACTGGAACCTAAAAGAACCATGTTAATGCTAAGTGTGATGGAAAATTAAATGATTTTACTCTTAAGAAACCAATAATTATGGGAGATGGAATTAGAAATGTTGTTTCTATTATCACAAAATTTTCTAAATATATGAAATATTTTGAACATACATGTAATAAAATGAGGGAATAACATTATTTTGTGTCCTTCACAAGGAATCAGCGACCTTATTTTAGTGGGTATTCTAATCAAATAGTTTCTACGAAATAGATCAGTACCACTAAAAATATATTTTCCATTCTCCAGTGTTAAGAGTATGAGAATTTCATTTTGGTTTTCTACTATTTTTAATGTTAAGTAGATAAATGGGGGACTCTTATCATGAATATGAGGAAAAATGATGAAATTTAATCTAGGGACTGGGGCGAGTTCAATAACATTTTTTTAGATAAGTAATTTCCTTTTATATTTTATATGAATATGTGTAAGGAGTTCCATGAGCTTAAAAAAGGATGATAAATTTCTTAGTACATATGAGGAAAATTTTACAATACATTCATGGTATGCTTCTTTAATTATCATCCAACATTAAATTACGTTTGATCAATTATTTAGTGGTTTTAATCATAGTCTTTAAAGGGAGATATCCATAAAAGACTTTAATAGTTATGAATTTATTTTTTTGATATGATATCAAGGTATAGATGGAGGATGGAGTTACATATCAATCTCATGGGTTTGATAATATGAGAAAAATAGAATTTATAAGAAATTATAAAAACCATGCAGAGAAGAAGATGAGATTTCCTTTATTCTCAAGGCGTGGTAAGATACATGAATGAAATTATATTAAGGGAAATATTAAATGTTTTGTGTATAGAAGGGAAGGTCACCAGACAATTTATTTTCGATGTTATGGGAATAATTTAGCTAATGATGTGAATAATGAGAAAGCTTCAAAACGTGCACCACCCACACTCCAGTTTTTAAAATGCAAGGAGTAAGGGAATTATGTGAACCAATTACCAAATCCAACAGATAATGAAGATGATAAACCATAAAAACCTCTAAAGATTATGGATAATGATAAAACTTATGAAATCATGAAAGTTGAAGTGATTCCAGATAATTATGTCACAACAATACTCCTTCCTTAGTTGGGAATTTTTTTTTGATTTTGTATGAATGAGACATATGAAAATATTATTTTTCATCCATATGTTAAATTTCATGTGATTATATCCCTCTTTATGAATTATATAATAAAAAACAAAATTTAATATTTTATCGATACAGGGTTGAACCCAAGCTTCTAATGGAAATGTTTGATAAGAGGTTATTTAAGGAATAAATGATGAATTTTCTTCTAGAAGAATTTAGGTTTTGTGGAAATATTAAATTAAGAGTTATTATTACCATCATGGTTTTATTATTTTAAGGTTGATCATAAGTTTAAATTCATTGACATACCTTTTGAGATTTTATATAATTGGATTTAATCATGAATAAGGATATTTTATGATACATTTATAGAAATTTAACCCATTGGTTTTGTATATGGTGAAAATTTTATTTTTGGTGGAATCCCTTTACACCTTTTGGACATTTTATTGAAGGTACTATTATCATTTATTGTTTATCTTGTCTTTGATGTTGAGATAATTGTGGGTTACAGTTGATCACCTTACGAAGTCAACACACTTCATTTCTATAAGATAATATTTCATTTGGTTATTGTTTCCAAAATATATATTTTAATAAGTGTTATGGATTCATGGATTACCACATTCAATTTTATTTTATAAAAACCTATAATTTAATATAAAGTTTTTGTGAAGTTTTCCACAATATCTTGAAATAGAGTTTAGTTTCATCATTGTGCATAATCCTCTGATAGTTGGAATGTTTAATAGAATAACTCAAACTCTATAGGATATGATAATATCTAGTTATATAGATTTAATAGGTGTTTGGGATTAAAAAAATCCTCATGTTTATTTTTCTTGTATAAATATCATTCACTAAAGCATTCAAATGGATCCTTATGAAGCCCTTTTATAGAAATAAGTGTGGAACTTCAAAATGGAATGATGTTTATGAAAGAAAGATATTGGGACCTGAGAAATATAATTATATGTAATAGAAGGTTATATAAATTACGAAACATGTAATAACTATACAAATTTGACATAAAATATATGATTATAATTGATGACATGATCTAGAATTTGAATTTGGTCGGAAGGTATTTCTATGAATTTCTCCATGGAAGAAAAAATGGAAAACTAAGCCCTAGGAATATCGGTACCATTAAAATACTTTATTGTATTGAGATATTAGCTTATCATTTGGTTATTCAATAAAACTTTCTTAGGTTCATGATGTGTTTTATATATCACTCATGAGGAAGTACATACTTGATCCATCACATATACTGAACTCAGAGGTCATACCACTAGAGTATGATATTTCTTATGTGGAATTATTGATAGAGATTCTGGATCAAATAGAGAAATTTAAATGAAATAATACCACCCACTTGGTCAGTGTTTTTTGAAAAAGGTACCATCTTGAGGAACCTACATGATAACCTATGGATGTAATGAGGCAGATGTATCCTCAATTATTTACATCAAAGTGAGAAATTTATAGGGAGAAATTAATTTTAATAGGGTTGTAGTGTAACATCCTAATATTTTTTAATTTTTTTAAATAAGATTAATCTTTTTTTTATTTTTCACTACATGAAATATTGAGTTTAACTTACATTTCACACAACATTGAGTTTAAACAAAATGTGACATATTATAAAAATATTATTATTTAATATGATAATTATCACATAGCCATTGGAATGAAATGTATGAATAGGATTAAATAAATTAGGAAAATACATGGTTTATACATGTATATAAAATATATTATTTGGTGACTAATTAAATAAAAATTAATATAAAAACCATTTAAAAATAATGGGAATATTTTTTTGAAAAACAATTTTTTTGAAAACAAAAACAAGTTTTACATAAATAAATTTAAAATAACAGTTTTGAAGATTTATTTTAATGAAATATATATATTATAAATTCTATAATGAAATTAAAATTAATCATATTTATTTTATATACTAGAGATAATAATAAATCCAATTTTACGCTTAAAAACTGTATTTTTCTAAAATGCAATCTTGTAGCCTTTTGTGCACTTATTTTAAAAATAATTTTTGACATATTTATAAAATTTATATTAAAAAATAACAAAATTTTTAAAATAATAATATAAAAATTTTATTAGGGTGGATTATTGAGAATTTTGTGAAATGATTAATATTCTGATCAATAGTGAAAAAAACTAAATTTTAATTAAAAACTATGTTTTTGTTTAAATTATTTATGAAGTTAAATTATATTTTAAATTTATTTTAATGTAAAAATAATTCAATTATATATATATATTAAATTAATTTTTGTAATTGTAATAAATTCTATATGGAAATTGGATATAAAAATCATTGTAAACTTTTGAACATTTTCTCTTTGAAAGCCCGCTTTCTCATCACGTTTGCATGATTAATTATTAATTAAATTTTCCCACATATGTGAATTGAATATAGAAAAATGGATTTAATATTTTTAATCACAACAAATTATGTTATCTAATATGGTCAAATTAATTTTCTATCATAATTAATAGTGAAAATAGTAAAAATTAATTACTATGATTAAGGTAAAAATGGGTTTATCAAGGGGTTAAACAAAACATATAATACTTAAAATGTCCTAAAACTAGTCTAAAATATTTTTTTGAAAAATTTAAAACCTATATGTTTTAAGCCTCTATAATACTTCAGTTTGAATCCTTTTGGCATGATGAAATTGTAGGTAAACCTTTTTCTTTTAAAAAAATTACAAATGTGCAACACAACTCAATTATAAAAGGACCCCCTATCATATATTATTTAAACCTTAAAACCATTTTTTTAGAAAATACCAACCCAAATTAGTTCCCAAATTCCATCCTATCATATTATAAGTCTTAATTTTGTTATAAATCCAACCTAGGAATGATTTTGGTGAAACAATGTGGTGTTTACCCAAAGAAGAGGAAGCATTCTTTAGTGAGTGTTTTTATTTTATTTCGTTATGATGGGATAAATCCCTAGATGCATACTCGTAGTATGTTTTCGGTGTGGTTGTGTTTGTTGAAAAATCCAAATGACCACAAATGAGAACCACATACCACAATTCATGGATTGCGTACCATGTTCAGGGAACAGTCTACAGAGCAGTGTGAACGGTACGTCGGAGCAGTTCATGAAACCAAAAACGATTCATAGTAGAATGTGATGTGGTCCGTGGATGGTGTGTAACTGAAGGGGGAGATCAACCACATAGGAGAAAAGGTAGTACGAAAACCGCGTAAGAAAAATGGTTTGAGAGTGGAATGCGGTTTACGGAGGCAGAAGGATCGGTATGTGGTGAACACAGGATTGATTATTTGGTAAATCTTATATTAGTGTATTTTGAGGGAATATTTTCTTATATAAGAATCGCTAATCCCACATATTACTATTGAGACAAAATATCATTAGATAGCATATTTTTGTTCTAGGATTTAGGCAATGTTTGAAGGAGGTTCACGAGGAAGAATTATGTGAAAGCTTAAGTAGTTCGTGTGGAAGAAACTATAGTGAAGTTATTTACATGGATTCTTAACCTGAAGAGGAAGAATCGATGCATGGAGAAGGATTCTCCGGTTTGTAGGAGAGATAATTTTCCAAGCAGTATGTAGAAGTGATGTTATGGTAGTCAGAAGTGAATACAGTCCACAAATAGAGAATAGTTTGTAGAGGTGGAGCGAAGGGAGCGGTACACAGAGGGGGTTGCGGTTAGCGGAAGGTAGAAGTAGTACATGGAAAGGTTTTCTATATAACAAACCGGTACTCAGTATATGGGAGAGTAGGTAGTTTAATATATTTACAAGGAGGCTTGAAAAATCATCAAATTAATTTGCAAAATTATTTTCCATTACCTAGCAGTACTAGGGTGGTGGAATTCATCTGCGAATGAAAAAGGAACTTCAACAGAGAATCTACCTAAAGTTTAGAATGTCAAAATTCATGAATATTTAGGGACATACATGTCCATAGACTGTGTTTTACCTACATTTCCATAAAATGTGTGAGAATTCCTTTTTAAGAGTAGTGAGCGATGGAAGAGATATATGGTGACCCCTTGCACAAGTAGTGAGCCAGAGAAAGAGTCACAGGGAGTGGCCCATGGAAATATAGAGAGGAGACCCTAAAACTTCTAAAGTAAGCGATCCAAGGAAAAAATATCTAGCCTGAACATTGTACTCATTATTGGCTGTGAGCCTTAGTGAATTCTGTACATCAGCACATTTCTGTTGTATTCTCCTTGGATAAAGCCCAGTTAGGGTGAACCAAGTTAAAATTGTTGTGTCCTATAAATGATTTCTTATATGGTTATATATTAATATGTGATTAATAGAGAATTATGATTTTTCAAACAACGAATAATGATCCAAAATGGAGAATGTTTTAATCTACAATACCTTGATTCAGACCCCCCCCCCTCAGGGTATTCGACCTACTGTAACTAACACTTTCCACACCTCCATAAATTATTATTAAACCTTAATAATATAATAAAATAATTATGTTACATATAATTATATTTTTTTTGATTATTTAATAACCTAAAACAATCTACATTTCCATCAAATGGGTTATGAAATTATCGTTCATGTGTACGGTGGACTACCACCTTGTGAATCGACATCATTCGTTTTTTCCATTAAGACCTATCAAAACTGGGTATGATGATGGCTATAAATTATATATATAATATTTATAAAATACGTATATCTATATATTCATCATATAATATATTAACATTATATTTTAATTCTTTAGGGGATACAATAACCTCACTTTCGTGTACGGAAAACTATCGCCTCGCAAAGCATTGTGATTCATTTTTCACTAATGATTTACATAGAAGATAATAAGAATAAAGTTAATTAATATAGTGATATATGTGACATAATTATAATATTATTTACATATTTATCATTATTAAAATATAACATATCTTTTTATTTTCTTACCTTTTCACTCAGTGAAATATGATCACATCATTTATGTACGTGTGGACTACCACCTTCACGAAGCAATATGACTCTCTATTTTCATCACCACACTAAATGGATGATATGAATTAGTAAATTTAAATAAATTATATGATATTTATGATATAATGATAATTATATAAATATTAAATATTAATTACATTCTTTCGATAAGGATCATTGAAAAATGAAAATGTTACTTAATTGTATGTATGACCCACCATCTCCATGATCGTAACATATTTAATTTATCAAAACCATCTTTCATGATTGGTCTTAAGAGTATAATTAATTTCTATAAATTATAATTATTTCATTCTTATTATTCTATAGGTAATGAAACCATGATCAAATTAGGGGGACCAAAAATAACAAATCCAAACATATACGAAAAACTAAATGGTTATTAACCAAAAAACGACATTAACATGAAATTATTAATAAAAAAGGTAATAAAATTACATAATTAAATAATATATGTAATTTTATATATAATTATAGTTATGTAATATAGGTATAATAAACTTATATTTTTTATAAAGGAGGTTTGAACGTGCATGAAAGATTTTGAGACTTAAGGTAAGATATTTCTAGTCTCTTTTATTTATAGGAGACATATCGAAATTCACAACTCGTTTCTATTATGTGGTGTATAAACAACACCTTTGACATGTTATATCATTAATATTCTCCTTTAAATTATACTTAAATTTAAATTTGATGATATTATTTATTGGGTCTTATAATTAAAGAGTTACCAAAGTTGAAAGATATTTTTCCCCGATATGGATTATTTGAGATATATGTTATGTTATGCACCTATCTTATTTTATGTGTTGTATATACAGACCAATTTACATTTAATATAATGAATTTATTTTTTATCATGATATTTTATGTTTTTTTAAATTTTATTCCTTCATGGGGCGTGTGATTCAATGTTATCAAAGTGGTAAGAGTTTTATATTACAATATCATTGTTTATCGGGATTATTTATGATTATGCTTCTAATGAAAAAATATTATAAACTATAAATCATCGATTCTCATAGTGTTTATTCAAATATAGTTATTTATTGAGAATACTCATTTTACCTTTGTTTTTATATCTTTATGTACTCAAGAGTTCAAAATAATTTTTTGATAAAAATTATCTTTATTTCCCTCTCCAATAAAAAACCCTTTTTCTTCCAAAACCATATTTTCTAAAGAAATGAGTTAAAATATGTTTTTAAAATTTTCAAATGGTTTATTAAAGAAATTTTTACCAATTCATTAATTGTTAAAAACTATTTTCAATGGAATCTTGATGTCGTTTTCCAAATAATTCCATTTATATTTTACAAAAAATGAGAAAGGAATATTTGTTTTAATGTTCACGACATAAAAAATATTTCCCAAATTCATAACATATCAATGATTTAAATATTCCATTAATTTTTTTAAAGGTTTTTTCCAAAATAAAATTATTTTGAAAATGTATTATGTTTTTTTCAGAGAGTAAAGGTTATTATCATCATAAATTGTTTTAAAATTATATTTCAAATTAATTTTCCATGTAAGATGACATACTTTATGTTACTTATACTTTACTAGGGATATGATACAAGGAAACCATTCTTCTCATTTATATTAATGGTTTATGATTCGGTGATATATTTTTTATGAAACTTGTTCCTTTTCTATGGGTAATGATAAGAAAAAATGATGAATGAATTATGAAATCCATTTTTTCATTGGCTTAATCTATGATGAAATGATTAGGAAACATGTTTATTTTCCATAGATTTTGATGAAATGCTTATTATACCCATTTCATTTCAAGAGTTCTAATATGATTAAATTTTTATGATCTTTTGGAACACATATTTATGATTTTTATTATTTGATGGGTGGGAACTAAATTTTCCTCCAATGCATTGGTTCATGGTAAATATTTTATGATAATAGAGGGTAAATTGGTTGTTTTCCCAAACCAAAAAAGGAGGGTACATGGGTGGTTTGCCAAAGCATAAAGAGGTTGGAACACAGGTGGTTAACATAAGTATAAAAAGGAGGGTACATATGTGGTTATCCAAAGCCCAAAAAAGGTACACAGGTGGTTAGACCAAGCATGATGTAGGAACACATGTGGTTAGCCTAAGCCTAATATGTTATGGATGTATTGGTTGATATCCTTGACATAAGGTTTTCTATGATTATGTTTTTGAAACATATCTATGTATTATGCCAATGTTATAATATTATGGATCATGTTCTTTGATTTACATGTGATTCATGTCCTATGAACTACCAATATTTATACAATAACTCAATATTATGATCTTTGATATACATGGTATGATTTCAAAATGTTATACTCATATTCATATACCATTATATTCAAGTTATGATTATGTATCTCCCTTGATTAACCTTACTGAGCATATTATCTCACCATTTATTATCTTTCTTTTCCCTAGATTATGAATAAATGTATTACATATGATTTTATAGGAAGAGTTATAGTTATGATGAACATATTGGGAGATGATTTAGTTTATCTATAATCTAGTTCATCGGGTTTCCAAGTTTCCAAAGGTATTATACACATATAGTCCTTAGGTATGTGTTTGTGTAATTTATTGAATATTCATCAAAATTAGGTAATATCCATATATGAGAATCCTAGGTCACTATAATATAATAATGGGATTGTTTATGTGATGTGGCAGGAAAGCCTAGATGATGTAATAGTAGTTGTCTTCTATGATGGCCTGAAGCATCCGGATATGCATATAGATGTTAGGGATGTAACCAAAGATAATGGAGGAGGTTGATGTTGGTATTTTTAATTAATGTGATGTTGAGATCTTATATTCATGCTTCTGAATCTATTTAATGGATGATGTCCAGGTTGGTTGTTTCATCTTCAATCTTTTCTCCACTTCTTGAGGCAGTTGATTTTATTGGTTACATGGTTCCTCTTTGTGGTAGCTTATGATGGTTTTCTCAGAGTACCTTATTATATAATGATTAAAATAATGAATAAATAATTTAATGAACCAATAGGGTTTGTAATTAGGTAATGAAATATTTATCTTGAGAAACCATGGACTCAGTTTTGATTATACATGGAGGGGATGTAATTTAATATGATGATAAAATAAATGTAATTTGGAATAATGGTTTTGGTTAATTAATGGATAATGAATTAACCCACATAAATATAAATAGTTATTCAGGTCATTAATTGAAATTTGAGAATTGGACTGCATATTACTAACTTGTGGTTTTATAGGATTTGTTTGGGATTTGTGGTCACATTCGTCTTTAACTTTTTGATACATTCATTTTTCCTTCCATTTTTTATTAAAATATCATATTTAATGTTTTAAATTGAAATAACTTTTATATTTATGTCGAAGACAATTTTTATTGGTGTATTTGACTTATCTCTCTCTTATTCAAGTTCTTTTAGAGGGAAATTCCACCAATATATATGATTATTATACCCTTAATGTTGGTCCCCTACTAGAGGCCTACCAAATGAAGAAATCAAGTTATCACAATATCCCATATCTTATTTCCATCTCATGAGGGGTATACATTGGGGGAGGGGGTAATTATGGAGTTGTATTATAGGTTTAGGTTAAGGGATAGGATGGAGTTTTTCTTTTGGAACAAGCGAGGTTGCATGGGTTGGTTGGGAAAAGGTATCAACAATGTTTAATAAGAAATGAAAACATAAGAAACTAGCTAAGACATAGGTATTTAAGGCCCCATATAATATAAAACAAGGACTTTATGTTTATTTTTCCTACAAAATGAAGTGATATTGGTTTCCTGGTTAAGAACTAGGAAATTATCCCACATCATTCTTATTTGTGCCTATATTGGAAATCGGTAGACCATGATATAGGTTAAAACCTAAACAGGACAATTAATTAATTAATTAATTAATGATAAATATCCCATAATTCTCATTTTGGAGTTTAACTATTAGTTCTTTAAATAGGCACAAATCTAGGTCGATATCCTTGTAAGGTTCGCAAGGAAGATGTTTAGCCAGATGTGCCAATAGATTGCTACATAGTGGAGGTAAAGGAATCTAACACTTGTAGAAGGACTCTCAAAGAGTTTTAGTACCAAATTATATAGAAGTATGAGGGTTCAATTTAATATTCATTTATAGAAGGCTGTTTAGAGGAGGTTGAGATAACTATTAGTTAAATCTGTGCCTAGAGAGAGAACTAGTTTTTGATGGCTATGACGATGTTGTGCGGCATAATGAGGTAGTGGTGGTTATTATTCATCGAGTATTAAAAGTATTCAATAGTGACATGAGATAATTTTTTAGACCAATTCCAATAAGATATCCATTATTTGGCCATGAAGGTAGCTAGTCACTAGGTGATACTTACCCTTCAATAGGGTAATTTAAGTGTGAAATGGTTTAAGATTTATTTCAGTTCCATCTTTCAGTATTCTTTAGACCTTTTTCTCGATGATGAGTCTAAGGAAAAGAATTTTTTGGAGGCTTTTCATCTAAATATCCATCATCAGGTCTCCCGATTTATTCGGAAGACATATATAGAGGTGATGGAAAGAGAAAAAGCCATTGAGAGGATATTATCTAGAACCAGATCATCATGAGAGGGGAGTCTTCAAGATTACTAAAAAATCATATATGTGGTATAGGGTTTACATTTTCATAAAAAGAAGAGATTTTTTTAGACTTGGGTCTGTCCCAATCCTCATATTATTTCTCAAGGGGTAATGGCTCTCAGACCAATACTAAGGGATTAGATGCATGTTTTTCTTGGGGAGGCCAAGGTCGTCTGTTTTGAGGGTTCCTGGTCGTTTCAATTATTTATTGTTCTCTACATGTTCCACTTTAGGTTCCTACATTGAGTAATTTTTATACGAGGAAAAAAATTATAGGGAGTTCTAGTATGGGATTAGAAGATAGAAAATGGGACAGGAAGAGTACATCCCCAAGATACTCATTTCCCTCAGAGGGAAGAGCGTGGATATGGAGGGAATCATTAGAAGGGTTATAAAGGCTATAGGGAAGGTTTTGGTCAACGTCATGCTTTATCATTCCCATATATAGGTGATATAGACATCATTCGTGGTACCCTTTTCTTTTTTTCTAAATGGGTGCATGCATTGTTTAATTTTGGAGTGACATACTCCTTTATATCATATACCCTCATCCATGCTTTGGGGCTTGTGGTAGAGAGGCTTCTAGTGCCCTTAGCATTGACTATGCTAGTTGGAGGTCAAGCTGACTTGTATGAAATATGTATAGACTATGATCTAGTATAGGGGAAACACTTCCCATGGATAGATTTACTATGATTATAAATACAATCATATGACATAATCCTCAAAATGGATTGGGTTTATTCAATGGAGGAAATCATGGATTTATTTGGGAGTCAGGTTGTTTTCTATGATGTTGATAGAGATGCAATGATGTTTTTTTGGAAGGTGATATCCTTAGATTTGTCAGAGATGTGTTATGTCTTTGTATTCCTTGTGGTTTACGTAATGCATTGTTTGTCGAAAGTTTGTAAGTCAATAATTATGGTGGTCATAAAAGATTACCAGGATGTATTTCCAGAGAAGGTATTAGTGTTACCCCCACAATGGAAAATTGAGTTTAGGATCAAGCTATATCCAAACGTGTCTCCTACCTAAAATTCTCCATATAGGATAACGCCTTCAAAGTTGCGAGAGTTGTGAGTTCAACGCAATTATTTGTTGTAGTGAAGTTTTTTAGGCTATGTGTGTTCCATTGGGGTACACCTATTTTGTTTTTAAATAACGCCAATGGATTTTTGTGTCTTTTCATCGATTATCATTTCTAGAACCATGCGATAGTGATGAACAATTATACTATTCCATAGATTGATGATCTGTTCGATCATATAAAGGGAGAAAGTAAGATCTCAATGATCTATTTGTGGTCAAGATATCATTAGTTATAGTGGAGGAGGAGGATATTCAAAAAACTACATTCCATTTTCATCAGAGGAATTATGAGTTTTTTGGGATTTTATTTGATGTGATGAATGATCCAACTATGTTCACAGGGTGAATGAATGCAGTGTTCATAGATTTCCTGGATATGTTTGTGGTGGTTTTCATGAACAAAATCCTTTTGTACTCTATGTATGAGGAAGATAATTCAGAGCATCCTCATTCAATATTGGTATTTCTTCGTCATGATAATCAATTCAATAACTTTTAAAAGTGTGATTTTTGGGTTTGTGAAGTCCATTTCATGGGGAATGTTGTTTCCCAACTGTGAGTATCTATGGATCCTTAAAAGATAGAGGAAATTGTTTCTTAGGATTCCCTCAAGATAGTAGAAAAGGTGAAAATATTCCTTGTTCTGGCATGATTTTAATGGATTTTCAGATCTAATTTCTCACAGGTTGCAACTCCATTGACAACCTTGACCTAGAAGGTTTATTCATTCGTATAGACTAAATGGTGTCAGGAATCATTTGGGTACTTTAAGGAGATGGTTGTCTAAGATTTGTCCTTTAGTTTCTAGAAGTGGGAGTTTAGGTTGAGGTTTTTTATGGAAAATCACATATTTGTTTGGGATGTGTTCTAATTTAGCAGAGATCAGTTATTTCTTTTGATGAATAGACATTATTACCCATGAGCTTAATTATGGAACCCATGATCTTTAGTTATAAAAAAGAGTTTTTCCCTTGAATTTGCGGAGATATTACCTCATTGATTAGTGTTTTGTGGATTTTTCCACCATAATAGTCTAAGGTATGTCTTCTCCCAGTAAGACTTGAAGTTGTTTTAGTATTGGAGGGTGGACTTATTTTAGGATCACAACTTCAATATTTCATATAGATAGGTATAGGGTAATGTTGTGGTTGATGCACTAAGTAGGTAGTCATGTAGTGATTCCGTTCAGGAATATAGATATTCCAAGAGAGTTATGGAAGAACGTTCAATGATTCAACTAGATATGGGATAGGTTATAGGTAGAGGTTTTATTTTTTAGATGATAGTTCTATAAAGACCCATTTTTTCCTTTTAATACATTTAAATATTTATACATATATTTTTGAGCTAGGCACTAACACAATGTGATATTTTGAGGCCTAGTGTGCTTGAAATTAATTTTATAAAAATATTAAATAAATTTTATATAAAACATGGACAGTTTCATAAAGAAAATGGTATAAATCTTTAAAAAATGCTTAGATTATAAATTCCAGACCATGGATGAGACTACAACACATTGTTTACCCTAGGCATGACCTAAAATAGGTCGAAGTGGGGTGTTTGGATATCCTGCATATTGGTGGTACATTCAGTGAATTTATTAAATTTTTAATTTAAATAATTTAATTGAATAACCTAATTCTTATTTCCTTTAAATATATCATCATAGATATTTTCCCATGGTTAGCCTCATAATCCTAGGACCTTCAAGAGCCCATCACATCTACTTCCATTAATAGAATCTCTTAAAAAGTGGATGAAAATATGGATCAACGTAGATCAGAGCATAGTGAACAAAATGACATCCTTTGATCATTGGTGATAATGTAATTTGATGAAGAATAATCTAATCTCTAGTGAGGAATCATAATTTATTTATTACTCCCCTTTTGATTAAATTGATTGAGTGGATCAATCCACTCCTTTGATCTAAACCAATTGTGGCCTTTTTATGTAACTATGTACCTGTTAATTTGATTATTCTTTAGTTTTCTAACCCTGATTATCCCTATTCATTATCATTGGACATTAATTCTTTGAAATGATTGATAAACATCTGTTTTTATTCCCCCCTCAATTTCATCACATTCGTCACTAGTTGCACCCTATAGTCTAGATTTGACACTGCTATTTGGTACCAAGTTTGATCAGACACCTAGAATCATGATGATTTGCATGTAAGGGAAGCATATATGAATTAGTGATAGATATAGGTTTCTTTTGGATCATGGGTGATTATTTATTGGGACGGAAATCTAAATTAGAGATGGAGGGTGATGAATTTACATCTGGGATGATGGTGGTTCATGAAGAATTTGATTGATTCAACAAAATTGGTTTTAATGCCACCAGATGGTCAGAAATGGTGAATGGTAGTATGATCCCTCAATTTTAGAAAACATTTAGGCTAGGATCCATGGTTAAAGACCATATTTGATTCGTGGAACCTGGATCATAGGTTTTGTTAAAATATCAACTATACACTATGTACCATGATGAACACACAGTGGTTAGCCCCTATGCTACCATGACTACAGTTTGTGGAATTTATTAGGATTTAATTCTACATAGTCTCTTTATATACCATATACCACGTCCTTGAGTGGAAATCCATGTGGTGGAGAAAACATCCAGGCACACACCATGTGGCTAAGTACACATGCATGGCCAGAGACATGGACGACACCTCGTTTGAAGAGGTATGTCATGTACTAAAGTACAGATACCTGGGATGGAATACACAGACATGACTTAACACAAAGGTGGGGCCCCAAGTGGGATTGGCACACCATTTGGATCCTCTACATGCCATGTATCCCAACACAGTTAGCGATCTATGTACAACCATGGAAATATCTAGGTGATGAAGTGGGACCACATGCCATGTGGGTTCCCTCATTGGTTGTGTACCCATTGGCTCCTTTTAAGGAAATTTCAACCTTCCTCATCTACATTGTTTGAAATTGGATTTTGGCATGCGAGTAGCCTATCCTGTTTGTTTTTTCATGTAGGATAATATGGTGACCTCTTTTGTGGATTTTGGTATATGATGTGGAATGTTCGAAGAATTTTTCTAATAGAGGAAATTCCCAATGATAGTAGTGATCGGGTGGGATCACCAGAAGATATTTATAGAGTATAACCCACCCACATCTTGGGAACAAATCCTCTAGCTAATGAGTGGAACCCACCTATCAAATAGGGTGTGGGTCCTCGATGACCATAGTGGAACCCCCTATTGGATAGCGAATGGTTCCTCATGACACTAGAGTGGAACCCCCTGATGCATCAGGGTGTTGATCCTTTATGGATACTTATTAAGTGGAACAACCCTATCAGATAGGGAATGGGTCCTTATGACACTAGATTGAAATACCCTGATACAGTAGGGTGTGGTTCCTCTACAGATACATACTAAGTGAAACCCCCTATCAAATAGGGTGTGGGTCCATATGACACTAGAGTGGAACCCCCAATCAGCTTGGGTGCGAGTCCTCTATAGATACATACAGAGTGGAACCACTTGACATACTATGGTGGATGTCTTATAGATGTATTTTGACCCCCATTAGTTGTGTTACATAGTTGTGAGGCCTAAGACTCACATGGTTACTTTTGGGAAGATGCGTGAAATGCTGGGTATTGTTAATGGATTTTTAGAACTGTTGGAAACTCTTTTTCCTTGTATGAGATGTGAGATGGATATCCCCTTACTCTATTGTTTGGGATAATTTTTATTGAGAATATATATATATATATATATATATCCATACCATTGGATTTGGTTACTCTCCTTCCATGGGTTTCAAAGACGTCTGAGGTATTTCATGTGTTTTATATGATTATATTATCATTTTAGATGCATTTAATCTCAAGCAATGGGTAGTAATGACTCAATGTGTAGTTTATCTACACACTAATTTGATCTCCTTATGTTTGGATGAGTTTAATCTCTCCATTGTATTTGTTTGAGTTGTTCTCTTTCCCCAATTTCTACATCTTGTTTACTATCTACTTCATTTACATTACTTTTGTATCTCTTACTTCTCCTCTTCCACCGTCATAACATCCTACATGTTATGTATATACTCACCCAAAAATGGGATTTTCCAACACATGTGATTTCTTATACAGATGACAGAAAGGATGACCATGACTACAAAAGAAATTAGGGATACCTAGTACTTTTGACCATATATGCGGTCACACCATAAGGATCCAGAGTTGGGATCTATTAGAATTCTACTTTCATGTTTTTTAAGGTTGGTAAATAATTATGGTTGGGAGTGTATTTTTCCCTTTTGCATTTTAGTTTTCAATAATGTACTCTTGAATTGTCTATATGTTTTATATGCATGGTTGTTCTCCCTAATATTTTTTATCATTTACTATTATTACACTACACTTATGCATTGGTAGGGATGTGTGTGTGCATATAGGTACTTAGTAAAAGGAATTTCCATGTTAGTTATTCCTTCAATTATAGTCTTTATCCCCTGACCTAGAGGCGGGGTTGGTGTAGTTACTACTAGATCCTCAGTTAGGGTCAGGTCGTGACAAATTTGTATCGGAGATGGTTAGATCCTTAGGATAGTGTTTAGAGTTTTCCCTTATAAGGATTTGGTTGGTATTAGGGAAATAGTGTTAGAGTGTCTGAAGTGCATATATTAGGCCAGGGAATCTAGTGATGGTGTGGATGGATGATGTATCCATTCACCAGGTCCTTGACTACCTTCTTACCAACTCGGTATAAAGACTCATTGGTTGATGGTATTAATTTTACAAGAATCATATAGGATTGATTTATTGACTATACATCATGAGTAACCTCCCCATTTGTATATATATAAGCTCATCTATCATCCATAATTCCATCTAGACAAGAAAATAATTCTAGATCGTGGTGATGATATGATGAGTGATGGGGCCATGGTTCAAGGTCCATCCTATGATATTCTTCCTCTAGGTGAGTAGGTAGTAGCACCTCAACCTATTTAGTAGTAGATCATCCCAAGATTGTAAGATGAGAATGTGTATAGGATTAGCATTATCTATGAGTTCCAGCACTAGAGGACACTAAGGTTCCATGGTGATCTAGATCATCAGGTAGTATAGGATTGGATAGAGTTAGAGGTTAGTTTATCCCGGCTCATGTAGACACAAACAGATAAGATTTTTTCACTATAAACTAGCCTTTTACATGAAGCTTTTGAGCGCTGGTAGAGTCATGTTACCCAAATGCATGATAATTCGACACTCACATGGCCTAACTTCCAGCAGTTGTTCAATGAAGAGTATTACCCCTCCTTCATGTGGTCGATTCTGATACATGTGGTTCTAGTGCTATAGTAGGGACGGATGACTGTGGATGAGTATGCAGCGAGGTTCACATACTATACATGCTATTCCCTTTACAAGATATGTGATGGATAATTCTGAGTATTTAAGTTTGAGTAAGGACTATGTTGAGATATCCATACCTACTTGGTTCCCTAATGCATCTCCACATGTTCTATGGTGTTGGATTAGGAACTGGTGATAGAGGGATTCTGGTCAGAGTAACGTTAGGTAGTTGGAGTTTGTTGTGGGCGTTAGAGGGATAAGTTTCCTACATCAGCTAGTAGGCATTGTTTAATAGGACCTCAACACAGGATACCTCCCCATGATCAGACTTAGGCATGTGGTCATGGGAAGGACAAAGGACCCTCAAATCCAATATGGGTGTGGTGATATTTTTGTATCCATCAATGTCACATGGCATGTGAGTTCCCAATCATAATTGCTGAGTAGCATAGACATATAACTAAGGCACTGCCACAGTAGAGGTAGCACTGTGATTGGGGATTTCCCATGATAGGGTAGGGTTTTACCCAGGGAGGCAAAGATGGAAGAGTGTGAAGATATTTGGGAGGTGATTTATGCTATGAGATCCTTCCACTACCACCACATGGTAACTCACATCTAGATCAGGGAGCTGGTGGCTAGGGTGTCAGATAGCTGCATGATTTGGAGGCTTATGACCTCATATCATTTGAGATGATTAGAGGTACAATATTTATATTTTATACTCTTGATTTAGTATTATTGAACAAAAGTTACAATCATTACTTCTTCTCTATACTCCTCATGTGATATCTAGAACTCCCAGTTGAGGTTCTAAACCAACAGAGTTCTATTGAGGTTCCTAATAAGAACATTTCATATGAATCTTTTATCAACTGGTAGTGTGAGTTATTTCTTAGTGGATATAAGTTCATGTGAAACCTTTTTTTCATGATGGAACCCAATGATTTCATCATGGTTATGGATTGGTTGTCCATAGTCTGAGCCCAGATTGACTATCTTCATAGATGAGTCAAATGACATCACAATGTTGGGATGATATTCTCCTTTTTTGGGGAGAGATATATCATGAAAAGTAAGGTTGGTTCTGCGTGAAGGAGGCTGCATCCCATCATCCATCATATAGAGAGTATATCCCCGAGTGTACTAGTCTCTACAGGCATTTGGATTCCTTCAGTCAAGGAGGATTATACAGAAGTCTTCCCCGAGGACATTCTAGGACTACCTCTGAGGTATGATATGAATATTTTCACCAACCTACATCCTAGGACTTCTTTTATAGCTTCTACGGCATATTTGATGGACCCGATTAAGCTCACGGATTTGTGGATACAATTAGAGAACCTTCAAGATAAGGGTTTTATCAAGCTCATTTTTCCAACTAGGTAGCTCAAGTGTTGTTCGTGAAAAAGAATTTGAGCTCTTGTGGTTTTTTATGGATTATCATCGCTGGAAATAGGAAATTATAAATAAACATAACCTTTGTTGGGGATTTACAACCTATTTGACCAATTGTGAGGCTTGAAATGGATCATGATGATCGATCTCTTGTTGGGATAACTTTAGTTAATGGTTCACGATGATGATATTCTGAAGGCATAATTCTGATGTCAATATGGATATTATGAGTCCATGGCGATTCATTTTGGTGTGATTAACTCCACTACCATGTTTATGGATTTGACAAACTAGATCTTCCAGCTGTACTTGGACTCGTTTGTGGTTTATCTTCATCAACAAAAAAAAATCATCTATTATACATTAGAGGAGGAACATGCAGATCACTTGAGGTTTGTTCTTTATTTTCCTTGGGATAACTAGATTTATTGTAAACTCTTGAAGTTCCATTTTTTAAATCTTTAGGTTCAATTTATTAGGCATGTTATCTCTGAGTAGGGATTAGCTATGGACCTAGTGAAAATTGATGCAATTCTTACTTGGGAGGTACCCAAGAATGTGTTATATGTGTGTAGTTTTCTTAGCATGGTAGGGTACTATTGGAGGTTTTTAGTAGACTTTTATAGGATAGTATCCCCATAGAACATCCTGACACAAAAACGGAAGCCTTTTTCCTTATCTGAGTAGTTATAGAGATCCTTTGAAGAGTTGAGGATGATGATGATAAGTTCTTCTGTGTTGAGACTACTATAGGAGGTCATGGAGAACCTAGTGTATTGTGATTCCTTGGGATCTATGCTTTGTTATGTGTTGATGTAGTGGAAGGTAGTTATCCCATACACGGTGAGGAAGTTGAGACCCCATGATTAAAACTACACAACTCACAAACTAGTGCTGGTTGCAGTAGCCTTCACCCTTATGATTTGGAGGCAATAACTTTTGGGAGAGTGCTTTGTGGTCTACTCATACCATCAAAGCCTCTGGTACCTCTTAAACCAGATAGACATGAACACAAAATAGTGATATTTGTTGGATTTTATGTAAGAAAATGACTTCTAGATATTCTATACTTTGGGGAATCATAGTAGATTAACTTATTAGGAAGTATTGGGATCACTTGGTGAAGGAGGCTTTTCAGTTGTTAGCTTTCCTACAGCTAAACCTGGTGGAGTAAGAGGTTGTCACTTTACTTCATTCAATGTGACTCATCCACTTCTCGAGCATGATAGAGAGTCCAAGATAAAATACATCAACTATGAGTTCTTTTATTACCATATATCCTCAATAGATTCACCATATAGATTTTATGAATGAGGGAATCATTCCATCTTTTTCTAGGGATGGATGGTGGTTAAAATCATAACAAGGGAGGAGGTGATGTAAGAGGTCCACACTTTACCCCATGTTAGACATCATAATATAAGTAATATGTATAAAGACCTTCATCAGTGGTTTCTTTGTTCTTTCATAAGATTTAATGTAGCTGAGTTCGTCTCTTGGTGAATCACTTTTACGAAGGTGAAGGGTGAGAACCATGTTCTATAAGGTTTGTTTTATCCCCTTGAAATCCCATAATGGAAGTGATATGACATAACCATGGACTTCTTGATAGGGATTCCATGGATATTTAAGGTCCATGATTACATATGGTAAATAGTGGATTGAATCATTAAGTTAGCTCAAATACTTGATATCAGGGAGCAGAGTTCGGTGTAGTTGTATATACGAGAGATCATTCTCCTTCAAGGGGTGCTCTTGAAGACTTTCACTAATAACGACGTGTGGTTTTAATCATGATTTTGGAGAGCCCTAAAATAGGAATTCAGGTTTCAAATGAGAATGAGTACAACATTTCACCCTAGATATATGGGAACACCATGCACACTATCTACATGTTGGAGGATATTCTAAGGGATTGTGTTTTTGAATTTGGATGAAGATGGGAGGATCACTTTCCGATGGTAGACTTTGCATACTACAACAGATACCACTCTACCATCAACATGATAACTTTTGAGGCCCTGTATGGAATAATCTATAGGTTACCCTTGTGCTATATAGAGATTGGAGAGACATATCATGTGGGTCCATAGTTAGTGCAAGTAATAACCGAGATGGTCTAGGTCATTCTTGAGAAGACGAGGAGGACTCAGAGGAGGCCAAAATCTTATGTAGATCATCATTATAGGCCCTTGTTGTTCAATAAGGGAGACCAAATTTTCCTGAGAGTATCCCCATGATGAGGATTAAGGAGGTTTTGTTAGGGAGGAAAGCTATCCCTTATGTTCATCGGGGCATTCGAGATTGTGTAGAGGGTTTGAGTGGTTTCTTACTACCTCACCCTACTCTCACAAATAAAGCGGGGGTATAACATATTTAATGTGTCGTAGATGAGGAGATAAATCCCTGACCCTATGCATGTCATTGAATGGATTGAGATAGTAATTAAAGAGGGATCCACATTTATGGATCACTTGGTGGTGATCAAGGATCAATAGGAGATAAACATGTGTAGATGGACCATCCCCTTGGTTCATGTGTTGTGGAAGTAAGGTAATGTGTAGCAGTGTTCCTGGAAGTGGGAGATCCAGATGCAAGATCAGTATCCCAAGTTGTTTGATTAGTTTTATTTTGGAGGAAAAAATATTGAGGTGTGAAAATATTTATATATCAATTTAATTATTTTTAATAATTTGAAATATTTCTTCATATATTTTCGGAGACAACTGCTTAGACGGTGTGTGATTCTGAGGCTCAGTTTACCTTGAATTAATTTTATAAAAATGTTAAATATATTTTATATTACATGTGAATAGTTTATTTTATAAAATGGGATAAATTTAAAAAAAAAATCGGAAAAAAATCCAAGACCATGGTTGAGTTCGGAATACAATTTTTACCCATGATGTGGCCTGAAAGTGGTGGGCATTGGGTGTTCTGATATCTCTCATGTTGGAGGTATGTTTAGTGAATAAATTGAATGCTTAATTTAATTAATTTAATAGACTAGCATAATCTAGATTTACTTTAAATATATCAATACAGTGATTTTACTAGGGTTAGCCACACAACCCTAGGACTTTTAAGAGCTTCTTATCCTCTCCTCCCATTGTAGGAATCACTTTGGATGATGATAAAAATATGGACCAGAGTAGATCAGAGTGAAACAAATGAAACCACTAACTTATATCCTCAGTGAGAGTGTTTTTTGATGAAAAAAAATCCAATATCCATGTAAGACTCATCAATTTTTGTATTACTGACTTTTTTATTAAATAAATTGATCTTATATATCCCCTCCTTTGATATGCACCAATTAAGACCATTGCATGTGCTCATGTACCAATTTAATTGATTATTATTTGGATTTATAACACTTTTTATCCCTTTTGTTTTTAATTTTCAATAAAAACATGAAAATTAGCGATAGAAAAATTTATTTCCCCCCCCCCCTTCATTTTCATTATTTTTTTCACCGATTAGACCCTGTGGTACCGGTTAAACATTGTCGGGTTGTACTAAGCCTGATCGGACCCCCCCAGAATCCTAATGATTTCAGATGTGAGGTATGGAAGAAATAATCAGAGATAGATCTGGGTTGATTTTGGATTTAGGTGATTGTTTCAATGAATTGGAATCCAAATCAGAGACAACTGGTGATGAAATTACGTGTAGCATGATGTTGGTTTGTGTATAATTTGACCAATTCAACAGAATTTGATTACCAGCTGCCAAATTGATGGAAATAAAAAAAATAAAAGAAGATCAATTGATTCAACAGAATATGAGACCAAAATAGAAGGTGGAAGACTGTATAAGAATCATGCAACCTAGATCATATGTTCTATGAAAAATGAAACTACACGCCATGTGCCATGATGAACACACAGTGTGTAGCCCGTATGTTGTGGCACCTTGGGTTTTGGGAAATTTTAATGATGGAACACTCTATAAACTCCCTAAATCCCATGTACCACTTCCCAGAGTGGATGATCCATGTGGTAGATCACACTTCCAGTAACACGCCATGTGCCTATGTATACGAGAAATACATGAGACACAGGTGAAAACCCAGGTGAAGAGGCTAACCGTGTAGAAAATTACACGGACACAGGATGGAAAATATGGACATGGCCTAACACACGAGTGGGGCCCTAAGTGGAATTGGAACAATATTTAGATCCTCTTAAAATTTATTATCCCCACATGGGTGGAAATATGTGTACCACTAGGGACACAACCAGTTGAATGAGTGGGACCACACAATGTGTCAGTACCCTCACACGTCGTGTATCCCTAGGCTCCTTTTTTTAGAAATTTCAACATTTTATATATCCTTCATTTAAAATAATATTTTTTCCAACGAGTAGAATATCCTAATTGTTTTTATGAATAGAATGAGGTGGTTCCCTCTGTTGTGGATTTTGGGATATGATTTGGAATTTTTTTGCACAATGCTTATAGAGGTGATGCTTGAAGATGATAGTGATCAGGAAGGACCAACTGAGGCTACTTATAGAGTGGAATCCCTCATAATCTCGGGCTTGGGTCCTCAAGATAAAGGGTGTAACCCCCTATAGAATAGGGGGTGGGTCCATGATGACATGAGTGGAACACCCTATCAGATAGGGTTGAAGTCCTCATGAAACTATATTGGAACATACTTAAGGCATCATGGTGTCATTCCTTTATAGATACTTACTGATTTTAACCCCCTATCTAATAAGTAATGGGTCCTCATGACACAATAGTGTAACCCCCCTTGATGCATCAAATAGAAGGCCCTCTATGGATACTTATTGAGTGTAACACCCTAGTGGATAGAGTGTGGGTACTCATGGCCCTAGAGTGGAACCCCCCCCCCCCATCTACTTGGGAAGAGGTCATTTACCAATATTTATAGAATAGAACCCCTCTTATGTACTAGGGAATTGGTCCTATACTTGATGTTTGACCCCCCTCATCTGTACAAAAAAAGTGGTGAGGCTTTGGTCTTCACATGGTTACTTCTGGGTAGATGCGGGAGATACTGGGAATCATTAATCAACTTTTGGAACTATTGGAGACTTTTCTTCCTAGGTAGATCAATGATATGGAGATACCCTCACTCTCTCAGTTGGTCTTATTTTGACTGAGAACACACAAACACATACATACATACATACATCTACATATATACATACATAAATACATACATACATATATATACACACACACAAACACACACATACAGATATATATATGTGTGTGTTCTTATTTGTATATATTCCATTGGATTTGGATACTCCTCTATTATGTGGTGTGACGAAGTGCAGAGTATATCACATGCTTTCTTTGTTTATCTTCTAATGGTTGGATGATGTTACTCTATGGATATGGGTGTCAATGACTCGATGATTAGTTCATCTACACACCATGTTGATCCCCCTTTGTTTGGAAGAGGTTATTCCCTCTATTGGTTTGAGTTTAACTATTCACCTTCACTATTTTCTATATCCTATTTATTCTATAATATCTTTTTATTAATTTTGTATAACTTAATTCCCCCTTCATCTTTCAGGACATCTTACTGGGTATGTATATACTCAACCCTACATTTTATTTTCCCACAATTTTTATGCCTTTGGTAGTCAAAGGTCAGGTCGATAGAGACTATAGAGGTGCTTAGGGATACATGGTACATTGGACCACATATGGTGGTCATAGCTTGGATTTCAGGATATGAGATCTCTCAACATTTTACTTTCTAGATTTGTTAGGTTGAGACATAATTCTAGTTGGGAATTTATTTTCTATTTTACATTTCAATTTTTACTACCATACTCTTGTACTATCTATATTTTTACATGCATGATTTTTCCCGTATTATTATCCATATCCTACTATTATTCTTGTGCAGTTATTCATTTATTTGGAGGTGTGTATGGAAATAGATACGTATGAAAAGGCCACCCCATTATAATTATTCCTTTGGTGTTGGTTGATATCCCCTGGCCTATGGAGGTGGGCCTAGGTTAGTTTTGGCTCGAGACGCTGTTAGGGTCAGGTCTTGATAGCTTCAGTTGTCTTAGTGATGCACATGGTGGATTCCTAGCGAGGATATTTTTATGTGGAGGTCTGGAGGGACCAATTTGTTTTTTTTTATTACCATGATGGTTGGTCTGAGGTTGGATAATAATGAGTGTTGTTCAAGGGAAGAATTTTCACCATTTTAGTAATGCCTGATATAGTTCTATATTTGTTCTATATCTGACCTTTTTTAATAAATCCATAGGTTAAAAATATGTACTAATCTCTGAGAGGTGAGTTTTAGTGGCATGGGTTGAGACATGCAGTTGTAGTGTTTGTTTCTGGATGTTTGGTCTACTAGAAGGTGAAGTCATGACACTGTGTTCCCATTGGTTTCCTCAACTATTAGACATTACACAGTGAAAGTGGGAGTACATCTTGATGGACTTATTTACTGTTTTAACTAGAGGGAAGATAATCTATGATGCTATATGTTTAATGGTGGATCATTTGAAGAAATTGTCCCACTTTATAAGGACCACTGAGTTGATATCAATAGAGGTTTTTTATGACATTACTTAGAGTTAGTGGTGCAAATCTATTGATTCTCAAGGCCAATTATATCTGATCATGATCAATGTTTTACTTATCTGGATTGTAAAGGTATCTAGCTTGATTTTCCTCTTAGTTGGGCTTTAGCACTACTTCTCATCCAAATATGGATGGTCAGATGAAGTGGACTATCCAGACTCATGAAGACATGTTGCGCCCTTATGTACTATATTTTAGAGGTTTTTTGATAAGGAACCTACACTTAGTCAATTTTCCTTATAATAATAGTTTCCACTACACCATTTGTAGGGATCCATTCAATGATTTATGTTTTTGTGTTTACATTCTACATTGTTCTGAACAAGGTTTGGGGAGGTAGTAATTCTCTAGCTAAAATAGGTAAAAATACATCAAAGGTGGTTCATGTAAATCATGAAAGGATGACGGTAGTGCAAGATCATCATAAATCCCATTCCAATCATCGGAGGAGACCTATAGAGTTTGATTTTGGAGATCATTTTTTCATTAAGGTGACCCCTCATCAAGTAATGTATTGGTTTAGTCATAAAAGTAAGATTTATCCTAGGTTTGTATGGTCTCTCTAGGTGTTGGATCATATTGTAGTGATGGTGTATCAGATAGAACTTCCCCTGTAGATATGTATAAAACACAATATATTTAATGTGGTGTAGCCCCTACATTATCTTCATGATAACTCTCATGACATAAATTGGGGAGAGATCGATATTGAAGATGATGTAACCTTCAAGGAGTAGCCTATTGATATCCAAGGCCTCTAGGATAAGGTATATCATAGGAATTATTTTTCCTTGGACTTTGTCTTGTAACAGAACGGTGACATGGAGGAGAGTACATGGGAACATGATTCACAGATACACAACATATACCACGAACTATTTTAGGATTAGACATTCTCTTGTAAAATTGTTCTCTTATAGATTTGGATATTTATTCTTAATGATATGGTTACCTTTTATTAGTTTTTGGTAACCTTTCTCTCATTTGAGGGGTATATCCCTCAAAATAGTGTTTAGGAGCTAGTTGTTACTATTTCATAGTTTTTCACTTGTTTACTCATATGAGGTCATTGATCTCCTATGATGGGAATATTCTTAAGTGGTATCTCATAGGGTGTATATTCAGATGACACTTTTTCATTTTCTCTATGGGTTTTGTTTTATATTCTCAATGATGAGAATTTTTTGATAGGAATCTAATGCAAGGGTCTGAATCCATGTAGTCCAACCCTTTGTGTGTTACCATAGCCCATAGTTCTCAGAGAAGGTCTAGAATAGGTCTGAAGATGTTTGGATATTAAAAGTTGGAAGTAGGAAGGGTTTCACAGTGTAAAGGGATACATAAAATAGGGAATTTTACTATAGGTTTCACATAAGATATTTATTATCCAATAAAAACAAATATGTTAATTATATTTTAATGGTATTAAATTTTCATTTTTGATCTTATGGGCCTGAGTTAGTGGATTTTAATTTTGAACATCCATTCTCATCATTTGTGCACTTCATGCCTAATGTACAACAATTTAGCCTCAATGATTCATATGATTTTAAGGAATTTAATTTAATTTATTTTAATTTAATATTTTTTTAAATGTATATACACTTTAATATTAACATTTTTAATCATGGATCAATGGAGGATTCATAAAGAATGATGGTGATATTTGGAGATGAATGGAAACAATTCTAGAATAGGCAGATTGGACCCCATCCCACTAGTGATAATGTGGGGGAACAATACAGGCCCCATGAAGCCCAACTATCGTGGGATGCTAGAATACATATATTGGGACAAATAATTCTTTAGGATCCAGTGATAATTCGGCATCCATGATGGCAATTAAAGCAGCCCAAATAGATTATCAAAATCTAGGCCAGAATCTACGACCCAGAATGTTATCCCACTAAATCGGCCATAAATCCAGATTCATAACTCTATATGGGTCCAACATTTACTTTATATTAGAAGACATCATGGTCTCTGTATTATTCTACTCTAGCCCACTCTAATTCTACCATCAGGAAGGCCATTTTGACACGTCTTTTCGGTGGATGCAAGCTGGTTTCCACTTCGGGTCAAAGTATGGAATCAATTTTTATCCAGAACATTACACAACCCTAAGGCCTAAATTAATTTAATAATTGGGAATAAATTGATTGAGGCTCGTCCTAAGGCTTCCCAATTTCCTTTTTAAGGCAGTGGTGGTTAGGGGGAAGATACATATCTTGTTTTTGATGTAATTTTATTATGCCAAAGTTCATTTGTGATGTTTTCAATTTCTATGTAGTTTTCTTTTTTGTATTCTAGTTTTCTTAATCAATATATTTCTCTTAAATTCTTCCAATTTATTTCATTAAAACTATATAATAACAAAGCACAGTGATATATCAATGTTTTGGTGAATTAGTTCACACATAGGAGTGAATTTCATTCACATAGATGGAGGATTTCTCGTATTTCCGCGATTTTAATTTCTTCAATCCAATTCATGTAACCCATCTTCCGCCTACCATTGAGAGTATACCATCAATGGAGGGATAACTCTTTATTGATATGATCTTAGAAAGATGAAAAGTATGAATAGAATGTTATTTTATGAATGAATTGTTGTTACTTGGTTAACTATTTTAAGACTTCCATTCTTCAGTTATTTCAACTCTTCATCTTCACTGTGTTTGAAGAAGCTATCTCCAAGTACTGAAATCACCATATACCTTGGAGAGATCATGAATTTGGTTCTCTAAGGTTGTAGTGGAATAGTAATTGAGTTTATTTTTCATTAAACCATAAAATAATGAAGGTAGAGTTATTTTTAAGAATGGATTCATCAAGAATTCATAAAACAGAAATTGTCTAAAGAAGTTAAATTCATTCAATCCACTCTGAGCGTAATCCTAAGATTAACCCATTTTCATTAAATTGAATTCACTTATGTTTCTTTTTGTTCTTTTAAACCATCTAAAATAAAAACCAATTTTTCCACTTCATAGCCAAAAATCAATCTCATAGGTTGTGCATTTAGGTATCTTCTTAGGTCTCAGTGGATTTGACGACCCAAGATAGACTACATGGACCATTCTACATTCATCTATTGTGTAAATTTGAGCATGAATCAAATTTTGGTGTCATTTCTGGGGACAAAGTAAGTACCTTAGACCAAGACCTTTTTTTCTCATCCCCAATTTTCAATTCTCACCCATGATCCCTTATCTTTTCTATTTCTCATTTTTCCCTTTTAGCGCATGTCTGCCTACACCCGCGAAAATTCAAATAGACTAGTTAGGGTGTAAAGTCATGCGGTTGGGGAGTTAAGTACACCAATGGAACTCTTTCCATTAGATCATAATCTTCCAAATACTATAGAGTCAAAAATTGAGCCCATTTTAATGGAAGGTCTTCAAAGAAACCACCTCATAGACATGGGTGGGAACCAAAATGTAAATCATAGTGAGGTAGCCCCAAACATGGGGAATGCAGTCGATCAAACAATTAATGACTTCCTCACACTGTCCAAGACCAATTCCAACACATGCATTAGACACAATTACCTAGGAGATTCCAACTACATCATTAAACCCAATGTCCTAAACCACCTTCCCACATTCCATGTAATGGAGTCCGAGATGCCCTACCTTCATGTTAAGGAGTTCACTAACATTGTAGAAACCATGTACCCCCACCTCAACTAGAATCAGCTAAGATGAGGCTATTTTATTTTTCTTTAAATGATTGAGATATTAATTGGATAAAAAATTTGAGAACATCATTCATCAACTCTTGGGACCAATTACTAAGATAATTCTACAAACAAAAATTTCCCCCCCACAAAACAATTGCACTTAAAAAGAGCATCCAAATTTTTTTTGAAAAAGAGGGAGAGTCAATCTATAAATTATGGGAGAGGTTCAAAGACCCCATAAACATGGTTCCACATCATGGTTTTTCTATACCTGAACAAGTGAGAATTTTTTATGAAGGGTTGGGCCCAGTGATTCACGCCCAAATTTACCCAATAGATGAAGGTAGAATGGTCCTTGTAGTCTTGCTTGGGTTGTCGAAGCCACTGAGACCTAAGAAGATACCTAAGATGAAAAACCTATGAGATGGATTTTTGGCTATGAAGTGGGAAATATGGTTTTGATTTTAGATGGTTTTAAATAACACTAATAAACCTAAGTGAATTCAATTTAATGAAAATGGGTTGATCTTACGATTATTCTTTTTGTGAATTGAATGAATTTTTCTCCTTTAAACAATTTTGGTTTTATTAATTCTTGATGAATCGATTCTTCAAAATAACACCATATTCATCATTTTCTGCTTTTATTCTAACAAAACTCAATTACTAATCCCCTACATACTTAGAGAACAAAATTCATGATCTCTCCATGGTTTATGGTCATTTTAGTACTTGGATTTAGCTTCCTCAAACACAGTGAAGATGAGGAGTGGAAAATAATTGAAGAATGGAAGTCTTGAATTAATTAGACAATTAACAACAATTCGTTCATAAAATAACATCCATTCCAGAATTTTCATAATCATACAATCAGCCCATTAAAGGGTTATCCCTCCATTGATGGTATACTCCTAATGGTGGGTGGAAGATGGCTTACAAGAATTGGGTTGAATAAATTAAAATCGAGGAAATAAAAAGTAATCATCAGTGTGTGTGAATGAAATTCACACCTATGTGTGAACGAAATTCACACCTATGTGTGAACTAATTCACTAGAACACCGAGATATCACTGTGCTTTTTGAGTTTTAATGAGAGATAATGTAAATAATAGGATAGAAATATGTTTTTAAGAAAAAAGAAATACAAAAAAGAAACTTAAGTGGAAATTGAGAAAATTACAAAGGAAATTTGGCATAATAACATTAAAAAAACAAGAGATGTATTCCCCCTCACCCCCACTGCCTTAAATAGGCCATTGGGCAGCCTTAGGCCGATCCTCAATCAAGAGATGTATTCCCCCTCACCTGGTGGCTTCATAATGATGATTGTGGTTCTCCCAAATAACTCTTTGTTCTCATGGGAGATGTAGGGACCTCCTTGATTGAATATGTATCACGCAAAAATAGTCCCTTAACCATACAAAAAATAACAGACCAGACAAAAAAAACAACACAACAATTTATTTAATACCAAGTCTCATCAATTTTTTGGTTTTCCTTTTGTTTTTGTTATTGTTTTTTTAAATCAACTGATGAAACATTGTCTTCATTTTAATTTATAGGTAAGGTAGTACTTAGGGATTACACCGCGTGACACAGATGAATACAATGCTCCCCTTTCATACCCATCCATACTCATAAGAGATGAACATGTCAACAGTCTAAGTTAGAATAAAGTAATATCAAAATGTTCCACTAATCCTATTTGAAATATAATGTTGATTAAAATGAAAAAATGATTGGAAACATGAAAACCATGGGTTGCCTCCCATGCAGCACTTTGTATAATGTCATTATCTTGACTTGGACCCCTAATAGATTAATAATTTTCATCATCTAAGGTAGGTTCACACAAGTATTCATCATCATCATGTTTCTGGAACGGTTCTATGAATAGTTTGACTCTAGGACCATTAACTATAAAATTTTGACCATTAGTGGGATCTTGAATTTCAACATCCCCATGGGGGTACACCTTATGCACTATATATGGACCTGACCATCTAGACCTCAATTTTCCCGGGTGTAAGGGAAGTTTAGAATTATACCAAAGAACAAGTTTTCCTGGTTCAATGTGTTTGGTTTTATGATTTCTAGATTGGTAGGATTGTACTTTAGCTATATTGATCCTTGAATTTTCTTAAGCCTCCATCCTAAGTTCCTCCAGTTCATTGATATCTAATTTCCTCTTTGTTTTAGCCAATGGGAGGTCATAATACTTTTTTTAAATTTCCCAAAAGGCCTTATGTTCAATCTCCACTGGAAAATTTCATTCTTTAGCATAAACTAACCTATATGGAAATATTCTTAAAATGGATTTATATGCGGTTCGATAGGCCCAAAAATAATCTAAGAGTTAGCTCGACCAATCATTCCAAGATGGATTAACAGTTATCTCAAGAATCTATTTAATTTCTCTATTGGCTAACTCAGCTTGACCTTTGGTCCGTGGGTGGTAAGTAGTGGACAATTTGTGAGAAATTCCAAACTTTTCCATGACTGGTGAGAATGAATGATTTCAAAAATGGGTTCCATGATCACTAATGATAGCCCTAGGAATTTCAAATCTAGAGAAGATGTTTTCCTTGAGAAAACTAATCACAGTTTGATGATCATTGGATTTTGTAGGAATGACCTCAATAAATTTGTAGACATAATCGACAGCTAAAAAAATTTAGAGATATCCCCTAGAGTTTGGGAAGGGACCCATGAAATAAATTCCCTAACAGTCAAAGATTTCAACCCCTAAGATGGGAGTGATTGGAATTTGATTCCTTTTTGTGTTGGACCCTACTTGTTGACACCTAGGACAACTTTGACAAAATGTGTAAGAGTCCCTTGAGAGGGTGGGCCAGAAGAGACCACACTGAAGAACCTTAGTAGAAGTTTTCCTAGAGGAAAAGTGACCTCCACATGCCTCACAATGACATAATTTATAGATGGACTCTTATTCAGATTCTAGTACACACCTCCTAATTAATTGGTCAGGGAATAACTTATAGAGGTATGGATCATTAAAAACATTTTTACTAACATCAGAAAAGAATTTCCTTCGAGCTTGAGTCCCTATGAATTTTGGGATGACTCCTGTAACTAAGAAATTGGCAATGTCGGTATACCAAGGGCAGTCACTCACAGAGTATAGGTGTTCATTAGGGAATGAATCAGATATAGAAATGTGATTTTATTTTCTTTGAATTCCATCCTAGATAGGTGATCATCTAAAAAATTTTCAATGCCCTTTTTATCCTTGATTGTGAGGTCAAATTCTTTTAAGAGAAGGACCCACCTAATCAGTCTAGCCTTAGCATCTTATTTTTGGAAGATATATTTTAGTGTAGAATGGTTGGTGAACACAGTGATGGGGGATCCTAAGAGGTTGGACCTAAACTCCTCTAAGTCAAACACAATAGATTGTAACTCATTTTCAATGGTGGTGTAGTTTATTTGGGAATCATTTAATTATATGTTTGCATAAGAAATGGCATAAGGAGTTTTATCACAACGTTGTCCAAACACATCTCTTATAGAAAAGTCAATGGCATCACACCTAAGTTTGAAAATAATGGTTCCAATTTGGATACTTCATAATGGGAGGAGATGTGAGATATGATTTGATGGTTGAAAATGAACCCTCACAGCTTTCTATCCAAACAAATGGACAATCCTTTACTAACAGAGCACAAAGGGGATGTGATATTGAACTAGAATCCTTGATGAATCTTTTATAGAAACTAGAATTTCCTAGTAAAGACCTCACTTCCTTGACAGTTTTGGGTCATGGAAGGTGACGAATGATGTCAACCATTGCTTTATCAACTTCAATCCCCCTACTCGAGACTAGATGGCCAAGGACTACTCCCTCTTTAACCATGAAATGGATTTTTTTCCAGTTTAGGACCATATTATTTTCTTCAAATATTGACAATACTTTCTCTACATTCCACAAACATCCCTCAAATATATACCCAAACACAGAGAATCCATCCATGAAGACCTCTAGAGAATCCCCTACCATGTCTAAGAATATTTCCATCATGCACAGCTGGAAGGTTCCAGGGGCATCACATAACCCGAAGGGAATGCGTTTGAAAGAAAATGTGCCAAATGGACATGGGAATGTAGTCTTCCCATGATCCTCTAGGGAGACCTCAATTTTATTATACCCCGAGTACCCATCTAAGAAACAGTAGAAGGCATGACCTGCCACTCTCTCAAGGACATGGTCAATGAATGGTAAGGGGAAATGGTCCTTCTTGGTGAATGAGTTTAGCTTCTTATAGTAAATTTAGAGCCTCCATCCACTACTCACCCTAGTTGGAAGAATCTCTCCATCATTATTGGTTATCACTATGATTCCTACCTTTATGGGAACCACTTGGATTGGGCTGACCCACTCACTCTTAGCTATGGGATATAAGATACCAGCATTTAACAATTTCAGACGTTCCTTACATACTTCCTCCATGATATTAAGATTGAGTCTCTGTTGAGGTTTATGACATGGCTTTGAATCAGATTCTTGAACAATCCTATGAGTCCTGATAAGTGGTATAATCCCAGGAATATCAGACAGGGTCCAACCAATGTCTTTCTTATGTTTCCTAAGGAAATCTAGAAGTATCCTCTAATGATTGGCTTCAAGAGGCCAAGAAATGTCAATATGATGTGTTTTATTGTCCCCTAGGAAGGCATACATGAGTGTAGTGGGAATTTACTTCAATTAAAAATCAGGTTTGTTTGGAATTTAAGCAGAATATTAGGACATTGGATCAATATCAATTTTGTTTCCTAGAGTTTTAGATAGGATTGATTCCTCACATGTATAAGTTTCAGCTACTAGATTTGTTTGATCAGATTTAGGGAAGGAAGTTTGATTGGTCTTCATGAAATTGGTTTCATGAAAGGTTTCACTAAATTTTGGACCTAAGACTTCATCATAAGAGTAATTTTAAAATGATTCAAGCCAGGGAGAAAAACTTCCTTCATGTGAACAAAGGAAATCAATCTCATCCTGACTTAAACATCCATCAAATATACCATGATGTTATATGAATTCATTACCAATGCTTTCTATCATGTTTACTTCACGAATGTCCTCATCATATCCTATTTTTGTGTTTTCATTATAGAAGTTCAAGTCTAGAATCATGTTTCCAAAAGTGATGGTCATGTTCCCATTTCGATCTCGGATAACAGAGTTGATTGTTGCATGGAAAGTACGACCGAGGATGATTTGGGTTTTTCATTATTTCCTAGGTTTTTATGGTTGTAAAGGACAATGAATTAAGTAGGGTAGATGAATTTTTCAACCTTTACTAGAACATCCTTTAAAATACCCTTTGGAACCCTAATGCTATAATCAGCAATTTAAAGTGTGGAAGATGTGGGTTGGAGCTCTTCTAGGCCTAACTGGAAGTACACAGCATAGGGAATGATATTGACACTAGCACCTTGGTCACACAAGGCCTTTACAACTTTTCTCTCTCCTAGTTCATCATTACTTTAAGGGAAACCCGAGTCTTTCAACATAGGAGGAATGGTCCCTTGAATGGTGGTACTCACATTAGCAACCAAAAGGACTTGGTTTTTAAGTGAAAATTTTCTTTTAAAAGTGAAAAATTCCTTAAGGTACTTTGAGTAAGCAGGTATGGTTTGGATTTCATCAATAAGGGGAATGATCAAATTGACTGGTGAGAATATTTCTCTTAATGTTTCACTTAATTCATGATTGGTTCCCCCCCCCCATTCTTTGAGGAAATGGAGCAGGTTGTGGGGTTTTTTGTTGAAGAGTTGTTTCTTAGACATTGTTATCAGTTTCCTCAGTTTGATATTGTGGTTCATTTGAATTTTCATTAGAGTTTGAAGATTCACATGGTTTCGGACTTTTTTGTTCAGGTTTATCAATTGATTTCCCACTTATTAAAATAGTCACAACCTTTAGTTGTTCATGAGTTTTTTTAGTGCAACATGACTCTACCCTTAAATTTGAGGATGGTACCGCCTGAGTAGGAATTGGTTCCTTTCCAGTTTTGATGGTTTGATGTTCTTGTTTTAGGGAAGATACTTCTGAGTTCATCCATTCTATTTGGTTTCACAATTTTTCTAGTAGGCATTGTGGAACATTTTGGGTCGGTTCTTGAGAAGATTGGTTTATCCAAGGGGGATATTTTGGAGGTGGGATGGTTTTTTGAAAATGGATTGGAGGATGTTGGTATTCTATAGGTTGGGTTTGGAACTTGTTATGGGTTTAGTAGATATTTTTGGGGTAATTATGTTTTCCCTGTGGTTGTCTAGGTTGTTGGTTATTTTTCTAGTGGAATACTGGGTGGTCATTATACCTTGGGTTGAAGGTGTTTTGGTATTGAGGCTTCTAAAAGTTCAAAGATTTTACTTTTTTGGGGGGTCCTACTGAAAGGACCTCCTTTATGGATGGAATGGTTTGGAGGTTGTCTGTATTATGGTGATGTTTGTCACAAATTGTGAAAACAAGGTCTACAGTTTGGATTTCACGGACTTTGCTATGGTCTATCTCTTCAACCTTCCTAGAGAGTGATCTGAGTTTATCCCTAAGGCTTTCCTCTTCTCTAATTGTATTAATTACAATAATTATTTTTTTCTTTTCAGAATAAGGTGATGTTCCCCATGTTTGGTTATGTTCAGCAAGGCTTTCCAAATATTCACAAGCATCATTTAGGGCTTTATTTTTAAAGGTTCCATTACACATCATGACAATAAATTGTTTGTTCCCTGGGCCCAAACCTTCATAAAAAAATCTCACATGTTCAGGTATAGAAAAAACATGGTGTGGAACCATGTTTAGGGTGTCTTTGAACCTTTACTATGTTTCATAAAATGACTCTCCCTCTTTTTCAAAGAAGTTTTGGTTGCTTTTTTTTAAGTGCATTTTTTTTGGTGGGGAAAGTATTTTTAGTAGAATTATTTTTTTATTTGGTCCCAAGAGTTAATGGATGATGGTCTCAAATTCTTTAGCCAATTTCAGATCGATCCTTTAAATAAAAAGGAAATAGCCTCAACTTAGCTGATTATCGTTAATGTGAGGGGGCACATGGTTTCTACAATGTCATTGAACTCCTTAACGTGAAGGTAGGGCATCTTGGACTCCATTCCGTGGAATGTGGGAAGGTGGTTTAGGAAATGGGGTTTAAAGTTGTAGTTAGCATCTCCTAGGGAATTGTGTCTAATGCATGAGGGGGCGTTGGTCCAGGAAGGTGTGAGGTATTCATTAATGGTTTGATCAACTGCATTCCCCATGTTTGGGGATGCCTCATTTGGATTTCCATTTTGGTTTCCAACTGGGTTTCTGAGTTGGTTTCATTGAAGCCCTTCCATTGAAATGGGATCAAATTTGGACTTTGGAGTATCAAGAGGATTAGTATATAATGGAAACAATCCCCTACTCTCACCTGACTACCCTATCCTATGACATTCCACCCTAACTAGTCTGTTTTAATTATCGCGGGTGTTGGCGGACATGTGCCAAAAGGAAAAAAAGTGAGAAATGGACAAGATAAGAGATCTTGGGTGAGAATAGTAGAATGGAGGTGAGGAAAGAAGGTTTTGGTCTATTGTAATTACTTAGGTCCCTGACAATGGTGCCAAAATTTGATTCACGCTCAAATTTACCTAATAGATGATGGTAGAACGGTCCTTGTATTCTAGCTTGGGTTGTCGAATCCACTGAGACCTAAGAAGATACCTAGATGCACAACCTATGAGATGGATTTTTGGATATGAAGTGGAAAACATGTTTTTGACTTTATATGGTTTTAAAGAACACTATGAAACCTACGTGAATTCAGTTTAATGGAAATGGGATGATCTTAGGATTATGCTTTGTGTGAATTGAATGAATTTTACTTCTTTAAACAATTTTGGTTTTATTAATTCTTGATGAATCCATTCTTCAAAATAACAGTAACTTCATCTTCATATGGTTTTATGATAACTAATATCAATTATTAATACCCTAAACACTTAGAGAACCAAATTCATGATCTCTATAAGTTGTATGGTCATTTAAGTACTTGGATTTAGCTTCCTCAAACACAGTAAAGATGAGTAGTGGAAAATAATTGAAGAATGGAAGTCTTGATTTAATTAGTCAATTAAAAAATATTCATTCATAAAATAACATTCAATATAGCCTTTGCATCATACTACGATCAAACCATTAAAGGATTATCCCTCCATTGATGTTATACTCTCAATGGTGCATGGAAGATGGCTTACAAGATTTGGATTGAAGAAATTAAAATCGTGGAAATAACGATCACTCCTCTGTGTGTGAAAGAAATTCACACCTATGTGTGAAATAATTCACTAAAATACAAGGATAACACTATGCTTTGTGTGTTTTAATGAGAGATAATGGGAAGAATATGAGATAAAGATGTTTTTTATGAACATAGAAATACAAAAAAGAAACTTACATGGAAATTGAGAACATTAAAATGGAAATTTGGAATAATAACATTACAAAAAACAAGAGATGTATTCCCCCTCACCCCCACTAACTTAAATAGGAAATTGTGAAGACTTAGGCCGAGCCTCAATCAATGTTTGCTTAAATATTAGATTAATTTAGGCCTTAGGGTGGTGGAAAGTTGTTGAGAAATTGATCCCCTCCTCGACTTGTTATCCTCCTTTTCTCCCCGGAAAAGATCGTCCATTATGGGCAAGAATATTGCCGAATATAGTTGGGACATAAAATATTATTTTATGTATCAGTATGTATTCTAGACCTTTGTAAAATTTGGTCCTATTAGGAGTTTTGGATTGAGAGGTATGGCCGCTTTCGTGGGATAAAACTCTAGGCCCCAGATTTTGGCCTAGATTTTGATGTTCTCTTTGGGCCGCCTTAACAAACACCATGGAAGATGAATTAGCACTGACTCCTAAAGAATAATTTGTTCCTATACATTTCTTCTATCATTCCAAAAAATTTGGGATTTATTGTGATAGCATTGTGGGCCCCAAATTCTCAACAGTGGGCTGATGTTCAATCTGCTTTCTCCAGAATTGTTTCCATTCATCACCTAATATAAACATCATCCATTAATAAACCTTCATTGATAACTGAATGAAATTTTTTCATATTAAAGTTTATATACATTTCCCAAAATATAAAATTAAAATATGGATACTTATATTCCTTAAAATTAGATGAATCATTGGTCCTAAATTGGTGTACATTAGGCATGAAGTGCACAAATGATGAGAATGGATGTTCAAAATTAAAATCCACTAACTCAGGCCTATAAGATAAAAAATTGAACATTTAATACCATTAAAATTTAATTAGAATATGTGTTTTTATTGTCTAATCACTCAGGGAACAAACAATTCACTGAAATGATGTGTAATGGAAACATTAAAAAAAATCCCCAAATGATACTTATGAGTATCTGGAAAGCCTTGCTCAATAAAACCAAACATGGGGAATTTCACCTTATTCTGGAAAGACACAAAGAACTAATAGAATTCATACGCAAAGAGAAGCGAACATCCTTAGGTATAAACTTACAGTACTCTCTAAGAAGGTTGAATAGATAGACTTTAGGAAATTCCATGAAATCCAAACTGTAGACCTTGTTCGCACAATCTGTATCAAACATGACCATAAGACAAACAACTTCCCAACCATTCCATCCATCTAGGATGTTTTTTAGGAGGCCCCTAGAAAAATTAAATTCCTTGAACATTCAAAATCCTCAATACTAAAACACTTTCAACACAAGGTATAATGACCACCCAGGCTTCTTCTGGAAAGATAAACAACAACCTAGCCAACCACAGAGACCAAATAATTACACCCTTCACAACTACCAAACCTATAAAAAGTTCTAAAACCAACCCAACCAATACCAATATCCACGGTCCATTTCCAAAAAACCATCCAACCTCCAAAATATCTCCCTGGGATAAACCAATCTTCTCAAGCACTAAACAAAACTGTTCCACAAATCCTATTAGAATAACTGTGCAAACAAATGGAATGAATGAACTCAGAAGTCTCTTCCCTTAAACAAGAACATAAAACCCTAAAAAATGGAAAGCCACCCATTCCTACTCAGGCGGTACTATCCTAAAATTCATGTTGATAGTCAACATGTACTCAAATATATCAAGAACCACTAAAGGTTGTAACTATTTTAAGAAGTGGAAAATGAATTGAGAAACCTGAACAACTAATTCATAACCCATATGAAGATTCCTACTTGGATGAAAATTCAAAATTTACAAAATGATGAAACTGAAAAACATGATAAAATTTTCAAAAAAACAACTCTTCAACAAACCACCTCACATCCTGCACTATTTCCTCATTGCATGAGGGGGAAAACCATGCCTGGATTGAGTGAAATAATGAGGGAAATATTCTCACAAGTCAAGTTGAACATTCCCCTTCTTGATGTCATTAAAAACATTCCTACATACTCAAAATACCTTAAGGACCTCTGCACATTTTAATGAAAATTTTCAAATTAAAATCCAGTCCTTTTGCCTGCTAATGTGAGTACCACCATTCAAGGGACCATTCCTATTAATTTGAAAGACTCGGGTTCCCCTTACATCAATGTTGAACTAGGAGATATCAAAGTTGTCAAGTCCTTGTGTGACCTAAGTGCTAGTGTAAATCTCATCCGATATGTTTTATACTTCTAGTTAGGCCTAGAAGAGCTCCAACCCACATCTATAACACTTCAACTTGCTGATCGTAGAATTAGGGTTCCAAAGGGGATTTTAAAGAACATTCTAGTAAAGGTTGAAAACTTCATCTACCCTGCTGACTTCATTGTCCTTGACAACAATCCAAACATAGGAAATAAGAAACAAACCCCAATCATCCCTGGTCGTCCTTTCCTTTCAACAACAAACTCTGTTATCCAAGTCCGAAATGGGAACATGACCATAACAATTGGAAACATGAGTCTAGGATTTTACATATATAATGTAAGCTTACAAATAGAGGATGACGAGGATATTCATGATGTAAACATGATAGGAAGCATTGATAATGAATCCATAGAACATCAAGGAATATTTTATGTATGTTTAAGTCAGGATGAGATTGATTTCCTCTGTTCACAAGAAGTAAGTTTATCTCCTTGTCCTGATTCATTTTCAAATTTCTCTTACGATGAAGTCTTAGGTTTAACAATCAGTGAAACCTCTCAGGAAACCACTTTCATGGAGACCACTCCAACTTCCTTCCCGAAATCTGATCAATCCAATCTAGTAGACGAAACATATACATGTGGGGAATCAATCCTATCTAAAACTCTAGGTAACAAAATAGATCATGATCTATGTCCTAATATTCTGCTAAAATTCTGAACCAACCTAATTATGAATTGAAGGAACTTCCTGATGCACACAATTATGCCTTCTAAGTGGACAATAAAACACATCCTATTGGAATTTCTTCTACTCAAGAATCTAATCATGAGAGGATGCTTCTAAATGTCCTTAAAAATATCAGAAATCCATTGGTTGGACCCTGTCTGATATTCATGGTATTTTCCCACTAATCGTGACTCATAGGTTTATTTTAGAATCTAATTCAAAGCCATGTCATCAACCTCAATGAAGACTCAATCCTAATATCATGGAGGTAGTAAGGAAGGAACATTTGAAATTTTTAAAATCTATTATCATCTATCCCATAGCTGAGAGTGAGTGGGTGAGCCCAATTTAGTGGTTCCCATGAAGGCAGGAATCACAGTGATAACCAATAAGGATGGATAGATTCTTCCAACTAGGGTTAGTAGTGGCTGGAGAGTCTGCATCGACTATAGGAAGATAAACTCATTTACTAAGAAGGAACATTTCCTCTTACCATTAATTAACCAAGTCCTTGAGAGAGTGGAAGGTAATGCCTTCTATTGTTTCTTAGATGGGTATTTGGGGTAAAATCAGACTGAGGAATCCCAAGAAGATCAAGGGAAGACTACTTTCACCTGTTAATTCGGCACCTTTGTCGTCAAACTCATGCCCTTCGGGTTATGCAATTACCCTGGAAACTTCCAGTGGTTCATGATGGGAATCTTCTCAGACATGGTAGGGTATTTTATAGAGGTATTCATGGATGAATTCTATAGGTTTGAGGATACATTTCAGGAATATATTAGAGATGTTGAGAGAATCTTGTCAAGATGTGAAGAAAAAAATCTAATAATAAACTCAAAAAAGACCATTTCATGGTTAAAGAGGGGCTAGTTCTAGGACATATGGTCTCATTTAAGGGGATTGAATTTCATAAAGACAAGGTTGAAATCATTCATAACCTTCCATCACCAAAAACTGTTAAGGAAGTGAGGTCCTTCTTAGGACATGATGGTTTCTATAAAAGGTTCATTAGTAATTTTACCTCTATTTCACGACCACTTTGTGCTCTATTGGTGAAAGATGCTTCATTTTTTTGGATAGAAGCCTATGAGGAATCATTCTCTACACTAAAGTCAGCTCTTATACATCCACCTATCATGAAATCTACAAATTAGAAACATCCTTTTGAGATCATGTGTGGTGTGAGTGACTTCACTGTAGCATCAGTCTTAGGACAACAGTGTGAGAAAAATCCATGTGTCATAGATTATGCAGGAAAATCATTAAAAGATGCAAAAATCAACTACACCACCAATGAGAAGAAGTTACTTGATGTTTTTTTTCGTAGAAGAGTTAAGGTCCTACCTATTAGGATCCCACATCACTGTGTTCACTAACCATTATGCACTAAAATACTTCTTCCAAAAACAAGATGCTAAGGGTAGACTGATTAGATGGGTCCATCTTTTATAAGAATTTTACCTCACAATCAAGGAAAAAAAGGGTGTTGAAAATTTTATAGATGATATTCTCTGTATGATGGAATTCAAAGACAACTCAAATCACCTTTCTGTGACTGATTCATTCCAGGATGAACACCTATAATCTGTGAGTGACTACAACTGTTATGACGACATAGCCAATTTCTTAGTTACAGAAGTCATTACAAAATTCATCGGGACTCAAGATAGAAGGAAATTACTTTCTAATGTTAGGCACTATGTTTTTGATGATCCATACCTCTATAAGTTATGCCTTGACCAAATCATTTGGAGGTGAGTCCCGGAATCTGAACAAGAGTCCATCCATAAATTCTATCATAGAGAGGCATGTGGAGGTCACTTTTCCTCTAAGAAAACATCTACTATGATTCTTCAGTGTGGTCTCTTCTAGCCCACCATGTCAAGGGACTCCTATAAATTTTTTCAATGTTTTCCTAGGTGTCAACAAGTAGGGTCCATCACACAAAGGAATCAAATGCCCCTCACTCCCATCTTAGTGGATTAAATCTTTGACTATCGGGGAATTGATTTCATGGGTCCTTTCCCAAACTCTAGGGGATACCTTTACATTGTCTTAACTATTGATTAGGTTTCAAAATGGGTTGAGTCTATTCCCACAAAATCCAATTATCATCAAACTATGATTTAATTCCTAAATGAAAACATCTTCTCTATATTTGGAATTCCTATGGCTATCATTAGTGATCATGTAACTCATTTTGGAAATCGTCCATTATCATAACTAATGGAAAAGTATGGAATTTCTCAAAAACTATCCTTTGCATACCACCCATAGACCAATGGTCATGCTGAGTTAGGCAATCGAGAAATCAAACTATTTCTTTAGAAAACTGTTAATCCAGGAAAGATTGGTCAAGAAAACTCTTGTATTCTCTTTGGGCCTATCAAACAGCATATAAAACCATTTTAGGAATGTTCCCATATAAGTTGGATTAGGGTAAATCCTTCCATTTTATAGTGTATATTGAACATAAGGCCATTTGGGCAATTAAGAAAATGAATTATGACCTCTCATTGGTCAATACAAAAATGAAATTAAATCTCAATTAACTTGAGGAACTTAGGATGGATGCTTATGCAAATTCAAGGATCAATAAAGCTAAAGTAAAAGCCTACAAATCTCAAAATCTTAAAACCAAACACATTGTATCGGTTAAACCAATTCTTTTGGATAGTATTAAAAATCACTGACACCTAGTAAAGTTGAGGTCTAGATGGTTAGGTCCAAACATAGTGCATAAGGTGTACCCCCATGTGGTTGTAGAAATTCAAGATCCCGCCAATTGTCAAACCTTTAATGTTAATGGTCATAGAGTCAACCCATTCATTGAACCATTCCAAAAAAATGAAGTTGATGATTTTTTTTGATCCTACATTATATGAGGAATATACATAAATAATTAAGGGTCTATGTCGAGTTAGAGACATTAAACCAAAGAGCTTCACGGCAGGAAACCTGTGGTTTTCATCTTTGAAAATCATCATTTTTTAAAATAGGATTAATGATTAGTTTTTATATTTAAAGAAAAATAAATTATTGACTTGTTCTTCTATTATGAGTATGGATGGGTAAGAAATGGGAGCACCATATTCATCAGTGTCACATGGTATGATCCTCGAGTAATACCTTACCAAGAAATTAAAAAAAGACAATATATCATCATTTTATTTTATATTATTTTTATGTGTTTGTAGGTTATAATAAAAATACAAAAAAATAAATAATAATAGAATAATAATAATAAAAAGGGACATGTCATAGGTCGTGGGTCATACCCCATCAGAACCTGCAAAGCTATAGGGAATCGAACCCAGGACCGAAGGGATATAGGGGCACACACATACCACTAACCAATGGATTATTGTTCTTCTTTATTCTATAATTTATATATATATACTTATATTTTATTTTTATTTATAAATATATATATATTGTTTTATTTTGTTTGTTTTTTCCTTTTTCCACTTTGGAACTCTACACATGACATGGATATCAAAAGTCTAAATTGGAGCAGCAAGAACTTCAACTTCAACCAAGAGGTGACTTTATTCCATGATCCACATATTTTAATTTCCTTTTTTAACATCACTTATCTTCTTCTACTCCTTAATTTTCTTTTCTTCAAACACAGGTGACAGTGTTATTTTATTTTGGGGAGGATATGCAATAATTTTATTTTCTTTTGTGTGGAAAAAAATGATTTGAAACAAATGTGTGTGTAAATAGAAGGAAAAATTCCATTAACTTAGAACATGATAAAACATATTGAAAACATTGAAACTGAATATATAATAATTTAGCATTCCACGATTCTGATCTTAATCCATGTATAATTTCATGACAATAGATTTTGGAAAGTGTGGCTGTCCAATGTGATTTTCATTGTTTATATCTTCATCCAAATAAAAAAAGGTCACAATGAACATCCTTTGAATAGTGGGGTGTTATTTTGAGTTCATGGGGTCCCACAAATAAATATCATAGGGTTCACTAGTGGAAAGACGGGCTTTAACGTCGTCGTAATAACGTCGGTTCTTTAAAAACCGACGCGAATAGTATATGCGGGGAATTTTTGGCGTCGGTTTTGTGTAAAACCGACGCCAAATATAATTATGTGTTTATTTTTCGCGTCGGTTTTTAAGAAAACCGACGCGGAAAATATTAGTATCCATATTTTCCGCGTCGGTTTTCCTGAGAACCGACGCGGAAAATCGTGTTATAATTGGTTTTCCGCGTCGGTTTTTAGAAAAACCGACGCGGAAAACCTCTTCGACTATATTTTTCGCGTCGGTTTTCATAAAAACCGACGCCGAAACTCATAAAAAAAATATATTTCGCGTCGGTTTTAATGAAAACCGACGCGAAAAGTCTTTTAAAAATATTCACGGTCAGAAACCCTCATTTTGCTCGTCCGTCGAAATCGAGTTCCGCTGTGGCGCTTCGGACTCCCGACGACCTTCGAACTTGATTTGCGATCTTGAACGGCCATTGTTGAAGGTTTTTTGTCGTCTGCACGATTTTGGGTATGTGTTCTTCCTATTTATCTCTTGTTTCATATCCCATTGTTTATTTCTTTATCAATAACCCTATTTTGCGTGATTTTGATTATTGGTTAGATTTTAGTTGTAATTTATCATTATTTTTTGTTTGTATTATCATTGTTGGTGTAGATTTGATATTGTTTGTTTTTGGAAGTAATTATACCGGTCGCAGTTTGGATTTAACATCTCAATTCGGGTTGAACTTCAAATTTTTTGTTTATATTATCATTATTCCTGTTTAAAATGATCTTTCATTATCAATAACCCTATTTTGCGTGATTTTGATTATTGGTTAGATTTTAGTTGTAATTTATCATTATTTTTTGTTTGTATTATCATTGTTGGTGTAGATTTGATATTGTTTGTTTTTGGAAGTAATTATACCGGTCGCAGTTTGGATTTAACATCTCAATTCGGGTTGAACTTCAAAGTTTTTGTTTATATTATCATTATTCCTGTTTAAAATGATCTTTCATTACATTATGAAGTACTATATTTTTAATTCCATTTCCATTTTAATAAATTATTCTTCAAAAAAATAATTTTATTGTGTTAAATGAATTCACTCACATTTTTGCATGTAGTTTATTGTTATTTCATTACTTCTTGAGATTTACCATGCCAAATTCCTCAATTCTTTTTGGTTCTTATCATTTAACTAAGACATGAATAATTACCACTATCTATTATGTTAAAAAAATTTGAATAATTATTTTCATGCCATTATATAATAAATAATTTTTCTTGCAATGTCCATAATACGACTAGAATCATAATGTATTGTAATCTTCGTAGATAATAATATAATCATTATCCCTCTATTAATGTTCAAAAATACCTTTCCACTTTCATATGTGGAGTTAGATTCATGCATTTTTAATAAATGTCCTCTTAAACTAATCTCATTCCATTGATTATATTTATTCATCTTTCTCTCCCTCTAAATAATAGTCATGAAATGATTTACTTCTCCCTCTAAGTCATAGGCTGCAAATAAAACATTCTCATGATCTAATCTTTCATGGATGGATAATATATTTCTCTTCATGTTGATCCATTCATTGACATGTTTTGCTGCAATAGACCCATGGATGGGGGTGTAAGTTGTCACCTACAATATGCAATGGAATTTTTATCCCTCCATAATGAATTTATATGTTCATAGTTCCCTATTATAAAAATCATGGATTGAGGGAGTTGAGTTATCATAGTCACCAAAAATTGTATCATGTCTCTTAATACACATTGTTTTAAATAAGGATAGTTATTGCACTATTTTTCACATTAATTTTTCCATGATTCATTCATGTTACATCAAATGAATAAAAAAATAAATATAGTGTGATCAATAGTAGTCATAGTGTGAAATCATATTATCTTGTATGTCATTCATATAATATTTATATCATGAAACTTTATTTTCAAAAAATGAAACCTTTGATTTAACCATTTTGTCCTTGTATTTCAATATAACACACATGTATATAATAGTAAAATTAACTGTTTACTATATTTGTAAACGTGTTTCATATTTGATGTCTTTTATCTGATTATCAATAGTTTTTATGGAATATGTTTTTGTTTACAATTTATCTGATAGATATTTAAATGTTTTTATGTTTTAATATATTCATCAATTATATTGTGATATTAGGTATTAATGGATCATAATTGGATTTATCTACGAAGAACTACTAGTGAATATGAAAGAGGAGTTGACAATTTTTTGGAATTTGCTAAACGGCATAATCAAAATATTGATTTGATTTTCTGTCCATGTGTGAAGTGTGTAAATATGAGAAAGTTAAACTTCAGAGAAATCAAAGATCATCTCATTTGTTATGGTTTTAGCCTTAATTATACACGTTGGATCTTGCATGGTGAAAGAACTGAAAATTCAACATCCAATGTTGATGACGATATTCATAATGAGGCAGAGGATCGTATTGAAGAATTAATTCATGATTTAGGTGTTGAAACCATCGAAAAAACACCAACTGTTGAACGATTGTATGGAGATTCTGAGAAACCATTATTCCCAGGTTGCAGTAAATATACAGTGTTATTAGCAGTTTTGAGATTAGTTAACTTAAAAGCAAAAAATGGGTGGAGTGATAAAAGTTTCTCCAGTTTACTTGAGCTTTTAAAAGAGCTTCTTCCAGAAGGCAATGGGATTCCAGATTCCAATTATGAGGCGAAGAAAATATTATGCCCAATGGGATTGGGGTATAAAAAGATACATGCTTGCCCCAATGATTGTGTAATATATAGGAAAGAAAATGAACATTTATCAAGTTGTCCTACATGTGGAACATCGCGCTATAAGATGGATGAGAAAGTCAACTCAGATTCATTTTCAGGTGATGTCATGTAACGTTATGAAAAATCAATTTTTTTACTTTCCAATGATATCATCCAATATTTTTTTCAAACAATTCTGATAATTCAATTCTGGTTTATTTTTAGGTACCAAAATCAAAACTCCATCTAAAGCATTTTGGTACCTTCCAATTATTCCTCGTTTGAAGCGTCTATTTGCAAATTCAAATGATGCAAAAAGGTTAAGATGGCATTCAGATGAGCGCATTTCTGATGGTAACTTACGTCACCCTGCCGATTCACCACAGTGGAAGAGTTTTGATAAAAAATTTCATGATTTTGGAAGTGAAGTTAGAAATCTCAGAATGGGATTGTGTACTGATGGAATGAATCTATATCGGAGCCTCAGTAGCCAACATAGTTCATGGCCTGTTTTGCTGGTACTTTACAACTTGTCCCCACATCTATGTATGAAGAAAAAATATGTTATGATGAGCTTGATGATTTCTGGACCAAAACAACCAGGAAATGATATTGATGTGTATCTTACACCATTGATTGAGGATTTAAAACTGCTATGGGAGAAAGGTGTTACAGTTTTCGATGCATACAAGAAAGAGTATTTTCTTTTGCGTGCTATGATAATGTTCACTATAAACGACTTTCCTGCGTATGGAAACTTATCTGGATATAGTGTTAAGGGACATAAAGCATGTCCAATTTGTGAAGAACAAACTTCATATTATCAATTGCAGAATGGAAGAAAGACAGTGTACATGGGACATCGAAGATTTTTGCGAATTGATCATCCTTATCGTAGATTGAGAAAAGCATTTAACGGTTTACAAGAATACAACCTCCCCCCTCAACCATTGCCATCTGAAGAATATTATGACAGAGTGAAAGATATTGATTCAACATTTGGAAAGAGAAAAAGTTCTGGTTTACAAAAACATATCTGGAAGAAGCAGTCTATTTTTTTCAAACTACCTTATTGGAGATTTTTAGAGATAAAACATAACATTGATGTTATGCATGTTGAGAAAAACATATGTGATAGTTTGATTGGAACTTTGTTAGACATAAAAGGAAAGACAAAAGATGGATTACATGCTAGATTGGACTTGATGTTAATGAGAATACGTTTGGAGTTAGCTCCCGCTGTGAAAGGAAAAAGAACATATTTACCTCCGGCTTGTCACACATTAAGCAAGATTGAAAAGATGAATTTTTGTCAGTGTCTTCATGGTATTAAAGTACCCAGCGGTTTTTCTTCAAATGTGAATAATTTTGTGTCATTGAAGGATTGTAAATTAATAGGTATGAAATCACATGATTGTCATGTGTTAATGCAACAAATTCTACCAGTAGCAGTGCGTGGTATATTACCGAAAGCTGTCAGGAAGACAATCATCAGGTTATGTAATTTCTTTAAATCCATTTGTAGCAAAGTCGTTGATCCAAATTTGTTAGATTTGTTGGAGAATGAAGCAACTCTTATTCTTTGTAAACTAGAAATGTATTTCCCACCCACATTTTTTGATATAATGGTTCATCTATTGGTTCATTTGGTGCGTGAGATAAGAATGTGTGGGCCTGTTTATTTAAGATGGATGTATCCTTTTGAAAGATATATGAAAATTTTGAAAGGATATGTTAAAAATCCTTATCGACCAGAGGCCTCTATTGTTCAAAAATATGTATCAGAAGAGGTGATTGAGTTCTGTACTGATTATTTGAATGAAGTGGAGCATATTGGTCTCCCTCTATCTCGACATATGACAGTTGACAGAGAAGGTAGAGGGGTTCGAGGCTTAAAGGTAAAGTTCATTCCACGTGATGAAGTGATGCAAGCACATTTATACATTTTGAACAACACAGATGAGGTTCAACCATATATATCCTCACATATTGCTGAATTAAAGTTACGATATCAGAAAAGAAATGAAAAGTGGTTGATGATTGAGCATAAGAAGACATTTGTTTCATGGTTTAAAGAGAAAGTCACCTCAGATATATATGTATCAGAAACATTGAAGTGGTTATCAGGGGGACCATCTTTTAATGTGATCACTTGGTCTGGTTTTGATATCAATGGCTACACATTTTACACAAAAAACCTGGATGACAAGAGTACCGTTCAGAATAGTGGTGTGATGGTATTCGCTGAAGCAGTGCATTTTTCGAGTGCCAAAGATAAAAACCCAATTTCTGCATCAACATCATATTTTGGAGTTATTGAAGACATATGGGAAATTGATTATATTAAATTTCGAGTCACTATTTTTAAGTGCAATTGGGTTGATAGTAATAGTGGCGTGAAACATGATGAATATGGGTTTAAACTGGTTGATTTGAAAAGATTTAATCACAATGAGGAACCATTTATCTTGGCGACACATGCAAAACAAGTATTTTATGTCATTGATCCGTCGAATGATCAGTGGTCAGTTGTTTTGCAAGGGAAAAGATATCATTTGGGTGATGATGATGATTCTGATGATGCTAGTGATTTACATGAGCGTTATTCATCTATTATGCAATTTTCAGAGGATTACAATGAATATAAGACAGACATAGTGCATGCAGTACGTACCGATCATGATGAAGGGACGTGGGAAAACACTAAATTAGTCTCCTAATTTTTCTGGTAAATATTTATATTTTGTGTCTATTTTTAAAACTTACAAATGCATGCCTCTATTTTTACATATTTATTTTTCATTTCCTTGTTTCTAATTATTCAGTTTTCTAATGATATGCAGGTACCCAAAATTTCATTACACTTTCTAGTAGCAATGTCAAATACAGATAGAGATGAGCAGTTACCGAGGTATATCTATTTTGACATATTATTAAATATTCAGTAATATACATATTTAATGAAATAAAACTGTTAATTTATTAAAAAAAATTGCAGGACTACTGATGCGTCCTCGGCGGAGGAGACTTCTCCAGTTACTACTGAAAAATCAAGTTCTCTAGTTGGTAAACGTGGTATTACACGTTTACCAAAACTATCACTCGCTCGTGATGATAACAAATTACACATCCGTTTTGATGATAATAATAATGCAGTTGGCCCAAATGCAGTTCAGTTTGTCAGTTATATAGCGATGCAGAGCCGTTGCAGGATTAGTATTTTATATCCTGATTGGAAGTCAGTGGACAGGACGGCGAAGCAACAGCTTTGGGAGGCCGTGACGGTAAAATATCTTTATTTATTTATTTTATCTCATTTTTTTAATATTATATAGTTTAAATGACATATTTTATTTTTTCAATTACAGATGACATTCAATTTTGAGGAAACCAAATAAATTAGGAAAAGACATCTCTCTTTAGCGGCGGTTCGATGGAGAGATTTTAAAAACAAACTGACGAAAGATTATGTTTTTGGAAAGAGAAGGTTTGAAAGCCCATGTCTTAAGTATCCATATATAGATGAAGAAACATGGAAGCGATTTGTTGATAGTCGTCAGGAAGAGAAATTTCAGGTATTGTAATTGTTTTATATTTTAAAATTTATGCTATATTTTCCTTATTACTTATGTGTTTATTTTTATGTAACAGGCCTCCAGAAGATCTCATCAGGAGATCCAGTTGAAAAACGTATACCCTCATACTTTATCACGTGGAGGATACTCGTATTTGGAGCAGAAAATTATTGAAGAAAAATTTGAAGCATTAAGAGCTCGATCAAGTAGTGGTTCAGAAGAGGTCCAGTATGGTCCTCCATCTCCTCCCACTCGCCATGAGAAATGGAAACGAGCAAGAAGAAGAAAAAATGAACAATATCTTACAGACGAAGCTCATCAAGTGGCTGATAGAATTGTAAGTAAATATTAATTCTTTGTTAACAATTTTCCTTTTTTATAATTTATAAACACTAATATAAATTTTTTATTTTTCATTTCAGGATGAACTTCAGGAGAAAGAGACACAGGGCTCTTTTATCCCTGAGGGTAGGATGGATATCCTAGCCACTGCTTTGGGAAAGACTGAACACCCCGGCCGTGTTAGAGGATATCAGGCGGGTGTTAGTATTCGGAAGGTTTTTGGTAAGAGTAAGCAACCAAGAGACCCGGAAATTGAATCCTTAAAAGAAGAGCTGCATGATATGAAACGGTCTATGGGTGATCAAATTCAAGCAGCAGTACAGAAGGCTTTATTAGAACACTTGGCAAGACAGTCACAGTCTGCTCATCCTTCCGAGGTATATTATTTACTGTTAACAATTTTTCTTTTCTATAAATTATAAACACTGATATAACTTTTTCATTTTTCAACATTCTCAGCCTACTCACTCAGACTATCATGCCTCATATGCTTACCCAACACCGTCTGGGCAGCCTTCCGAGGTATATTATTTAATGTCATCAATTTGTCTATTTTATAAATTATAAACACTGATATAACTTTTTCATTTTTCAACATTCTCAGCCAACTCACCCGGACTACCCTGCCTCATCTGCTTACCCTGCCCCGTATGCGCAACCATTTGAGGTATATTATTTTATTTAATTTTTAATCAATTTTTCTATGTTATAAATTTTAAACACTAATATACCCTTTTCATTTTTCTGACTTCTCAGCCTGCTCACCCTGACTACCCTGCCCCACCTGCTAACTTTGAGCCTCCACCTCCTCCATCAGATCGAACCTTATATTGTGAGTTGTTTGCGGGAGATCCTCATGTACATATTGTTGCGTTAGGACAAGTGTATTTTTTGGGGGACTCGGTACATCATCAGCCTATGCAGATGGGTCAGGTTAGAGTATCAGTACTTGTTATTATAGATCCTACTGCTCTACTACCATTTCCTACTGCGGAGATCACCAGTGTTGGGGAATGCATGGGCCATTTTTTACTTTGGCCAACTGCACTTCTTCGTTATATTTCACATGAGGTATGAGTTTTTTTAACTAGTAATTAGAAATGATTCCAAATTACTTATAATGTTTTCTGACATTTAACTTATATAGGAATATCTGAAAGCAAAAGAAATTGTACAAATGCAGCAAAATGTTCAGAAACAGTCGGCTGTAGATACTTCTGATATTTCTTCTGGGTTGAAAAGATTATCTCAGTGCTCTTCTTCCTTGAATTTTATCTATGAGTTTCGGATGACGTCCGATATATGTGGAAGAAATTATAAATTGAGAATATTGAAAGAAGATATCATGAATTTAGTTAATTTTGAAGAGATCGGGCTGAATGTGGTGCAGTTGTTTTCCATGTAAGTAAATTGACGTCTGAATTGCTATTTCTTTACTAAAATATTGTTATGTCATTGACTAACTATGTTTTCTTTTTAAATTAGGTATCTATACAGGATTCTTTTACAAAATGAAACTACAAGCATTTACAGCTTTATAGATCCAGAGTACATTTCCTTGGAAGTCAAACATGTGAAAAATGATGAAAGAGTTCAATATATATCCGAGAGATTATCACAAACAGAGATTCAGTGCTGGTTTTTGCCATTTCTTGATAAGTAAGAATATCAACATAATTTTGAACTCATGATCATTATAATGTCATTAATTATGAATTTTTTGTATTATAGGGGGCATTGGATGTTAGGTGTATTTTGCCCAAATGAATGCACCTTATATTGGTTTTGCTCTTTATTAGGAAAAGTGCGTAAACCGTTTTCCAACTTATTAAACAGGTAAGTTGTTTTTTTTATTTTTAGAAGTTTGTTATGTTTAATTTTAATTGTTTACACAAGTTTTATTAGTTCTTATATAAAAAAATGCAGTTCATGGAAACATTTTACAAATGAAAAGAAACCAACGAAAATCAAATATGTGGAAGTACAAGTAATTAGTTTTTATATTTTTGTTATATATTGGGTTTCATTATTAGTTAAATGTTTTATAACTGCAGTGTCATCGTCAAAATGGAAGCGTTGAATGTGGTTATTATATTCTACGATTTATGTACGAGATAATCACAACTGGGGAAACTACTGATTTTCATAAGGTTAGTTGTATTAACTTTTTTATATATTTTCATCCACTTTCTTCTATTTATTAATTTCATATCATTCAATATTATTGTAGGTATTCAATGATTCACAGTCATATTCTCAATCTGATATGATTCATATTCAATCTACTTTTGCGGACTATTTGTTAAGTCTGATTAAGATTTGAGGTATGTATACTAATATTTATAAATAATATTATATATGGGTTTAAAAAACTAACTCTTATGATATATTAGGTGTTTGAACCTACTAATAATCAAATGAATGCTTCAACAATAACAAACAATGAGCATGTCATATATTTCAGGTACGTGTATTTTAATTCTGCTTTACTGAGTTTTCTCAAGTGCCTCTGCAAAAACTGTTTTATTGAATCTACTAATAATCAAATGAATCCTTCAACAATAACCAACAATAAGCATGTCGTATATTTCAGGTACGTGTATTTTAATTCAGAATTAGTTATTATATTTCTTTTCATTGTTATTTCTTAAAATCATTTGTCTGTACAGTGACAAATCTGTAGGGTGGTACTTGGATCATGAACATAGAGATTCGTATAGCGAAATAACATTCACAAACACTAAAAATTGTCTCCCTTGAATGCACAGCAATATCTTCTAGGCCTTTTTATTTTTTATGCAAATAAATATCGAAAAATGATTGCCGAGAAGCATATCACATAATACCTGAAACAACGCTTAGTGGGTTTGCACAAAGATAAAATAGAAGGCGTCAATTTTTAAGGTATGTTTCTTTATGTCTCTTCAATATGCATTTGATTTCAATTTTCTAACCTATTTTTTGCACTCAAACTTATTTCTCTGTTATTCCATAACTTAAACAAATAACAATAGTGAATGGGAAATGCACGTCTATACAGAGCAAATATAAAAACCTGAGGTTGGGGGTGGTGGGGATCCTATGGTGAAAAGACACCCCCAACATCTTCAGTGGGGGAGGTGAGGAAGAGGTTGCATCGGCTGAGTGTTCCTGGAATTTTGATCAGGAGTCGTAACATTTCATTTTGGTAATTTACTTTGTGAAAAAATGAATGATTCAAATAAATTACACATTTTCATTTAATGTTTATTCATTACACTAATAACTTGGATTGATTTTTTCACTCACATCTCCTTAGTTTCATTACTGTTTTGACAGGATTGGTGCTATCTATGGGAGGAAACTTACAATGATTGATACTGAGTATGGTTAGATTAAGAAAATGCACCATGGAGGTACGTGTATTTTAATTCTGCTTTACTTTGAGTTTTCTGAAGTACTTCTGTTAAAGCTGTTTAATTGTTTTTGTATACTTCATTATTTTTTTCAGGGTTCCGATAAGTTTGGAGGAGAAAATATATGTATTTTATTTAAAAAAAAAAAAAATTTACGGCGTCGGTTTTTTTAAAAACCGACGCCGAAAGGGTTTTCCGCGTCGGTTTTTAGAAGAACCGACGCGGAAAATCCGGTTGAAAGCGGTTTTCCGCATCGGTTTTTAGAAGAACCGACGCGGAAAATCCTGTTGAAAGCGGTTTTCCGCGTCGGTTTTTAGAAAAACCGACGCGGAAAATAATGTCTAAATGTAGCTTCGGCGTCGGTTTTATAAAAAACCGACGCCGAAGCTCATAAGCGAATTATTTTTCGCGTCGGTTTCTATGAACCGACGCGAAAACGCTATTTTTAACGTCGCCTATAAAGACGTCGGTTTATAACCGACGTTAAAAATTAAAAAAAACCGACGCGAAAAAGTGTTTTTGCACTAGTGGTTGGTAATCCTTTTAGTTTTAATATGAGTATTCAAAAAAATCAAATAAAAAATAAAAATAAATAATAAATAAATTTTCACATAGAGCAATGAAATAACTTAATGCCTAGATTTCGGCACTTGGGGATCATGAAAAAATAGTTGTATAGCCCATATTTGGTAATTTTATCTCTATCTGTGGTAATTTGACTCTGTTTTTGACTAAGTTAACTCGAGATGATTCCTGAGTATGTGGTATTCACTTAGTGCCCTAAGGTCTTTGATCCTGGGAGTCATCGGTAAAGTCTTTCTACATGGGTGTACTCTTTTGATTTCTATTTCAATTACCCTAGAAATATTGAAAAAAATTGAATACTCATCTTAATATTGAAATGTGATTCCACCAAGTGCTTCCGTCATTTCCCCCTTGAATAAATATGAACCCCCATGTCTATTGTGATACACAACACATCCTCAGACATAATTGATATTGGATAAAATATAGTGATGAATTTGAACAAAGGAATGGGCTTGGGATTGGGATCTGCTTATGAAAATATCATGTATTAAAATATTTTTATGTGTTTTAGGATTGTTTGGTATAAGTTTATTGGGTGATCATTGTGTATTAAAATGTTTTTGGAAAAGGGAATTCGAATTTTATATTGTTGAGATAAATTTTTCTCAGGACTATCAAATCTCATGTTGGGGTTTGTGATTAGCCAATAAAAACACATATTTTAATTAAATTTTATTGGTATTAAATGTTCATTTTTTATCTTCTGTGCCTGAGTTAGTTGATTTTAATTTTGAAAATCCATTCTTATCATTTGTGCACTTCATGCCTAATGTACACCAATTTAGGCCCAATGATTCATATAATTTTAAGTAATTTAATTTTCCATATTTTAATTTGATATTTTCTGAAATGTGTCTACACATTAATATGAACATTTTTCATTCTGGGATCAATGTAATATTCATAAAGGATAATGGGGATATTTGGAGATGAATGGTAGTAATTCTAAAGAAGACAGATTGGACACCAGCCCACTGATGAGAATGTGGGGGCCACATTACAGGTTAAATGAAGCCCACATTTCTTGGAATTCTAGAATACATATAGAGTAACAAATAATTCTTCAAGAATCTAGTGCTAATTAGGCCTCCATGATGGTAATTATGGCGGTCCTAAAAGAATATCAATATCTGGGCCAGAATCTATGGCCCAGAATGTTATCCCACTAAATTGGCAATAACTCCCGATTCACAACTCTAAATGGGCCCAAATTTATAGGCGGTTTGGGGAAATCTGGTGATCCATTTTTTTATTCTATGGACCAATCTAATTCATCCATCTTGAAGGTCATTTTGACGCATCTATTAGATGGATGCAAGCTGGCTTCCACTTCAGGTCAAAGGAGGGAATCAATTTTTATCCACTAATTTCCACCACCCTAAGGCCAAAATTAATTTAATAATTGGGAATACATTGATCGAGGATCAACCTAAGGCTTACCAATTTCTTTTTTAAGGTGGTGGTTGTAAAGACCCAACATTTTGAATAAATCTTGTTTCCTAATTTTGTGTGTTATTTTATTTTATACTCAACAAAATTGTTTCATTCGATAACATGAGTATAATTAAAATGAGACAGTTGGGTTTCAACTGTTATATGACCATTGGTCAATATGACCATTGGAAACTAAATGTTGCGATTATTGTCTCTAAATACAAGTGATCTTGGTTAATTAATATAGAAAGAATATTTGATGGCCTCATCTAGTAGTCCCGATCCAGTTGAAGACCATCTAATAGAACTTGGGACGGAGGTAGCACCATTGGGCTTTGCTCTGGACCAAACCCAATCCGAACTTCATCGTGTGAAGCTAGTACAGAATTGACTTCGCGAGAAGTTCAAACTGCTAGAAATTACTACTCGTGTGATTTTGGCCGAGCCGCCCTCGGATTCTCTCACCTTAGCACACCTTACACTTAGGTCATATGCTGGGGTTATAAGAGGCTATGTAAGGAGACCGTAACTGCTTTGTGTAATCCTTTGAGATAAATAAATTTATGTTTTCTTATTATGGTGAATTTTTTAAATTTTCAAATGTCTAGATAAATGTAGGATGTATATTTTTTATGAATTAAAAAAAAGGATGTTTTAAAATATTTTTGTAACCCATAAATAATTAATGATGTGTAATGATTTTCAAAAAATGGTCTTCTATAAATGTGTTCAGTAAGAAATTTGGAGTCTAATAAGATCAACTTATTTTTTGGTGAATATTAATTTATAAATAGTGATTTTATCCTTAGGATTAGTAATGTGACCAAATGGAATAGTAATCTCATTTAAAGAAATTATTAATATAATATAGGCACCTTGATTAAATAATGTGATTCAATAAAATAGGTAAATAACTGTTTCAGAAATTATGAGTCAAGTATTAGTTTTTTCGAGTGAATGGTTTTTTTAATTAAAAATTAAATTAAAAATATTTAGAAAATTATTTTTATAAAATGAATTTTATTTTTGAATTCAGAACATCGATATTATGTGAAGGTAATTTTTGGGGATTTTTCTAGAAAAAATGAATTCTAAGTGAATAGTGGTTTTATTTAAAAATTAAATTAAAAATATTTAGAAAATTAATTTCATAAAATGGAGTTCATTTTTGAAATCAGAGCATTGATATTTTGTTAAGTTATAATTTTTGGATTTTTCTGAGGAAGATGAATTTTTGGTGAATAGTGAAAATACAGTATTTGAGTTTCGGGTGATTAATGACATCATTAAGGATGTAATAATTATGAAATAATTTTTTTCGACTTATTAATAGTAATATAAGTTATGAGGTGTCCCAAGTGGCCAATACCATGGGAAAATTCCATGGGAAAGCCCATGGTTTGGCAAATACCGCCCATGAGGTGTCCCTTGGCCATTAATGCCATGTCCCCTCACTTCCCCTATCAATACCAATACATTATCTCATCTATTCCATTCCAAAATCATCCTCAAATAGGTTCTGGTCTCCTTACCTTCCAATTAGTCCTCCCAAGGTACTCTCAAGCCTCCCAAGGTCCCAAACATTATGATTTTGAAGATACTCTTCAAGGTAAGGGATCCTACCACTCTCTTTCTTTTCGAGTACTCTTGTTTATGTAATTTCTTTTAAGCCCCAAGTTATTATATTGGGTATTCACTTTTATATTAATACTACTATCTATTTTCATGTTCATATTATGAGAGACCCCCTCTTTCTCTCATCAATTCATTTTAAGAATTTTTAAGTGGTGTCATTAGGCAGCCGAATTTTTAAGGGATTCTTTCACCCTTCTGGTTTTCAAGATCTATTTTCATGTCAATTATTTCAAGTTACATTTAATTATGTTGGGGTATGATATCTATATCTATAATACTAATATTTTATTTTCAAATTATGAGAGACCCTATTTGATTTCGTCAATTAATTTTTTTATGTTTTAAGTGACGACGTTAGGCTGCTGATTTTTCATAAGAGAAATCTTATTTTTGTCTTCTTCCATGTTTTTATTTCATCTGGTATGTCTTTTAAATTTCATTACCATGTTTTTATATCCTTTATAATATGTCCCTATACTGTTTTATGGATCATTTATGAATGGGTGACCCATTTCCCCTTTTTTCAATATTTTCTAAAACACTATAACATAGTCGTTATGCTGAAGAATTTTCGTCTAAAAATGTCACTCTATTTTTCTTGAATTATTTCATTTTGTTAAGAGAATATTCAAAGCTCATTCTTCTATAAGGGTATTAACATATATATCAAAATTTTATATTTTAAATTCTGGTATTTACATACACGAAACCCAATTTCCTTTTTTGTTGGTTTAAAGTGACATAAAGATCATGTCTTTAAAGAAGCTTTTAAAACGTTATGATTATGAAATGAAACCCATTTATTTTATTCTATATTGGTTATTTATAAAATTTTTATGATGATAAATGTGTATTAGATGATAATAAAGGAAAATTAAGGGTGCGCCCTGATAGTTCTCCAACGAATTGGGTAACGATTTAACCACTAGATATTACAATTTTAACAATTCCTTGGTGAATAACCTTAGTAATTTCAAATCAAACCTTGGGGATGGACCTTGGTGATATGTTTATGATTGTCTAAGTAAAATTTTGTACCCACATCGTCAAGTTATTAAACATTTTATTTTTATCATGATATGCCTCATGATCTCTTTCTCATGCCTTAAAGTTATTTTTTTTCATGACTTTTGATGTATTTTAAGTTCACATGTAAAATGTTTCCCTTGTTTCCCTTACTGGGTCTTCTGCTCACCCTTTACTTTTATGTATGCTCCTAGGTTATGAGATGCTATAATGAACATAGGATGAATAAATGAAGAATCCTTTCAAGTGTTTAAGAAGAATGTTTTATGTTGTCATGTATTAAGTTCCTGGTTTCCAAGACACAAAACCTTAAATATCCTCAGTTTCGTATAATGTAATGAAAGTTAAAGTGACAAAAAAGTGGGATGATATAGTTGGTATCAAAGGATGGTTTAATTATTTGTGGAAATTCGAATATTATAACTTGAGGAATAACCCTAAAAAAAGTATAAATATAGGAAATCTTCATGGTATTTTGGTGAGTATCGAGTAAGTGAGTTCCAAACAAATAAATCTCTATCAGGATACAAACAAGTAGAGGTGGCTCTGGAACAGATGCTCCTAGGAGTGAAAACTCAGACAAGGTGTCTTGGGCTTGACCTGGGGTAACCTAGTGCATGAAAACGGGACTTTCTGCACTCTTGGTTTGACACTCTCGAGGGATATGCTTTGTTAAATTCAGAAGCTTTGTATGAACCATTATTAAAGGGACAAAGATAAAATAAAATAAAGATTCACATAAGAATATATGATCATGGATAACCTAGATTGGAACCTAGGGGATCACAAGTTAGGGTATACTTTTCTTCTAAAATTTTATCCTTCTATGCATAAAGATTACTTTTCATGATTATTGGCTAAGTATTTAAGCCCCCTAATTATACTTTCTTTTCTTAGTTAATGGCGGGAAATGGAAGAACATGTCCCAACAACCAATTTGATAAGAAATGTGACAATTTCCCTATTAATATGACAGAGATGATGAGAGATCAAGTTGAACATATTATTATTATAACAAACTAGCTATCAAAAATCACAATTAATAATTGGTACCTAGTTGAATGCCCAAATTCATCAAGGAAGAAGAAGATGAAGTCTCAAGGATGTTCATCTGATAAACTTAATAAGGGAAAGAAGACCCAATTTACTTTGTGCAAAAAGTGTGGAAAAGGGCACCAAGGAGAGTGTCACAAAGGAACCAGGAGATGTTTTATGTGTGGGGGATAGGGCATAAAGTATCCAATTGCTTTAAAATAATAGATAATGTTATGAATAGAGACAGGGATCAATCTGATGTTCCTTATACTTTTCAATGTCGTAAATGTGGAGAAGTTGGAAATTATCCAAGGCAATGCTCTCTTTGAAGGTATGAGAAGAATGATGAGCATCATCAATCTACAAGGACAAGGTAACAATGCAAGTCCTATGCTGAGATGGATCATGATGACTAAATTATATGTAACTTCTTCACAAAAATTGTCCATGTCATGTTGTATTTTAGTTCGTTCACTATGAGGATATCTTTAATGTTTTCTAAGAACATCTAGTCTCTACCTAAGATGGTTTTATATCATTAAGGAAAACATATATTGTTATTTACCACATGTTGATGTTGTGAAGATGTTCTTCTTGAAAAAAAAGTTGATTAGGGGATTAAAAGATGATTATTATTTTAGAAGACGTTCACTATTTTGGGAACCCTATATGATCGAGGTAAATAGACTACTAAGGTATTTTCTTTGAGGATTAAAGGTTCACTTATATTTTTAATAATCGATGAATTTAAAGTGAACTTGTAGTAATTTAGGTCACTTACAGAAATTATTAGCCTATCTTGGGGAAAATATGTTTAGGTTAGTTACTTTTGTTATAAGATGTTCGGAGTCGTTGATGTTGTTTAGAGATGAACGATAATGTTTATCTTGGAAGACTATGTTATCAACTCCTTCTTCTATTTGGGTTTCAATCTTAGTTTGGTTTATTTTGAGGAATTTTAAGGACAGTTATTTATGGAATGGTATATGAGGAAATTTTGGTAGTACCGTGGAATTGTAAAGATTTAAAAGTAGTCTCCCTTACTATGGGGTTCATTCTTTTTGAAGATTTGTATTACCATTTCTATTTTTGGGATAATGTTTAATGATAGAAAAAATATATTGTTAATCTTTTGTTGATTATGTGATTCTCTAGAAGATGATTCTTGTGCTTTTGATGAGACTAAGTGTTTTTTAATGCTCATCATTTGGAGAAAAGATTAGTTTTGGTAGAAAATTGTTAAAGGATGAAACTCTACTTGAAGGTAGGTATATTTCCTTCTGTTTTTATTCTATGTATTAAATGAATTCCTCAAAATTATGAAAAGGAACATAAAACAAAAATGTTGTTGGTTTATGTTTCCTACTGGGTAATCAAAGACCGTTTACACAAATCATAAGTTTGTGATTTTCTTGTGGTTAAATTTCTCCAAATCATGTTTTCTATCACTCTCCATCAGAATATGACCCATTTTTTCTCTTCCATAACAATGTTTCCCTACATGGAATCCTAGTATGGGTAAACTTAGTTGACCTTTGTAATTCTCTTTCATTCTTTTAATGTAATAGTTTTACTAAATCCTTTTCAGATGTGGTACTTTTAATGAAATTTCCAAGCCCAATTTTAAAAATTGTGAGGACGCAATTTCTTAATGGGGGAAGAATGTAACAACCCAAAATTTTGAATAAATCATGTTTTCTAATTTTTTGTGTTATTTTATTTTATACTCCACAATACTATTTCATTCGATAACATGTGTATAATTAAAATGAGACAGTTGGGTTTTGACTGTTATCTTACCATTGGTCAATATGATGGTTGGAAACTAAATGTTGAGATTATTTTCTCTAAATAAAAGTGATCTTGGTTAATTAATATAGAAAGAAGATTTGATGTCCTCATCTAGTAGTCTCAGGATAATCGAATCCCATCTAACAGAACATGGGAAGGAGGTTGCACCATTAGGATTTTCTCAGGACCAAACCCAAGCCGAACATCATCGTGTGAAGCTAGAATGGAATCGCCTTCGTGAGAAGTTCAAACTGATTGAAATTACTACTTGTGCGATGTTGGCTGAGCCGCCCTCAGATTCTCTCACCTTATCACACCTTACACTTAGGTCCTATGCTGGGGTTATAAGGGTCTATGTAAGGAGACCGTAACTGCTTTGTGTAATCCTTTGAGATAAATAAAATCGTGTTTTCTTCTTATGGTGAATTTTGTAAATTTTCAAAGGTTTGGATAAATGTAGGATGTATATTTTTTATGAATTTAAAAAAAAGGATGTTTTAAAATATGTTTGTAAACCTAAAATAATTAATGATGTGTAATGAATTTCAAAAAATGGTCTTCTACAAATGTGTTTAGTAAGAAATTTGGAGTCCAATAAGGTCAACTTATTTTTTGGTGAATAGTAATTTATGAATAGTGATTTTATGCTTACGATTAGTAATGTGACTAAATGGATTAGTAATCTCACTTAAAGAATGTATTAATATAATATAGGAACCTTGATTTCGTAATTTGATTCAATAAAATAGGAAAATAACTGTTTCAGAAATTATTAGTCAAGTATTAGTTTTTTCAGGTGAATAGTGTTTTTTAATTAAAAATTAAATTAAAAATATTTAGGAAATTATTTTTATAAAATGGACTTTATTTTTGAATTCAGAACATCGATATTATGTTAAGGTAATTTTTGGGGATTTTTCTAGAAAAAATGAATTTTCAGTGAATAGTGGTTTTAATTAAAAATTAAATTAAAAATATTTAGAAAATTATATTCATAAAATGGAGTTCATTTTTGAAATCAGAGCATTGTTATTTGGTTAAGGTGATATTTTGGTATTTTTCTGAGGAAGTTGAATTTTCAGTGAATAGTGAAAATACAGTTTTTGAGTTTCGGGTGTTTAATGACATCATTAAGGTTGTAATAATTATGCAATAATTCTGTTCTACTTATGAATAATAATATAAGGTATGAGATGTCCCAAGTGGCCAATACCATGGGAAAACACCATGGGCAATCCCATTGTTTTGCCAATACCACCCATGAGGTGTCCCTTGGCCATTAATGCCTTGTCCCCTCACTTCCCCTATAAATATCAGGCCATTCTCTCATCCATTCCATTCCAAAATAATCCTCAACGAAGTTTTGGTCTCCTTACCTCCCATGGAGTCCTCCCATGGTTCCCTCAAGCTTCCCAATGTCCCAAACATCAGGATTTCAAAGTAACTCTTCAAGGTAAGTGATTCTACCTCTCTCTTTCTTTTCAAGTACTCTCGTTTATGTCATTTCTTTTAATCCCCATGTTCTTATGTTGGGGATGTTCTTTTATATTCATCCAACTAACCTTTTTCATGTTCATATTATGAGAGACCCTATATTTCTCTCATCAATTCATTTTAATATTGTTTAAGTGGCACCGTTAGGCTCCCGGATTTTTAAGGGATTCTTTCACCCTTCTCGTTTTCAAGATCTATTTTCATGACAAGTATTTCAAGTTCCTTTTCATTATGTTGGGGTAATATCTCTATATCTATCATACTGATAATTTATTTTTATATGATAATATACCCTATTTGATCTCATCAATTCATTTTTTGAAGTTTTATGTGACGTCGTTAGGCTGCGGAATTTTCATAAGAGAAATCTTATTTTTGTCTTCCTTCCATGTTTTCATTTAATATGGTATGTATTTAAAATTTCATTACCATGTTATTATATCCTTTATATTATGTTACTCTACTGTTTTACGGATCATTTATGAGTGGGTGACCCATGTCCCATCTCTTTTCAATGTTTTCTAAAACCCTATAACATAGCTGTTATGCTGCAGAATTTTCGTCTCAAAATGTCTCTCTCTTTTTCTCAAATTCATTTATTTTATTAAGTGAATACTCAAAGATATTTCTTCTATAGGGGTATTCACATATATATCAAAATGTTCTATTTTAAATTCTGGTATTTACATACACGAAACCCGATTTCCTTTTCTGTGGTTTTAAAGTGACATAAAGATAATATCTTTAAAACAGTTTTAAAACGCTATGATTATGAAATGAAACCCATTTCTTTTATTCTATATGGGTTATTTATGATATGTTGATGATGATATATGTGGGTCACATGATAATAAAGTAAAATTAATGGTGTTCCCTAATATCACTCCAATGCATTGGGTAATGATGTAACCACTAGAGATTACAATTTTAACGATACCTTGGTGAATAACCTTGGTAATTTCAAATGACACCTTGGGGATGGACTTTGGTGATATGTTCATAATTTTCTATGTTAAATGTTGTAGCCACATCTTCATGTTATGAAACACGTTATTTTTATTATGATATGTCTCATGATCTCTTTCTCATTCCTTAATGTTATTTTTTTCAGGACTTTTGATGTATTTCAAGTTCACATGTAAAATGTTTCCCTAGTTTCCCTTACTGGGCCTTCTGCTCACCCTTTCCATTGATGTATGCTCCCAGGTTATGAGATGACGTAATGAACTTAGGATGAACAAATGAAGAATATTTTCAAGTGTTTAAGAAGAATGTTTTATGTTGTCATGTATTAAGTTCCCGGTTTCCAAGACATTATACCTTAAAGATCCTCGGTTTTGTATAATGTAGTGAAAGTTAATGTGATAAAAAGGTGGGATTCTATAGTGGTGGTGAGTGGGAAGATACAACTCTTGTTTTTGATGTAATTTTATTATGACAAAGTTCATTTTTTATGTTTTCAATTTCCATGTATGTTTCTTTTGTATTCCTATATTATTAATCAAAATCTTCATATTCTATTATTCCCGTTTATTTCATTAAAACACTATAATCACATAGCACAATGATATCTCTAGGTTGTTGTGAATTTTTTCACACATAGGTGTGAATTTCATTCTCCTACACGGAGGAGTACTCGTCATTTCCGTGATTTTAATTTCATCAATCCAATTCTTGTAAGCCATATTCCACCTACCATTGAGAGTATACCTCAATGGAGGGATAACCCTTTAATGGGGTGATCATAAGAATATTAAAATTCTGGATTCAATGTTATTTTATTAATGAATTTTTGTTAATTGGTTAACTATTTTAAGACTTCCATTATTTAGTTATTTCCACTCTTCATCTTCAATGTGTTTGAGGAAGCTAAATCCAAGTACTAAAATCACCATATACCTTGTGGAGATCATGAATTTGGTTTTATAAGGGTGTACTTGATTAGTAATTTAGTTTATTTGCATCAGACCTGAAAACGATGTAGGTAGTGTTATTTTGAAGAATAGATTCATCAAGAATTAATAAAACCAAAATAGTCTAAAGAAGTAAAATTCAATCATTCCACCCTAAGAAAAATTTTATGATCAACCCATTTTCATTAAATTGAATTCACTTAGATTTTGTAGTGTTCTTTAAAACCATATAAAATCAAAACCATGTTTTCCACTTCATAGACAAAATCCATCTCATAGTTTGTGCATCTTAGGTATCTTCTTAGGTCTCAGTGGATTCGACAATCCAAGCTAGACAATAAGAACCGTTCTACCTTCATCTCATGGGTAAATTTGAGCTTGAATAAAATTTTGGAATCATTTCTAGGGACCAAGTAAGTATCTCAGACAAAAACCTTCTATTATCATCCCCATTCTTCTATTCTCACTTAATATCTCTTATCTTGTCCATTTCTCATTTTTTCCCTTTTGGCGCATGTCCGCCAACACCAGTGATAATTCAAATAGACTAGTTAGGGTGGAAGGTCCTAGGGTTTGGGAGTCAAGTAAACCAAGGGAACTCTTTCCATTAGATCCTAATCTTCCTAATAATCCAGAGTCAAAAATTGATCACATTTCAATGGAAGGTCTTAAAAGAAACCAACTCATAAACCCGGTTGGGAACCAAAATAGAAATCCAATTGAGGAAGCCCCAAACATTGGGAATGCAGTCAATCAAACCATGATTGACTACGTCACACATTACTGGACTAATGCCCCCTCATTCATTAGACACAATTCCCTAAGAGATTAAAACTACATCTTTAAACCCCATGTCCTAAACCACCTTCCCACATTCTTTGGAATGGAGTCCAAGATGCACTACCTTGAGGTTAAGGAGTTTAGTGACATTGAAGAAACCATGTGTCCCCTACATCTACTAGAATCAGATAAGATGAGGCTATTTACTTTTTCTTTGAAGGATAGAGAAAAAAATTGGATAAACTATTTGAGACCTTCATAAATGAACTCTTGGGACAAATTAAAAAGATAATTCTACAAAAAATACTTTACCCGCAACAAAACAATTGCACTTAAGAAGAGCATCCTAAACTTTTTTGAAAAATAGGAAGAGTCATTCATTGAATCAAGGGAGAGGTTCAAAGACACCCTAAACATGGTTCCACGTCATGGTTTTTCTATACCTTAACAAGTTATAAATTTTTATGAAGGGTTAGGCCTGGGGAACAAACAAATCATTTATATGATGCGCAATAGATCCTTTAAAAACAAAGCCCCAAATGATGCTTACGAGTATCTGGATATCCTTGCTGAACAAAACCAAACATGGGGAACTTAACCTTAATCTGAAAAGCCACAAAGAAATACTAGAATTAATACACTAAGTATATAGTAAAGACTTAGGGCTAAACTCGCAGCACTCTCTATGAAGGTTGAAGAGACAGACCATAGGAAAGTCCATGAAATCCAAACTATAGACCTTATTTGCACAATTTGTGAAAACATGAATATAAGACAGACAACTTCCCAACCATTCCATCCATCAAGGATGTTATTTTTGGAGGACCCCAATTGGAAGTAAATTCCTTGAACATTCAAAAGCCTCAATACCAAAACACCTTCAACCAAAGGTATAATGACCACCTAGGCTTCTACTGGATGGATAACCAAAAACCTAGCCAACAAGAGGGTCGAAATCTTTACCCCCCTCATAACTACAAAACCCATAACTAGATACAAAACCATCCCAACCAATACCAACGGCCATCGATCCATTTTCAACAATCCACCCCACCTCCAAAATATCCCCCCTGGGATAAACCAATCTTCTCAATAACCAACCCAAAAAATCCCACAAAGCCTACTAGAACAACTGTGGAAACAAATGGAATGAATGAACTCGAATGTCTCTTCCCTTAAAAAATAATTTCAAATAATCAAAATTGGAATGGTTCCCATGCCTAATCATGTGGTACCATCATCAAATTCGAGGGGAGATTCAAGTTGTACTAAAAAAACTAATGAACAACAACAGGTTGTCACTATTTCAAGAAGTGGGAAATCAGTTGAGAAACTTGAACAACTAATTAAAAACCCATCTCAAGATTCAAACTTGGATGAAAATTAAAATGAACCAAATGATCTAACTAAAAAACACGAAAAAAATTTCAATGAAACAACTCTTCAACAAAAAACACCACAACTTGCACCATTTCCTTAGTGCATGAGGGGGGGAAACCAAGCCTGAATTGAGTGAAACATTGAGGAAAATATTCTCACAATCCAAGTGGAACATTCCCCTTCTTGATTCCATTAAAACCATTCCTACATACTCAAAATAACTTAAGGAGATCTGGACAATTAAAAGAACATTTTCACATAAAAACCAAGTCCTTTTGGCTTCTAAGGTGAGTAAAACCATTCAAGGGACCATTCCTCCTGTGTTGAATAACCTAGGTTTCAATTACATCAATGTTGAACTAGGAGAGAGAAAAGTTTTCAAGGCCTTGTTTAACCTAATTTCTAGTGTCAATCTTATACCATATGCTATGTATTTCGAGTTAGGCCTATAAGAGCTCCAAGCCTCATATATCACACATCAACTTGTTGATCGTACCTTTAGGGTTCCAAAAGAGATTTTAATGGATGTTCTGGTAAAGGAAGAAAACTTCATCTACCCTTCTGACATTATTGTCCTTGAAAACCCTCCAAACATAAGAAATAACCAACAAACTGTAATCATCCTTGGTAATCCTTTCCTTTCAATAATCAACTCTGTTATCTGAGTCCAAAACGAGAACATGACAATCACCTTTGGAAACTTGAATCTAGACTCGAACATTTATAATTCAAGATCACAAATAGGGAATGATGAGTAAATTCATGATGTAAACATGATAGGAAGCATTAATAATGAATCTTTAGATCATCAAGGAATATTTGATGTATGTTTAAGTCGGGATTAGATTTATTTCCTTTGTTCACATGAAGGATGTTTATCTCCTTGGCTAGAATCGTTTTCAAATTTCTCTTATGATGAATCCTTAGGTCCCACAATCAATGAAACCTGTCAGAAAACCACTTTCATGGAGACCACTCTAGCATCCTTCCCTAAATCTGATCAATCCAATCTATTAGCTGAAACATCTACATGTGGGGAATTAATCCTATCTAAAACTCTAGGAAACAAAATTGATCTTGATCCAATGTCCAAATACTCTGCTAAAATTATGAACCTACCTGATATTGAATTGAAGGAACTTCCCACTTCACTCAAGTATTCCTTCTTAGGTGACTATCAAACACAACCTATTGTCATTTCTTATTCTCCTCAATCCAATCATGGGAGGATTCTTCTAGATGTCCTTTGGAAACATAAGAAAGCCATAGTTTGGACCCCGTATGATATTCCTGGGATTAGCCCACTAATCGGTACTCATTGGATTATTCTAGAATCTCATTGAAATCCATGTTGTCAACCTCAAAGGAGATGCAATCCTAATCTCCTAGAGGTAGTAAGGAAGGAACTTCTGAAATTGTTAAATGATGGTATCATTTATCCCCTAGCTGAGAGTGAGTGGGTGAGCCCAATCCAAGTGGTTCCCAAGAAGGCAGGAATCACAATGACAACCAATAAGGATAGAGAGATTCTTCCAACTTGGGTGAGTAGTAGTTGAAGAGTCTGCATCGACTATAGGAAGCTAAAATCCATTACCAAGAAGGACCATTTCCCCTTACCATTCATTGACCAAGTCCTTGAGAGAGTGGCAGGTCATGCCTTCTACTATTTCTCATATGGGTACTTGGGGCACAATCAGATTGAGGTATCCCTATAGGATCAAGGGAAGACTACTTTAACCTGTCCATTCGGTACCTTTTCCTTCAAACACATGCCCTTCGGGTTATACAATTCCCCTGGAACCTTCCAGCGATTCATTATGGGAATCTTCTCAAACATGGTAGGGAATTTTCTAGAGGTATTCATGGATGACTTCTCTGTATTTGTGGATACATTTGAAGGATTTGTGAGGAATGTTGAGAGAGTCTTTTCAAGATGTGAAGAAAATAATCTAGTACTAAACTGGGAAAAATTCCATTTCATGGTTAAAGAGGGACTAGTTCTAGGACATCTAGTCTCGTGTAGGGGGATTGAAGTTGATAAATCCAAGGTTGACATCATTCATCACCTTCCATCACCCAAAACTGTTAAATAAGTTAGGTCCTTCTTAGGACATGCAGGTTTCTATAGAATGTGCATTAGGAATTTTATCTCTATTTCTCGACCAATTTTTTCTCTATTGGTGAATGATGCTCCATTTTTAGGGACAGAAAGCTGTGAGGAATCATTCTCTACAGAAAAGTCAGATTTTATCACTCCACATATCATGCAGTCTCTTAATTTGAATCTTCCTTTTGAGATCATGTGTGATGTGAGTGACTTTTCTCTAGGAGCAGTCTTAGGACAACAGTGTGAGAAAAAAATCCATATGTCATAGATTATGCAATAAATTCTTTAAATGATGCACAAATCAACTACACCACCACTAAGAAGGAGTTACTCCTTATTGTGTTTGCCTTAGAAATTTTTAGGTCCTACCTCCTAGGATCCCCTAACACTGTGTTCACAGACCATTCTGAACTAAAATACCTCTTCCAAAAAAAGATTCTAAGGCTATATTGATAAGGTGGGTCCATCTCTTACAATAATTTGACCTCACAATCTAGGAAAAAAGGGTTTTGAAAATGTTGTAGCTGATCACCTCTCTTGGATGCAATTCAAAGACAACACAAATCACCTTTCTGTGTCTGATACTTTCCCAAATGAACACCTATACTATATGAGTGACTACCCTTGGTATGCCAACATAGCCAATTTCTTAATTACAGGATTCATTCCAAAATTCATATGGACTAAAGCTCGAATTAAATTCCTTTCTGATGTTAGGAACTATGTGTTTGATGATCCATACTTCTATAAGTTCTTCCCTGACAAAATCATTAGGAGGTGTGTCCCAGAATTGTAACAAGAGTCCATACTTAAATTCTATCATAGAGAGGCATGTAGAGGTCACTTTTCCTCTAAGAGAAAATCAGATATGATTTTTTAGTGTGGTCTTTTCTGGACCACCCTCTCAAGGGACTCCTACAAATTTTTTCAAAGATGTCCAAGGTTTCAACAAGTAGGGTCCATCACAAAAAGGAATCCAATGCCACTCACTCCCATATTAGTTGTTGAAATCATTGCCTGTAGGGGAATTGATTTCATGGGTCCCTTCCCAAACTATAGGGGATATCTTTAAATTCTCATAGATATTGATTATGTCTCCAAATGGGTTGAGGTAATTCCCACAAAATCCAATGATCATCATACTGTGATTAGATTACTAAAAAAAATCTTCTCTAGATTTGAAATTCCTAGGGCTATCATTAGTGATCATGGAACTCATTTTTGTAATTGTCCATTCTCATCACTCATGGAAAAGTATGGAATTTATCAAAAAGTGCCCATTGCATACCACCCACCGACCAATGGTCATGCTGAGTTAGCCAATTGAGAAATCAAACAAATTCTTGAGAAAACTATTAATGCATCTAGTAAATACTGGTCGAGAAAACTCTTAAATTCTATTTTATCCTATCGAACCTCATATAAAACCATTTTAGGAATGTCCCCATATAGGTTGGTTTATGGTAAAGCATTTCATTTACTAGTATAGATTGAACATAAGGCCTTTTGGGAAATTAAGAAAATGAATTATGACCTCTCATTGGCTGAAACAAAAAAAGGGAATTAGATCTCAATTAACATGAGGAACTTAGGATGGAGTCTTATCAAAATTCATGGATCAATAAAGCTACATTAAAATCCTAACAATCTAAAAATCATAAAACTAGACACATTGTCCCAGGTAAACCTATTCTTTTATGTAGTTCTAAACGTCATTTACACCCGGGAAAGATGAGGTCTAGATGGTCTGGTCCATACGTAGTGCATAAGGTGTACCCCTATGGGGATGTAGAAATTCAAGATCCCACCAATGGTCAAACATTTAATGTTAATGGTCATATAGTCAAACCATTCACTGAAACATTCCATAAAAATTAAGTTGATGAAAACGTGATTGAACCAACCTTAGTTGAGGAAAATACTTAAATAATTAAGGGTCTAAGTTGAGCTAGAAACATTATACCCAAGCGTTGCACGGGAGGCGATCTGTGGTTTTCTTCTTTGTAAATCATCTTTTTCTAAAATCGGATTAATGAATCATTTTGATATCTAAAAAAATAAAATGATGAAATATTATTCTATTATGAGTATGGATGGGTAAGAAAGGGGAGCTTCATATTCATTAGTGTCATGTGGTGTGATCCTTGAGTAGTACCTTACGTAGAAATTTAAAAAGAAAACAAAGTATCATCAGTTTATTTTATTTTATTTTTGAGTGATTGTATATTAAAATAAATATACAAAAAAATAAATAAAAATATAATAATAATAAAAACGTGACAGGTCGTAGGTCGTGGGTCAAACCCTATCACAATTGGCGAATTTGCGGGGAATCATACCTGGGACCGAAGAGAGACAGGGGAACACACTTACCAATGACATATGAATTATTGTGATTCATTATTCTATCATTTTTTTTATATACATATATTTTATTTTTATTTATATATATATATATTGTTTTTTTTCTTTTTCTACTAGGGAACTCTGCAAGTGACATGGATATCAAAGGACTAAATTAGAGATGCAAGATCATCAACTTCTATCACCTAGTGACTTCATTCCATGATCCTCATATTTTCAATTTCCTTTTTGAACTTCTCTTATATGCCTCTACTCCTAAATTTTCGTTTCTTCAAACACTGGGGACAATGTTATTTTAAGTTGGGGGAGATGAAATAATTTTTTTTATTTTGTGTGGAAAAAAATGATTTGAAAAATAAAATGTGTGTAAATGGAAGGAAAATTTCCCTTAACTTTGAACATGATAATATACATTGAAAAAATTTAATCTTAATATCAAATAATCTAGCATTCTCCGATTCTGATCTTAATCCATGTATAATTTCATGAGCATAGATTTTGGAAAGTGTGGTTGTCTAATGTGATATTTCATCATTAATATTTTTATCCAAATAAAAAAAGATCACAATGCACGTCCTTTGGATAGTGGGGTACTACTTTGAGTGCATGGGGTCCCCCAAATAAATATCATAGTTTTGGCAATCATTTTAGTTTTAATAAGAGTATTCAAAAAAATAAAAAATATCAAAAGCAAAAAATAATAAATTTGCGCATAGAGCAATGAAATGACCTAATGTGTAGATTTTGGCACTTGGGGATCGTGAATCCATAGTTTTTAGCCCGTAGTTAGTAATTGTATCTATATTTGTGGTAATTTGACTTTGTTTTTTTCTGAGTTAACTCGAGATGATTCCTGAGTATGTGGGCTTCACTTGGTGCCCTAAGGTATTTGAGCCCGGGAGTCATCGACAAAGTCTCACTACATGGGATGACTCTTTTGAGTGAAATTTCAATTACCATGGAAATATTTCAAAAATAATAATACAAATCTTCATATTGAAATTTGATTCCACCAAGCACTTACATCATTTCCCCCTTGAATAAAGATGGCCCCCAAGTCTATTGTGATACACATCACATCCTCATACATAGCTGATATTGGATGTAATATGGCAATGAATTTGAACAAAAGAATGGGCTTGGGATTGGAATAAACATATGAAACTATCATGTATTAAAATACTTTTATGGGTTTCATGATTTTTTGGTATAAGTTTTTTTGGTGATCATTGTGTATTAAAATGTTTTTGGAAAAGGGAATTCAAATTTCATATTTTTGAGATAAATTTTTCTCGGGACTAGAAAATCTCAATTTGTGGGGTTTGATTAGTCAATAAAAACACATATGTTATTGACATTTTAATGTTATTAAATGTTCATTTTTTATCTTATGGTCTTGACTTAGTGGATTTTAATTTTGAACATCCATTTTTATCATTTGTGCACTTTATGCCTAATGTACACCAATTTAGGACCAATGATTCATATAATTTTAAGGAATTTTATTTTCCATATATTAATTGGATATTTTTTGAAATGTATCTAGACTTTAACATAAAAATTATTAACTGAGGGATCAATGGAAGATTCATAAAGGATAATGGGGATATTTGGAGATGAATGGAAGCAATTCTAGAGAAGGAAGATTGGACACCATCCCACAGATAAGAATGTGGGGGACATACAATACAATCCCAATGTTGCTAAAATTTCATGGGATTCTAGAATAGATATATAATAAAAAATAATTTAGAAAAATATAGTGATAATTCGGCCTCCATGATGGCAATTAAGGTGGCCCAAATAGAATATCAAAATCTTGGCCAGAATCTGTGGCCCAGAATGTTATCCCACTAAATCGACCAAAACTCCATATTCAAAACGACAAATGGGAAAAAATTTTACCGGAGGTTAAAAGACATCTGGAACTCCATTTAATTCCCCTATGGACCACTCTATGTTGGCCATCTAGAAGATCATTTTGATGCTTCTGTTTGGTGGATTCATGTTGGCTTCCACTTCGGGTCAAAGGAGGGAATCAATTTTTATCCACTACTTTCCACCACCCTAAGGCCTAAATTAATTTAATAATTGGTCATACATTGATTGAGGCTCAGCCTAAGGCTTTCCAATTCTCTATTTAAGGCCGTGGTTGTGAGGGGGAAGAGACATCTCTTGTTTTTGATGTAATGTTATTATTCCAAAGTTCATTTGTGATGTTTTCAATTGCCATGTATGTTCCTTTTTGTATTCCAATGATCTTAATAAATATATTTCTTTTCTAATCTTCCCATTTCATTCATTAAAACTCTATAATCACAAATTACAGTGATATCTCTGTGTTTTGGTGAATTATTTCACACATAGGTGTGAATTTCGTTCACATACATGGAAGAGTACTCGTTATTTCTGCAGTTTTAATTTCTTCAATACAATTCTTGTAAGCCATCTTTCGCCTACCATTGAGAGTATACCATCAATGGAAGGAAAAACATTTAATGGGATGATCTTAGGAATATGAAAATTCTGGTGTGAATGTTATTTTATAAATGAATTTTTGTTAATTGGTTAACTAATTTGATACTTTCATTCTTTAGTGTTTTACACTAATCATCTTCATTGTGTTTGAGGAAGCTAAATCCATGTACTAAAATAAAAATATACCTTGGTGAGATCATGAATTTGGTTCATTAAGTGTGTATTTGATAATTAATTGAGTTTATTTAGCATCAAACCATAAAATTATAAAGTTTGTGTTATTTTAAAGAATGGATTCATCAAGAATTAATAAAGAAATTTTTTTATAAAGAAGTAAAATTAATTCAATCCCCCAAGCATAATCCTAAGATCAACCCATTTTCATTAAATGGAATTCATTTTGGTTTATTAGTGTTCTTTATAACCATCTAAAATCAAAACAATTTTGGCCACTTCATAGCCAAAAATCCATCTCATAGGTTGTCCATATTAGGTATCTTCTTAGGTCTCAGTGGATTCGACAACCCAAGCTAGACAACAAGGACCATTCCACCTTCATCTCTTGGGTAAATTTGACCAAGAATCAATTTTTGGTGCCATTTCTAGGAAACAAGTAAGTATATATGACCAAAACCTACTTTTCTCCTCCCCATTTCTTCTATGCTCACCCAATATCTCTTATCTTGTCCCTTTTCTCGTTTTTTTCCTTTTGGCGCATGTCCGCCTACACCCACGATAATTAAAATAGACTAGTTTGGGTGGAAAGTCCTGGGGTTTGGGAGTCAAGTACACCAAGGGAACTCTTTCCATTAGATACTAATCTTTCTAATACTCCAGAGTCAAAAATTGATCCCATTTCAATGGAATTTCTTCAATGAAACCAACTCACAAACCATTTTGGGAACCAAAATGGAAATCCAAATGAGGCAGCCCCAAACATGGGGAATGTAGTCGATCAAACCATGAATGACTACCTCACACCTTCCTGGACCAATTCCCCCTCATGAATTAGACACAATTCCATAGGAGGTTCAAACTACATCTTTAAACCCCATGTCCTAAACCACCTTCCCACATTCCATGGAATGGAGTCCAACATGCCCTGCCTTTACTTTAAGGAGTTCAATGACATTTTAGAAACCATGTGTCCCCCACAACAACTAGAATCAGCAAAGATGAGGCTATTTCCTTTTTACTTAAAGGATAAAGAAAAAATTTAGATAAACTATTTGATACCATCATCCATCCACTCTTTGGAATAATTACAAAGAGAGTTCTACAAAAAATACTTTTCCCACCACAAAACAATTTCCCTTAAAATGAGCATCCAAAATATTTTGGAAAAATAGGGACAGTCATTATGTGAATCAAGGGAGAGGTTCAAAGACACCCTCAACATGGTTCCACAAAATGGTTTTTCTATAATTGAACAAGTGAGATATTTTTATAAAGGGTTGGGCCTAGGAAACAAACAATTCATTTACATGACATGCAATGGAACCTTTAAAAAAAGCCCCAAATGATGCTTACGAGTATCTAGAAAGCCTTGATGAACAAAACAAAACATGGGGAATTAACGTTAATCCGAAAACCCACAATGAACTACTAGAATTCATACACTTAGAGTAAAGGAAATCCTTAGGGATAAACTCATAGCACACTCTAGGAAGGTTGAAGAGATAGACATTAGGAAAGTCCATGAAATCCAAACTATAGAACCTATTTTCACAATTTGTTACCAACATGACCATAAGAAAAAAAAATTCCCAACCATTCCACCCATCAAGGATTTTGTTTTAGGAGGACCCCCAGTGGAAGTAAATTCATTTAACTTTCAAAAGACTCAATACCAAAACACTTTCATCCCAATGTATAATGACCACCCAGGATTCCACTAGAAAGATAACCAACAACCTAGCCAACCAGAGTGACAAAATCCTTACCCCCTTCAGAACTACCAAACCCATAACCAGTTCCATAACCAACCCAACCAATACTAACGACCACTGGTCCATCTACAAAAACCATCCCACCTCCAAAATATCCCCTGGGATAAACCAATCTTCTAAAGCACTAACCCAAGATTTTTTTGTAAAGCCTCAAAAAGAACTATGCAAACAAATGGAAAAAATGAAATCAAAAATATCTTCCCTTAAACAATAACTTCAAACCATAAAAACAGGAAAGGCACACATGCCTACATAGGAGGTACCATCCTCAAATTCAAGGGGACAATCAAGTTGTACTAAAACAACTCATAAATAACTAAAGGCTGTGACTGTTCAATGAAAAGGGAAATCAGTTGAGAAACCTGAAAAACTAATTTAGAACCCATATGAAGATTCAAACATGGATGAATATTCAAATGAACTAAATGATAAAACTGAAAAACACGTTAACATTGTTAAAGAAATAACTCTTCCACAAACAACCCCAAAACATGCACCATTTCATAAACGCGTGAGGGGGAAAACCAAGCCTGAATTGAGGGAAACATTGAGGGAAATAATCTCACAAGCCATGTTGAACATTCCCCGTATTGATTCAATTCAAACCATTCCTGCATAGTCAAAATACCTTAAATACCTCTACACATTTAAAATAACATTTTCAGAAAACAAAACCAAGTCCTTTTGGCTGTTAATGTGATTACCACCATTCAAGAGACCATTCCATCTAAGTTGAAAGACTCAGTATTCCCTTACATCAGTGTTAAACTTGGAGAGAGAAAAGTTGTCAAGGCCTTGTGTGGCCTAGGTGCTAGTGTAAATTTCATCCCGTATGTTGTGTACTTACAGTCAGGCCTAGAAGAACTCCAACCCACATCTGTCACACTTCAACTTTTTGATCGTATCATTTGGGTTCCAAAGGGGATTTTAAAAGACATTATGGTAAAGGTTGAAAACTTCATCTACCATGATGACTTCATTGTCCATGACAACCATCCAAACTTAGGAAATAAGAAACTAAGCCCAATCATCATTGGACATCCTTTACTTGCAACAATCAACTCTCTAATCCGAGTTTGAAACGGGAACATGAACATCACATTTGGAAACACGAGTCTAGACTTTAACATCTATAATGCAAGCTCACAAATAGGGGATGACGAGGACATTAATGAAGTAAACATGATAGGAAACATTGATAAGTAATAAACAGAACATCAAGGATTATTTTATGGATTTTTAAGTCAGGATGAGACTGATTTTCTTTGTTCACATGAAGGATGTTTATCTCATTCGATTGAATCATTTTCAAATTTCTCTTATGATGATGTCTTAGGGCCAACAATCAGTGAAACCTTTCCGGAAACCACTTTCATGGAGACCACTCAAACTTCCTTCTCTAAATATGATCAAGCCAATATAGTAGTAGAAACATCTACATGTGGGGAATAAATCCTATCTAAAACTCGAGGAAACAAAGTTTATCTTGATCTAATGTCCCAATCATCTGCTAAAATTCTGAACCAACCTGATATTGAATTGAAGGAACTTCTCGCTGCACTCAAGTATGCCTTCCTAGTGGACAATCCAACACATCCTATTGTCATTTCTTCTTCTCATGTAGAAAATCATGAGAGGATTCTTCTAAATGACCTTAGGAAACATAAGAAAGCCATTGGTTGGACCTTGTCTAATATTCTTGGAATTAAACCACTAATCAGGACTCATAGGATTATTCTACAATCTGAATCCAATCCATGTCGTCAAACTCAATACAGACTAGATCCTAATATCATGGAGTTAGTAAGGAAGGGATTTATAAAATTGTTAAAAGCTTGTATCATCTATCCCATAGCTGAGAGTGAGTGGGTGAGCCCAATCCAAGTAGTTCTCAAGAAGGAAGGAATCACGGTGATAACCAATATGGATGTAGAGATTCTTCCATCTAGGGTGAGTAGTGTCTCAAGAGTCTCCATCAACTATAGGAAGCTAAACTCATTTAACAAGAAGGACTATTTCCCCTTACCATCCATTGAACAAGTCCTCAAGAGGGTGGCAGGTCATTCCTTCTGCTGTTTCTTAGATGGGTACTTGGGGTACAATCAGATTGAGGTATCCCTAGAGGAACAAGGGAAGACTACTTTCACCTATCCATTCGACATCTTTGCATTCAAACACATGCCCTTCGGGTTATGCAATTCCCCTGGAACCTTTTAGAGGATCATGACAGGAAGCTACTCAGACATGGAAGTGGATTTTATAGTGGTCATCATGGATGACTTATCTATGTTTGGGGAAACAATTGAGGGTTGTATGAGGAATGTTGAGAGAGTCTTGTAAATATGTGAAGAAATAATCTAGTCCTAAACTGGAAAAAATGCTATTTCATAGTGAAATAGGGACTAGTTATAGGACATATGGTCTCGTGTATGGGGATTGAAGTTGATAAATCCAGGGTTGACCTCATTCGCCACCTTCCATCACCCAAAATTGTTATGTAAGTGAGGTCCTTCTTAAGACAAGTAGGTTTTTATAGAAGCTTCATTAGGAATTTTAGCTCTATTTATCAACCACTTTGTGCTCTATTGGTGAAAGATGATCTATTTTTACAGACAAAAAGCTGTGAGAAATCATTCTCTACACTCAAGTCAGCTCGTATCACTTCACCTATCATACAGTTTCCTAATTTGAAACTTCCTTTTGAGATCATGTGTGATGCGAGTGACTTTTCTCTAGGAGAAGTCTTAGGACAACAATGTGAGAAAATATCCATATGTCACAGCTTATACAATAAATTCTTTAAATGATGCACACATCAACTACACCACCACTGAGAAGTAGTTAGTTGTTGTTTTGTTTTCCTTAGAAATGTTTAGGTACTACCTCTTAGGATCCCCCGTCACTATGTTCACTGACCATTCTGAACTAAAATACCTATTCCAAAAAAATATTCTAAGGCTATAGTGATTAGGTTGGTCATTCTCTTACAAGAATTTGACCACACATTCAAGTAATAAATGGTGTTGAAAATGTTGTTATTGATCACCTATCTAGGATGGAATTCAAAGACAACTCAAATCACCTTTCTGTGTCTGATTCATTCCCTGATGAACACCTAAACTCTATGAGTGAATTCCCTTGGTATGCCAACATAGCCAATTTCTTAGTTATATGAGTCATTCAAAAATTCTTAGGGACTCAATATTGAAGGAAATTCCTTTATGATGTAAGGAACTATGTGTTTAATGACCCATACCTCTATAAGTTCTTCCATGACCAAATCATTATGTGGTGTGTCCGAGAATCTGAACAAGAGTCAATCCTTAAATTCTATCATAGTGAGGCATGTGGATGTTACTTTTCCTCTAAGAAAGCATCTGCTAAGATTATTCTGTGTGGTATATTCTGGCCCACCCTCTCAAGGGACTCATACACATTTTTTCCAATCCTTCATAGGTGTCAAAAAGTAGGGTCCATCACAAAAACGATTCAAATGTCACTCACTCCCATCTTAGTGGTTGAAATCTTTGACTATTGTGGAATTGATTTCATGGGTCCCTTCCCAAACTCTAGGGGATATATATACATTCATTTAGCTATAGATTATGTCTCAAAATTGGTTGAGGAAATTCCCACAAAATCCAATTATCATCAAAGATTGATTAGATTCCTAAAAGAAAATATCTTTTCTAGATTTGGAATTCCTAAGGCTATCAATTTTGATCGAGGAACTCATTTTTTCAATCTTCCGTTCTCATCACTCATGGAAAAGTATGGAATTTCACAAAAAGTGTCCACTTCATACCACCCACAGAACAATGGTCCAGATGAGTTAGCCAACCAAGAAATCAAACAAAATCTTGAGAAAACTGTTAAGCCCCCTAGGAAATATTGGTCAAGTAATCCATTAGATGCTCTTTGGGACTATCGAACCACATATAAAAATATATTAGGAATGTCCCCATATAGGTTGGTTTATGGTAAAGCATTCCATTTTCCAGTGGAGATTGAATGTAAGTCCTTTTGGGAAATTAAGAAAATGAATTATGACCCCTCATTGGCCGAAACAAAAGGAAATTAGATCTCAATTAACTTGAGGAACATAGGATGAAGGGTTATGAAAATTCAAGGATCAATAAAGCTAAATTAAAAGCCTATAAATCTCAAAATCTTAAAACCAAACACATTATACAAGGTAAACCTATTATTTTGTATAGTTTTAAACTTCATTTACACCCGATAAAGTTGAGGTCTAGATGGTCAGGTCCATACATAGTTCATAAGGTGTACCCCCATGGGGGTGTAGAAATTAAAGTTCCCACCAATGATCAAACCTTTAAAGTTAATGGTCATAGAGTCAAACCATTCATTGAACCATTCCAAAAAAATTAAGATGATGAAAACTTATTTGAACCAACCTTATATGTGGAAAACAATTTAATAATTAAGGGTCTATGTCGAGCTAGTGACATTAAACCAAAGCGGTGCACAGGTGGCAACCTGTGGTTTTAATCTTTGCAAATGATCTTTTTTTAAATAGGATTAATTATTCATTTTGATATTTAAAAAAATAAACTGTTGACATGTTATTCTATTATTAGTATGGATGTGTATGAAAGGGGAGCTCCATATTCATCAGCGTCACGTGGTGTGATCATTGAGTAATACATTACCCAGAAATTAAAAAAAAGACAATGTATCATCAGTTTATTTTATTTTATTTTTATGTGTTTGTAGGTTAAAATTAAAATACAAAAAAATAAATAAAAATATAATAATAATAATGAAAAGGGACAAATTGTAGGTCGTGGGTCAAACCCTGTCACAACTAGAAAAGCCGCGGGGAAACAAACCCAGGACCGAAGGGAGATAGGGGCGCGCACTTACCACTAACCTACAACTTATTGGGCTTCCATATTCTATAATTTTGATATGTATACTGATATTTTATTTTTGTTTATAAATATATATATATATATTGTTTTTTTTTGTTTTTTCCCTTTTTCCACTAGGGAACTCTGCAGGTGACATGGGTATGAAGGGACTAAATTGTTTAAGAAAGAACTTCAACTTCAACCACCAGGTGACTTCATTCCACGATCCTCATATTTCAATTTCCATTTTGAACTTCCCTTATCTGCCTATACTCCTAAATTTTCCTTTCTTCAATCACTGGGGACATTGTTATTTTATGTTTGGGGGGAGATGAAATATTTTTTTTCTTTTGTGTGGAAAAGAATTATTTGAAAAAAAAAGTGTCTAAATTGAAGGATAATTACCTTTAAATTTGAACATGATAATAAAAATTAAAAACATTGAAACTAAATATCAAATAATTTAGCATTCCCTGATTCTGATCTTAATCCATGTATAATTTCACGAGATTAGATTTTGGAAAGTGTGGCTATCCAATGTGATATTTTAGCGTTTATATTTTCATTCCAATAAAATAAAAGATCAAAATGCATGTACTTTGGATAGTGGGGTATTAGTTTGAGTTCATGGGATCCTCCAAATAAATATCATATGTTTGGTAATCATTTTAGTTTTAATATGAGTATTCAAAAAAATCAAAATAAAAATCAAAATAAAAAAGCAATAAATTTGCTCATAGAGCAATGAAATGACCTAATTCATGGTTTTTGACACTTGGGGATCAAGACTCCACAGTTTCCTAGCCCAAAGTTAGTAATTTTATCTCTATTTGTGGTAATTTGACTTTTTTTGTTACTGAGTTAACTCGAGATGATGCCCGAGTTTATGGGCTTCACTTGGTGCCCTAAGGTCTTTGATCCTGGGAGTTATCGGCAAAGTCTCAATACATGGGTTGATTCTTTTGAGTTAAATTTCAATTACCATGGAAATATTGCAAATAAAACTGAATACTCATCTTAATATTGAAATGTGACTCCACCTAGAGCTTCTGTCATTTCCCCCTTAAATAAAGTTGAACCCCCATGTCTATTGTGATAGACAACACATCCTCATACTTAATTGATATTGGATGAAATATGGAAATGAATTTGAACAAAGGAATGGGCTTTGGATTGGGATATTCTTATGAAACTATCATCTATTAAAATATTTTTATGTGTTTCCTGATTATTTGGTATAAGGGTTTTTGGTGATCATTGTGTATTAAAATGTTTTTGGAAAAGGTAAATCGAATTTCATATTGTTGAGATACATTTTTCTCGGGACTAGAAAATATCAATTTGGGGGTGTGATTAGACAATAATAAAAAATATTTTAATTACATTTTAATGGTATTAATTGTTAATTTTTGATCTTATTGGCCTGAGTTATTGGATTTTAATTTTGAACACCCATTCTCATCATTTGTGCACTTCATGCCTAATGTACACCAATTTAGGCCCAATGATTAATATGATTTTAAAGAATATAATTTTCCATATTTTAATTTTATATTTTTTGAAATGTATATACACATTAATATGAACATTTTTTATTCATGGATCAATGGAGGATTTATAAAGGATGATGGGAATATTTGGAGATTAATGAAAGCAATTCTAGAGAATCCGGATTGGACACCAGCCCACTGATGAGAATGTGAGGGCTACAATATAGTCCCAATGTATCCCAAATTTCTTGGGATGTTAAAATACATATATAGGAACAAAAAATTCGTCTGGATCCAATGCTAATTCGGCCTCCATGATTGTAATTAATGCGGCCCAAATAGAATATTAAAATCTGGGCCAGAATCTGCGGTACAAAATGTTATCCAACTGAAACGTCCATAACTCCCGATTCACATCTCCAAATGGGCCAAAATGTTACAGGCGGTTAGGAGACATCTTGTTATCCAATTTCTTATTCTATGGAAAACTCTAATTAGGCCACCTATAAGGTCATTTTGATGGGTCTGTTTGGTGGATGCAAGTTGGATTCCAATTCGGGTCAAAGGAGGGAATCAATTTTTATCCACTACTTTCCACCACCCTAAGGCCTAAATTAATTTAATAATTGGGAATACATTGATTGAGGATCTAAATAAGGCTTTCCAGTTGCATATTTAAGGTAGTGGTGGTTAGGGGAAGAGACATCTATTGTTCTTTATGTAATTTTATTATGAAAAAGTTCATTTGTGATCTTTTCAATTTCCATGTAAGTTTATTTTTGTATTCCTATGTTATTAATCAATATCATTATCTTCTATTCTTACGATTTATTTATTTAAAACAATATAATCACAAAGAAAAGTGATATATATGTGTTTTCGTGAATTAGTTCACACATATTTGTGAATTTCATTCACATACACGAAGGAGTGATCGTTATTTCCACGATTTTAATTTCTTTAATAGAATTATTGTATGCCATCTTCCACCTACAATTGATAGTATACCATCAATGGATGGATAAACCTTTAATGGTATGATATTAGGAAGACGAAAATTCTTGTATTGAATGTTATTTTATGAAAAAAAACTTGTTAATTGGTTAACAAATTTAAGACTTCCATTATTCAGTTATTTCGACTCTTCTTCTTCACTTTGTTTGAGAAAGCTAAATCCAAGTACTAAAATCACGATATACCTTGGATTGATCATGAATTTGGTTCTATAATTGTGTAGTGGATTAGTAATTATGTTTATTTAGCATGAATCCAGAAAATTTTGAAGGTAGTGTTATTTTGAATAATGGATTCATCAAGAATTAATAAAACTAAAATTGTCTAAAGACGTAATATTCATTCCACCTACCCTAACCATAATCCTAAGAGCAACCTATTTTAATTAAATTGAATTCACTTAGGTTTATTAGTGTTCTTTAAAACCATCTAAAATCAAAACCAATTTGGCCACTTCATAGCCAAAAATCCATCTCATAGGTTGTACATTATAGGTATCTTCTTAGGTCTCAGTGGATTCCACAACCCATGGTAGACTATAAGGATAGTTCTACCTTTATCTCTTGGGTAAATTTGAGCACAAATCAGATGTTTTCATTTAAGATATTTTCTCTATGTAGGAAAATGAATTTAAGTGATTCACTAAGTGATCCATGTAGGTGAAATATACGTAGGTAAATCATGAAAGGGATTCAAGTATAAAAATTTACCATAGCTATTTGAATCAATTACATGATACAATTGTCTATTTAAAAAATCGACTACATGAGTGATTGGATACTTAAATCGACTACATGAGTGATTGGGTATATGAATCAAGTATGTGGTTGGATCAGCTATGTGGATTGGCTACATGAATCAACTACATGATAAAACAAATATGTGGGGGAAAATGGATATACATGGAATTTAGCTACATGGGGAATTCAGCTATTTGGGGAATTTGGCTATGTGGAAATTTTTCCCATGTGGTGATTTCAACTATGTGAAATCTCCTACATGGATATTTCTACCAGTTTCATGAAAATGAACATATGGGTCATTTTGTGGTGAAATCGAAGGTAATTAAAAGTCTGATTCATCAAGGATAATTGTATCCTTTATTTCATAATATGGATGAGGCTATAAATTCATCCATGTATGTGTATTTTTATTGACCCCAGAAAAGATGGAATTACAACATTTGCGGTCCAGGTAACCGAGTCATCTTATATCTATCTACATGAAAAAAATATTTTCCTTCATTTTTACTTGAATAAATTCTCTCAAGACCAAATGTTCCATATTACTTTCCATGAAGTCATGGAAACCTTATACCGAGGGCCCCTGTTTTCCAGCTATGATCCCATCTTGTGCACGCCCCTTGTTTCTTCAAATAGCGAGTCACATGAAGTTTCATTCATCTTGATGGGTTATTAATTTATTCTCTTAATTATTTATGTGCCATTATAATTTTGGATTGATATATTCATTTTTATGTAAATGGAATTAAACTAATAATTATTGAACTATATTAATAAATAATTCTTTGTAGCAATCACAAGTTGTGGATTTATATTATAATAACAATTTGCCTCTTGATTTTATAGATAGTGTGATTTCTATGCTATTCTTGTTAGAATGTTTTTTATGATTTGGATTATCATTTTTTTATTGATTTAAAATGGAAAATAATGCAATTTTATAATTAATTTGTAATTAATTGGTTGGAGAATAAAGATGCATGTTTAATGAATATGATGTTTGTTATATTTTGATAATGATCAAATTGATGAAATGATGATGCTTAAATAAATGTGTTATTCCATGTTAATGGAATTTTAACATAATTTCATGAAAGGTAATTATATTTTATAACGTTAGTAACAATGAAAATTCAAGTTAATGGGAATTTTACTTCACTAAGATTGTTGAAACTTGGTTTATTGCAAAAAGCATGTTTAACTTTTGATAGCTTGTTATAGCTTGATGACTTAGGTTTCCCTCAGTTAGAACCTACAAATAGTGAATTAGAAAATTAAATATTTAATAAGAACCGGTTATGTGATAAATATAATTTTAATGACATGATTTACTTTTATTCTTGGGAAGGTTGAGTGCCTTGAGTTTGGAGACGTAAGAGCTCATTTGTGTGTGAAGATTTGATACCTTGTTTTAAGGCCTATATATCCATGTTGGCTATAACTGTTGGTTTTCTGATTATATTAGAATGTGATATGTATTTTTATCATTGAAATGTGATGTGATATGAGCCTAATAATACTGAGCCCGGGATGACTGATGTGATGTGGGCAGGATGCCCTGGATGGTGTGGAAGCAATTGATGCATGTGATGATGAGATACATCTGGATATACATGTGGATGTTAGGGATGACACTAAAGAAGATGGAATGGGTTAGTTCTAGGAATACCCATTGATGTAATTCAAATAAGTATGATTACTACTTCTGAATCTTTTTAATGGTTTATTGATGAGTTTCTTATTTCATTAGGATTTATTTCCCCACTTCTTGAGGTAGTTTGAAGTGCTTTGTTGCATGGTTTCTATTGGTGGTATCTTATGATGGTTTTACTATAGTACTAATATTATGGAATAATGTTAATAATGAATAAATAATTGAATTAATCCAAGATGTTGGTAAAAATTAAATGAAAATGTTCAGAATATGTTATTCTTCAAAAAATGTGAACTGAATTTTGCATTATTTTTTGAGGGAATATTCTTTTCTCTAATGATTAATGTAATGTAATTCAAAAAAATGTTGAAGGTTAATGGTTAATGAATCAATTAATGTATATATTTTCTTAGTTCAGCTAGATCAGGTTGGAGATATGGCTGGATATTACTATGTCAAGGTTTTGTAGGAGTTGTTTGGGTTTTTTAAACACTATTGTATTTTCCTTTTTGGTACTTATAGTTTTCCTTTTAGATGTTTAGTACTGCATGAAGTTGCATATTTTAACTTGGGATTTGTTATATATTTATGTAAAAATAGGTTTTTATTTTTATATATATTATATATCTCTCTACTATATGTTCTCTTAGAGGGTAATGCCTCCCTTATGTATGAATATTATATTATTGATGCTAGTCACTAACTTGGGTCCTGTTAAAGGTGGAACTCTAACACCCACCATATCCCTTCTCTCATTACTGTACTAAGAGTGGTACACTTTGGGGGGGTCATGAACCTACTACAACCAGTGTGAGTTTGAGTAGTGTCGTCGATCAGTAAATACAAAGGGAAATTTCAAGATTGAATGAAAATGTAAAAACATGACTCTTATAGGAAAACATAGGATCATTTGAAGTCGATAATGGAAAATGATCTAGTGTATGTATTTAAGATGATGAGAAGAATGATATAAATGGAATTTTCCATCCTTATAGAGTATCCTACTAAGGTAAATGAAAAATTCTATAAATCATTCACACATTTTCAAAGAACAAATTCAACTTCCACGAATATAACTGAAATGAAACATTTATATTGAAAACACACACTTTGAGTTATACCAAACACATAATGTGTAATGTGTGGTTTATTACTAAACAAAAAATATGAATTATAACTCATTTTACTAATGTTTTAAAAAATATGATCTCATTTTCTTGGTTTGGGCTATGTGACATGCATTTTAAAGTAAAATTACACTTATATTGAAAACACACACATTGAGTCACACCACCCACTTCATGTATTTGATTGATGTTTTGTTAATTTCTATGCAAAAAAATAAATTATAGATCATTTTTATAAATTTTGAAAACAATCAAAGATTGTTTTCTTGTATTTGACAATCTGTTAGATATTTTAAACTAAAATTACAATTTATATTGAAAACATGAAATTCGAGTCATACCAACCCCAACATGATTCAGATTGATTTGTTGTGAATTCCAACATATAAAAAAATAATTAGGGATCATTTTAACAATGTTTGAAAATAATTGAATATTGTTTTCTTAGTTTTGGATATGTGACAGGTGTTTGGATGTAAAAACGTTTTTTAGGGGGTCAAAACTATGAAAACAATTTCTGATGGATGGGAAAGCATAGGTTAATTACTGTAGAAAAATTTGTGACATATAGAAACTGACGACACATCAATTTCAGTTACAGTTTTCCCAATATTCATATAAATAGGTTAATAGTGGTTTGAAACACTAAAATGATAATGCAATGATCAAAACCGTAGAAAAAAACCTAATATTTTCTTGAAATCATGGGAAAATCACTAATAAATTATTTTTGTTGTGTAAGAATCAAAAATCTCCCATCTAATATGCAGTGTGATCCGAATGACTCAATAAAGAGTTTTTAAAGATACCAAAGCCTTCAAAAACATGTATTAGGGGTCAAAACTACATAGAAGATGTTATATGGATATGAAATCAAAGTAAAACTACTATAGATCTATTGGTAAAGTGTTTGAACTGAGGGAATTTCATTTTGAGTTACAGATTCCCAAAGATGCCCGTAAATGGGTTTTCAGTGTTTTGAAACACTAAAATGTGTGTCTAACAGTTAAAACCAGTGAAAATAACCTCATATTGATGTGAAATAATGATAAAATCGCTACTGAAATATTTTTAACATGTACACACAAACAACATTCCCATCTAACCCAAAATGTGCACTGAATGACTCAATAAGTAGTTTTTAAAGATACCAAAGTCTCTAAAAACATTTTTTAGGGGTCAAAATATAAAAATTATGTCATATGTATGTGAAATAATTGTAAAATGAATTTAGATTGATTTTTTAAATTTTGGAACTGAGAAAAATTACTTCTATGTTATGGTTTTCCTAGGATTCCTGTAAACATATTTTTAATGTTTTAAAACACTAAGACGTGCATGTAATTTTAAAAACCATAGAAAAAACCTCATATTGATAGTAAATCATGGAAAAATCAATTTTGAATTATTTTTTACATGTATATGTCTAAAAAACTTCTATCTACCGTGTGGTGCATTCCCAATGACTCAATGAGTATTTTTTAATGCTACAAAGTTTTTGAAAACATATGTTAGGGGGTCAAAACTATTCAAAAGTTGTATAATGGATATTAAATAATATATATATATATATATATTTAAATTTACAAACTAAAAACACATTATTATGATTTACAGTTTTCAATAGTTTCTCGTAAACATGTTTTCAATGTTTTAAAACACTAAGACACACATGTAATAGCCAAACCCAAAAAAATGACCTCATATAAATGTAAAATCATGGGATAACCACTATTAAATAATTTTTGATGTGTAATAATGGAAAAAACAATTATATGATGTGTGGTGTTCTTCAAAATACTCAACAATAAAATTTTAATGATACAAAATTCTTTAAAAACATGTGTTTGGGGGTCAAAACTATGTAAACAACGTTGTATGGATGTGAAATTAAAAGGAAAAAGTAAATTTATATTTTAAAAATGTTGTATCTTACTACATGTCATTTACAGTTATTGTTTTCAGTGGATTGCCTAAATTAATTTTTGGTGTTTTAAAATACTAATACGTTCATGTAATGGTCAAAACCATAGAAATCCACCATATAATATTGTGAAATATTGGGAAAAGAATTATTGAATTATTTTTGACATTTATTTAATGAAAAAACATCCATCAAACATTTAGTGATCTTGAAATGACTTAATAATAAAAATTTTAAGAATTCAGAAATATTTAAAAACATGTTTCAATGGGTAAAAACTATGTAAACAACGTCAGAAGTTTGTAAAATCATATTAAACTAACCAAATGTTTATTTTTGAAATATAGGAATTGAATAAATGTTATTCATATTTAATGTTTTTCTGAGACCCCCTTAAATATGTTTTTGGTGTTTTAAATCACACAAACATGTGTATAATGATCAAGATAACAGAAAACGACCATATATTAAATATAAATAATGGGAAAACCATATTTCAATTTTTTAATGTGTAATAATAATAAAAAAAATCATCAGATATGTGGTTTTCAATGAAAGAATCAATAAGATGTTTTTAAAGATACCAAAGTCTTTAAAAATGTGTGTGAGGGGGTCAAAACTATGAAAACGACATAAGATAGATGTGATATCATAGGAAAATTATTTTATATTTATTTTTTTAAATGTATGGTATGCTGACATGTTATTATTAGTTATGGGTTCTCTAGGATTCTTGTATACATATTTTTAGTGCTTTAAAACACTAAAACATGCTTTTAATAGTCAAAAAATTAGAAAATGACATCATATAGACATTAAATCTTGTGATAACCACCATTGAATTAATTTTGAAATATATTAATTGATTTCATATCAAAGTAATTTAATTTATTTATTAAGTAAATTTAAAATACATTATATGTTGATTAAAAATTTATTAGATTATTATATAATTATCCCTTTTCAATTACAAGTGTTGATCCATATATTAAATATGTATTTTTATGTTTTCAAAGTGTTCTACATGATATATTATCTATGTGATGTTAAAATTTCTTCTATTTGATTAAAAAAATAATGGATTTAATATGTAACATTCCAAATATATCCTGTGTCAATTCTTTTTCACATTTCATTTCTTAAATGATCATGTTTTTATAATAGGTGATAGATGCTAACAGTAGATAGGATCATGACTGTACTGATCAATGGCATTCTTTATAAGGCATTATTTGGGGTTCTTAGTTTTTGTGTCATATTTCAATATTATCAATGATTTTACTATAATTAGGATTTATTGTGTAGAATTGTAATTTCTATATTCTTTTCGTTCATAGCTGATGACATGATGTGGTCGGTTCCAGTTAATGACATGATGAAAAGGTATATGGATTCAATAGCGATAATGAGGTGGATATATATTGGCCATGAGTTTTTGTTTTTGGTGGACATATTTTATATTTATATATTGATGACTGAGGTTATGGGTTGACTGAGGTTATGAGTTGACTGAGGTTATGGTGAATGAGGTTGTATATATTTTACTATGGATGTATTATGGTGTATGTGTGATGATTTTATTGTGTTTTATTTAATTATAAACTAGATTTCTTATTTATATATTATTTATTAAAAAAATAAAATTATTTTTTTTAAATTATTTAGTTGTGGTTATCATAAACCACTGCAAAATATATTTTTATGAAATTATTTAGTGTCATGTTTCATTAACCACTACTAAATATAACCATAACTAATGAATGTACTAGTAGTTGTGTTCATTATATCTATTTTATTTTAAGATTATTTTTTTTAAACCGCCACTAAATGGAATTAGAATTTCCATTAAATTCTCAAAAAATGTCACATAAAAACCCACTGATAAGAAAATAAAAAATGCTACTAAATGATTGAATATCATGAAATAATCATTTGTATTCATAATCTCTTCTGAACAATGTAGTGTCTATTTAAACCACTGCCAATAGAAAAAAAAACCCACTGCTAATAACACCCTTTTTGTAGTGAATTCTCCCTAAAGAGAAAATGGTGCCACATCTTCAATACACACTTCATTGCCATCGATTCAAGGTCATGAGTGGGGTATTTCTTATAATTAGGGGATAATCATAGTTATATATATATATATATTCCACAACATGATTTCCTTGTATCAAAACTCTCCCCAACCCAATATCGAAAGCATCATAACACGCAAAATAACCCACAACAGGATCCAGAAATACAATGAAATGATTTGTTGACATCCATGAATCTAAAACCTCAATGAATCTATGTTATTTATCATCCCGTTTATATATCACTGCCTTTTAGGTCAAATCCTTCCAGGGAGATAGTAACCTAGAGATTTCTTAAAAAAACACTCGTAATATCCAGTTAAATCCCAAAAGATCTTGATTTTGAATCATTCCTCGGTATTTCACAAGATATTATTACTTGGATCTTCTCAAGTTCCAAACAATTACCCTTCTTCAATACATGACCCAATAATTTCACTTTATGGGTCAATAAATGGAAATTAGGAATCTTGGTATGCATGAAATGGTCCATTATGGTTTCCAATACAATGTAGATAATGTCCTCATTGTCCGTTATTTTCTTGAAGTAAACCAATATGTCATCCATAAACACCATGATGAAGCTGTCAAGATACTGACAAAAAATATGATTCATAAAAACCATGTAAATGGTAGTGGAATTAGTGAATAAAAATGAAATAAGAAGGTACTCATAATATCTATATATGATCATAAAATTAATAATAAGAATATTTACTTCTTCAGCACTTAGTAGTTTGTGTCTCAATTAGTGGTGAACTTTAGAAAAACATCACAGTCCTTTGAGCTAGTCCGAGATGCAATCAATTTTAGGCATCATGTACTTTTTCTTAACAACCACCCGATTGAGAATCTTCTAATTATTGAAAATTCAAAGACTCATGTTCGATCCTCATTATTTTAATGCTCACAAATAATGTTAACTATTTTTCTAATGTGTTTATTATTTTATAAATGAATTTTTTTAATATAAGTGCATCTGAAGAAAATTTGGCAAAGTGTTTGGATGAGTCATTGTTAGTTAAAAAAGACTGACCGCTAGAGATGATTCACCATCAGGAATGAATCTCAAATAAGACTGAATCACCACTAGAAAATAATCACCATCATAATTTACCTTTCAAAAGAAAAAATTCACTTCCATAATTTAACTACCTCTAAAAATGATTCATTTCCATAATTTACATCCCACCAGACATGACTCACTAGCAGAGTTGATTAACCTGCAGAAACAAGTCACTTCCAAACTATACCTACCTCCATATTTGAATCATTTCCAAAGTTGATTTACTGCCAAGAATAAGCCACCGTCAGATGACTTAACCCTGAACAAGAGTCACCACCAGATGACTTACCATCATATAAGTCACCTATGAACACAATTCACTACCAGATGAACTACCACCAGCCTGACTGAACACCAGCATAACTCACCACTAGACATGATTCACTATCAACATGTTCAACCATCGCTATTATAATTCACTTTAATTAAATGCTCTCAATGTATATATTATTGTATTTAATGCAATGGAGTATTTAATTATAATTATATAAGTGTTAAATGGGTAAAATGAAGAAAAATTCAAAGCACAATAAGGGAATTTTGGAAATCATTATGAATGGCCTTCAATGGATTTCTGATCCTTCAAATATATATATTTCTAAAGGTCCCTCTCTCTCTCAAGGACTAACAATGTGATAAAAACATTTTGAGATCAATCAAAATATACATAGAATATGTTGAGATACACACTGCTAATCTATTTTTATTGTACCATGAAAGAAGTGAAACATACAAAAGATAAATACATAAATTTTTTATAGATAGTTTTAGAGAAACAGCTCAAGATCCTCACCGATCCACATATTAGGAGACTCAATCATCTGGATTATTTCAGACCAAGTAACATTACCTTTTTGAAATATTATTTCTTTATTATTATATTGTTTTCCTTTATTTTTCATGTAGTGCGTTTTTTATCCTTTTTACCAACACATAATTAATCCCCCAGTAGAACTACAGAATTCAAGATATTCTCACCTATATATTTTCATCTATTTACCTAGGATATTTGGGAAAGTGGTCCTTGTGTGGCCTGACTTGTTTTCTTCCCATGTATAATTTTAGAAGAGGTCATTGATCCCATAAATCTTATAAGATGTTCTTTGTATACATTATTTGGGTTATTTATCATATTATACATAAATAATATTCTTAGATTTGGGTGATTTACAATTTGAGGGGATTGAGTATCATTATGAGACTAACTCTATATTTTTATTCCATTATGTTATTTTGTTTTTTTGTTCTTTAAAAATTATTATTCTATATTTTTTTATAGGTTGAAAACAAAACTAGTACATGGATATTTAATTTTAAATAGTGTTTATATTAGTATATTATTGAGTAAACTGATTTCAAAAGATAAATTGAATTTTTATATTTTTTTAACTGAGTAGTAATAAATATTTGAGGAATGTTTTAAATTATAAAAATTATATTAAACTACTCTTTTGATTAATTGAGAAAGTCTGTTTTAATTGGAGGTTTTTATATGAACTTATTATTAACAGAAATATTTATTGGGAATTAAATTCACACCCTCTTGACTTACTTACTTTGACCAATAACTCCTTTACACTTTTTAAAAAGATAGATAATGAAGTCTAGGGTGACATGCTCATATGAATAAAACCCTTTCTCTTAATATCAAACAAATATAAATTCAATTAATTTAATTTAGTAGAATCAATTCAATAATATGGAATGGAAATGGTGATTATCCAAGGGATATGATCGATAGATAATTTTATCTCTTTTTGGGGATGAAACCTTTAGAAATAATCACGAAAACCATTAAATACATATCCAATACCATATTAAATTGACTGTATAAACATTGATAAACATTATAAAAATTTTAACATGGTATCTAGCATGAAATTAGTCCAACCTCCAGAACAATAGGTCCTACCCAACCTAATATTAGATCCCACTAATGTCATATAATTTCATATATTCAAATTGGATAAAGGAACTAAACTATTTAATGATAATTTCCAATATAAGCTTTATAGTTGATAATCTAATCCATAACAAGGATACCGTTAATGACATATAGAATAAGAACTAGAGGACCCCACATGTATTCAACATCAATAAACCTTATAGAAAACTATAAAAAATTATATCATGTCTCCTTACTCTTTTCCAAATTAATAAGAAGATCTAACACATACACCATCAAGTTAGATCTTGAACCAAACACATCAATGAATTAAAATGAAATAAAGGAATGAGATGCACCTATATTAAAAAAATAAAAGGAAATGACATAAATAATAAATATCGTACATCTAAAAATCACTAGATCTTTGTCGAATCCCTAGTGAACATATTATTTTATATAACCTAATTTTACTCCATGTTTAGACTTCTTGGGAGGATAAGAGTATACCTTAATCATAGGATGCAGTACTGCTACCTTGGATTCATTTTACAGCACCTTAGGGCCTCTGTTATAATAAAATTGTTATTTAATGTTCTGATAAGGATGCCCATTAAAGAACTACAGATGGCCCAGCTAACCACATTAATGGAAATTCATTGGTGCCTATTGAAAATCTAGATTATTGTAACTTTCATTTATACTTTGGAAGAACACTATTGGCTTACAACCTGATGGTTTCATATGGGTGGAATCATAAGGATGATGCATGCTCCCATTAAACCCTCATGAAAATTCACAATGCTTCCTATTTTGACCATATTTGGGTCTTTAACTCCCTTATGTAGTAGTGGAGGAACCACCCAAACCAATCAGTCTTTCTAAATATAAACCATCATTGCCTTATTGGAAACCTCAACAATAGTATATAGGTATAAAATAAAATTCCTCTACTTAACCTCTGGTTTTAAACACTTCCAAAAATATCAATACTAAAGGTAATCATTCATGGTTATATTAGGATAAAGGTGATAAAACATCATAAACTGAGAGGTATACTACATCACTTAATGATTCCAAAGATCTAGAGACATAAAATAACTATCCTTAAACACCTTTAATGTATCTTTTTAAAACTATAATTTTAATATCTCTATTAAAATGTCCCAAGTAAGGACCTCATTAATCTTATCATGTGTGATGGATTCTCACCATTTACATAATGGTTCCTTTATTATTTAAGTTGAAAAAATAAATCATATAACTCTCATCCTTTTAACGAAAAAAACACACTTAATTTTTTACACCCATTCATCTGGTTACTGAGATCCTTAGTCACTATGGAACATAGTTGTATTCTTCTTATAAATCTTCTAGTCATGGTATAATCCTCGATCTTGACCTAACTTTACATTTTAACCCAAATATCAAATGGTTTTCATGTATGAATTTACATGAATAGTTTCCAATTGTGTTAAATTGTGATTTATTCACTAAAGATCCTTATCTATGATTCACTAAGGAAATATCTAGAAAAAACATCTATAAAAAATTAAACATAGAACATCTTAAATAGATAATTCAACTAGAAATAACATGGATAAAACATAAAACACCACACAATTTCCAAAATAAACTAAAATAATACTAAAGGTGTGAGAACATAAATAATTTCTAATATTTATCACTATGATTAGTTTGGATGCAATGTTTGGCAGACCATGTTCCAATAATGAAAGTTCCATGGGAAGGTGTCCTGATCCAGTCATAGAGGATGATACATCAAAACCCATAATCACCACTTGAGGATCCCCAAAATGATCCACACATTCCAACTCATTATTAACTATATTCACCACCAATAATTTTACTAAAATGAAAAAGTAGCATCATGATGTGCAACCATAAGATGTGCCTCATTTCCCATTAATCGAGGAAGATATAATCAACTCTACATACTCTAAATGGATATTTGTAGGGTGTGGGGAAAAATTCTAGTACGATAAAACCATGAATATATATAATATCTTCAAAAAATGGAAATTTTTAGCACTATCTTGAAAACAAGATATATATAAAAAACCCTTTTTAGAAAAATAAATTTTGATTCATAAAATAGGTATTTTAGAAATCTATTTAAAATTCATCTCGTTTTAATAAAACAAAAAAATTATGAATATAAATATGATAATGGGAATTAAAATACATAACCATGAGATATATAATATAATAATCAATTATCAGTATGAAGGGGAATATAATAATAATACATAATATTGGATCCGACCTCTCACACCTCAACTAACCATTATAACTACCCAAGGGTTCCCCTATATACCAAGACTATGGGTGAAGCACATGACTATCATACCTTGATGCTACAGGTGATGTAAGAATATATCACACCCCAAAACTATGGGAGAAGAAAGAATCAATCAAATCCTAAAACTATAGGAAAAGTAAGAAGCTAGCATGTTATATCACTATCTGTGAATCAAGTATAAATCACATCAATAAAATCCACATTTTAATTCAAAATCACTAAATAACGATAAATACATACAAGAATTTTCATGATTTTTTTTACAATTCATTGAAACATCATATATTAAAAAATTCAATTTATAAAACTCTTTTAAATTTATATTTAGTGTCAATAAAATATTTTATTAATTTTATCAAACACCCTATAGTCAGAAAACTATTTTTGGATATGACATCATATGAAAAATTGGTAAAGCCCACACCTGGTCCAAGATAAAGACAAAAATATCAAAGTAAAATACTAAATCATCCACAAACACTAAATTTTATAGAAAATACCGTCAGAAAAGCATATAAAACTCAACAATTACAATTTTTAAAGAAAATTTCTATTATATGGGACACATGCCTAGAATCCAATCTAACCTCTTTGTGTTATTTAAATTCCAAGGGATTAAAAAGAAAAGGATCCTTAAAATACATGATCATAAAGAGATTAAACATTTTAAACCATAAATACATTTAACTTGTATATTATGGTTTAATATGAAATTATAAAAAGAGAATCATGGAAGAATAATAAATAGGAATAAGAAATAAGGGGAAAATAAGAAGGAATCAAGGATTACCTTAAATAAACTCACTAAAAACAATATAGAATCACCAAGGTTGAATTGGAAGAAATTTAACCCACCATTAAAGATGAATAGGTTGTGTAAATAGAAATAGAGGGGATAAATGGGTTAAAATCCAATAGGCATAAATAAGAAATTTCAATTTTTATTATTTTGGGAAAGCCATATAGTTTGACGAGAGGATTTGGGAAATTATAAACCAACCATGTAGTTGTCAACAAAGGATACCCATACATATGGTGTTTTTCATAGTTTTTTTATACAGTTTGGGAAACCATGTACCAACCATGAACATCTCATTAGAACACACACAACCTTTTATACAAACCAGGTGTATGATTAACACTAACAATGTGATAACCATGTGTTGAACCAAGTTTTCCCTAATTTTAATTAAATTGAACCCCAACTCCCAAAAAATAAATATATATAAATAAATATGATTAATAAAAAAATTAAATATATAATAGTGACTCTTGGGGTATTATAGTATGAGTGATAGTGTGACAACCAGGTATAATGGAAAACAAACATGTCTTTATAATATGTTTGGTGTGCTTTTGTTTTGGTTGTGTTTCTATTTATTTTCCTTCAATTTTAGTAAACATTTGAGATTAAATTAAATATCTAATAAATTTTAAAACTCAATTTAACTATGAGATAAAAGCATTGATTTTTGGAAAAATTGGTAAAAATATTTATTGATATGGAATATTTATTTATATTTTAATTTTTCAAAATATTATTAAGATTTTGATGTTTTTTTAAATACATGTAGCATTATCAATATTCTATTATTTTTATTCTCATACTGATAGGTACTTTAGACCAAATTTTTCATCTTATCTCGAATAACCTCCATTCATTAGTGAACTTATGTTGTGTTCATCACAAAAAACTTGTTTTTTTACTTTATCAAACATTTGGAAAATGAAGAAGTGTGACAGTGTTATTGAGGAACTTCATTGGAATGAACCATGATTTTATAAAATCTAAAATCAACCCTTCTATTGAACCTTGTCAAGACCCTATAATATATGAATTTATTTATAGGTTATCCATATCACATTCTTATTTACCCTACTCACCCTAACAATTATTTTCAATGTATGGTCATATTCCAAAATGAATGTAGAGAAAATAGGGAAATTAATATACTATAATGGGGATGAGTATCATTGTGTGAGATTATTGGGGATGTTTATTATTTGGGGGATGTTCCACATGTTATGAATTTTTCATCATAATCTATTTTTTACTCTAAAAAAAAAGGAAAAAATAGATATGGTATTGAATAATTCAAAATGATATTTTTTATGACACATAACCTTCAAAAATTGAAAGGGTAATGTGTTAAAATTCATTAATTAGATTTTCTTTTAATAATATAAACTATAAAAAATTTATGTAAGAAAATTAAGGAAATAAATAGGAATAATATTCCACTACACTTAAATTTTCATGACTTGGGATCTTGTTTTAAAAGGGGGGAAATTAGTTGGTTATTCATTTATGATTACTTTAAGTGAGGGATTGCCTTTATATTCTGAATGATTGGTCATGTTTTGTATTTAAAGTGTCAGTCCTCCTCATTTTAGCCTAAAATTTTAAATATTTAATCCACCAAACATTATCCGAAATGCACACCTATGAAAAATACTCAACATGAGCACAAATATCTTTCTCTCTTGTATAAAGAGGTGAAGATTATACTAAGATAATGATTTTATTTTCATGATATTGAGATGATCATGTCATTTTATATTTATCTCACATGATATATACGAGTAAAGAATCTAGTTTGAGGTTGGTTGTAACATGTGGTTTGGGAAAATTAATTACTTTTAAGAAATTTGAATATGAGTGAAAAAAAATTGATGGAAAATTGATTCCATAAATAAGATATGATAAATTCCACCTTGAAAAGAATCTAGAAAATTTTATCACTTTTTGGTGTGGATTTTTATTTGTATGTGTTATTTTTTCATATATAGTTTAAAATTTAACGTATTGGGGAGTGGTAAAATTAAAAAATAATGAATTTTTATTTGATTTTCAATTAAAATTTTATTCCATATTTTCATTAATTTTTAGAAAATATCGCATTTTAAAAAATATTGGAGTATTATGAATTAATTGAAAAAGAACCTTAATTTTATGAATTTGATGATTTTAATTATTTTTTAATCTAAGTTAAAATTTTTACCCTTATTTAGTATTTCTGAATTTGGTAGGTAATTCTGGATTAAGTCAACCATTTTAGAGGTTGTGAGGTTTTTTATTCCACATTGTATGTCATGGAAGATCATTGTGGGATTAAAACCCTTTGTTGGGGATCCTAACAATCATTTTTTAAAAAAGAAGAAGCAAATAGTCACAAATCAAGACCAATAACCCCCATTACATTATATTGACCCACCCTACATATCACTACATCAATGTAACTGTGTTTGAACATCTCCTTTTTTTGTGTTAATGTAACATCAAAAGGAGTGCATATCTGCCGCTGTAACTCAATACCTAGTGTAGAAATAACATCATCTAGGATGGGACTACATGAGAATAAAAAAATTTACAATACATTCATAGGATCAAACCCTCACTGTAGATATTTTGTAAGATTAAAAATGCATTTGGGGTGCTACATCCTATGTAAAGTAGGCCATGTTTCCCATATAAGAGTAACCCAATTTCATGTCAAAATATTTGAGTAAAACTCACCAATCAATATCTGTATATGAATAACCATCATGGATTAACTACTACTTGATATTAACACCCCCACACTTCTTTTTTTGAGTAACTTATAGAAGTATCAAGATACTAGATACAACTGAGGATCAAGTCATATCATATGAAACCTATAAGTAAGTACCTATGAATCTAACCATAGAGTATGAAAAAATAATTTTACTAATAGTCTATTATTATATTTTTTCTAGGTCTAGGAAAAATAGTTATTCATTTAATTATATTCTTAATTATGGGAACTCCTAATTTGAAATCTTATCTTTCAAGAAGGTCGATAGGACACCGAAACCTGTGGTAAAAATGTATTAGTGAATTTCATAGTAATGAACTTTCCATTATTAGTGGTTTTGATATGTCAATCTTGTGATTCATTTCCTATTTCCTATAATATAATTATTATAAATCAATTCCCCTTCTTATAAACACCATAATCTATTACCTGAAATTCAAATGTAGGTTGTGATATCACAATTCAAAGGATGATATTTTAGTATTAATGAACTAAAAATCCCGTGTAAATCATTCAAAAACTGAGTCATATGCTCAATATAATTAAGGAATACTCCCACACAATCAATAACCTCACTAAATAGTAGCTATTATCTATATCAATCAAGTTTAAGCATAATTATTTGGTATGGGAAACGTTTTTTAGAAGATCTGCTCACTAAAATTAGGTAATGGTTATTCTTGGAAAAACATGTAGAACATGATCCCATAGAGAGAAGTAAATCATGATGTCCATGGGATTCCATTCCAAAAGATTAACATAGAAGGATAAAACATAAATTATTCCCTTCCATGTAGAACTATACCATGAAGCTCTCATTCCACATATATTGATCTTAAGGGTCTTCACGACTTATAAAATGGTGAAGAAACAGACGTAGATACTCCGCTAGATTTTAGTATCAAAGAATTAGACTAATTTTATTTCATTTTATTTCATAATAATCACCCCATATTCTCATATCTCTAAAAAATAACAACATTTTTGGTTGATCAAGATGAGGGGAAGCTATTGTAATCCATGTCATCATGTTTATTATAAAAATTCATCTTTTATTACTTTTATTTTAGATTCATAGTAGATTAGGGTGAAAAATGTACATGATATGCTTCTTTTTGGACTTTTAATTATGTTTATACTTGAATAAATTAAATTATTACCCCCTCTTACCATATAATTACACATAAGAGGTATTGGAGTGGTTTGAGAAGTGAATCATATACAATAGAAGGCATGTCATAGGGATATAATACACCAGGAGTTATGGTAGAATTTTCCATGTGTAGTAAGCTTGGGTTTTTCTGAGATTCTAATAAATTTCTATATTTTTACTCTATAACAAAAAAGTGAGGGATGATTCACAATGTATACAGTGTTTTGGACTTCAATAATAAACTAAATGTGTGGGAGAGGGATCCATGTTTTTTGGTTTCCTTATTGAGAAGTAGTAACAATATAGTCTTTATAATTGAGGGGAGTGATGGTATTAAGTTTTAATTTACATAAAGTATCACTATATTTCCCTCTCATTGGAAAATATCATTTCATTATTTTTATATAATATCTACACACCACCAAATATCCAAAATTGTTTTTTATTTATAAAAAAATATACATCGAAATACAAATAAGTTAAAAAGTGTAGTGGATTATTTCTAGGATCCTTGTGAGTCAAATCTGCAGTTTTATCCTAATATTTATTCATAGAATATTTTTAATTTATATTTTTATCTGCACAATAAAATTGGTATGTAAATAGGCCTCTATCTCATGGATTTTCATTGAATGGTTGTTAATAAAACTCTATTTGGCAAACTCATGAAAATATTGGGTCATGTAGAAACATTGGAACCATACTCACAGAACCCATGGTTTACATGAGAGGTTAGCCTTTGGATCCACCTTCACCGTTTTCTTCTTCTTGTTATTACTCCTTGATATACACTAAATTAATTTTAATATCATTAAAAATCACAAGAAAATGGTTTTTAGATATACTATATCACCAAGTCAATACCATATTTAAGTGATTTAACTATTATAAAAGGTAATTCAATCATTCAAAAAGTAGGACACTAGGTCTGTCATAATAGAAACCATTAACCTAATATAAAAAATTACAAAAAAACACCTAAAATTTATAAACACTTTTGAATTACCCCATTTTCCCATAATTTAATTAAATAGATTAATTTTATTTTATATTATAATTCATATTATCCACCCAATGAAAAAGTAAAATTCATCCAAAATTATACACAATTAAAATAAGTAGAAGTCTAAAATTACATACATAAATTGATGATTTTGTAATTCACAACATTAGAAAATAAAAAGAATAAAGATCATGCCACCAAGAAATCTCAAGGAACCCTCATAGAACATAAACACAACTAATATCTATCAAAACAATGACTAAATAAAAAAGAAAATTAAATACAAAAAACTATCCCGTATTATAAAAGAATAATGAATAATAAAGATTTAATATGGAAACAATAAAATGGTGGAAATATCACCAAAGACACGAGTTCTATACTTAATGAATTCAAGAATCAATTATCCTCTAAAGAATAGAAATAATGTTATGAAAACAGTAGATAAGTATCCTAGGGTTCATGGTAAAGTGATGAGATTATATGGAAATGACAATTAGATTTTGAATATATAATAAAATTTTAAAAATAAAATATCAAAGTGTTATAGGGGTCTTCACACTATAATACCAACCTAATTTAAAAATCTTCGGGAGAGATACCATGAATCTTGGACATCAAACTGCTTTAAAACTGATATAATTAAATAATGTTATAGATAAATCATGGTGAAAATTTCTCAACACTCAATATCTCATGGATAATTATGTGATCCTGAAACTCAACCCATCAGTCCCAACATACCCCAATGAAAATTACAATGTAATAAAAGGTATCATGGTTCAATAGACCTTTTATGGGAAGATTAAATAAAACATGACACCTAAAAATTCATGACCTAACTTTAATGGACATCAAGTAATATTAACTTTGGGAAATCTAGAAACACTATACATATTGAAACATTTCTCTCCACAATGTATCTTAATTTTTGTATTATTAACCAAAAATACTTCACACTACAGTCAATATCCGTCCCAACTCAACTGATCTTCCACCCCAAGGCAGAGTGACATTGAAATCTAATGGATCACTCCCACACTACAACAATCCATTTTACAGAGAACCCTTTTTACTAAATAACTAATCACACCATAATTTCCAATTATCATTGTATGATTTGGGATAATATAAAAAAAATTAAATAACCCTCTAACTCTCATTGAACATCCACCTGACACCTCAGATACCCAAAGGATGGATTGTAATGGTCCATGAATACTCGAGCCATTATATTAGATACCTATAAAATGATTATCATCCTAAATAATAAAAAACCTAGTAGAGAACATCATCCCTGAAAATCAAAAATCCCAAGGATACACCTCTCAAATAAGAAATATACAATCACTAAACCACAATGCAACACAGCAAAAAATGATTTCTATCAAATTAGTGAAAATTAAATCATCTTAACATCAAGTCAAAATAATGATTAGAACCATTTTAAATATTAATAATTCATATAAAACTCATGTTTCAACATAAATTCTTCTAAGCCACCATGCCTTTATGAAACCTGATCCTACTAAATGATGTTCATGTGAAACGACTTTTTCTAATGGTCATGAATCATGACTAGCCAGTCCGTAAAAATTACTTCAACATCTACATATAAATCACCTTAATAAATAATATGGGATTCATCATGAATATATTAATGAAGTTGTGACATATAAAATATATCTTGAATTCGTTCTATCTATAGAGGAAGAACTAATAAATACACCACCATACCAACACCCTCTAATAGCTAGAAAAGCCGGATAAGAGAGAAGAGAAAACTTACTCCCATGATAGAACTTCAACTTTTAATTAAGAGTTAACCACTCAAAAAAATGATCTCTAACATCAGTATAAAAAGTTATTTTTTCCAATCATTATAAAACATATGATTTTACTGATTCATATTCATCTACTCATGAATCATCTAAACCATTATGGTTATGCTCTGCACCACATATGGTCCAATAATTTCCTCCTATATATCCTCTTTCCTTTGAAATATATACATTCATAGTAATCCATATAATTAATTGAATGGAACCTTGTTGATGGGCTAGTGATAAATATTTTTATAGGAAAACTGTAACAATTGTAGGATCTTTTCCCTGAAAAAACCAAAAACTATAAATCATGAACAAATCATATCCTCTAGCACATGGATAACACAAATTTTTTTAACAAAAATTCTATGGATGAATTTTGATGCTAAGGTGATTAAGGTATCCCTAGAATAATGAGGAAAAACAAGGATATTTATCAAATATAATCATCCTCAAAACCTAATTAATATCAAACATCTCATCCACTTAAAATATCAGCAAATCATTCACAACACTCAACTCATTGATGACTATAAAATGAAACATCATTAACCAAATATCCATGATCACTCAAATAGAATCACACCCCCTTGGTATTGGGGTAGAGTGGTGATAAAATCTATAGAGCTCTCCCCTAACTTACATTTAGGTATATCAAGTTGTTGTATCGAACTTATAAGAGCACTATTATATATCATTAATCATTGTAAAACCAAATTCTATGATAGAAACTCTTCAACTAACTACTTCATCCCTAGAATCCAAAGCAAAATCCTCAAGGCATATTACATATAAGGAACAGAAGGATATAAAATCAAGGGTGAGTTGTGAAACTCTTTAAGAATATCCTCATGAACTACCAATGTAATAGAAAAGATATATTAAAGAAACACCCAATGTTGATTATACTCTATCATCCCTTGGGAGCATCGACATGGAAAACACACTCTCACAACACCTCTACCTTTGAGTCTCCCCCTTGATACTCCTCCACCAGCTGTAATAAGGATAATTTCACTATAATATGATATATAGAAACTCTAATACTATCTCATTACATATAAATATTCTCTACTGAAATTTCCTCTAACACTATCAATACATCTCTTGAGTCCTAAAAAACATCTCTTAATGTCATTATACTTAACACATCAACAACTACATTTTCTTTCCAAACGGTGTAATATATCTCAAATTCATAATCCTACAATAACTCCACCAAAATTCACTTATATAGATTCAAAATTCATTAAGTGTAGATATAACTAATGCTCTTGTGATTTTTTAATACCACAAAGCACTCAATGGTGAGGTAATGTCTCCATAAGTTTAAAGAAAATCACTACTTCTAACTATAGATTATGTGTGGTATAGTTATACTCATAGGGATGAAGTTGAATAGACCCATATGATATCACATCTATTTATTATATAAAAAAACAAACCATGACATAAATTATCAAAAAACATCAAACATGACTCCCTCCTTTGGTAATCAATGGATAAAAGCTCTAATAATTTTGATCTTTAAGTATTCGAAAGATACGTAACATTGAACACTCCATATGATTGTATAGTCTTTTATAGTTAAATCCATCAAAGGGGGTGTAATATATAATAAAATAGAATAAAACTAATAATAATAGCATATATGACCAAGGTAAATTCGAAACTCTATGAAATTCAAGGGTGCGACCTAAGAGATAACCCATTAAATAATTGATGGATCCTCCACTACTACTTTTTGACACACCATATAGATAAGAAAATTGAAATATCATTTCAAAAAAATACACTTGGATCACATCACATAGAGATAATGGTGATAAAGGACTTACAAAATAGTCTTATGATGGCCATCATAATCTTCCTCAGTGTTCAAGTACAGTAGGATGTCATATTGGAACACTACCAAGAAATGATATAGGAACTCACAAAAAACAGATTTCAAGAGTCCCATGAAAATAGTTTGTATGTTTTTTATAGTAAATAGAATGAACACAAACTCGATGTTCCAAAAATGAAACATAAAATTATTCTTCAATATACATTCCTCTTTCACCCTCATCTGATGATATTCATAATTCAATCAATCTTTGAAGACCAACTAGCTCCCTTAAATTTATCAAATAAACCATTTATCCTTATAAAGGGATAATGGGTTTTTATTTTCACCTAGTTCAACCATATATAGTCTATATACAATGCATACTATCATCTCATTATTTATGAATAACACTAAAGAGTCCCAATGAGATACATAGAGAAGATTCTAACCGATACGGGTTTATCAAAATCAAAGAGACATTGCACTATAAATCTATCCCAAACTTGACATTACATGTTAACAAAACTTCATAAACATCTACTAAGAATAATTACCACTCCTCTAGCTAATAATATAAGGTCTCTAAAAATAAACACCCATCTCATGGGAAAATTTTCCAAAAAACTCTAATAATTATACATCAACATGAAATAAGGTAACTCTCCTCTCAAATAAATAAATAAACTCATCCAAAGAGTGTTGTACTAGGTGTATAAAATAATTACACGATAGTGGGAATTTATAGTTTTATGTTACAATTTATGTTGTGATATTGTATCCATTATAAGTGAAACCCCGTAACCTCTTAGTGATCAAGTGATATTAAATTAGCACAAAAATAAAATTGAATAATTACCTTATTGAATATAATGATTCAAGTGTGTTCTCCCAATACATAAGATCATTGTTCAAAGTAACTTTAACTATAACCCTCTGAAATTTATACATGTGCTATAAAAGCTTTTTGATGCATCAATTGTTGATTTTCAAGTGATAACACTGAGAATAAATGTAGAATTACATGATCCTATGATCATTAAACAACTATAACATTGATCTAAAGAGTTAAATTTGATTATGGTTCTATAAATGAATGATTATCCCTATAGGTAGTGATAGGTATGCAAGAAGATATCTCAGAATAAAAGGATGAATATTCCTCTAAATAGAGAGACCCTTCCAACTTCTATGGATGTTTTTTGTATTAGAAATTTTACATAGACCCCTTAAATATATTTAACCTGCAAAATAAGTAAAAAAATGTCACTAAAGGAACTAAAAACTTTCTGTAAATATGTTGATTATTTTATCACTCACATGTAATGTAAAAATAATTTACATGATAAAATACTAGTCATTAACTTGAATCATCCCCCTAAAATATTAGACATATGATGAATAAAAATATTATTTTTTTGATTTTTTTATATTTGTATTATCTTAAAAACATATGAATACTATAAATTAATAAATTCAATCGTATTAATATAAACTAGAATAATATGAATTTATTTATTTATTTTCAATCTATCAAACCCAGATATTATATGGCCCCGCCATTTGGCTTACTATTTCCTAAACACTAATTCATTGGAATTGGTAAATCTTCTGAATATTCTTTGTTTTTGACCCTCTATGCCCCTTCAAATTAGTATGTTTTACTCATATACTAATATTAATTACTAACAACACATCATTTCCCCCATGGATATATGTTTTAATCATATAAAAAAAACTCATACAAACATGCTTCTTGTAATATAATATCTTCCTCTCATGATATATTATAATGCATGATGTACAATTTATCTCATCATCTTTACATGTATTATTATTTTGTTACCTTAATATAAATATTTACATTCTTCAATCATGAATATGGATTTAGTAAAATTAAAACCATCCTAATAAACCTAGACTAATTTATATCTTCAATTAGGAAGTGAAAAATATTATCTTTATCATTTAATCAATGTCGTACCTCCAATGATACACCCAACATAATCTATATCTTCACCACATATATATAATATTTTCTATATTTTTCAAATAACATGATAAAATGGTACACATTGATAATTATCTTATATTTAGAAACCAGTACACATGATTATAAATAGGAATAACCAATGACTCCCAAAAACATTTGATGTTCCTATTAGTGGGTCATTCCCCATGATTTACTTTACTTGAGATCACCAAGTGTGAAATTCATGTGGATAACTATTAATTATTTTGATACCCCAACCCTTGACATCAAGGCACCATTTTTTTCATTTCAATATAATGTATCTATATCATAAGCTATATTTATTAAGATTACTTTCATGGCATCTCAAGTTTAGCATTATAGATTGGAACTACAATAAATATTTTTTCTATGAAAAATAATATAAGGATATTTCCATTTAAATTGTGGAAATATAAGTATAGACACTAATATAATAATAAAACTAAATGAAAAAAATCTCTATACATGATATGGTAATCAAAAGTATTATTCAAGTTGGTTCAAGGGAACACACATTCAGAATACCCCCACTACACAAGATATATCTTGATAAAGATAAACATGTTATCTCTTAAAAGATAATATCATGTTTATTATTAGTTAATGTTTTAATCATTTGGCCTTCCATTTTTCTTTACATGGATACTTTTCTATCAACACCATCACCGCTTAGAGAAAAACTCCTTAAGATAAGACATTCCTAAGTATATACTCTTTTCATCTAGCTATACTTAACATCTTGTCTAATAATATTATTTTAATATTATCGAAATTTATATTATGATGGCACAGTACTAACTATGTGTGGTTCCAATAATTTAAAAAGATATTACTTATTTTCAATGCTTATTTAGCCAAATCAGAAGTTGTAACATACTTTAATTATTTTGATATGGAAACTATAGGATTTAATGTGGTACTATTTATCAATACCTTATCCCTAACTATGACATTATATCAATTGATATCTAGTAAGACTATTTTTTTTCACCTTAACAGAAGTTTCCTATGCACTATATGTACCAAGTACTATTGTATAACTTTGATGGCATCCCATGTAGTTCTCCTAGATTTTTAAGTCATGTTCCTAAAATAGTGAATATATTATTAATATCATATCAAGTAAATTCCATGTAATTTATGAGAGATTCTCTATAATATAATGTGGAGTTCTATCCACCAATTAATCCCCTCATATATATTATACATTTCTTTTGGAGATATTTATTCCATGTGACTAATGAAATAATCCCCTCCTAAATTTTTGAAACCTATATTTTTCCCTATCATTTCATTATATGTAAATTGAATTTTTTTTAAAAAAACCCTTAGATATAATATACTATATATTGATCCCTATAACTTGGTTTACTACATTTTGTTTTTATTTATAGAGTTACATTCATTATTCTTTTAACTAACTGTAATACAAATAACTATTTTTAATATGTTATCAACCTATTTTACTTGGAAAAATATTGCACTCCCAAAAACTTATTGTAGATAGTAGGCATAATTTCATTCCAAATTAATATTCTATAATCATAATTCTTTTATTAATACATAAATTTATCTATATATCTTGTATTCCTTGTTGAGATTATTTGGTGACAGTAATATTTTCCTAGTTTTATTGAATATACACTTTCTAAGAAATATGTTCATGAATTCCAACAGCCAATATTATGATAAAAAAATATTCTATTGTAAGTGAAACTTAATTGGATTTGAGAAAGGACACTTGGTATAACCAATAAATACTTATTGCTAAAATTATTGTACCATAAAATTATAGATTCTATTGAATACTAACAAATAACTATAGGTAAATTAGATAAATAACTAAAATAATAAAATGATTATGTTAAATTGAATTTATTTTTATGAATTCAGATAAACTTGTAAAATATTTATTATTTCCAATTAATTCTTCTTTATAGGATAAATATTTATTATTATTTTTATTGAATTATATATCACTTTGAATTGGTTATCATAAAACCATTTAACTTTGATTTTATCATTCCAACATAACATTTTTCATTAGATCATTCTCTTTCCACAATCCCCAGGGGAACTTGTTTTTATAAAAACTAATTATGCATCACCAACCTTAAAATTATCCAAACAAATATTTCTCTCACCATCACAAATAAATATGTTCAGCCTTTTATAGAAAATTATTCTATAATTTTATTTTAGTTTTTCACCTTAAGGATATCTATAATATCATATATAAAATTTATGATAATTGTAGAGATGAACATTGTATTTTTATCAATGAAAGTTTTCTTGATAACTAATCTTTAAGGAACTCATTTCATCTTAACTCATGTTTTGTGACAGAATGGATATATTTAATAATATAACTTATATGATATCCATGTTTAATTATATTTTTTATACACTTACATAATAATGATTTTATTTTAGAATAATATGTTGAAAATATAATAAAATAATTTGCATGAAATATAATTGTCATCATTTATCCTACTTGTACAAACATCAGAGATAAGATGTGTATAAGGAAATTTTCTTTTAGGAATATATATATTCTATATTTTAATGATTATTTTATGAATGTAACTATCATCATAGATCCTCATTTTATTAACATTACAACCTTTATGTGTATAAGATATGTGAGATTATGAAAAAATTCAATCTATATTTTAATAATAAATATATGCATGTAAGAATCATTTTTGGTCATCATTTTACTAACATTATAGATTTGATTTGTATAAGAAAATTTGAGTTTAGGAATAAATACATTATTATTATTTATGATCAACAAGTACTTGGTCAAGATATTATTTGGGAAAAAGGACTTAAGCAAATAATATTTTCTAATCATGACTATAACTTAATTAAATTTTATTTTAATCAAATTCAAAATGAAATATTATAATGTATATAAACCTTCCACCAGCTTCTTATTAGAATATTTTCCATGGTAAGGAAGAACTATCTAGGGAACATTGGGGAAAACTATTATTTAAAAAATATTATTTGTCAAAAAAAATTATATGAAAGTATGTCAATAATATATATGTTTTTAAGATACAAATAGTTTAGACGTCCTACTAACTATATTCTTGAAAACTACTTTTAGTTTTACCTAAATGCTAATTTTCTTTCTGAAACTAGATATTAATGATTCTTATATTGTATATTCATAATTAACTTCAAATGATTTATATATTATTGAACTATTATTTGAGTATAATAAAACACACACAAAAATATTTAAAAGTGAAATAATGTCTCTTTGTATCCAATGGATTTGTAAGATAAATGTTTTTTTTAATAAAATGTTCAAAAAATGGTTCTATAAAAAGTAATCAACTTGGAAAAAATATGTTTTGTTTGTTCACTCTTAAAATATTAATTTACCTTAGCTACTCGAAGAATTCACTTTACTTCTTACAGTGTTTTTGAAATTACATAGTCAATGTATTTGGTTAAAAATTTGAGAATTTCGTATATTATCAAAAACCTAAGAAACTAAACAGAAATATTACATTTGTTGATGAATATTCCTTTAGTAAAAGTGTATAACTTCTTCTTCTTATTCAGTTTATTTCAACTTATATTCTAGTGAACATTATTCCTAAATTAAAATAAAATAGTTTCCTATTTTATGCTCGCTATTTAACTTATATTTCTTAAAAATTATTTATAAATGATTAATTGACATAAATTTAGTTATGGGTTTTTCAACATTGCCGTTTAGATTTTTCACCAAAAAAACTAATGATTTAATGTTATTTATGTTATTTTTAAATCAGTAAACCTTACCCAAAATATATGGAAGTATTTTAATCATATTATTAATTCTATAAACAGAAATGAATATAAATTAAAGAAGCGATATGTATACAATAATGATATAATCCCATTCATTTTATTCTTCACTTTCTTCCTAAAGATGAGACAACATGTGTAATTATCCATAACATTAAATTGTTTCCATAACTTTTTAGACATTGATAAAAAAATTGGGATGTAAATGTTAGACACATCAACCTTATTTCCCCTATAAGTTTTCTTATACCCTAAATTTTTTGGAGGTTCCTCAACAAGTAGTGGGGACTCTAACACATAAAATTTCATTTTTTATTGTATTACTTTGCGCTAGTGCCTATACAATACTTATAAATAAGTGTTGGCTTTTACATGTTATTTTTTGTAATGTTTATCATAGTAAATTTGTAGTATTATATTCAATTTTTCTAATAAACAAAAAATTAATACATTACTAATTTATTTAGATTACAAATTATTAGAAATTATATATTTATTAATCATAAATGTATCTCATTCTTTTATATAATATCAGTATCCCTCAGTTATTATAATTAAAACACTAATTCTATTGATTATTCTAGTGGGAAGGGTCCGTAATACCTATCCTTAAAGTCAAATCTATTGATATTACACTAATCAAAGGGTTTCAAGGTATTATTTTGGTTGTCCAACCACATTAACTCAAAAATCCCAAATCTCTTGACTAGATTCAAATCTCTTACAAATAATAACCTCAAATTACTCAACAATTTACATATAACTTGTAAAAAAACTGTCTATGTATACTTTTTTCCTTCTATATTTAATTAATACAAAAAACCAAATTTATAAGAATTATCTTGTAGTAAGTGGAACCCCCAACTATAGGGGATGAACACATAAAAAGCACTCGTTTTGTCTAATTCAAACGCTGGAATGTTTTAATGACTTAATATTTTCTTTGAGGGATTTTATTATTATCAATTAATTAAATCATTTCCTATTCAACATGACTATTCTATGTGACTTCACTCAAAACATAACCATGATATAGATATAATGAATTCACCATGCTTGTTCATATTATTTATTCATGAGTATTAATTATTTTATATGATCATGTATAAATACAATACATTAAAAAAATAATAAACTATAAATAAATTAAAACAAATTATCTGATCAGGAGCCAATTGTAATTGATAATACATTGAGTAAATAATTGATAAACCTAATCCCTGGGGATAATTCATTAAGGTGCACCATATATGACTTGAGTTATAGCACACACCCTATCTAATGTATCGTACTCTCTCATGGTGTGTCCTTATGTATCAGAAAAAACTACAACACCTTTTTCATCCTCTATATACATTAATAATACCCTCACATTGGTGATAAAATCTTTGGAATCTGAAATACAACTAAATTACATTAATCATGGATGTATTGAAAATTTATAGATATGATTAGGATAAAGAATATGTACAAATAATCATTTATTAAACAATTATTAAAAATAAACACATTATAATAATTAAATAATTACGTGAATAAATTCAATACATTAATTTTCTGATCTAGGGCTTTTGATTAGTAGGTACACATAACGATTTCATAATAAAATTAAAATTTCTATTATTTTTACTCAAAATAATTTATTATGAATTGAAATAAATTTATTTTTTTAATTCATAAAAAATAATTTACAAAGCCCCATAAATATTATTATTATATTCAAATAATTTTTATTATTTTGGCATTTTTTATTAATTATTCTACATGATCGTGCTTCAAAAAAACATTAAGGGGTTTTGGGTCATGGGATGACCTAGATTTGGTGGGTGAGTCCAGAAGAGACCATCCTGAAATGCCTTAGGTTGGTTTCACCCGAAATGTTGTGTGGTCGAGTGTAGAGTGGAACACTACATATGGTATATGTGGGTGGGTGGGAGGTGGCATGCAATTCACTCTAATATAATTTAAAACTGTTTTTTTAATTAAAATATTTCATCTACATTAATGTGGGTAACCCTATCCCAAATTATAGTCAGACATTTTGATGAACAAAACATATTTTTATAATTATTAGTTTTTCCTTCCAAATATATACATAATGTACAATTCCCCCTTTTTCTATACCTATAAAAAGTGGGATTTAATTTTATTTTATTTTCCACAGTGGTGTGGATTTTTTTCATCCTCCCACCAATGAACTATTATGATTAGACCTACTGGTAGTGAAACTCCTAGATAGTGATCCAATAACACTAGCCTTTTATAGCCTCACACACACACACACACATGTTCTTCAATTTCAATGCTCGAAAATACTATTTCGATATAATTATAATTTTGATGTGGCTATAACTTGGATTTACATACTTGAATTAATGTTTCATTAAAATAATTTTCACCATAATGACACCCTATACCTGAATTCAAATAAAATTGATTTAAACATAGAATAATTAAACACGTGATAGCTTGCATACCACTTATCATAAATAAGTTCACATTAGAGGCCTAAAATATAATAAATGTAAAATATTTATGCTATGATCAATGTCATGACATCATCTCCAGTGTAACAGTTACCTAGTAACCTCCTCAGGATCATATGTGATTAAATAATCAGAAAACTAAACTTGACCCATTACCTTTTTAAATTTGAATATGTGGGAATGTTCACACTATGATGGAGATCATCACTCAATTGAATTGAAATAAGAACCCTATAAGTAATATAAAAAAACTAAAAAATATTGTTGGTGAATTGATTTTATATTTTTCAGTGGTAGTACAGATAATTAATCATTCGTTCAATATAAATATGACCGCTGAAATACTATCACTTTGATTCCAGGAGGAAACATGGATTGTAGTGCACTGAAATACTGCTTATATCTCTATGAAGTAGAAGGTAAGATATAGGATCTCTAAAAATCATATTGTAACATCTCAGTATTTTAGATTAAAGACAAAACTATGTTCAATAACATGTATCACATGCAACACCAAGTTTAAATGAACTGAAAAATAATTTTATTTAAATAAGAATATTATAACCTAATCATTGGGTTCACGAGTGTGAATATTAATAACCAAATTATGAAAAATAAGTACATTATTTTTACATAATTGATTCCTCTAGAATTGGGGATGACCTCGTTGATTGAAGGTTCAAAAATTCTAATCGGTTTCTAATGGGTTTGTTCGTAGAACCGGAAACATCCAATGATTCCATATCCGTCTGGACCTACTTTCCAAAGGAAGGCACTCATTAGTTTTGGACTGATGAGGCTTAGGAATTTTCACTGGTCAAGAGGATGGGAGGTCGTACTCATCACACCATTTTGAGGGGAATTAATGTCTACTCCAGGACTCTCTTTATAGATTTATGTTATGTTTGTGAATCCTTATTACATTACCAAGTATAAAATGAGATTTCCTTTAAATCTGGAAATCAATGATTGATATGTAGGAAAGTTTTAGAATATTTTATATGTATTCGAGGATCTTCATCGAAAGAGAATTATTTGAATTTGTTAGAGATTCTTAGTCAATGGTATCCTTAAATACATAAAAGTCTCTTGGTCATTATGATGACCATACTGGTTTTAAATCCACTCAGTTGGGCACATGATGTTTATTTTCATTCAGAAGGACATGGATTATTTCAGAGTTGGGATCGTACCTGCGGATGGGCTACCTATGTATCCTTTGTTTTGGAAAAGGAATCAGAACCCACGTAGTTTGAGTAAGGGAGTATGATGTTTATGTATGATTGATGGATCAAAGAAAGATTTCATAATTACTGTTACACTCTAAGATAACGTGATTCATGCTCAGTGTGAGGAACAAAAGGTATTGGTAAAACCAGACAATTGTGACATGAAAGATGCAATCATAAGAAATGATGTTGGGCTTATGTATGTATGACTACCCAAATAGTTGACGATTAAGATTTACTTCAGGGAAGAAATCCCGGAACATGGTCCATAAAGTTATATGTGCTTCATGGATATTTGGATACTCTAATCATGGGGCTTATTCCTAAAAAACATTCCCAAGTTAGGAGGGGACATCTGATTGGGCTTTAATCTTGAGAAGGAAGCCCAGATCAAAAGTAAATTAGGACTGGTTAAGAGAAATTAAGACTGGGGCTTACTCCTAAGGAGGATTCCTATGTTAAGGGACTTGAAAAATTAAGGGACTTGGGGCTTACTCCTAAAGAGGATGCCCATTTTTGAGACTAGGGATTACTCCGGAAAAAGAATCCCAGGTTAAGAGAATTTGATTAAGGATTATCCATGAGGAGGATGCCTATATTTGGGAACTTGGACAGGGGCTTACTCCTGAAACGAAGGCCTAGGTTAAGGGAATTATGACTAGGGCTTACTCTTAAGGAGGATTTCCAAATTAATGAGGACTTTGAGACTGAGTCTTTCTCCTGAAAAGGAAGCCCATGTTAAGAGAACCATGGTTGGGGCTTACTTATGAGGAGGATACCCAAATGATGAGAACCTGAATTGGGGCTTACTCTTGAAAAGAATCTCAGTGATATGGATCCTCTCATCTTTAAAGGATGAGTTTAAAATGAATGAAATCTCTTTCCTTAGTTACATACAGATATGTACATCACTAGGTTTTGAGAGATATTCCATGGAATTTCTTTCAGATAAAGAAAGTCAATCTAGAAAACATGCCCTAAATGGCTTTGAAGAGTGTCCTGAAGGCTGAATCTTGAATAGGAGAGGTGGAATGGCATAAGAGAGGTGAAATGGGCTGGAAGGGTTCCCAAAAATAGAATGGTGTGCAAGTCCTGGGGTGTCGCGCAAGTACTGCATGGGTGCTCAAGTCTTGGTTGCGCAATTATACTTATGCGACACCTATATACATGGGCGATGGTTAACCAGTAGGGTAATACTTGGGTGATGCTTGACCAGAGCCTTTAGAATTATCCCAAGGTACTTTGAGAAGAGTGTCGCGCAATTTTCAATGAGTAGGTAAGGAGGCGTGCAAGTGTGCCCATTTCCCTTAAGGGTTAAACACTTAGGTGCACAAGTTTTAGTGAATTCTAACACGTAGAACATATTCCTCTTGTTTAGACCTTCCATTATAGGTAAAAAATTACCTTAGAAGTTTCAGAAGACTTGAAGAAGAGACTTGGGCGTTCAGAGCTCTGTATCTGAATTCTGGAAAAATTCCTCCTGAAATGGGGGGCCCACCAGGGGTATTTATAGGCTGAAGAAGACCCTGGGCGGTTTTTAAATAGGGCGCACAAGTCACTTGCGTGACTATTAGGGGGCGTTCAAGTGTACTTGCATGACAGTGAGGTAACATGCGTGACCTAAAGGTATTTGACTCCTTTTTCATTCCTAAGTCGATTTATTGTGTTTTCTTCAAAGGATGAATCAATTTGTGCTAAGTCATTTCCCTTTCCATTCCTTTGGACAATGTGATTAAATGGAGCATCAAAAAAATTCCCCCCTCAGTGTTGGATCTGAAAGAATATGTATGTGACTCTTAGGAAAATAAGAAAACCAAAGGGAAAGAGGCATGCAAGTGTTCAGTGTGTTACACTCGTCGTGCAGGTGCGAGTCGCGCAGGGCTTGAGTGCGCTGGCTGTAGGGGCACAGGTGGCCGGCTTAGCCTATATATATGTGCTCATTTGTCGTGCGTAGCATCAAATTTTGGATTTTCGAGCTCTCGCCGCACAGGTCAACTTCGTCGCACAAGTTTCTCTATTTTCTGCTTTTCCTTTGCTGTCGTGATGCTGTCAAGGTACCTGGATTTTCATGGTGATACTTGCACGGTAAATACTTGTGTGGCATATTATACTTGTGCGACACATATAGACTTCTGTTCCAAGATCAGACTTGCGCCCCTTAATTCCTTTTCCTTTTTTTTAAATTATTTCACAAATTTTATGAAAACTAATCTTAATTAAGGGTTAATTATTCAACTTTTGTGCAGATTCAAATGGCTCCCAAAATAATTGGAACGACTGATGAACTGGGAAAAAACGTCTTGATGATATTATGAACATCATTGGCCACAATTATTATACCATATTTGATAGCACTCTTCCAGATCTGGCCATGTATTTGAAGAAATATCACATTGATTTCCCACAAAGCACTTATCTGCCTTTGTACGGTTATTGTCATCTGCAAGAAGTCACTATTCCAGAAGCAAAGAACTATCTCCCATTTTCATGGATTCAGGATTACACAAACTTTTCTTCAGCAAATATCTCATGTGGAGGAGGATTTAAAAATTCTGTAATAGTGGAGAAGGCCCACATGATGCATCATATCCCTTGTATGCCAGATATGAAACCTCATAAGCCTGAGTTGCAAGAACATTTTCATCCTTCAATCTTCCAAAATGCTCAGATGGATCCATCCAAAGGCTGGAAGAAAAGTTGGGACTTCTGTCCTGTGAGAGGTGTGAAGCCAACTTGGATGTGGGCATACTGGGTGCAACAAACCTGTGCAGATTTTTTCGAGGATTTGAAAGGAGTGGCGATATATGAAGCCATCTGGGTTGGGCAAACATATGTTTACAGAAATGACAACTTCATGCTGGAGATACTCAGCCACTAGAGCCCAAAACCCAATTCTTTCCATCTAACACTTGTAGAAGTTTTCATCAGTCTATGGGATGTCCACAGGATCTCAGGGGCACGAATTTTTGAGCGACATGTTTGATGAATTCATTCCTCCCAAGGTGACTTGGAATGATTCATAGAAGACTCCTACTTTGTCATGGGAATTATTTAAAATATTCCACAGGCTCAAGAGTTCAGAGACCTCCTTAACTCATTCTATAAATGATATTCAACCAAAGGAGTGGATGAATATATTTCTTAATGAGAAGAAAGAGAAAAATCCAAAGGAGAAGGAGCTGAAGGAGAAAGGATCCAAGAAAAATAAATCCAAGGATAAGAGGCCCACACGTCCTACCACCTGCCAAAAAACCGAGAAGAGGGGTACTCCGGGAACATTTTGGCCAACTCTAGAAGTAGGAGAGTTTGAGAAATGTGGATATGAGGTGAATCAAAGGATCCCAAAGAAGACTCATCTGGCGGGATTCTTGGATTTGTGGCTCAGTGTTTATCTCTTTCCAGTCAGGGACTCGAAGGGAGGCGTCAGGCCAGGGACCTCCGTTATAGGAGCAAAGTTGGCTGAGGGAAAAATGGTTGGGTTGGATACCCCCATATTAGCAAATATTTACAGGAGTTTACTTCATGTCTTCATGGGTAAATATACATTGAGAATAGTGGGACCATTCCAAGTTTTATGGGGATGGATCACCACTCACATTATGACTTATAATGTATAGAATGGAGTACAAATTTATGGAAGTTCATTCAGGCCATCAGTGCAGGCAATCTCTGGAATTTCTCCATTCGATCTTAATGCCCATTACATGAAAGTGAAGCTGAGAATGTTTAAGGAATTCATATTCTTTCCCTATGGAAATCCGCTAACCGGGTGGTTTGTTGATGAATGAACAACCCACTTGGATTTGAGGGCATACATGCTGGCCTGCAGAGATGGTGCGATGGTCACCAGGATTGACGAAGAGATTATATGTGAGTCCTATGCTCTATATATATTTGCACTCCAATTCAAGTGTTTGAAATAGATTTCTATATCTCCCCATGTACATGTTAGGTTATAGAAACATCTGATGGTTGCTTGGAAACTGTGGTTTCTCATGTCTAGGGAGAAGACTGGGGCGGTGTTTGATCTACCAATTGAAAGAGCGGCACATAACTTGACTACATGGTATGCCGAGCACTGGATAGCATCATACCCTAAAGGGGTTCTGAATAACCTAGTTTATCAGGTGGGGAAAAGGAAGAGGACTGTAGAGAAAGAAACCCTTCCTCATGAAGGTGATGCATCCCCTCCTGAAGCTGATTCGCCTGATTCCACGTCTAGGACAGATTCACCGGATTCCCATGATGGGGATGATGAGGCACAACAAGTAGCAAAGAGGCCTCGTGCCTGATATAATCCTCCGGTCATAATCAAAATACCAACTCCATCAACTCCTGGTGAGTTACTTGATTGTGGTAATTTAATCACCATCACTTTATAAAGAGATAAGTCTTATTTTCTTATTCTCTATCTTTAGTTGCGGGATCTAGGGAGAAATTGAAGTCGAAGATTGTAGGACCTTCCTCGCAGCATAATGGTACACGCATAGAATATCTATGACCAGAGGATATCCAGACATGGTAGAGTTTATACTATGGTATTGAAACTGCCTGGCTAGATTTATGCAAGGGGATGCAACTCCCTGGAAGAGGGACTCTTCTGGCTTCTACCGATATTAATTTCGAAGATAGCCCCGATGAAGTGTAAGCTTATATCAGAGAGCTGAAAATGCTCATATATGCCACCAATAATTCCATTCCTATCACCAAGCTGGTGAAGGAAATGATAGATCATGGCGTCGTTGAGGGGACTGATGAGGAGTGGCACGATTACGTGGCCCCTGAAGATGTAAGTTTTCATTCATTATTTTCTTTGCAACTTTATTTCTGTCAAAGCTTAGTTACTCAAGGAAGTTATTTTATTCATCTTTCAGCTTGCAAAGAAAGAAACTAATGAGGTTCCTTTGCCACAGTATAGCCCTGGTGGTACTGCCATCGGGGCTGCTGATGAATCTCCTCGTGAGTCGGGTGAGATATCTCCGGGACAGCTGACCATGGATGAGTTGGACATGGATTTCCATTCTTCCATTCTGGTACCTATAATGGAGACGGCCGACACTCCCAAAAATCCAAATAAGCAAAGGCATCGGAGGAAGAAGTCCACAACTAAACGCTTCATCAGTTGTGGTAAGTCCTTCAGATAATAATGATTTTTAAATCATGAAACATATTCCTCATTTTTTTTGGATTTCAGGGGATTCTTCAATTTCCCCTCTGAGGGAGAGGAATGATCCTCCTCTGAGGACCACAGAGGGTGCTGTGGAACAATCGCAAATTCAGGCTGACTTGGATACTCCTAGAAAAGAGCCAGCATCTACCCCCAATATCCCTCCTTCTATTGTTTCAAGAAGAGAAGAACCCACTTCTGGTAAGTTAACAATGCTTCATAAAATGTTGAATGAAACATCTACTAACTTCCATTCTGTGATACTTCAGGTTCAACCCATGTATTAGAGCTTTTGGCGGCTATTGAAACTGATGTCTCAATTTTATTCGATGATGTTGTCCAAGGTCAGGGACCACAGGATGAAGGTCGCCAAGAAGACACATCCAATGCTCCCACTGGTGGGACTAACCATGATTTTGAGATGACATTAGATGAAATGATGGAACTTGGTTCATATATCGAAGATTTTATAAATCATGTTAAATTACCATGTAATTAAGATGATTATGAACGTGAGTGTTATCCTTCATCCTATTAAGAATAACTTCTTAATACATGTCTAATCATGATTGGTTCAAATGTGTAGTTTTGTCTGAGCAAGCTGCTGAACTACCCATGCCTGAAGGGGGTACAAAAACCCCTACCATTGCAGAGACATTAACACAAGTGGAGCTAAACCCAGTACAACTTCCTCAAACTCATCTTGAAAATCCTTTAGAAGCTAGGAAAGATGGGGAGGAGCCTTTTTAGGTTGCGAATCTACCATTGGGTAAGGAATAACAATACTTGTGATTGTACTTAATTTGCAAGAAAACAGATTATTTTGGTATCCTTTGAAACTAACAAAAGATTTCAATTAAATTTTCAGGGCCATCAATTTCAGTGGCTAGATCTGGAGGTGAGGCCATAGCCTCCGCCCCAATGGGAATTGAATGTGAAGAAGCTCATTTATGGGGGAAGTAGCAGAACCAGGCACTTCCCTAAGTGTATTAATCCCAGATTATACTCCCCCCTTTGATAGTGATGTTGATTTGGACCCTGAAGTTCAAAAGGAATTCAATTTTCACGACACAAGGCATGGAAGAACATATGGAAAATCATATCTAAAGTGCCTCTAGTGGAGATTCCATCGAATATTCCCTGGTTGTCATCCCTATTTTTCATATTGGGACTTGGAGGTTTTGGATCTGAAAAGATCCATGCCGCAGTGAAACAGGTCATTTTCAGGAGGGAGAAGGAGAAAAAGTGTCGCGAAGATCTGACTAGGGTGAAACTGTCAGCCAATATTAGTGAATTTGAGGCTGAAATATCCCGAGTTGATGCTGACTATGCTGCCAAGATGAAGGAGTTGATGCATAAGATCAAATATAAAGTCGTCCAGAAAATGAACCTTCAGCTACAGTTAGACGTTGTTACTGGGGAACTTGACCAACTCAATAATTCTTTGGAGGGAGCTCAAACGAATGGTATGAAGGACATTGTGGATTCCAAGAAAGCACTCCATCAGGATGATAAGAGTGAAGTTGGTCGGGTGCGTGAGCTTCAAGTAGCTGTTGATGAAGCTCGGGATGCTGTTCATCAAGTGAAGACTTATGTTGATAGCCTCTTGTAATTTCATAGAAAATAGAAGAGACTCCAGTCTGTGGATGTCCTTCTAATTATTGTGCATCAAATGGAAAGAATTCTTTCATCTTTAATCACTTGTGCACGTATTTTCCTACTACCTACTTTAGAATTTACCTACGCCAATGATCCTAGTAAGCATAGTTTGATTTTTAATAGGATTAATATAAATAACCCTACAATATTTGAATATTGTAATTGCTCAATATTACCTAAATCATAAAAATTGTATGTTTAGTGAGCTAGAACATGACTTTTATTCAGATTTCCTTTTTCTTTTGTGGGATGTTTAAATTCATTCACGTCGGACATAAAAAATGAAAATGTTTAAGGTTGAAATAGCTTTGACCGAATGAATTAGAATTGAATCAATTCCTTGAAAATTAATTTGGAAACACATTACCACGGCCAAGTATGAAGGAAAAATGTAAAATATGACTTAAGAAAATTTGAATCTAAGGAATGATATGAAAAAGAGCTAAAAGGCATCAGAAGAAGTAGTTCCCAAAAATGAAGTTACCATTATTTAACAAACCCGTTAGGAGGTTGAATTATACAGGGCCACCTAAGGGCATTGGCAGCATAGTCAAATAAATAGCATCTTTTGGCTGACAGGTCCATTATGTAAACTACTTATGCAAGGCCTCTTAAGGGCACGTGCTGCATAGTCAGGAAAAAGAACTTTCAGAAATTTACTTTTATACTGCTAAGAAGCCAGTGAAGGTTTATTGGGATTCAACTTTTCCAAAGTATAGAGTTTTCTATATGGAAAGAGGTACTTGAATATGGAAAAGATATTTCCAAAAAATATTATCAAAGAACTGGATGAATATCACTCTTACGAAGGTCTGACCCAAACGTAGGGAAGGAAAATATAAACCATAGACTGGAATACATTCAAATCATGAAAATGGATATGGGACAAATATGTTAAGGAAGACTATTTTTTCAGATCCCTATATATCGTCATTAAGACAACTAAGGACAAAAAAATGGTTTTAGTCCTAAGAAAGATGTTACCGTTATTTAAAAAACCCGTTATGGGGTTGAATTATGCAGGGCCGCCTAAGGGCATTGGATGCATAGTCAAATAATAGCATCTTTTGGCTGACAGGTCTGTTATGTAGACTATTTTTGCAAGGCCGCCTAAGGGCATGTGTTGCACTATAAGGGAAAATAATTCTCAGAATTTGGACTTTTTTGGATTAGATGTCAAGAAAAAAGGGTTATGAAGATCTACAAATATTTAAGGTTAAGATTTATGACACAGATAATGGGAATTTTTCAATGTATATAAAAGATACATAGATAAATGTTAACCATAATCACGTTATGGCCGGGTCCTTAATTGAAATTTTGGACATCACTACATATCCCATAAGGATGGGAATCAAGCCATACGTAGTTCTTGAACTACTGTTTAATGTCTTGTGGGACAAAAGGATTAGAGATCTCAGTTTAGGGTCATAGAACTTGGTCCATTATAAGAAATACATAGTGTGTGTTTTCATTTGGACTTTTCAGCAAGGGGACTAAAAGTGGAATTTGGGGTTAGGCCCAAAAGACTTGGTGCTGTATTAGAGGGACACTCGAACGTTCCTACGTATCCCATAAGTATGGGAATCAAGCCCATGTAGTTCTAGAAATACCCTTTGTACATATTTGGTTCGTACAAGTGAAGGGTGAAAGGGGACTTTAGTGCAATGTTAGTTTGACCCAAAATAAAAGGTTTGGGCATTTCCATGTATGCATGAATTCTTTGGAATAAAACATGATTGGAGATCAATGGAAATAATTATTTCCTCTCAGGTGAGGGTGTCAAAGAATGTTGTAGTTTATTGTCATACCTGACAAAAAATGTTGTACAGTTTAACGTTATATAGCAAGGATGAAGTTGAACCAATGTAAAGATGTTTAGTTTGGGGGAAGTTTCACAAATCAACATCGTACGAGATGGAGGTGAACTAATGTGAAGAGATTGGATTTGGGATTTAATCTTGGGAGGTTGCCTATGTACCCATCCTAGAAGGAAAGGATCAAAGTCCGCATAGTTCAATTAAAGAATGAATTAGTGATCATGTTGTTCATGGGGACAACGACCTAAAAATGGTGTTGGGACTTATGTATGGTTAGCGGCCCAGAGAGGGTGTTATGGTTGAAGTTTTCTCTAAGCTCACGTGAGTCATACTCAGTGTGAGAAATAAGAGGTAGCAACAATCTAAACGATACATAGTTTAATGTCATGAAGGACATATGAAGGAACTATGCAGTTTAAAGTCTTGTAGTTTGGACTATTGGTGCTACACAGTTTAGTGTCATGCAGTAAGGACAAAATACAGTTTAACGTCATGTAGGACGTATTAATGGATTTCTGTACATTTTAGCATCATGCAGTTAGGATGATGGGGACAATACAGTTTAATGTCATGTTTGGAAAAAAGGGGAGACTATGTAGTTTAATTTCATGCAGTAAGGGAAAAAGAGAACAAATTTTAATGTCATGTTGGATGTATTAGGGAGTTTTTCACAGTTTAACATCATGTTAGATGAAAAAAAAGTATGATACAGTTAGAGTCATGTAGGAAGAATGTGCGAATAGTTTAATGTCATATGCACGGACCGTTGGTTATGCAGTTTAACGTATTGCTGGACGTAAGGGACTTCTGTAGAGTTTAGTGTCATGTTTTCTGGACATCACAGTTTAACATCATGTTGGACATAAGTGTCAATAGTTTAAATTCATATGCATGGACCCTGGATGGTGCAGTTTAACATCGTGTTAGATGTAAAGGACATGCATATAGTTTAAGGTCATATGCATGGACCGTTGATGATGTATTTTGTGTTTATACAAAATACTTATTCAGAAATCTGGCATTGGTGGGAGTAGTGATGAGTTCTCCATCCATTGACATTAAACAATAAGCTCCATTGGAATATACCATATGTATTGAATAAGGTCCTTCCCATTTTGGTTCGAGCTTGGGAGGTTTCTTTCCTGGTATCATTGGAGTTCTGAGAACCAATACCAGTTCTCCCTGAATGAATGAATGAAGATGAACTTTTTTGTTGAAATCTCGCGCTATTCAATTCTGATAAACTTCTAAGTGGTGTAGTCTACAGAATCATTTCTCATCTAACTGTTCCAATTCATCCAATCGCTTTTGAGATTGTTCATCTGTAGATGATTGATCACAAATGGCTACTATAAGTGAAGGTAGTTGAGCTTCAATAGTCAAGACTGGTTCCGTTCCATATACTAGTGAATATGGAGTTGACTGCGTTGCAGTGCAGGTGGTGGTCCGATAATCCCATAAAGCATGAAAGATTTTATCAGGACATGACTTATTATCTTTATCCACCATATTTTGTAGAATGTTTGAAAGAGTATTTTTGAAGGCTTCTATCTGGCCATTGGCCGCTGCATGATACCGAGATGAATGATTGGATTTGATGTTGTATTCTTGATACAACTTCATCACCTTAGATGAACGTAATTTGGTGCCATTTTCCATAAATTTGGAATGAGGGACACCAAATCTGGTAATGATGTTAGACTTGATGATGCTAACAATGCATTTAAAACTAACTTCTTTGAGAGGTATTTCCTCTACCTATTTGGAAAATAAGTCAGTAGCAGTAAGAATATACTTAAATTGCTTGGCCGTAGCTGAAGGGTAAGGTCCCACCAGATCCATTCCACGTGTGGAAAATAAACATGAGTATTTAGCTATATGAAGCAACTCTGGAGGTTGATGAATGATGTTGGAATTTACTTGTCATGAATAACAGTTCATTGTGAAATCAACACAATATTGTATCATTGAAGGCCAACAGTATCCAAGCCTTCGAATCTGATCAGATAGTCTATGTCCAGACTGGTGGGCACCACAGACTCCTGCATGCACTTCTTTCATGACAGCCATTGTCTCTTAACCATCAATGCATCTGAAGAGAACGCCATCAAAACCATGATTGTATAGAATTTTCTCTAGGTGATCTGGGCTATCATAAAGAGTAAAATTCACCACATGTCGCCATATTTGTTCTTTCCCAGCTCTATCTGGTGGAAGTGTTCCATTTTGATGGTATTCCCTGATAGGTGTCATCCATTCTGTAGTATGACCATATGGATTAGGAATGGGACTAAATTCATTGATCTCCTCTGATCTAGTTTGAACATAAGGTGAAATTTTATGATGGTCGGTAATACTGATGGTTGTTTTTTCCCGATTTGGATCTTCCAGAGCTGTGGCTATATTAGCCAGTGCATCAGCTTGAGCATTTTGTGATCGCGAGACATAAGAAAATGTCGGTTCCGAAGGGAATTCCATCATTAACTCTCTGACGTAATCATTCAAAGGGTTTAGTTCTTCTTTTCTGATTTCATAATCCCCATTGAATTGTTCCATTACCAGGTCTGAATCACCTTTCACCTTTAAGTGATTCACTTGTGCTTGAAGCGCTAATTCCAATCCTGCAATAAGAGCTTTGTATTCCACTTCATTATTTGTACCACCTCCCAATAATGAGAAGGAATAAGGTAGCAATGCCTTTTCCAAGGAAATGAGTACAACTCCTAACCAAACTTTTTTGAATTTAGAATCCTCCATTTTTCTTCCTGTTAGACTTCTAGAAGCACCATCAAAGTCCATTTCCCATAACTTAGGAATTTCCTGAATAGAGAAGACTTCCTCATCAGGGATTTCAATATCTGAATATGTATCTTCTACTGAAGGATTTTCAGAAAGGAAATCATCCAGAGCTAGGCCCTTTATTTCCTTTTGAGACATATACTGAATGGCGAACTGCTACAAAATAACTGCCCACCTTGCCAGACGTCCTGTAAGCATTGGAAGACTAAGGATGAATTTCAGTGGGTTATTGCGAGATACCAATTGGACCTTGTGATGTTTCAGGTAGAGTCCCAACTTCTGAACTGCAAAGATTAATGCTAGGTACACTTCTCAATATTTGAATATCGGGTTTCTGCTTCAAGCATAGTCCGACTGAGATAGTAGAGGCTGTTTTCATTCCCAGCATCATTCTTTTGAGCAAGAAAAGCACCCAATGATCGCTCTAGAGTTGTTACGTAGAGGATAAGTGGCCTTCCTTCAATAGGTGGCATAAGTAGTGGTGGACTGAAGAGGTATTTCTTGAGAATATTGAATGCTTCTTGACATTCTTCAGTCCACTAGTAAGTTACTCCCTTCTTCATCAATTTGGTGAAGGGTAAACTTATTCCTGCCAAATTGGAGATGAAACGCCAAATATAGGCTAAGTGCCCTTGAATTCATCTTAATTCATTCAAATTTCGAGGAGGTGACATACCAAGGATTGACTTGGTCTTCTCAGGATCGACTTCAATACCACAATGGTGTACAACAAAACAGATAAATTTTCATGAGGTTACCCCAAAAGCACATTTTAAGGGGTTCATCTTTAAATTATGTTGTCGAATCATGGGGAATATGACTTTCAAATCATCCAAGTGATTAGAAATTTGTTTGGATTTGACCACCAAATCATCCACATAACATTCAACAAAATTCCCTAAAAATGTTTGAATATACGATGCATGGCACACTGATATGTTGCGCCTGCATTCTTTAAGACAAAGGGCATTACCCGATAGCGAAGCACACCTTGAGGGGATCTGAAGGCTATAGATTCCTCATCTTCTGGAGCCATTCGGATTTGATTATACCTGGAATATCTATCCATGAAGGAGAGTGCTTCATAACCAGCTATTGCATCAATTAAGAGTTCTATAATTGGAACTGGAAAATCATCCTTAGGACAATGCCGATTAAGATCTCTGAAATAGATGCAAACTCTAATTTTCCAATTATTTTTTTCACTGGGACAATATTAGCCAACAACTTGGGATATTGAACTTCTCTGATGAAGTTAGCTTTGATGAGCTTATCCACTTCAGCCTCAATTTTGGAAGCATAGGTTGGGTGTGTTCTTCTATCAGCTTGTTTGAATCCTCGATGTTCTTATGGAAAACCGAAATGATGAGTGGAAACATCAGGATCAAGCCCTAGAATCTCTGTATAGTTCCATGAAAATATATCTCAATTTTTCTTGAAAAAGGAAATATACATCTCTTTCTCTTAAAGATTCATAGCCGCACTAATTAAAGTGGGGTGTGGATCTTCTTTAGTACCCAGATTGATTTCTCTGAGTCCATCCATAGTGGTAGAGATACCCTCTTCAAATGTTAGAGGAGCATCTCTAAGATCATCCTCTTCTTCTTCAACATGTGTTACTTCTTCTCTTTTTACTTGCATAGTAGATGATAAAGCAGAATTTCCATGATCAGAAGATATGTTAAAATTTTCATATCTTGAACAAGAATCTTCCATTTCTGACGTGATTGATGATGAAGGGTCTTCCTTGGGTAATATAAAGGAGATGATGGATTGAGAATCGAAATCATCCTTTACTTCTGACATTTCTATAACTTCCTCTAATTTGATTGGTGAAGTATAGACTTGATGGATTTCGGTAGATTAAATGAAGGCATCTCCATTTGAGCTTTCATCATTTACTGGTGGATCACTAATTTCTCTGATGTTGTCTGGATCGATTGTCGTAATTGACATTCTGGATCGTTCTATAATAGTATTCTGATTTGGGTCTATCCTGTCAATTTGAATGATAGGCAACACATAATCTATACTCACATGTGTAAATGGATTTACTGGAATCATTTCCAAACCATATGGAGCATTAACTTTGGTAATCTCCCTTGTTTTGGATTTCTCCTTTCCCATCATGTGATAGAATTCCGCCTCAATGTATTGAGATTCACATGTCTTGAACGGGGCCTTATCACCATATAATGTCCCAACTTGACCATCGAAACAATATTTGAGACATTGATGTTATGATGAAGGGATAACCGCAAGTTGATGTAGCCAGGGTCTTCCAAGAAAGATGTTGAAGGCTGAGTCTTGATCAAAAACCATGAAATTGGAATTGGATACAAGATCTCCAAACCGATTTCTGAGTGTAACTTCGCCCAGTGGTTCTTGTTAATTTTTATCATATCCTTGTAACATCATAGTAGAAGGAGATAAAACAGATTCTATGAGGCCCAATCGATGAAGTGTACGAATGGGCATGAGGTTGACTCCTGAACCATTGTCAATGAGAGCTCTTTGGATGGCTACACCATTGAACTTTCCAGATAAGTACAAAGGTTTAATATGCCCATGCACAACATCATCTTTATCTTCAACTGTGAAAGATATCACTGCATGGAATTCCGCAGGATTATTTTAAACATTTTAGGCTTCAGCTGTAGCAATTTCAGTCTCAAACTCCTGAGAACTTGACAAAGCCTCAATGAGTGCCTCTCGAAGATATTTTGATAGATTCAAAGAATCCAGAATGGATAAATTGTCCGGTACTTGGGATAGGTGTTTCAATACATCATTCTTTTGATCAAGAGGTCTGTGTTTCCCAACAGGAACATGTGGTTTAACAGGTTCCTTGGAAGTTGATGCTTTAGCAGTTGATGCATCTTGTATCGAGATATGAGTTGGCAATATTCATGGCTTTGGAAGATTAGACCGATTAGATCCATTTACTTGCTGAGTGGACGTAGATGGAACCCCCAACCGATCCTCCTGAATAACTCTTCCAGGACTGAATTTTATATTGGTGGAAGAACATGCTTGTTCTTGTTGATATCACTGAAGGGCTCTGCCACGATTTTCTGCTGTATACACAGTTCTATAAGGGGTAAAATTGGAATAGTGGCTTCTGGGATATCCCTGTCTTCTTCTATATCCCTGACCTTTGGAACTCCCTTTGATTCCTCTGTTTGATACAGGGAACCCAGGTTCATCAAGATCGAAACTGTGACTGGAATAAGGATATGTTATGTGTATCATATTAACAGAACTGAAGATCAGCACTTCATCTGATGAAGACTCTACCTGATTAGCCTATTTAGGTTGTTCCGTTTGGTGGGGCGGTACCTGTTGCTTTGAATTAGATGGCATGAAATCTTCCAGAGTCAAAGACAGCTTAGGCTTTTACACATATTCATATTCCCCTAATTTCTTTTCTTTCTTTGAACTATGCTGCCCTTTTGAGGATTTTCCCTCTGAAGTGGATTTTTTATGGCATCCATAGAAGAAGACACAATTGGTTTCTTCAATTGCGTTCAAAAAATGACATGAGTTCGGTTGATCATTTTCTTGACCATCCAATCATCATATTTCTGCGCATTTTTCTTTTGACTTCTTTCCATTCACCTTCTTCCTCTGGAATAGTAGCAGTGACACATGCTACCTGGGCTAAAGAGCATTTTAGTTTGACTTGTCCCGAGTCGACCATCTTTTGCAGGAGGTCTTCGAAGAAAACAAACTCCTGGATGGGAAGCCCCAACATTTGATGAAAGGGGAAATAATTGGGATGGTCTTCATCTCCTTCCTTGTATGGCCTTTTGGGCCTTGGCAACTGAACCAAATTATTTTCTAGAGCCGAAATGAAGTAGCCAATAACTTTTTCATTTCGGAAAGAGTAAACAATTCACTTCAGATCCTCAAATTGTTTTCGTCTTGGATCTCTTTGATCATCTTGAAGAAACGGCCTCTGTTGTTGGTTCTAAAGAGGTGGAGCCCTTCGAGAAGATGATGGTTTTGAAGTAGAAGTAGGTACAGGTGCTTGTTTAAGCATAACTATAGCAGTTTCTGCTTTACCCATTCTCCTTCCTGGATCTGATGGAATTACACGAGATTTAGCCTTAGTCTATATGAGGGAATCTTTAATCTGGTGAGCGATTAAGGTAAGGCCTTGAAACCCTCCTATGTATTTCAAAGGGATCAACGACGTGCGTAATTCGTCATGTAGATTTTCCACATAGATTGGCAATAGTTCTTCTTGAGGGAGTGCTAAGCTTAGGGAATATGTTAATCCCTTCTAGCGAGAAATGAAATATGAAACCCCTTCATTCCCCCTTTTCTTACAGTTTTTAAGATAAAAAACTTTTTTCTTTGGAAAATTTGAGCTGAAATGAAGAAGGAATTGTTGAAGGAGATCTTCCCATCCAGTAATTGATCGGGATTGTAAGCTTGTATAACAAACAAAAGCCGGTCCTTGCAAGGTTCTCACGAAGCATCTGAGTTTCACTGCTTCTTGTTGTTCTGGAGTTCCCATCATTGGATTGCTACAAGACACGTAATGTGTCAAATGTTGTTCAAGATTGCATGATCTATTGAAAATAGGGAATACATTGTTCCCAAAACATGATGGGGGAAGAATTGAATCTATCCATTCTGGGTAAGATCTCTTTTCTGGTTAAACCTGCACACACTTCCCTTCCATAGTCTCTAACCAAGATGTTAATGACTCAATGGTAGTTATTAACTTTTTTGAAACATCTGGTTGAACCTGGACTTGGGAAGGTGTGATAATTGGAGTTTGGACAGGTATGGTGGCCAGTACTGCAACTGATGATAGCACCACCGATTGTTGTTGCACTTGACCCGTAGGATTATACATGTGAGGGTGTACTGATAGAGGAAGATATTCTTGATCTATCTCAGTAAATGCAAAAAACTCCCTTGGATGACTGACTCTAGCATGCTTAGGAAGAAGACTACCTTGAAGTAGTTCTACATTCATCTTCCTTAAATCCTTCATTTCTTACTCTTGTTGCGCAAATCATTGCTCTAGTGAGAGAGATTGGTCGTATCTAGAGGATGTATATGTATCCTAATTCATTCCCCTCCCTTTGTTAGATACCGTTCGGAGAGGGGGAAGTGGTTTTCTTGAGGATTACCTAGGTTTTGAGTAATCCTTTGATTTCTTGTATGCACACATTCTTCATTTGTGTCTGTGCCTATAACTTCTTGAGCAGGAAACTCTTCATCTGATCCCTCTAAGTGAACCTCATCTGGTGGATCCGCAACAACATTATTGATGACATTGATTGATGCATAATGCATTGCATCCCTTCTATCAACATTTCTGTGATATTGTCTTCTACCATGCCCCTAATGAGACATTTCCTTTTCTTGATTTGATCCCTTAAAAACTTCTTGGAGAACCGTAATTTGGAGAGAATCTCATAATAATTTGGCTCTTCATACCTCTTGAGGATTCATCCCTAATCAAGAGAAGACTGACTTTCTCTGAATGAGGGATTGAGGATTTGAAAAAGTCCCCAGTCCGGTGGACTGGGGCAGTTCCTGCTATCTTTGCTCAACTCCTCGAATCCTATTTTTTGATTCTGAGGGTTGGGTTAAAAGAGTCCCTAGTCTCGCAAGCTGGGGTGGTTCTTGACATGCTATATCTGAGACTTTTTTGAAAGCACTCATGATCTTGTGGACCTTAGTCCAGAAAAAAGCTGGATGCATCAATCGACATCCACTTTTCTCAACTGGTTCAAAAGACCATTGGATGATTTCTAAAACTTCTGTCACTTGATGATGTGTGTGCTCTATACGAGAAGTGTAGAGACCCGAAGCTTGACATACATGGACATTACATTACTTTTTCGGAATACCTAGTACATAACAAAAACAGACACACAAGGACCGTAATAGTTTAGTGTCTTTGGAAACTCAGAATATAAACTTCTAATCATGTTGAAATATCATCAAAAACTCCCATAACGATCTTCCCCTTTTTTTCCTTACCTAAAACCTTTCTTTATTTCCTGGAAAAAATAAAACATAAAAAGGGTGATCTCAAATGCTCAGTAAGGGAAAACATAGGGATCATAAAACAATCCATAAACATTTGAAAGCAAAAACATGAACATGAAATCTAAACATTTAAACCTTGAGCAATGACATAAATCTTGGAAGTACGTAACGCATATATCATAAAGGAACATAAATCACGATAAAATAGAATGGGAATAAAACATGTAATTGTGGAAACTATTTAGCACTTGTTATGATTTCCATAGTATCCAAGGCATTGCGGCCATGACCATCTTAGTGGACAAAGTCCCTTTTTGAATCGAGTTCACTCCTCGTTTCAGTCCTGTAACACTGAACCGAATTAACTTACCATTCCATCCATGCCTATCTCATGAGATATAAATCTTTACCCAATGAATTGGAGGGAGATATAGGTCCCACCCATCTTATAATGAAATCATTCTTACTTGTGCCACAAAATAAACATACATCATTCATAATAACCCAACGAATAAAATGGGTTTCATAAACATCATCCCATCATCACATAATCCATATAAAATAAATGGATATCATTTCATAATAAGAAAAGTGAAACAATGTAAATCATTGAGACATTATACTTGAAACATAAACATATTAAATAATGTCATCATATATGGAAAATGGTTTTGATAAAACACTTGAAAAGAATTCTTGAGGAAAATATCCTTTCTTCTTAAAAATCATTTTCTTTTCAAAAAATGTCATGAAATTTTAAAAGAAATGGATCTTGTTAAAAATAGTCATGAAATATTTTGGAGTAAGCTTCATGAAAATAAGGCTTTATAAAACCTTAAAAATCTGGTCACGCTATATAAGTTAAAAATAACATTTTTCTCGTACTTTTGTCAGAAAAGTCAAAAAGTACCTCGTAACATAAACAAAAGAAAGATTCCTTACATAACATGTAGTAAAAGTGAAAATAGGTAAAAAGGACATTAAACATACATAAATACATTTTTAGAAAACATGGACATGGATGATAACAATAACCCCAGTAAATACTTACGTATATGTAATCTCGGATAAAAATGAGATTTGCAAAATTATCTCTTACCTTTGGTCTGATATGCTTCGTATGGATCCGAACCTCCTGTACAATGATTTAAATAATGTCATTGACTTATTACATAATCAAATTCATTGTTATGATATCAAATATGTTTCACTTATGACTTTATAATACCTGTTATTTTGTAAATTACATGTTAAAGCAGCGTTTTGGGTAAAATCATTTCATTTATCGTATGTGTTTCGACTTGTCGTTCTTGATATTATTAATTATATCCTGATTTACATAATTGAAGAATGTAAAACATGATTTATATATAATATATATTCATTATATACATAAATATTATAGATCGATAAAAGGAATGAAATACACCGTTCAGGGAGACGGTAGGCCCTACGTACACATGAACGATGTTTTCGTTTCCTTATTGAATTGAATGAAATTAAGTAGATGACATACATATATATACACATAAATCCAGTATCATTATTATTTCATATATTTTATTATTACTTATTATATATATACTTTATAATCATTAATGAATGGTTAACATGGAGAATGAATCTCATCGCATCGTGGAGACGGTAGTTCATACGTACGCATGAGTGATGATATCATTATCATGATCGTGGAATTGCATTTAAGTGTATGTATAATATTTCAGAATAAATATCACTTTTCAATAATAATAATATATAGTCATTTATTTACACCATTATACCAATCCAAGTAATGTGGTGGTCGAAAATAGATTACACCACGGCATGGAGACGGTATTCCGTACGTACGCACGCGCGGTGATTTCATTTTCTGTAGGATGGATAGATGGTGAAATAGGTTTTTTTCATAATTATAAAAACATATCAGTATATTATTTATACTGGTGTTATTACTTCATAATTAAACAAGTAATGAAGAAGAAGTAGAAGAAGAACTAATGTTGAAATAATCGGTAATGGATATTACCTCTTCTTTCAACACGCCTTTTTGAAACTTCTTCTTTGGGCCCTAAGATTGTTATTTGAAGAAGACCAGAACCTCTAGGATGTTTCTAGTGAAGTGGAGAAGAGAAATTGGCTGGGGTTGTCCAGTATTAAGGCTCAACGTCGTGTGAGGAAGAGAGGGAGGAGGTGCTCTTTTATAAGGGAGGAGAGGGGCACCTTTGGAATAACAAAAAATATAATTTTATTATAAGGTCATATTCGGTTATTAATAGCTCCAAATTGAGTTATTTAGTAGATAAGGTGGGGATGGGTCGAAATCCTCACATCCAATAGAATTTAGACAAGTTTAGGTTTCTATTTTAACCTTATCATTTAGATTTAACTTTAAGTTAAATAATTTTTCTTTTACCGTATCTTCTTGTTTTCTTACACTATAAGGTTAATAAACTTACAATAACAAGACAAACGAACCCCACGTTGTTTATTGTTAATATATATAACCTTATCTAAGTCATTTGGCTGAACGTTAGATTTTTAGGAATAAAATAACAATTAATAATATAATATTTGTTTTAAAAACTATTTTATGTCAATTTTGACACTATTTGGTAATTGATTTTTGTGAAAACCATAACAGAATGATTAGTTCTAAAACAGTTAACTAAATAAATAAAAAAATGTCATGTTAACCTATATAATTAGTTTAATTCATAAAAAGTCTCAAATTACATTTATTTTGGTATTTATAACATCAATTATGTCAATATTTCATTAATAAGATAATTAATGCATCATCATTGTGTCATAAATAAATTAAAATATTAAATGTCTAAAAATTATAAATAAAACTCAATTATATAGGAAATATTTTTAGCTTTCTAATGAATATTTATAGTCTAATTTATCTTATGAATAACCCTATATTAAAAATGATTTAGTTATTAAACTTTGATTTTAACTATTTTAACCCTTCTTTAAATAAATTAATAATAAATGTCCTAATCTAATCCATGTGGGCCTAAATGGTAATATTTTATTTCTATGGTTGTTTTGGGTCGAACTACACTTATCCAATTGAATTAGTACATGTGTTAGGGTAATAATAATATCTTTTTTACCCTTCATTACCCTATTTACTTTTAACCGTGGTAAAAAAATGTAAAAAGTTACCATTCATAAAAAATTATTTTAATCTCATTGAACCACATTTTAATCCTTGATATTAACCGTGTCTCTCGTATTTTAAAAATTCCACTCACAGAAGCGGTAAAATTATGTTTTATGTGAATTTGGAAATTCCCCTAGTAGTTGGGTAAAAGGCAGTGAAAAGTTCAATAAGATTTCTATATATCTAAAACTATTATAAAATGACTCCAATGACATAAATTGATCTTATATAGGTATTATGTATCAATTTTGACCTAAAATAAATTTAAATAAAATAAATTATTATTTAAATAAAAAGTCGGTTTTCGAATAGTAACCCAGTGTTTTCACTATTCATCAAAAATTGAAAGTTTTCAGAAAAATACCAAAAATTTACCCTAGGCTAATTTTGATATTCTGAATCCACAAATGAAGTCCATTTTGAAAGATAAAATTTATAAAATTTCAAAAAGTGGGTATTACTATTCATAACGGCTAGTTTATATAACATATCGTTGTTTAGAGAAACTCAGTATTGCGTAAAACACATGATATCGTGGAAGGTCACGCTTGGGTGTAATGCAAGTCAAGTCAGGGATGCGTGTTGTGTAAGCTACTTTTGGTGTAGCATACAACAAAAGACTTCAATGAAATTTAAAAAAATGATTTTCATAAAATCTTGGGGTGTTACATTCTACCCCCATTAAAATGAATTCTACCCTCGAAATTCGTCGGGGTTATAAATGATTTACTAATCGAAAGTCTCTTTAATATAAACCCACATCGTAAAAATAAATACCAAAAATTATCTTTAAAAAATAAAGTATGAAACGTAACAGTTACCCAAATTAACTAATCACTGGGTTTCCACATAAGAGAACATAAGTGAATATATAGATATGGAAGAGAAATCTAACCATCATGTTCTGATGGAGAGTGGTAGAGATCATGTCTATGAAAAAGCCAACAATCAAAAAGCCATAGATTTGTGTTGATCTAAGTTATCATCTGATTCATCGGATATAAGGGCACTAGGACAACATTTTTGGTTTTCAAGATCATTTCCCTAAAGTTTAAGAAATTGGAATTAGAATAAATATGTTCATGATTTTGGTACAGTCTCACTGTTGGTCGTTCCTTGGACAATTTCCACTTCATCTCTTAAATAAATGAAGTTCAATTTGTCATTCGTGAAGTGTTAGAAGATCATGTGATAGAATGATGGGTCATTCCATCTGTCTCAAACAAAAGGTTTGAAAAAGTTTTCAAAAACACATAAGTCCATATATAGTGAGATTAATCATATATGGTTCCTAAAATGGACTTATACTTCATATATCATACTTATTAATATAATAAAACTGGTTTCTACTAAACAGGGACTTCCTGTAGGCCAGTGGTAGGCGATAAAGGTCTGTTGCACTTCAGTTGTGGGTTCGATTCCCACAGCCTTGTCCGATGAGACCGATTGTCACCCATCCTGCAGGTTTTCCTTTTTCTAAAACTACAATATTATAACTTTCCATCAATAATATCGAAAAATTTCTAGCCTTAAACAATACTAACTTATGTCCAACATAATCCATTCCAATCTTTAGGCTTATCCAAAATATTGTTTTCCAATATCTTATTATAGTGAAAATGATTACTAGAGAGTTTATATAACAAGCATGTTAATACCATCATTGATCCTCGTATATCATAAGATGTGTCTTGTTGGTCACATTGCAAACATTCAAAGGCCTTAATCATGTATTCTCTTGAAAAATGAATACACATTGAACCTTAGTGGAAACATGAGTGCTATCATAAGTTAACTCTATCCACATACAAAAACCCCAAAATTCTATAAACTCAAACCATGATATAACTATTTCTTTATATCCGTCTGAGCTAATGAATACTATCAAACATTTCATTTTCTCCTTATCCTTTCATTATGTGCATATCATTTTCTTTCCAAAAATATCTCAATCACTTTCCATGGTTACCAGTACCAAAAAATTATTGAAAACCACAATAGACCAATAAATAAATATTCCAATATTCCACGATACTATATACAACATTATTTTGGAATCCCATTACATAAACAATTAATCATTCCACCACATCATTGTCATATTCAACATCGCCAATAGTGATCGCATGTGACTTCCCTTTTTCCTTTGCCTTAAGTGGTTTCTCATGTCGATCATCATTAACCCTTGGATTAGGGCATTGATTAGCATAATTCCCCATTTCATTGCACTTGAATCATTGAAGTGTAGGTGGTGAGTTCTCTGTAGTCTTTTCTTTATTCACATCATTAGCAACCCTTTTTCCATTACTTCGACACTCAGCTGATCGATGACCTTCTTTTCCACACTTAAAACATTTTCTAGTCCCTTTAAGAAAATCTACACCATGCTTCTTTCCACACTTTGAGCATAAGGAAACATTCACCTTCTTTTCACCATTATTCTGAGATTTCTCCTTGAACTTCATCTTTCGTTTCTTTTCAAAACTATGAGATGGATATGTAACACAAACTTCCATTTCTACCTTGATATCACAATGCACAATTTCTTCAAAGCTACTGAAGTCTCTTATAGCTAATTCCCTTCGAAGACATGGATTTAAGCCACTGCAGAATCGATCAAATTTACTTTCAGGTTGGATGATAAAGCCAAATTCATACCTTGCAAGCCTTGTAAAATTTTCTTCGTATATACCAACAGATTCATCTTCCTTTTTCTTTAGTTCAAGAAACTCCTTCTCCATCTTTGTTCGAAGAATACGAGGGAAGTACTTATTGAAAAATAATTTCTTGAACTCATCCCATTCCATGGACTCAATTTCATATCTTGGCCTCGTATTCTTGATAATATTCCACCACTGATCAGATTCACCTTCCAAACGATATACTGCTAAGATGACTTTATCATGTTCAGAACAATGAAGAACTGGAAATATCTTTTCAGTGGTACTGATCCATTGTTCAGCAACAAGTAGATCAGAAGACCCACTGAAAGAAGGTGGACGTTTCCTCATGAAGGACTCAATATAATATTGTTCCCCTCTCTGCTCATTTGGAAGTCTAGAATGGTTCATAGCTTGTGTAAGTATAGAAATAAGATTTTTCACTCCAGATCCCATAACATTTGTTTGTTCAGGAGGACAATCATTGCATTGTCCATTACATTGATCAACACGGTTCCTTCGGGTTCCAGCCATCGTCTAAAACCCAAAAAGTATAGTGTGAGAGGAAAAAATCATGCCAGGGAAAACAACATAATAAAGGGGGAGTTCCTTCAATATCTAACATATTAGGATTAATTCTATGATCTTTACTGTAATTATAGGATTATAACATATACTTATACTTAACCTTAGGGACATCCCTAGACATACCTTAGAAATATCTCTAGGGATCTCACTAATGTTCTCGCATCCTAGTTTCCAATGGTTGACTAAACCTTTCCTCTGATACAAACTATAGAGACCCGAAGCTTGACGTAAATGGACATTACATTACTTTTGTGGAATACTTAGTACATAACAAAAACAAACACACAAGGACCATAATAGTTTAGTGTCTTTGGAATCTCAGAATATAAACTTCTAATCATGTTGAAATATCTTCAACAACTCCCATAACGATCTTCGCCCTTTTGTTTCCTTACCTAAAACCTTTCTTTATTTCCTAGGAAAAATAAAACATAAAAAGGGTGAGCTCAAATTCTCAGTAAGGGAAAACATAGAGAACATAAAACAATCCATAAACATTTGAAAGTAAAAACTTGAACATGAAATCTAAACATTAAAACCTTGAGCAAAGACATAAATCTTGGAAGTACGTAAGGCATATATCAAAAAGGAACATCAATCACGATAAAATAGCCTGGGAATAAAACATGTAATTGTGGAAACCATTCAGCACTTGTTATGATTTCCATAGTAGCCAAGGCATTGCTACCAAGACCATCTTAGTGGACAAAGTCCCTTTCTGAATCGAGTTCACTCCTTGTTTCAGTCCTATAACACTGAACCGTATTAACTTACCATTCCAACCATGCCTATCTCATGAGATATAAATCTTTACCCAATCCATTGGAGGGAGATATAGGTCCCACCCATCACATAATTAAATCATTCTTACTTGTGCCACAAAATAAACATACATCATTCATAATAACCCAACGAATAAAATGGGTTTCATAAACATCATCCCATCATCACATAATACATATAAAAGAAATGGATATCATTTAAGAATAAGAAAAGGGAAACCATGTAAATCATAGAGACATTATACTTGAAACATACACAAATGAAATAATGTCATCATAGATGGAAAATGGTTTTGATAAAACACTTGAAATGAATTCTTGAGGAAAATAACCTTTCTTCTTAAAAATCACATTCTTTTCACAAAATGTAATGCAATTTTAAAAGAAAAGGATTTTCTTGAAAATAGTCATGAAATATTTTGTAGTAAGATTCATTAAAATAAGGCCTTATAAAACCATAAAAATCTGTTCACGCCGTATAAGTTAAAAATAACATTTTTCTCGTACATTTGTCGGAAAAGTCAAAAAGTACCTCGTAACGTAAACAAAAGAAATATTCCATACATACCATGTAGTAAAATTGAAAATGGGTAAAAAGGACATTAATCATACATAAAAACACTTTTAGAAAACATGTACATGGATGATAACAATAATCCTAGTAAATACTTACGTATAAGCAATCTCGGATAAAAATGAGATTTGCAAAATTATCCATTACCTTTGGTCTAATATGCTTCGTATGGATCCAAAACTTCTGTATAATGATTTAAATAATGTCATTGAATTATTAAATAATCATATTCATTGATATGATATCATATATGTTTCACTTATTACATTATATTACCCGTTCTTTTGTAAATTCCATGTTAAAGCAGCGTTTTGGGTAAAATCATTTCATTTATTGTATGTGTTTCGACTTGTCGTTCTTGATATTATTAATTATATCCTGATTTACATAATTCCAGAATGTAAAACATGACTTATATATAATATATATTCATCATATACATATATATTATAGATCTATAAAAGAAATGAAATACATCGTTCATGGAGACGGTAGGCCGTACGTAGGCATGAACGCTGTTTTCATTTCCTTATTGAATTGAATGAAATTAAGTAGTTGAAATACATATATATAAACATAAATCCATTATAATTATTAGGTAATATATTTTATGATTACTTATTATATATACTTTATAATCATTCATGAATGGTTAACATGGAGAATGAATCTCATCGCGTCATGGAGACGGTAGTCCGTACGTACGCACGGGCGATGATATCATTCCCATGATCATGGAATTGCATTGAAGTGTATGTATAATATTTCAGAATCAATATCACTTTTCAATAATCATATATAGTTAATTATTTACACCATTATACCCATCCAAGTAAGGTGGTGGTTGAAAACAGATTACACCACGGCATGGAGACGGTATTCTGTACGTACGCACGCGCAGTGATTTCATTTTCCGTAGGATGGATAGATGGTGAAATAGGGTTTTTTCATACTTATAATAACATATCCGTATATTAGTGATACTTATTTTATTACTTCATAATGGAACAACTGAAGAAGAATAAGTAGAAGAAGAAATAAAGTTGAAAGAATCGGTAACAGATATTACCTCTTCATTTTACACGCCTTTTTGAAACCTCCTCTTAGGGCACTAATATTGGTCTTTGAAGAATACCAAAACCTCTAGGATGTTTCTAGGGAAGTGGAGAAGGGAAATTGGCAGGGTTTTTCTGATATTGAAGGCTCAATGTCGTGTGAGGAAGAGAGGGAGGAGGTGCCCTTTTATAAGGGAGGAGAGGGGCACCTTTGGAATAACTAAAAATATTATTTTATTATAAAGTCATATTTGGTATTTAATAGCTTGAAGTTGAGTTATTTAGAATCTAAGGTGGTGATGGGTCGAAATCATATCATCCAACAGAATTTAGACATGTTTAGGTTTCTATTTTATCCTTATCATTTAGATTTAACTTTAAGTAAAATAATTTTTCTTTTCCCGTGTCTTCTTTTTTTCTTACACTATAAGGTTAATAAACATACTATAACAAGTCAAAAGAACCCCAAGTTGTTTATTATTAAAATATATAACCTTATCTAAGTCATTTGACCAAACCATAGATTTTTAGGAATAAAATAACAATTAATAATATAATATTTGTTCTAAAAACTATTTTATGTAATTTTTGACACTATTTGGTAATTGATTTTTTTAAAATCTTAACAGAGTTATTAGTTCTAAAAAAGTTAACTAAATAAATAATAACATGTCATATTAACCTATAAAATTATCGTAATTCATAAAAAGTCTCGAATTACATTTATTTGGGTATTTATAACATCAATTATGTCAATATTTAATTAACAAGATAATTACTACATCATCATTGTGTCATAAATAAATTAATTTATTTAATGTCTAAAAATTATAAATAAAACAATATTATGTAGGAACACTTTCTAGCTTTCTAATGAATATTTATAGTCGAATTTATCTTATGTATAACCCTATATTAAAAATGATTTAGTTATTAAACTTTGATTTTAACTATTTTAACCCCTCTTTAAATAAATTAATAATAAATGTCCTAATCTAATCCATGTGGGCCTAAATGGTCATATATTATTCCTAAGGTTGTTTTTAGTCTAACTAAACTTATCCAATAGAATTAGGACATGTGTTAGGGTAATAATAATATCATTTTAACCTTAATTACCATATTTAATTTTTACAGTGGAAAAAAAAGTAAAAAAGTTACAATTCACCAAAAATTATTTTAACCCCATTGAGCCACATTTTAGTCCATGATATTAACTGTGTCTCTCGGGTTTTCAAAATTCCACTCACAGAAGCGGTAAAATTATGTTTTATGTGAATTTGTAAATTCTCCTAGGAGGTGGGTAAAAGACGGTAAAAAGTTCAATAAAATTTTTATATATCTAAAATTATTATAAAATGACTCCAATGGCTTAAATTGAACTTATATAGGTATTATGTCTCAATTTTGACCTAAAATAAATTTAAATAAAATAAATAATTATTTAAATAAAATCGGTTTTTGAATAGTAACCCAGTGTTTTCACTATTCATCAAAAATTGAATGTTTTAAGAAAAATACCAAAAATTAACCCTAGGATAATTTCGATATTCTAAATCCAAAAATGAAGTCCATTTTGAAAGATAAAATTTATAAAATTTCAAAAAGTGGGTATTACTATTCATAACGGCTAGTTTATATAACATATCATTGTTTAGCGAAACTCGGTATTGCGTACAACACACGCTATCGTAGAAGGTCGCGCTTGCATGTAATGCAAGACAAGTTAGGGATGTGTTTTATGCAAGCTCCTTTTGGTGTATCATACAACATAATACATCAATGAAATTAATAAGAATATTTTTTATAAAATCTCGGGGTGTTACAAGAAGCCTGTTCAATATTCTCATTTGCTTGATGCAAGAGTAATTCAACAACTTGTTCTCTGTATTCTTGATTTTTAGAGGAACTAGTTGAATCATGTTCTTGGGAAAGCATCTTATTACAAACAAAACCCATTGACTATGGCCGGCCATGGGTAATAAATTTCACGAGACCATTTTCGGCGGGCTTTGCTGACTAGAGAGCACAGTGAAATGTAGCACTCCATGAACACCCCATCATCTGATATGAATACTAGATGGGGAATTGGCAATTAACTGGCGCAATCTTCTTTGTGTGCCAAGGCATGAACGCTGAAGGGCTCTCTACTTCTTTTTACCCTTCGGATATCGAGAGACTGATAGAGATTCCATGTCAATTTGGTGTTGTAACCCTTTTATTATCTTAACATGATTTTCATATTCATCATAAGATAATTCTTTCTTTTTCAACTGGAAAAGAGTTATCCATATGTTGAGACGAATATCATGAATTCCATCTTCCATCAACATCTCTGGAATGTCATACTGAGAGTCAGCCATAGGCCAAAAATGACTGGCACTTCACCTTTCGCCAATTGTTTTCTCATGTTCAGCATTTCCTATTTATCATTTAATGAAGATTATTCCACCTGTTTAGACTAGAGCTGGTTATTTCTTGTTGCTTCATCATATTAAACAATACTGGTAGAGAATCCACTGATCAAACTGGAAGATGAATTACCCAGGGGTGGTTCGGAGAATGACCTACACCTCGAACTATCTTCTGGTTGAGAATGTATTTCACCTGCTAGTGATGAAGCATAATACATGACTAGTTTTTCATTTGAAAGTGCCTTATGATAAGAGGGATTTCTCGTCACCGCATTGTCTTCTGAATAATTTTCCAGACAATGTGAATTACTACTACGGAGAGGGATTTCGCAGCTAAATTCATCATCATGGGGAGGACCACCATGATGAGTTACAACAAAAGATGAAATCTCTTGCTCCTTGATCTTCTGGCCACAGAGAGGGTTATTGTGGATCTCATATGAAGATGAAATTTCAAGATTGATCGAACTTTCATGAAGTAAGACTTCATGAGGAAGTTTCTGATGTAGACCTTCAAAATTAATTTCCCCACTTTTGGGAACTGAGAGAGCAGAATCTTGAGTTGCAACAGATAGTTGTCTTAGTGGATCAAGAACTCCAGCATCGAGTAAGGCCTTGCTACAGATTGGAATTTGATTTCTTGACTGTGTTGGGTGGGTCTTCTTATTAGACTCCATATTACTTAATTTGGCAGGTGTGCGTTCCTTCTCAGGATAAATGATCAGGTTAGGCTGATTATCTCCGCTCAAACCGGGTGTATGTGCCTGACTTGGTTTTTGGTATGATATGGGGGAGTACACCCCAAAACCCTCTTGGACTGGAACAAAGGTTTGTATCTACTCCGGAGTGATCTATTGATTAGTCACTCCACTGGTAGGGATATATTTTCATTTCTTTCCCTGTGATGCTGCTGAAGCAGTTATAATATCCTAGCAGGCATCCAGAATATGAGCAGGGATTTGCTTCTGCTCTTTCACCATTGATAGAATGTGCTTGGTGACTTCAGCTGCCAGAACGGGCATATATATCCATTCCATGATTGGATTAGGTGTGTGTTCCTACTCCTGTCCTCATTTTCCTGTCAGTGACTCCTGACAGTACTCATGTGTGGGGGCAGAGAGTTGAGTCTGCCTCATGTTTGTTGCCGGAGCTTTCCGACCGACTTCTCAGAGTGCTACCAAAAGAAACTATTGGTAAGCTTGATCAATACTAGAAGGTGTATGTTCTTGCTGATTGCACTTCGCCGAACGTGGTTGACGAGCTCCATCATATGTAGTCATATGAGAATGTTGAATAGCTGATGATATACAAACAGGTGTATGTTCAAGTCTATAGTACTCCACCAGAATTGACTGGCAGCATTGGCGTGATGCTGCCAGATGAGTCTGCTGGACAACGGAATTAAAACGGACGGGTGTGTGTGCATGTTCTTTGCTTTCCACCAAGTTAGATTGGTGGACTTCTCTGGAAATGGCAGATATAAGAACTTTTTCACTGTTGACCAGATTTCGCCTTTGGCGATTCATCTTTCCTGCTTGGGTTCGAGAAACCTGAGCCGAATGCCTGGATATGATGCCCTCATTATGTTAAGGACATACTACCTCACGAGTCTGGAGGTGATTATTGATGGGAGCCCTCAGAAAGAACTCATGTCTCTTGGAATTAAGGCCTTGTGGGGCCTTTTCATTCACCTCCTCATAATATGGGAGGGACTGGTGATTGCGTTCCGGGGATAATGACCCATAACAATTGAAAACAGCAGTTGGAACCACCTGCTTCTTGATTGCTGGTCGTCGCTGTCTGGATGACCAGGTTGAATTATAGACTTGGAGGGCTTTTCAGGAAGCCTCCAGAGTTGGAATAGTACCGTTTTGATGGTACTCTTTAACCAGCGCATTTGAAAACCAGCGTTGAATACGCTGAGTAGGTGATGTCGTCCTAAGAGCAGATGATGATCTAGTAGGAGTAGCAGCAGTGGCATTCGCAGCAGAAGTTTTCATAGCAGACATATTCATGGGTATGGACTTAAGAAAAGACATTTGTGTAATGCTTAAGATCATGAAAAAGAGTGCATGTTTGATATAACAAACATAATAAAGATAAGTTCGGCTACAAAATCTTTTGGATGAGAACTTATGTTATTGATTGTTTTGTTGGCCCTCTCATTGAGTTTTAAATATGGGCCTAAAAATTTAGTAAAACTTCATTTTAACATGGTTAAGGATTCACGTCGGGTTCACCATTTTTTGTTTCCTCTAGAATTGGGGATGAACTCATTGATTTAAGGATGAAACATTCCAATCGGTTTCTAACGGGTTTGTTCATAGAACCAGAAACATCCAAATATTCCTTATCCGTCTGGACCTACTTTCCCAAGGTAGGAGCTCATTAGTTCAGGATTGATGAGGCTTAGGAATTTGCACTGGTTGAGAGGATGGGAGGGCGGACTCATCACACCTTTTTAGGGGAATTATTGTATACTATGGGATACTCTTTATAGATTTAATTTATGTTTGTGAATCCTTATTACATTACCAAGTATAAAATGAGTTTTCCTTTAAATCTGAAAATCAATGATTGATATGTAGGAAATTTAGAGAATCTTTTATATGTATTCGAGGTTCTTCATCGATAGAGAATAATCAGTATTTTTCAGAGATTCTTATTCAATGGTATCCTTAAATACATAAAAGTATCTTGGTCATTATGATGATCATACTGGTTTTAAAGCCACTCAGTGTGGCACTTGAAGTTTATTGTCATTCAAAAGGACATGTATTATTTCAGAGTTGGGATCGTACCCGCAGATGGGCTACCGAAGAATCCTTTGTTTTGGAAAAGGAATCACAACCCACATAGTTCAAGTATGGGAGAATGATGTTTATGTATGATTGATGGCTCAAAGAAAGATGTCATAATTAATTTTACACTCTAAGCTCACATGAGTCATGCATGGTGTGAGAGACAAGAGGTATTGGTAAAACCAGACAATTGTTCCATGAAAGATGCAATCATAAGAAATGTTGTGGGGCTTATGTATGTACGACTTCCCAAATAAATGAAGATTAAGATATACTTCAGGGAATAAATCCAAGAACACAGCCCATAAAGGTATATGTGCTTCATCGATATTTTGATACTCTAATCATGGGGATTATTCATAAGGAAGATGCCCAGGTTAGAAGGGGAGTTAAGATTGGGTTTTACTCATGAGAAGGAAGCCTAGATCAAAAGTAAATTAGGACTGTTTAAGAGAAATTAAGATTGGGGCTTACTCCTAAGAAAGATTCCCAGGTTAAGGGACTTGATAAATTAAGATACTTGGGGCTTACTCCTAAGGAGGATGCCCATATTTGAGATTGGGGCTTACTCCAGAAAAGGAATCCCAGGTTAAGAGAATTTGATTAGGGCTTATTACTGAGTAAGATGCCTATATTTGGGAACAGGTACTGGGGATTACTCTTGAAAAGGAGGCCCAGGTTAAGGGAATTATGACTAGGGCTTACTCCTAATGATGATGACCAAATTAATGAGGACTTTGAGACTGGGGTTTACTCTTGAAAAGGAAGCCCTGGTTAAGAGAACCATGGTTGGGGAATACTCCTAAAGAGGGTGCCCAAATTAGGGGAACCTGGATTCGGGCTTACTCCTAAAAAGAAGGCCCAGGGATATGGATCCTCTCATCTTTAATGAATGAGGTTGAAATGAATGAAATCTCTTACTTAGTGACATAATGATATGTACATCACTAGGTTTTTAGAGATATTCCAAATAATTCCTTTCATATAAGGAATTTAATCAAGAAAGCATGCCATAAATGGCTTTTAAGAGTGTCTTGAAGACTTAATCTTGAATAGGAGAGGTGGAATGGAATAAGAGTGGTGAAATGGGCCGGAAGGGTACCCAAAAATAGAAGGGCGTGCAAGTCCAGGGGGGTCGCGCAAGTACTGCATGGGCGCTCAAGTCTTGGTCACGCAAGTATACTTGCGCGACACCTATATACTTGGGCGACGGTTAACCAGTAGGGTAATACTTGGGCGATCTTTGACCAAAGCCTTTGGAATTATCCCGAGGTACTTCCAGAAGAGTGGCGTGCAAGTTTCAATGAGTAGGTAAGGAGGCGTGAAAGTGTGCCCATTTCCCTTAAGGGTAAAACATTTAGGTGTGCAAGTGTTAGTGAATTATAAAACTTAGACCTTATTCCTCTTGTTTAGACCTTCCATTATAGGTAAAGAATTACCTTAGAAGTGTCGGAATACTTGAAGAAGAGACTTGGGTGTTCAGAGATCTTTACCTGAATTCTGGAAAAAAATTTCCTGAAATGGGGGACCTACCGGGGGTATTTATAGGCTAAAGAAGACCCTGGGTTTTTTTCAAAGAGGGCGCGCAAGTCACTTTCATGACTATTTGGCGGCGCGCATGTGTACTTGCGCGACAGTGAGGGAACTTGTGAGACCCAAAGGTATTTGACTCTTTTTTCATTCCTTTGTCAATTTTTGATGTTTTCTTCAAAGGATGAATCAATTTGTGCTAAGTCATTTCCCATTCCATTCCTTTATACAACATGATGAAATGTAGTGTAAACAATAATTCAAATTTATCGGTCAATAAAATATAAATAGCCACTAAATTTTCAGTAAAGTCATTTAATGTTTCAAAAATATGTTTTCTTTAAAAATGATTTTTATTTCATTTTGTAAGCATAAATTAAAATTAATATCACTTTTATAAATTTTATTTGATATAATTAATATATTTTTTATATCATCATGTAAATATTATTTATGTTTAATTTTTGATATTTTTTTAAAATATTTGTTTTTCAGAGAATACTGAAAAAATAATTTTTGTAAAAATGTAATTGATTCACTTAAATAATGTAATCTATAAATAAAGTTATGTCTTGAATTTTATATAAAAATAAAACAATCCTAATTTATTTTTTTAAAATTTAATTAATTAAATAATAATTAACATTATACTTTATTTTGTTACAAGTTTATTTTTAGGCTCAAAAACATATTAAGAAATATTTTTCATTACATTTTATGAATTTATATTAAAATTGATTTTTTTCCACATCTATAAATAGAATATTTAAAAAAATATTTCATATTTAAAATAATGATGTTAATATATGATAAATTTCCCCCTTTTATTTTTTCTTATAATGAATAGTAACCATGGTTAAAGATTATCACCACAATAATGGTTAAAAGAGGATAATTACAGTTAAAACTATGAGATAAGTTCCCAAAATCAACACAACATCTAATTTTATTTTATTTAATGATATTAATTCTCCCAAATTTATACCAACTTCAAATATTTTTTATTTTGGTACCATATGACTTTGATAATGACATTTATATTTTTTTAAATTAAAGAATAAATAAAAAATGACATTATCTTTCTTTTAATATCTATAATATATATTAATTTGTAGAAATATAAGTAATATAAAATTATAATTGGTTATTTATAATAATAATACATTATTTTCGTGATATTAATTTATATTTAATTTTTAGTGATGATATAATCTCCATTAACACTTATGTAATGCTGATATAACACTTGTGGATGCTGAAGAAAAAACACAGTAAATGATTTAAAAAAATAACATTTATATATTATAGATTAATTGTTCTATTATAATAATTAAATATGTAATTTTTAAGTTATAAATTTATTTAAATTTTTGTATATTTGAATTTCCTTTCTGTCTTGATGTCAATGAAGTCAAATTAAATGAATAGTCATAAAATGACATCAATGAAATTTTTTTAAATAAAATATTTTATGAAATGAATTAAAAATTAAAAATGTTGAAATACAAAAATTTCTATGTTAAATTATCAAATATTTCATCCATGGACCCTTTTTTTCCATGTTTCATCTTTGTAGTAAATTTTTGACCCTTAAATGTTAAAACAATTGTTGTCATGGTTAAGGTTAAAGAGAGTTATCCACGGGGTTAAACCAAAAGATAAGTTTTAAAATGAATCATAAAAAGTATAAATTTTATATTTTTAATATATTTTGATCCTATAATATCATATATTTTAATGTTTTCCCATTTGGTTTCATTTTAGAAGTTTATGATATATATTATATTTAAATATTTTATGTAATTCTAAGTGTGTCCTTTCCCTCACAATTAAAAGGGAACCACTACTTCTCTCTTATTCACAAACCTTGAGCCACATATCTTTAAAAATGCCTAAAATAATCACTTATTAACCATTATACACATGAACTAGAGGATGTTTTGTCTTAAAAGGACTGACCTACAAGTATTATGGTGTAATCCAAAGGTGGATTTTTGAAGAAGTGGTATCACTCTTAACCAAGTATATACATTATAATTTTATAAAATAAATATATTACATATACTTAAATATTGTTATTCTTGAGTCACAATCCTAATTCACCTCATTTTGATCTTATCAAAAATGAAAACATCACTCATGTGTATGTATGACCTACCGTATTCATGTAGCGATATTATTTTTTCTTCACTATTTAACTAGGATGGTTATACAGATGGAATTAATGAAATATATATTATATTTATGAAATAATTATTATTAAATAAATATAATATATCATCTACCATTTTATCTTTCTATTTGGTGGAAAATGATAACATCTCATATGTGTATGTGTGGACTACCACCTCCAAGAAGAGATGTTATTCGTTTTTATATTTAAACTATATATGGAAAATAATAAAATTGTATATAATGAATTAAAATTATATTAATTTCATTATTTAAATTATGTACATTATGTAACTATTTCAAAACCACTCTAACTACAAACAATATACCAAAATAAATCTTGGATAAATGGACAAAACAATTGTAATGGGGTCGATGTAAGAAAGATCTATTCAATTAATGGATTTAAAATGATTATCAAATGAACATAAAAATAGAATATAGATGAAAAATGTTCTTGTATAAGTATTTTTAAATTTAAATTCATTATATATAATAATTGGATATGTACGATTAAGAAGAGACCCAAGGTAATGGTAATTTTGTCTTATTTCTACTTAAATGAGACATGTTTATATTATGCACCTAATTTTTTTTAAATTATGTATATACACCCCTTTAAAATATTATATTATTAATTCCATTGTCATGGTATTTAATATTTCAATTCATGTTTAATAATTTAAGGGATTTTGATTCAAAAATTATTTAGGCCATAATGGGTTATATTACAATCCAATTCTTTTATGATATTGTTCATGTTAAATTTACATTGAAATAATTACATAACAAAGCTATTTTTTTATCATTTGGTTATTTATATTATTTTTATGATTTCTTCTAAATTATTTTTCTTTTTGATACTAAAATACAAAATTAATTATTTTTATGGACAATTGACCTTATTTCATTACATGGTTTGGTATTATTTTTATTATATATTGAGATTATATAAAAAAATAATGAATATTATTTTTTTTCTCTTAAATGGCTATTTAAAAGTTATTTTGAACCATATTTTAATTTATTTTCATGGTTTTATAAATGAATATTTTTAATTTTATGCATGTTTTGTATATTAATTTATTTAAAATAGTGTAATAGGAATTTTATCAAAAAAACATTCATTTATTTCAAACCTTCATTTCAAATTAATGGATCGTCTTCTATAATCCTTTATTAATTTATTTATTGTAACATTATTTTTATCATTTTCATTCTTGTGATTATGTTGTATATCACTCTCCATTATTTATTTGGTCAGTATTTTCTTATCTTTATCCATATTTTATGTATCATGTATCATTTCAACTACTCAAATGTTTCATAAAATATATAATATTTATTTATGCAATATCAGCAGAAGTAATATTATTATGAAATTTATTTCATTTAATGGGGAAACATTGATGTTTGATATTCTTGATTCGATATAGATAATTATTTATTTATAAGTAATTTTTAGATAGAAATTTATTGATCATTAAAAATTTAAGAATGCATAGGATGTTTAAGTGATGGTTGGGTCCCAATTATAGACAACCCCTCAATGAATTGATAGGTCTCATAAGAAAAAATAGGTGGCCCATTTAGTAAGATTATTTGTGTATACCAACCCAAACATTGAAAGTATTTTTCCCAAGGACTTGATGGTAATATTAATGAAAAGTTGTGTGATTACTTGATGATAATATCATGACTTATTGGATTTTTAATTTCTTATATTATAATTTTGTTTTTATTATCCATGTTATTGTTAGGTTGATATTTTCAATGAATTTACTTTTTACTCAATTTTTTTATTGAATGACATGCGTTATGATTATCCACTCTACCATTTTGATTATACCTAATTTAGTAATGATATATTATACTATACATAACCCTCAATGTGAATATGAGATCACCCTTTATTATGTTTTATGTTCTATAGGATATGAATAAGGAACCATTGATTGAGTTGAGGGGATGTAAGAAAGTTTTTCAAGTCATGTTTTAAATTTCCAATTTAATATGCAAGTCTTGAGTTGTTATGGTTTCCCAAGACTAATTAACTAATAAATATTTGGTCTCATGATCACTTGTATTTTTTACCAATGTAATAAGTATGTATTGACTCAATGTTACCAGATTTTGGGTGTTTTAATTAGTACCAAATAGAGTTTAATATGACCCTTGTTAACTGAATTGTAAATGAACATAACTAACATGAGAATTATGATAATCCCTTAGGGAATTTAATAATTTTTATCATCATAGATAATTTAATTCCATGGATCAATATTCATGAGTAATTTGAGATAACTATGTGTGTGAAATTATTTATATAAGACATATAGAGGAAGTATTAAGGAATAAGATTAAAAATCATGATTAAAGGTTATGAATGATGATTGGATTTTTTATATATATGGTTTTAATATTAATAATGTAGTGTTATTTTATTTTAGGGGTGGTAATATTTAAGTATGATCATAAATAAATTGTAAATAATAATATTTGAACAATTTATGGAAGTAACTTGGAGACTTTTATTGAGTTCTAATCGATATTTGAGCTTTAATTGGTTTATATAAACATTAATAATAAATGTTATTTGAATATATGTTTTATCATACAGAAAACAATGAGAATGAAAATTGATTTGGTGTTTAAGTGGTTAAAGATATTTTTAAATAATTTCTTTATATTTTTTGGAATATTAAAGGATTGTGGTGAATGTATTTTTTTTTGTATAATATGGGATTTTATGTATAAAATGGTTAATATTTTTTGGGAATAAATATTGAGTATCCTTTTGGAATAATATTTATTTTTTTTGGGGGGGGGGGTTAGTGGTTTTGGTTATTTTCAGAAATGATTAGTATATTTTGAGAGAATATATAATCAAGGAATATACATTTTGTTATATGAATTTATGAGTGATCAATGTTTTTAAGATATAACTATTAAATTTATCATTAAATAATATGTGATCAAACCATTTTGATTTTTGTGTTCAAATTTAATTAATAATATTTAAAAATTTATACTTTGATCAATGGTTACTATTGAGATATTGGGGTATAATTTTAATTCATATTGGTAATTATTTTATCCTGTACTAACAATTATTATTTTATAATGGAGGAATAAACATTCAATATTTTATGAAAATTATGGAAAATTAGATGTTGATTCATTTACTTATGTCTTGAAAAAGTCGTCAAAATCTTCATGATATAAATAATAAGATGAAATCGTGCTTATAAAATATTAAAAAACCATTTATGATTTTTTTTATATTTTCTATCCCAATAGTAATTGATTTTCTCAAAATCAAAATAATTGAAGATAAATCTATCAAATATTATGTAGAAAGTAACAATAAAACACCAAGTTATGTTTTTAGAAACTCATTTACAACTATGAGTGTTATATTTATAAATGCATAATAAGTTTTCTAGTAATACCCGAAAAATTAAAGATCAGATTATAATCTATATATGATTTTATTACTATTTAGTTTAGAAAAGAAGAATTAAAATTGAGAGGATGAAATTTTGGCAAGAAAGGGATATTTTAACACCAAAAGACGTTGGTTTATATTATACATTAAAAACAACACTACATTTGATAGAGTGTAACACAAAAAACATTGAGTTTAAATGAGCCACAAAATAATATTATTTAAACATGAAAATTACAACATAGTCATTGGGATAGTGGGTATGAATAGGAATAAATAAATAATGAAAAATGTGTACAATGGTTTTTTATAATTTATATTTATTTATTAATTGATAATAATTAAGTACACAATTTTCAATAAATTTATTTTATACTTAAAAATATGTTTTCTTCAAAAATAATTATTATTATTTTTGTTAATATATTATAATTATTTTTTTTACAATTTTTGGAAAATTTATTTTAGTAAATTAATAAAATTTTCTAAATTATCATTTCAATATTAATTTTGGATGATTTTCTTAGGTTTTTCTAAAATATTTATTTATCAGTGAATAGTGAAAAATATAGATTTTTGAAAAATTGTCATTTTTTTCATTAAATTATGTAGTTTAAAAGTCCCATTATGTATTTAATTTTATATTAAAGTAACATAATTCTAATTTAATTATATAATATCAAATTAATTATATTTTAATATTCATATATGATTTTAGTATAAGTTCATTTTTTTAGGCTTGAAAAGCAGTTTTTTTGAAAAACTATTTTCAGGGATTTTTAATGATTTATTTTAAAACTAATATATTATACTTATATAAGTTTAATATTAAAAATGGATTCCATATTTCAAAAAAATTGATTCAAAAATTTTAAATAGATCCTTTGTTTCATAATTAAGAGTAACTATTGTAAAATTTTATCACCATGATAATTGGTAAAATAGATTAATAAGGGTTAAAACTATGAGATAAAGTCTCAAAATCATCCAAAAACATGAATTTATTTCATTTTATTAGATTAATTCAACCATTTTTATCATATTTTTATATATATGGAATTTTGGTTCCATTGTTTCCTTTCAATGATGATAATTATATTGTTTTCTGTAAAGAATAAATAAAAAATGTCACCCTCTTTTAATATCTGTAATATATTTTCTTTAGGATAAAAAATTTAATAAAGGTTATAAATTGTTATTTATAATAATAATACATTATTTTTATGATAGTATTTTGTATTTTTTTAATGATAAAATGAATTTAAATGCATACAGAATACAAATATAGTGTTTGTACAAGTAATATAAAATGAAAGAAAATGATTGTAAAAACAATATCATTAATATTGTTTTGATGAATTATTGTATTTAAAAAAATTTATAAGTAATTATAAAGTATAAATTATGTTAAATGTGTTTATATAATAATTTCATTGTTGTCTTGATGCCTTTTATGTCAAATAAAATGAATGGTCCCAAAAATAACTTTAATGAATTTTTTTGTGAATAATATTTTATTAAATGATTTAAAAATAAAAAAATGATATATAACACGTGGGGTGTGAAATTGTTGAAAATTTCATACATTGACCATTTTTATCCACTTTTATCTAAAGATGTAATTTTTAGGTAAATTTACTACTCTTACAAACACAAAAAACATGTTATCATTGTTATGGTTTAAAAGACTTAACGGGGGTAAACTAATAGATAAAGTTTAATGTGAAACATAAACATTTCTAAATATTGTTAGTTGAAGTAATTTAGACCTTATCATACATGAAATTAAAAATTGTGTCCATTTGCTTCCAATTGGAAATATTATGATATATATTATATTTAAATTTTATATGTAATTACAGTTGTTCCCTTTTAATCACTTATATAAAAGGGAACCACTTATTAGCACTTGTTCTTGCCTTTTTAGAAACTTAGTATAATCACCCAAACTTTTCGAACATAAATATAATATCTTATTAGATGATATTTCATTACATATGATTACAACCCGTGATATACCCTTAAAGGTTTGGTGTATTTGGAAACTTGGATACATAAAAATGGTACATAAAAAATATTAATAGTCTCCCACTTTGTTATTCACAACTACCATCCTAATTATATATATCATAATTTAATCCTTTGTCTATATCATGGGGAAAGTAAAACATAAGAAAGGGTGACCTCAGATGATTAGTAATGGGAAACATGAGAGATATCAATCAATGATCAAAAGCGAGCATAGAATTTGTATAATTGTATGAGAGCTTGATATTAACATTTTGAAATACTATCAAAAAATTCATTGATCATAAAAATAAATCATGGAATAATTATTTGGTGGTTTATAAGACACGAGTCATAAGAGAATCAAAGATCATGATCCATGACAACAAAACTTGGGCATAAAAAAATGTCAAAATATACTAGAGTAAATTGTTTCATAATCATAATTATAGACAAAATATGTCAATGATACCCAAAAATACATTCATAAAGTGTTTGGATTGAGATATCCACTCATGTAACTTCTTCAGGATTAGGATAACCTCAATTGTGCCCTCTTTTGGGTGTGGGATAACCCTATGTGTACAATCTTTTGGTATTTGTATAACCTTACATGTACCCTTTTAGATCATAAAACATTATTATTTACCCAATGCATTTGAGTTTTATAATATACACACCAATAAAATTATCTTAATCCATTCATATGTATGATGAAAGAACATGAAAACATTTATCATTTCACCATTACATAACCTATAAAAAATAAAATATGTTTAATCATTATTTCATTATTAAAATAAATATCCATCTATAAAAAGAATAAATATTGGTAAATTAGATCATATCTATGGTAATGAATAATAAAATTCAAAGGATTTTCTATAAATTAAAATACCATTAAAATACAATCAGAATATTTGTTGAGGAAAATACTGTTTTTATTTCTAAATCAATTATATAAAACCTACTTTATTTTAAATATCAAGGAAAAATTTTATTTGAAAAGAACCATGGAAACATGTAAAATAAGCTTAAATTCATAGAGAATTTATAATTATGGGAAAAAGAAATATTGTAGTTTATGATAAATTTAATTTTTATCCATATTTTTATAAAAAAATTCCACATTTGGAAGAAAATAATATTTGTAAGATTCCATCTTTTCTATATATGTAACTATTTGAGTGTTAGTGGAACCACTTTTAATTGGATTATTATTCAATTAAGTCCTTGTTTACAAACCTTTTCTTTGAGGGATTGAGATATTTTCCATGGAAAGTATGTTAAATTCTATGTGTGTATGTTTTCTTGAATTAATGGAGTCTCGGTATAAATGTGAAAAAAGGATAAAGAGGATGTACTTAATTGGTCTAGGTTGGACATAAGATTTTTCTATATGATTCTGAAGAATCTTCCACTGGAAACTTTCACATCATGAATTGGTTACATGACATAAATCCCTTGTTGGGAAAATTCCATGAACTAGTAACAATAATGAAAATTTTACAAACCATGAAATTGGTTCACCTCAAGAAATGGTACAATTGGTATTAATTTAACCTGAGGTGATGTGTTTTTTAAAATATCTTGTAATTTTTGAAATTCACATCATTAAATGGGTTCACATCATGACTTTTTTTTATCATTGGTTTTAACCATGTTTCAGATATGATTTATTTTCATTTCATTGTGCAAAATTAAATCTCAAAACCTAGGGAGATTCTAGGTAACATTTTTGGAGATTCCTTCCCTCCTATAAATCCCAGTCTAGTGTTTGGTCTTTGGTGAGTTCCTTCACTATTGATTTCTTCTTTCTTACACTATCCTCTATTAATGTGGTGTAATCTCTTGACCGTTGTTAAACCAGGTTTTGATCTGAATCCTTTTGTGATTAATGTCTTCTTGGAAATATTTTTTCCTTCATTATTCATTGTAATTTTTTATTAGGAGTGTTTCTTTCATAATTAGATAATGGTTGGTGTTATAGAATAATTCCATATGTCTGTTTTTATTTTTTATGTTTTTGAAATACTATGTGATCATGTAGACACAATTTTACCATTGACTAACAGAATAATGGGTGAAGCTAACAATGTGTTTAGACTACTCTTGGTTCCCTTTAGATCCAACAATATTGAGACCTAGATTATAGCCACCAGTAGGGTGAGCTACGCTAGAATGATAATGAATTAGTTATCTTCTTGAAACATGAATTATCATGACATGAGACCTTAGGTGATTTCCTCTGATATGATCACTTTTTATAGAATACTACCTATTAATTTAAACAATTGGTGATACTTTGATATAGTATGGTTATGTTGAAGTTATTATATAAAGGGATTGTCTTGGTTATGCTGAAATTATTATATAAAGGGATTGGATCAGTTATAATAAAATGATTATATAAAGGTAATGGCTTGGTTATGCTGAAATGATTATATAAAGGGATTGGCATAGTTATGCTAAAAGGAATATATAAAGGGATTGTCTTGGTTATGATGAAATTTTTATATAATGTATGTGTCCTGGTTACTCTAAAATGCTTATATAAAGGTCTTGGCCCAGTTATGATGAATTTATTATACAGAGGGATTTTCCAGGTTATGTGATTATACATGGAAATGTGGTTATGGTTGTAATGGTTATGCTACATCCTCAGAGAAATTTTAAAATGGTTCCAAATAAAGTTAATTAATATATTCTATTAATTGATTAATTAATATCTCCATTATCTATTTATTGCATGAACTTACTATCACTGTTGTTTTCTTATACATGGTGGCATTGACTTATTGAGTTTTAAACACACCCTATTTGGGCCTCTATTGTGAACCTACAAATAATACATGTATATAGGTTTAGATAAGTGGAAAGGACCTTGTTGTTTATTTTTTCTTAGAGAATGCATTAGAGATTGGAGACGGGACCTCCATGGGGATCGGGACTGATGTCTTTGTTGTATTTTTTTTTATTTTTTACCATTTATTTTTTTATATCCATCTTGAAACTTATCTATATTCTAACCTATCATTACATTATTTTTTATATTATTATATTGATCATTTTCCTTTACTATTTTTATTATTTGTTATTATTGTATTGTTTCTTCTACTTCTATTACTTTTAGAAATATTCAGTTGTTATTACAACTCTATAACATAGGTTATAGTCCCCCACTTTGTTCATTATATCCCAATTACTTTTCGTAATCCTATGGGGTATTAGGAGGAGTTCTTGAGGTCCAGTAACCATCCTAGATTGGCCACATGAGAGAGTTCCAGAATGGGGGGTGTTACAAAGTGGCTTCATATCCAGGTTGTTTTTATTTTCTGTTGATTTACTATTTTGTAAAGTTAGAATGGAGATTAGGAAAAATTAAGGACCTATTAATGTTATTGTTCATGGGAGTGGCTAACCCATGTATAGGGGAAATTTTGATTTCCCGTGGATTGTATTGTTTTCCATGCTGTTCATTTGTTACGGTAGATATTATTTCACCTGAGGTGATTCACATGTCTTGTGATGTTATTTTTTATTTAGATTTTTACTCCTTGCATGAAATTAAATGAGATGAGTATGCATACATCAGGATAATAACATAGAGATATATATTGAAATAAATTTTTCATGATAGGGACAAATTTATTGCATGTGATATATTTTTCTATATGAACTATGAAATGCTATCCATATTATATTTGTCAAAAACGGTAATAAATAAGCTGTTATGTCATTCCAATTAACTTGTTAATACATGTCTAAAGAGACTATGAGTTAGTGGTTCTATATTTATTTCACCTTTCGAGGTTTACGTTGATGTTATCTAGTGTTCTAAGGAGTTATTTTTCCTTGTAGTGAAAATTCCCCCTCATAGTATTTAAATTAAGAAACCGAAGTGAGGAAATCATCATGGTCGTAATATAACTTAACCAGATCTTCCAGCAGCTCCTAAGAATCATATGGATTTCATCTTTGATAAATCCTCCTGAGGGACATTTTATCCATGTAAATGGATACTATTCATGATTTACCTTCAATTTATGAGCTGATAAGAGTGTTTCAACTGCAAAATCCACCTACATTCACTAGAGAGGGAGACTTCCAAGCAGCCAAGTTCTAGATCGAGTCAGTCTAAAAAATATCCAAGAACCTTAATACACCCACTTATATTACAGTTAATATTTTAAATTACATGCTATGTGGACTATCCCAGTAGAAGTGGAATAATTTAAAACATGCTGGTATGTAAGAGGAGTTATCCTGGAAGGACTTCAAGATGAAGTTCTTGATCCACTTATTTCATGATACTTTGAGGGATGATAAGGCTCAAGAGTTCATGAAAATGATGTAATAGGGAATTTTATTGAATTAATTTGTTGGAAATTTTACCAACATATATTTATTTCCTCCATATTTAGAAGCTGATGATATTTCCATGGAAATTTGTTTCCTGGATGGGATTCACTATGAGATCAATTACAAGGTGAATGTTTTTCACTAAAGTATCATTTCAGATATAACGAATCAAGATCTCATCAAATAAGTGAATTTGAGAGAGGTGCTAAAAAGTGAAAAAAATACTTTATAAGGGTGAACTAAAATCACTTATTTTAGTGGAAATAAGACCTACTAGTATAATTATTTACAAGGAAAAAATGGTTACATAATCCAGGGTAGTGGACAACCATCTAAAGACCATGTTCTAATATTGTTTTATCACTATGGAATGTTTTTCTAGATGAACCATCAGTGATTGTAAATTGATTTGTAGTTTCATGCTTGTAGTAGGCAGGGATACCTGTATAGGTTTTTAGGGGCCATGAAATAGATAAGCAGTGTAAGGGGATCAAGATAGGTTCTAGAGTCTAGGAAGGACTAATATACCCCTGGTAGTTGGAGTTCCATTAGATATCCAGGTCGAGACTAGGGATGTGGTACCCTAGTGAAGGTGGTACAAAACTATACATAGGGAGCATCATATAAGAGTCATATTGGAGCCTATGATATTGGATTACATCATATAAACATTATGAAATCCTAACTATCTATTTTGGATATAACACCTTTAATTTTTAGAGGTACAAATCTTATATCATCCACTATTGATTGTGTTTTTTTGATATATGAGAATCAAATTCATTTATATATAATTTTTTTTTCAAATGGTTTGGTCTTGGTTATGGAAGGATTAGATGATGTATTGGCTATCAATACACAATTGGGAGTATGATCAGAGAATATAAAACATTTCAAGTCATGTTAACCAAAAATTGAATGTTACCATTTATTTTGGGAACACTTTATACTGGAAATGATATATTTTTATTTTATTCTAAGTATGGATTGGTTAGTTCTGTACTATTATTACATCAACTATTACAAGAGGAGAGTAACCTTTCTCTCTCCAGAACAAGGTATCAATTTTAGCTAGTGTGAATGGGATCTTCAGGCTGGTGATGCAATATCAATTCAGTGCATATTGAATCGTATCATGAATCAAATAACATGACTTTATCTAAATGATAGTGTAATGTAGCTATATATTTTTCTTATAGTGTTAGACCATTTTTATTATTTTCTTTTTCTAAATATTTATACAACATACCACCTGAGTGGGAGATCAAGTTCAATATAGATTTAGTGTTGGGGGAAGATCCATTTTATATTCATCCTTATTGGATGGTACCAATAGAGTTTTGGAAATTAAAATTTTAGTAGGATGGTCTGGAAGCTAAGGGTTTCGTATGAACTAGTATTTCACCTTGGGTTCCCCCATTCAATTCTCCAAAAAGGATAACGGGACTTTGTGCTTGTGTTTGGAATATCAGAGACTGAACTAGATAATAGTAAAGAACCAATATCTCATTCCATGCATCAATGATTTATTCAATTAGCTAAGAGGTGCCTGAATTTTCTCTAATATTTAATTTATTTCAAGCTATCATCTATTGAGAGTTAGATCATTATACATACCTCATAATACTTTTATGAGAAGTTATGGTTTTACGATTCCATGGTTATATTATTTGGTAGGAATAACACACTGGCGGTATTCATGTCCTTGATGAACTATATTCCATCTTTTCATGGATCATATCATGGTAATTTTTATTTATTAAATATTATTGTAATCCTAGATTGTATATGATCATTCCCAACATCTTAACATCATCCAAAATATATTTAGAGGGAATTTTTAAAAACCCACTTCTTATTCTTGAGGTACTGGTTTCTTCTTTTCACTTTTCCTTAAGTTTTTTTGAGAAAATAAGGAAACGGGGAAAATCCCAAAATTTGTGGGTACATGAAGTTTACTTTTCCACACACTGTGTACTTTGGCTGTGTGGGATGAGTACACAGGGTGTGTAGGCCTGTCAGAGATAAAGGGTGTAAAAACTGACTACACAATGTGTACTTAGTATATACACGCCATGTAATCAGTCGACATGTAAACAGTAAGGTGGTGAGAGTACACACCAATGGAGAAACAGTACATGTCGTGTACTAATAAATACACTCCGTGTAATCATGTCAATGGATGAACAGTGAGGGAGTGGAAAGTGGCCGCCAGTAGAACAGTTAAAAAATGAAAAGTACATGCCATGTACATGAGAGTACACGCCATCTACTTGAGAGTACACGCTGTGTAGTTATGTTTTTTTCTTAAAATAGGAAGTATCATCTTGTTTCAATAGAGGAATCTTATAACTCATTTAGAGCAATAGAGAGAAGTTCGGACCTTGGAAGAGCACCCAACCGAACATCGGGACTCCGATTCCTTCACTGATGATCTCGTTTGAACCATGTGAGTGTGTTCTTGTCTCTCCGTTAGTGTTTCCTTCCAATTCCATCAAGAGGGTAAGTTATTTATGTTTGAATGGGTTATCTTTTATCCCTGATCTATGCTGTTCTCTATTGTTTTGGGAGGCGTCGTTCACGTGTATCGATCAGAGGAGATCGAGGTAGGTGTTCTGTTGTTTTTTCCAACAGTCAAGTTGTTTTGTGTACTGTTGTGCTATGTGCCCTTGTTCGGGGTGTCGTGTGGCTGAGGCCTTAGCTGATAATATATTTATAATTTCATATATAATCTAACAAATAATATAAACTATTGTTTCATATCGTTTCTTGGGTCCAGGGCCACCACATGGGTGTGTTTCCCTTGTTTATCCATTTGGCCAGGATACCCATGCGTATGCTGTGATTTTTAGCATGATTTGAGTTTTATCGAGAGAAAATGTATATATAAATTATTTCTTATGTGTTGGGCTCGGCCCAGTTACTTTCTTATCCTGAGGGAAGTGTTTTTCATAGATTGAGGGCAGTGTTTTTTTATCCTGAGGGAAAGTGTTTGTTTAACATGAGGGTAATGTTTCTTATCCCTGAGGGTAGTAGCTTCTGAACCTGGGGGAAATATGTTATATGCCTGAGGGAAATATTTGTTATGACTAATGGAAATCACCTAAGGGTTTCTTTTCTATTCATCCTCAGGGAAAGGCCTGAGGGAAAAGTTCTGTTTAGCTTGAGGGCAAGGTTCTGATTAGCCTAAGGGCAAGGTACTATTTTGCCTGAGCACGATGTTCACTTGAATATTCACTTTTGTGTTTTCTTGTGTTATACCTGCCAAGATAAAGCACACACTTGTTATTTTTATACCTTCTATTTGTTAGATAGACTGTTGTAGTTTTACTACGGCGGTATTAGGAGATTGTGGGCTGAAGATGAGTCTCATAAACTTATAATTCAATCATTTTGAATTATTAAATTGTAATTAAATGGAAATGGAACTGGTAGAAATGTTTAGTTTTGAGTAATTCCTAGTTTATTGCATTACATTACTGCACATTGCTATTGCACATTTTCAATGAGGCTCGGGGTAGGCCTTTGGTGGTTGTCTACTGGGATTTATTTCTCAAAACCTATTTGAATCATGTCTTGGGACCAAACAAATTATATTTCTCCAAGTGTTGATAAGGGAAATAGTACCTATATAGGTACTTGATGGTCATAGAGCAGTAGGAGAGCATGAGACCGAGCATAGGCTTGTGATACTGGTGAGTTCCTGCTGTGTTGTTTTATTTTGCTTTTTTGTACTTGTATCTTGTACTGTATTATTTTAGTTTGCAGTGTATCCTATTTTGGCTGCTTTCATAGACTTAGGGATATATTGTATCCTCATAAAAATATGATTGTTGTCCCTTTCAGCTTAGTAATTTTTACTGATTCCTCTTTTAGTATATTTTTATTCTCTCTAATGCGCTACACTTTGAAAAATTAGGGCATTGTTTCCCCACTAACTGACCTAGTCCCTCGCTGCTAGTCGGCAGCCTCTGGAATTTGGGGAAATGTGCTGGAGGTCATGTGACAAACCGGGTTCGGGGCACCCGTTGAGTGGCACCTAGATCCGGGACATTACAAAGTGGTATCAAAGGATTTTTCTTTTATCCGACTTATTTTATTTTTTAGTGACGATGGAAAGAGATAGATTGCTAAGGGAATTGGTAATAAACTATGACCTAGAGGAGCTACCCCGTGTATAGGTAAAGGTCGTATTTCCTTGAATTAAATTGTGATTTTTTATTTATGATTATTATAATTGATTTGATTTTCAACTTTGGGTGATGCACTTGTTGTGTGATATTTATATTTTTATACTTGGATTTTATTTAGTTACAACCCGATGAGATGAGGGTATGCCATCTCATGCATCATTTGGGCACATGTTAGAATCTCATTCCATGCATATTTTCCATGTCATGTATGTGCATTAGGAATTACATGTTGTTGTGATAGATGTTATTCTAGAAAGTGCATGTTGTTTTGATAGGTACCTTGATTGATACACCTACTATTGATAGGGTATTGGTACATATTATGGTTGGGTTATTGGACACTAAACATTTGTTCCAGATAAGTATGGGCTCTCTTGGACTGGAATTTTGCGGATCATGATCCAGCCTGTTGTTGTGAAGGTCGGGTGCTAAAAATTTGATTCACAGGGGGTATGGGCCCTCACGGATCAAAATTTGGCATACTAATGCATTAAATTTAAGGAAAAGGGATCTAGAGTAGTTTCTGATGTCTACTGTCCAGAAACCCAAACAACACGGCATGTGGTTTTATGAATACATTCCACATACTCTTCTATTTGGGAAGAAATGCAGAAATTTTAAGTACACGCCATGTACTCTAAGTACACACCGTGTAGTATCTAACTATGTCATAGGCTGTGTGGGAAAAGACACGGGATGGGGAAGTTATAGAGGGAACACGCCATGTGCCAGTTATACATTTCGTGTCGTGTTGACCCTATGTCCACCATCTTACTAACAACACTGATGGAGAATGATTTTCTTAAACACGCCATGTCACCTATTAACACACCGTGTAGTGTAATCTTGGAATCCGGCCGTGTAACTAACAACAGGGGTCAGTGATATCCTTTCTAGTACACACCATGTGCCTTTGGGTCACATCGTGTAGTCTTTACCAGTGAAAGACTGTGTAGACATGGTTGTTTGACTGGGGAAACGAGGTGGTGTACACACCGTGTGTGGCTGTAGCATGTCATGTAGTGTCAGCCGAGTACCTGGTCGTGTCACTAACAACACGGGTCAGTGAATCATGTCTAGTACATGTCGTGTAGACCTTATACACGCCGTGTAGTCTCATTCAAAAGTGATCTGTGTAGGACTCGGGAAGGGGAAACAAATTCAAGTACAACCCATGTGTGTGGACAACATGCCCTATGTTTTTGGTGTTACACGACCAGTTCTGGCCGAAGAACACACCCATGTAAAATACATAAGGGAAAACGTAATGTAGTTATTATACACGCCATGTAGTCTTGTTTTGTAAAACATGAATGTTTTCTTTCTCTTGTTCCCTTCTTTAACTTCCAAATCTTAGTCCTTGATAATATTAATCTAAGGCATGTGTTTGACCTTATAGAGTCATGCTGCAGAGATGACCACGAGTTGTTATCCAAGAGAGAAACAATGATTTAACTCCAGATACTATAGGCCATGGTCTGCCAAAGGATCCTTCAGAAGATCCAGATGCGGTGTCGGACTTTATACCGGACGCAGGTGCGGATGCGCAGTTCTGTGAAGGCTTCATGCAGTTCATGAAGACCTTCTAGGGAGCACCTCTGGTTCCCACATCTATGGAAAAGCTAACTTGTATATTCTAGTAGCATCATCCGCCTACTTTTTCAAGGGATGGAGGACCACTGGCTACAGAGTCTTGGCTGAGTTCTATGTAGACTATTTTCAAGCATCTAGAGACGCCTCCTGGTCGTAGGGTCTAGATCGCTAGAAAAATGTTGTGTGATTCCACCAAGAGATGGTGGGATGTTACCACCCAAATTGAACATCACAGAGACATGGAATGGGAAGATTTTTAGGTAGTCTTCTATGAATTTTTCTTTCCTGAGACACTGAGGGCAGATAGAGCTTGAGAGTTCATGAATTTTCAGTAGGGCGCCATGTCAGTGATGGACTACTCTGCCTTCTTTGCCGAGCTACATCGTTTTACAACTATTCTGGCGGGTGATGAGATGTTGAAGGCTAGATGCTTTGAGGATGATCTTAGATATAAAATCTGAGCACTGTTGAATGTTTTTAGGTTACCTAAAGTGCATGTTAATGTAAACCAGGCGTTTATTACTGAATGGAACTTGTGGGAAGCTAGTGGTGTGGACCAGGGTGGTTCAACAATAGTTTATGGTACTATTTCTACTGGTAAGAGGAAGAGGAAAATGGATTTCTCTCATAATGGCAGTACCAACTAGAAGAGTTCTTCAGGTGGCCTGGTGATGTGTTACCAATGTGGTAGGGAGGGTCACAAGATACCTCAGTGTCCACATGACCCAGTGGAGTGCCGAGATTGCGGAAAGATGGTTCATCTGCAGCGTTTTTGCAGGGCGTTTCCACCATTGACTAGTGAGAGGGGTTCTGTGCAGACTCTTCATGCAGGAGCATGTCCCAAATCTTCTTACCAGTAAGGGAATTGGAATATGTTAGGATGTTTAGGACGAGGTGGTGGTCATGGCCTTGGTAGCTAGACACCAGGATCTCAGAGATAGCAAGGCGGGCTAGCTCAGGGTATCAAGGCTGTGTCACAGGGCCACGACACTAGGCAGGCATATGCAGTGAAATAGACCCAATATGAGTATTATCCAGGACCTTCTACTATCATACGTACTATTCTAGTTGCTTCTGTTTTATCTTTAGTACTTTTTAATATTGGTTCTACACAAAGCTTTATATCTATGCCCGTCGTGGAGATCCTTGGCCTCTGTGGTTCTTCTTATTTTGATATTATGATGCTAGAACTTCGTTGGGGAATAGAATGGCCAATTTGTGTCGGTTCAGGGAGTTCCCCATAGAGGTTGGTGGCTGTCACATTCCGTGGGACCGCTATCTCTTAGATATGACGAGCTATGATGTCATTCTCGGGATGTACTGGTTGGTACCCTTTCGAGCCTTTGTAGATTACTGTCATCGCAGGGTGAGTTTCACATCACCAGAGGGTGGAGAGTTTCTATACAAGGGTGAATGGGATGTCCAGACGAGTCGAGCTGGACCCAAGCATCGTGGGTGAGGTGGTGTGATAGCACAAATTGAATGTTTATACCTGGATGACTAGGGAACTTGTCAGAAGGATTTCCCTCTAGTGGTTGATCGTTTCAGGGATGTCTTCCTGGACGAATTCGCAGGACTACCTCTGGAGAGAGATGTATATTTCTCTATTTAGATTGTGCCAAGAGTGTAACTAGTGTCCATTACTCTTTATAGGATGACTACACCAGATATACAGGAGCTCAAGAGACCGTTGGAGGAGTTATAGGAAAAGGGTTTCATCAAACCTAGTACTTCTCCTTGGGTTCACCTGTCATGTTTTCAAGGAATTCAGATGGTACCCTCAGACTTTGTGTGGATATAGGAAGATGATCCAGTTGACGATTAAGAACTGATATCCCTTACCGAGGATTAGTGATCTTTTTGATCAACTTCTACGCCATTCTGGGTTGTTTTGGGATGCATCCTTCACATGTATCGATTATAGGAGATCAAGGTAGGTGGTCTGGTGTTTATTTCCAACTATCAAGTTGTTTTGTGTATCGTTGTTCTCTGCACCTATGTTCGGGGTGTTGTGTGTCTGAGGACATAACTGATAAGATATATAGAATTTCATAGATAATCTAATAAATAATATAAACTACTATTTGGGATCATTGCTTGGATCTAGGGCCACCCTATGGGTGTGTTTCCCTTGTTTAGCCTTTGGTCGAGGATACCCAAGGGTATGTCGTGATTTTTATCATGATTTTAGTTATCTCAAGAAAAAATGTATATATAATTGCTTGCTTACGTGTTGGGCTCATCTCGGTTGCTTTCTTAGCCTGAGGGAAGTGTTTTTCTTAGCCTGAGGGAAGTGTTTTGTTTAGCCTGAGGCAAGTGTTTGTTTAGCCTGAGGGAAACGTTTCTTATGCCTAAGGGCAGTAGCATCTGTGACCGAGGTAAATATCTCATACGCCTAAGGGAAATATTCGTAATGCCAGAGGGAAATCACCTGAGGGTTTCATTTCTATTCATCCTGAGGGCAAGGCCTGAGGGAAAGGTTCTATTTAGCCTGAGGTCAAGGTTCTGATTATCCTGAGGGTAATGTACTGTTTAGCCTGAGGGCAATGTTCACATGAATATTCACATTGGTGTTTTCATGTGTTATACCTGCCAAGATAAAGCACAGTCTTGGTATTATTATACCTTCTATTTGTTAGATATACTACTGTAGTTTTGTCGATCCACTGTTTGGAGATTTTCGGCTGAGGCTAGGTCTCAGAAACTTATAATTCAATCATATTGAATTATTAAATAATAATTAAATGGAAATGGAACTGGTAGGAATGTTCACTTTTGAGTACTTCCTAGTTTACTGCATTTCATTACTGCAAACTACTGTTGCACATTTGGCTGACAGTTGGGCATGGGCCTTTGGTAGTTACATACTGGGATTTATTTCTCACACCGTGTTTGGGTCATGTCATGGGCCCAAACAGATTATATTGCTACAAATATTGATGAGGGAAAGAGTCCCTATATAGGTACTTGATTTTCAGAGAGGAGTAGGATATCATGGGACCGAGATTAGGCTTGTGATGCTGTTGAGTTACAGCTGCGTTATTTTGTTTTGCTTTGCTATAAATGTATCTTGTACTGTATTATTTTAGATTGTAGTGTATCCTGTTTTGGCTTTATTCTTATACATAGGGACATATTGCATCATCATAATATATATAACTGTTTTCCATTTCATCTTATTATTTTTTACTGCTTCCTCTTTTGGTATGTTTGTACTCTCTCCACTGCGCTACAAATTGACAAATGAGGGCATAGTTTCCACACTATCAGAACTAGGCCCTCACTGATTGTCAGAAGCCTCTGTCATTCGGGGAAATGCGCTTGAGGTCATGTGGCTAGCCAGGTTCGGGGAACCTGTTGAGTGGCACCCAGATCCAGAACGTTACATAATTAGATTTACACCAAACTATCTAAATGGATTTTCTGGATTTAAATATTTCACCTTCCAAGTAATATTATCTTATAGGTAGGAGTGGTAGAAGATCCTAAGAAGGTTGTAGAAGGAGTATCTTGGTATTATCCCAAGAATGTATTCTATATTTGGAGTTTCCTTGGTCTAATAGGGTATTATCGATTTTTTATCTAGTAATTCTCCTATATTGAAGCACTAATTTCTTGGTTGACCATGAAAGTGGTGATGTTTGTTTGGTTAGATAATTGTGAGATATATTTTAGGAGATGAAAATCAAGAAGACCTCAACACCGATTCTCACATTAGCTATGCTAGAAAATAATTGTTTTGTGTATTGTGATTCATCCAAGGGGTCCTTTTAGATGTTTTGATGTAGGTGGATCGAGTGGTTTTAAATGGATCTATAAATTTGAGACTACTTGAAAGGAATTACCATACTATTGATCTGGAGTTAGATATAGTAATTCATGACTTGGGATGAGGGAGAAACTGTATTTTGGATGTGTTGTTTATGATTTAAATGGACCATAAGATCCTATGGTTAATATTTTATCATTAGGAACTGAACCTTCTATAGAGGATGTGGGTAGAGTATCTGTTGTCTTTTAACATCAAGACAGATTATAAACTAGGTAGAGGAAATTTTGTTTTTAATGGCTTGATTCAGAAAACATAGACAGAGGTAATGAGAGATTCATGCAATGATAGGTGGGTAATATAACTCTTTGCAGATATTCATCTAAATGTTTAGGAGTCTTAGGGATGAGTAGATCTTAACTGAACATCTATTTTACAAATTCTTTGGGACTAGATCAAGAAAAAATAGATATCTGATCTAAAGTGATTTTATTTTAGAAAATATTTATATTGTTGGGATCCACTATCAGTATATTCTCTTAATAGTGATAATTATCTTCATTTCCATGGTCTAATATGGGTTTCGGGGGTCTTGTGGAAGGAGAAGATGAGGGAGTTTCATTCTTTTAGTGGATTGGTACACCAAAGTGTAAAAAATGTAATATGATCTATATAAATAATACTAGTTTCCAGGAATGAAGAAATAGATAGTGTGTATCATGGCTAGATGCTTCACATGTTAGCTAGTGAAGGTAGAGCATCAGAGGCCTGTCAGGCTATTACAGCCTCTACCCAATCCAAAATCGAAATGGGATAGTGTCACAATGGACTTCATAATAGAATTACATAATAAACTTCATAATAATGATGTAGTATGGGTGACTATAGATTTATTCATGAAGTTATCCCATGTTTTCCCCATTAGAGATAGCTTAGTTATTGATCATATGGGTAGTCTCTACTTGTAGGACATAATTCGAATGAATGGTGATCAGAGGAATATCATTTATGGCAGAGATCTTCATTTCGCATTTCAGTTGTAGTTGGGTATAAAGAAGGATATGGTATCCTAGGTTCCTCTTAGTAAAACATATCATTCTTAGACTGATGACCAATTTCAAAAGATGATTCAAATTTTAGGGGATATGTTATGAGCTTGTGTGCAAGAATTCAGTGGTTTTGGGGAGAAAAATATGACAGTCAAAGAGTTTTCACTTAATAACAGCTTCTAAGGATCGACCGAGATGAAATTTTTCAAATATTTGTATGGAATTACATTCTATTTGACTCTTGTTTGGTTATATGCAGACGAGTTAATGATTTTTTGACCTAGTATTGGGTAGGATATGTTGATGTTGGCTCAATTGTTGAGGAAGTGGTTAGTGATCACAATGAGTTGGCATACATCCTATTTTTACTAGAAGATATGACCTTTGAAATTTGAGGTGGGGTATCATGATTTCTATCAGGTATCAACTGGGTTGTAGCAATTTCATATTAGAAAATTGGGAAATCTAGTTCCCTATTTTATTAGTTAGTTTCAAAAAGTGTAAATGGTTGGTCGAGTGTCAAATTAAATAGTACTTACACAATGCTACAGTTTAATGCATGATGCGTTTCACATTTCATTTCATTGTAGATATCAACACTAATATTCTCATGTTATATACGTTTATGACATTGAGATTGGTGTAGATGCATTCTATGAGGAGAATCTAATATAAATTTTATTCCATAGTGAGAAGTATCGTTGGGGAGAGATCATACCTCGAGTGAAAATGTAGTGGAAACATGGTTGTATTCAAGAGAATACCTGGGTGAGGGATATTGATGTGTAATAATAATGGTAAGGATTTTTCACTAAAAACCTATAGTTATATATAGAGTATCTCAGGGATGAGTTATTATATTTTGGGGAGGTTGTAAGATCCCATATTTTCTTGGAACATCCCTCTTTGAGTTTTGACTGAACCACTTTTAATTGGGTTCTTGTTCTTTTAAATCATGGTGGATGAACCTTTTCTTTGGGGGATGGAGTGACTTTTTTGGGAAAATAACGTATTATCCAGGATATATGTTTGTCTCAACTAATGGAGCATGAGTATAAATATGAAGATTATTAAATGGATGTCCTTTGGGGGTCTGGGTTGGACTGATGTTTTATCTATGTGTTTCTGCTGAATCTACCAGCTAGAAAATTTCACGTCATGAACTGGTTACAAGATGAGAATACTTTTTTTGGAAGATTTCCTTAACTAGAAGATAGTGTGAAATATTTACACACCTTGACACCAGTTCATTTTATGAAAATGGATGATCAATTTTAATTTAACATGAGGTGACATGTTTTCTAGTGTGTCTTATAATTCATGAAAATCTTGTTGTGAAAGGGGTTCACATCATGAATGATTTAATAGAATTAGTTTTAAATACACTAAACATAATAAATATTTTCATTTCATAATGAAACATTCTCTCTCAAACCCTAGGTTGAATCTAAGAGATTTATAATAAATTCCTTCCCTCCTAGACATCCAGGTGTAGCATTTTTTCTCTGATAAGTTCCATCATTTAGGTTTTCTCTTCTCTTCCATTATTCTTCATTATAGAGGTGTTATCTCTTGACCACTATTGAATCAGGTTTTGATATGGATTCTTATGTGATATATTTTTTCTTGGTGAACTCCATGACCTTCATTATTCATTAGAATTCCTCATTTTAAGTATTTATTTGATCACCATACTATGGTAGGTGTTCTAGAACAAATCCATATGGTCTTTTTTTATTTTTTTTATTTCTGAAATACTATGAAATCATGAAAACACAATATGCACATTATCTAATGGAATAATGGGTGATGATAATCATGTGTTTGGAATAATCCATAGATCCCTTTTTATCCAATACTATTGACCCCTAGATTGTAGAAACATATAGGGTGTGCAAACCATTAAATGATAATAAAATGGATATTATCTTGAAACATGAATTAAAATAAAATCAGACCATAGATGATTTATTGTTTTAGGACACTTTGTGAAATGGATTACTTTTCAATTTAAATGAATGGTGATAATTTGAAATGATATCATTACGTTGAAATGATTATATAAAGGTCTTGTCCTAGTTATGTTGAAATGCTTATATAAAGGGCTTAGCCCAATTAAGCTGAAATGCATATATAATGGGATTTGACTGGTTATAATGAAATTATTATATAAATGGTGTGGTCCCATTATACTGAAATGACTATATAATGGGATTATAATTGTTATACTAAAATTATTATACATAGTGATTTTCCCACTTATGTGATAATGCCATATAAATACGGTTATGGTTGGCATGGTGATAATACATGCATAGAGACATCTCTGCATTGTTCCAAAGTAGGTTAATTGTTATATTATATTAATTGATTAATTAATGACCCTATTATCACTTTATTACATGAAATTAAAATTGGAATGGTTTTTTAGACACGATGGTGTAAAACTACTTAGTTTTACTCACTCCATATTCAGGTCGTCGTTTGGTATATGAGCAGATTACGTAGATGCAGGTTTAGAAAATGGAAAAGGACCTTTTTTTATTGATAAATGGATGGGTTGGTTATTTGAGGTTGGATCGACAAGAGAATCGATACTTTGTTATTTTTTGTCTTATTTTAGTTTTTTAACATTTATCTATTTTATATCTATCTTGTCACTTAGCTACATTCTATCTTGTTATTAAATTATTTTTCATATTATTAGTTTCTTTCACTATTTTGTTTATCAACAATTATTATATTGTTTTCACTACTTCTATTATTATGATATTAATTAAGATGTTATTTCAACACTATAATTGTGGGTATAGTCTCCCGACTATGTTCTTTTACACCCATGCTACTAGTTATAAGCATCTGGAATATGGGGAGGCATGCTTGAGGTCTAGTAACCAACCCTATTTGGCCACATGAAAGAGAGATGGATCAGGGGATGTTATAATATTCTTTTTAAACCTTGCTAAATAATGTCAAATATAGTAAAAATTACATGAAATAATAATTAGATAATATTAAATACATTTTAATGAAAATATATACACCACTAAAATGATTACCAACCAAAGGGAACAACACGGTCGATATCACTTACATACATTCTATTAGTATCTTGAGTTCATAAAAAAGGAAAATGATTGAAAAATATGTAATTTCCAAATATTTAAAATTTAGAAGTAATGGAATATGTTTTTTTGAGAAATAAATTATATAATTTTATCATCAGATATTTAAGTATAAAAAATAATTGTAAAATGATATTATAATGCAAAACCCTTATGTTTTGGTGAATTTAGATCCATCATTCCCACTAATAGAATAATATAAAAGGAAATTTAAACTACTATTAACATAAGTATATTAATGATACTAAATATGAATGGGGAAATAGACACACCTCATATAATAACATAGGTGTATAGCATAACGTTCTACCCAAAGAAGAAAAATTTATATGGTAAACCATTACCACTCAGGAAACATTCGAATCAAATACCTTTAGATGAAATAATTTGAATTTTTTATTTAAATTATATGGATTAAGAAGTATAAATGTTATAACATGTTATAGTTTCTATATGTACACCTCATAAACATAAATTATTTAATAACAACGAACATATCTCAATGAAACAGAATTTTGATGAATAACCCTTAACTTATATCCAGCTTCATTACAAACCACTCAAACTTATTTTATAATGAATTAATATTTATTATAATTCCTTAACATAATTATATTCACAATTATTATATATTATATTATCCACTTATAATATTTCAAGAACCTTTTAGGAAAATTTTTCTATTAAATTCGTCATTTCAAGTGTTAATTGCTTTGTTTCTCGTATATGTTTTATTTTGGCATGTTCTGATCCTAGTATTTTTATAATGTTTACATAATCTACAGAATATTAATAATATAATAAGTATAATATTTAATATGTATAATATTTAATAATTATATATTCTTTTATAACCATTCATATAAAGTGGTGATGAAAAATGAATTACATCACATCATGAAGATAATAGTATGTACGTACACATGAGTGATGTTTCCACTTTTCAATGGATGGGAAAAAATAATGTTAAAGGATAATAAAAATTCAAATAATCATTTTTATATCATAAATATAAAATATATTTATTAAATATATCTTTTATATCGTCTATGTAAAGTGAAAATGGAAAATGAATCACATTTTTTTGTGGAGGCAGTGGTCCACAAAAACGCACGAGCGATATTATCATCTTCCATGAGACTAGATAGTAATAAGTTCTTCTCTTAAAAATATTGTTCTTGAAAAATCATACGGTAAGATTGTAATAAGTTATAGAATATATTATAATTAAAGATTAATAATAATTTCATAAATATAATATTTAAAATTTAAATCCTTAATAATTAAAAACAATGAAATATGGTTTTGGAAAATGAATCATATCACAATGTGGCGGTGATGGTCCAAATGTATGCACGAGTGATAATTTAATTTCCCATTTCTCGGTGAATAAGAGGGAAATTATTGTGAAATAGTTATGATAAAATTATATTATATTTATGATACTTGATTAATATTTATTTATAGATACAACATATTTATATAATGTATACGAAGAAATAAAACTTAAATAGAAAAGTTTGGATTTATACCTCTTATTTGAGAGACATCCTTTAGAATAGACCTTTAGACATGAAATATTTTCCTTAAGAGAACAGATGAAGCATAAAAATTAAGGGATGGAATATTAGAAGTTTTTTTGAGTAGGTATTGGCCAATCTAGAAGGATCAAATTTGGTGAATATAAGAGGATAAGATGTTATCTTTTATGTGTGGGGGGAGAGACACACATGAATTTTTTTAAAATATTTCAATGATATAAGGTCACTTTTATATGATAATGGAAAAAAATGGTCACGAATTAGAAGTTAGGATAATAGATGGATTATCTATATTTAACCAATAATATTTATAAAATTCTAACTGGCCTTCATACCCTTATATATAGGTTTAACCCCTACAGTAAATCCATTATAACCTTAACCGTGACTACCTTTTTTCACTATTTTACTATTTATTGTGACCCAAAGTAATGTTGACCCAATTATATTATATTAATTATTTTATTAAAAATATTAAATCCATTTTACTAGTTTAAATTTCGATAAATTTTGGAATTTAATTTTAATAAAGTATGCAAACTGAAATAAAAACCCATTTTAAAGTAATGAATTTTTAAGCATGAAACTCAATTTTATTCCAATCCATGACTTGTAAAAACTATAAAATGAATGTTAAAATATTTTATTAAATGTATAAAATATAAAATTAATTATAAAAATTAGTCAATAAGGACTTATTTAATTAATTAAGATAAAAATATAGTGCACACATAATTTTTTTTAGAAAAATGTGTTATAAGCCCAAAAATAATCTTAAACGAGTGTCAAATATAATATTGATTCCTATGTAATTACTTATATAATTTTAATTAAAGGTGACATATGTTACATTAATATACGATTAAAAATATAATGATACACTTTAGAGGAAAAGAAATGTAATTTTTTTTAAATTGATATTTTCATTATTCACATAAAAATACTTTTTTAAATAAATACCCTAAAAAATCCAATATAATAATTAAATTATAATTTTATAGACTATTTTTATTCCTAAAATAAAATTACTAATGAATTTAGAAATTAATTATAATTTCCATGCACAGAATGAAATAAATTTTTTTGAAGCATAACATGACACTGGAAAATAGAGTATTTATTTATTATTCATTGATCAATAAATTTTAATTATTTTAAACATTTATATATATATGTTACAATATGATTATTTATATTTATAATAACCAATTTAATGTCTTGCTTATATTATATCACACTTCATTTTAAGCTAGGTGTTTCATGTCAATCAAGCTATCAAACACATAAAATTTATTTGAATAAAAATATAATCAAAAATTTTAGGGTGTTATATTACTACCATTTAAATAAATTGTATCCTCACATTTTTTATCTTTGTAATCGAAGTTTAGATATATTTTTTAAACCAACATCATATAGAGGTATAATGAAACTTCCATTAAAAACGGGATGTGGGAAACAAAAATGTTACAAAAAATAATAGACCATCGGGTTCTTATATTAGGAGGGACTTATTAGTAAGTGAAAATATAGAAATGTAGGGAAAAATAATTTCCAATAATTATAGATTGTTAAAGATAACATAGTTATGATAATGTAAATTACTTTATAACTAAGAACCAGTGATGGGTGAAAATGGCTATCAATTTTATAGAAATAACTATAAGAAGGAAGCCATTTTCATTTTCAAGTTTCTTATTTCTTAGAGCATTAGAATTATTTTAACAAGGAATATGAGAAAATATAAATTTTGATTCATCTTTTGGTCACACGGGTCGATTATTTTCAACTTATATTCATCCCATATTCTAATGATGATTGATCAAGATGAATTTTTTGAAGTAACAAAATCAAATTTTAATGTATTATATGATCCATAAAAGAATGAAAATTCATTCAATCTATCTATATATTTTTACCAAAACCAAAATCGATAGTATAATATATCCAATATGGATTGATCTTCGTATAATGAAATAATACATTAATCTATAAAACCTCAACACTGACACCTAAATCTCACTATAATCTATTATATAAATATTTATGCTTAAAAATCCACAAAAATATGTTTGAAAAAATTTAAAACTCAAAAACATGGAAAAGAGGTCCTGAAATTTCAAAAATAAACTTAAATTTAATCCTAAATAATATAAATTAGCTCTTAATGTCACATACTAAATGTGTGATAACCTTGATCATATATTCTTTTAAAACATGCTAATACCCCAAATTATATTAAAACCTAAATGAAAACATATATTCTTCCAAATATAAACTCTATCCTGGATTCTTAAAAAAATTCACCAACAATCTAATATATTCCTTGAATCCTAATATTAAATAACTGCCATCAAATATAACATAAAATGCTTTATCATAAGATCCCTAATGAATTTAATGTTCACCAATACTCTTTAGTTTACTATATAAACAGCAATCATATATTTATCCCAAATAAACATTATAATCTCAATATTAAACACTAATTATGGTTTATGTATCCCTCAATCATATATTTTGAAAAAATATCACCTTAAAACAAATTCAGTTTTCTAGGTTATCAGTACCATTAAACATATTCATGAAAATCCATAAATAAACACTACTACCAAATAATCCTTAGATGTTTCATGATTCTTAAAACTGAACTATAATTGATAAAACACTTCTATAAAATAATTTTATAATTCCAATACATTAATATTTCAATAACACCACTTCTGTCATAAACCATTAACCAAGATTAATCATCTTATTCTTTAATATATCCTTCTTATAACATGAAATATGAATCATCTCTTAAGATTTATCAACTTCAATTTAAAAATATTTCTTACTTTTAACATAATAAATACTATTAAAATAATTCATACCTTTCCGGTTTCATTCATAGTATCCTCATCATTACTAGTAAAACCCTTAGTCATAAAACCTTATTATTCCTCTTCCCGAATTCCCTCTATGACATTTATTTTCATAATTTCCATACATTACACATTTAAAACATTCAACCATTGATGATAACTTATAGAAACCATTATTACCATTAATATTTTTAATATAAATTTTCACTTTTCTTCGGTAATTAATTTATCTACGTACTTATTTTCCAAATAAAAACATATTTTCATTCCAATAGGAAATTTTCCTGGTTCATTATTACCAAATTATTTACATGTTAGAAGCTAAATCTTCAATCCTACATAGTATTCATGAAAACACATATCTCTCATATTTTTTCCATCCATAAATTCACCTATGTTTAATTTATTAATCATATATTGAGATATCTGCTTAGAGATAGCTGAAATATATCACATTTCATCTCTTATTACATTTTGATTCTCAAGAGTACAATCACTGCATCACCCATAACCTTCAACCTTAACATGATTCCTCCTGATACTATCCATTTACTAAAACCAAAATAATATTTCGATAAATAATAATCATATTTTGTATTTATATTATCGTGAAAACAAATTTCATTATTTTTCTAAATCATGAAACATTATTTTCAATCTATGCCACCTTGGGGTATGTTTAAGTTCTTGATGGTCATTATCTTTTGAAGTCCTTCATAACGGAATATAAGTAAGATTTTAATATACACAAGTATGTCTACTAAGAGTGTCTATCCATGTGTGCAGACACTAGTTATGATTAAATTAATAACCAATACACCCCCATCCAGAGTTGTTACCCCAAGGTGCATCCATTCCATAGTTTTATCCACCTGCTAGTATCTAGAAATTGATCTATTTTCTATAAATATTAAAATCCTTCATTTTACATAATATAATATATTCTATTATACTTAGTATTATCCTGAGGGATTTCACTAAAATTCACCTATCCTAATTTCCAAAAATAACTAAACCCTGCCCTGATACCAATTATAGTAACCAAAACATCTCATATATAAATATTACATCTTATTAGATGAATATTCATTACAAATAAATATGATCCATGCCATAACCATAATTTTTCAGTGTCTTTAGAAAATAGATACATGAAAAATGGTACATAAAAGATATAATTCATATCCTACTTAGATCTTCACACTATCACCCTTATTAGACATATCATAATTAAAACTATTCTTTATCTCCCAGTGAAAAAGAAACATAATAATGGTTTGTTTAAATTATTAGTAGGAGTAAACATGGGAGTTATTGGTCAATGGTCATAAGTTTGAATAAAATATGAATGAGTATATAAGAACGTGATATAAGAATTACAAAATTGTACTCCAAAATTAATATATCATTAAAATTAATCAGGAAATAATACTTTGGTAGTTTATAATAAAAGAATAAAAAGACAATATAATATCATAAACCCTGATAATATAACATAAAAATAATAACATGTCAAAAGTGAGTGACATAAAGTGGGGATTAATCATAATCACATAAATATAATTTCAATTCTACACACTAAGACATTAATAACAAGCTATTCTTGATCTAACCACCCATGTACCTACTTCAAGTATGGGATAACCTCCCCTGTACCATCTTTTGTGTTTGGGATAACAACTTGTATACCCTTTTTTAGGCTTGAGATACACTCCTGTGTACCCTCTTTCGGGTTTGGGACAACCTTCCATGTACACTTTGAGATCATAAAAAATTAATATTTACCTAATAAATTGGAGGGATATAACGGACCCACCCATCACATAATCATTATACATGAATATTTATGCCAAAATATCATGAATACATTTATAATTTCATAATAAAATAACCCATGGGAAATAAAATTGGTTTAATAAATATTTAATCATTAAAATCACAAACCATATTAAGAAAAAATAAATATGGTAAATTTAAATCATATCCCTAGTAAATGAAATTATAAATCATTTGACTTTTAATAGATGAAAACACCATTAAAATATCACTACAACATTTCACGATGACAATACCATTTTAATCTTGATATCACTAATTTATAGCCAAAAAAATTCCAAAATATTAAGGAAATAATTTTATTTGAAAATAACTATAGAAACATGTAAATGAATATTTAAATCAAATAGAAGTCAAAAAGGTATTAAAATTCATTCATATGATCCATGTTATAACAAATGATATTTTCAGCAAATTACCATATTTGGAGAAAAATAAGAAGATCACTTTTAAACCATGGTAAATAAATTCAAATATATTTTAAAATTTATTTAAATAGACTTTTTATAATATTAATAATATTCATGAAAACATTTTAGAGAAAATATGGAAATATAAGAACAAATTCCCAATCGAAGAGAAAAATATGGTCAATATCCATTAAAAACATTCAATCAATCTATTTAGTTCTTAAATAAAGAGGAAAAAGAGAAGAGAACATATAATATCTATAAATAACCAGATTGTAATAATATAAATAATATTTTGGAGTTATATATCCAAAAATTCCATCATAGTAAATTTTAGTATAAATAATCCTGGTAAAAATGTTATTGTAGCTTATAATAAATACTACATTGGTAACCGTAGGTTCATCGTTAGAATGAAAGTAATAAATAAATTTTAAATTTTAATACCATGAACATACAGATATTAATGATACCATATATCATATTCATATTTGATACACCTCATAGAATAATATAGGTGTATAACATAACATATGTACCAAATAAAACAATTTGAGATGGTGAATCCTTACAACTTTGTTAATATTTGAATAAACTACACTTAGATGAAATAATTTTAATTATAACTATAAGTAAAATTAATTAATAATTATTGATTATATAATGTTTCAAAGGAACATTTTATACACCTTATAAACATAAATAGGTGAAAAATATAAAACATGTCTCAATGAAATAAAATTGAGATGAAGAACCCTCACCTTTATACAAGTAGATTCTTAGTGATCTAAAATAATATATGGTAAATTAATATTTATTATAATTATACACAACAATAATATTCATAATTATAATATTATATGGGATCCACTTATAACATTTCCACACCTTTTTATTAAAAATTATATATTAAAGTTCTCATTTTAGGTGTTAACTGCTTCGTTTCACATGCATGTTTTATTTCTACAGTTCTAATTTATATATATTGATCTTGGATCCATCATATAAATATTATTTGTATTTTTAAAAGTATAATATTTAATCATTACATACACTTTTATAATCATACATATAAACTGGTTATGAAAAATCAATTACATCACTTCATAGGGTTGATAATTTATATATAATGATTAGTGATGTTTCCACTTTTTAATGAATAGAATGGAAGAAAGGTAATGGGTAATTGAACATTATATAATAATTATTATATCATAAATATCATATATATTTATTAAATCATTCCTTATTACCATCTAAGAAAAGAACAAATTAAAAATGAATCACAACAATTCATGGAGTTGGTAGTCCACACATGTCCATGAGTGACATTATTGTTTTACAAAAGATGGTATAGTATGAAGGAATATAATATATTATAATTATAAAATCATTATTTTTTCATAAATATAACATATAAATAATAAATATATCATAATAACCTACCAGGAAATATGGTGATGGAAAAATGAATCATATCTCTATGTGGAGGTGGTAGTCTACATGTACACACGAGTGATACATTCATTTCCTATTTGATTAGGAAGATGTGGGAATTTTTTGTTACATAATTATAAAAAAATCTCAGTATAATAATTTTACTATAATAATTATGCTTTGATAGATACAATATTTTTATAATGTAGATGATGAAATAAAATTAAAAGAGCTCAGCTAAGATTTATACTTCTTCTTTTTGATTCCTCCTTTGGATTACACCTTAAGACTTGAAAGATTGGTCTTAGTATTAGGGAAATGAATGTTGGAGGTTTTTTGAAGTTACTGGAATTTGTTATAAATGATGTAAGGTTTTTTTTATTTTTTTGGTAAAAACATAAATCATCAAATTTTTAAGGTTTTCCAACAATTTGAGAACAAATTAATTTATCAGATGAACTCTATAGGATGGACCACATTAGATGATGTTTTTTTGGAATATGAAAGGTGGTGAAGGTTTATCTTCCATGGTTTATAAATTTATTGGATAAATATTTTGGTGAAAATAAAATTTGGAAATGCTTTTCTATTCAGAAATTTTCTAACATCCTGAGTTAAAAAGATCTAATAATCCAGGTGTTAGGTGAAAGGGGGATAAAATTGGTTAGGTGTAAAAAGTTACTTCAATAAATATTATTGTAATTTCACTAGATATAGATTTGGATGAGAAAGGTTTTTGTTTTTATAATTTTTAATCACAATAAAATATTTTCTAGTATAATTATTAAAGGTAAAATATATTTTTCTATGAATTTTCTTCCGTATGTTTAAAATATTTGAATTTTGAGACTCTATAACTTTTTTATTATAAAAAATACTTTGTGGTGTTTGTAAAATAAATAAAATTTGATAAAGATAAAAAGGAGGATGCAGAGTAATGTCTTTAAATGAAGTACTTAAGACAAAATCTTTATAAAATTTCTATTAGATATACATGTATGATGTTATGAAGTAAAAATTTCTATAAGATGATTGGTTGAAATTTTTATATAAAGATCATCAGATAGAGGTTGGTGAATAAAGGAAAAATTTGAGTAATGATTAAATTAATTAGATAGAGGAAGTATTTGGGATGGTATTTTGAGAAGATCCTAGGATATTTGTTAAGGAACAATTAGATGGGACTTCTCTAGATTAAACATCTATTGCGAAGTATTACCAGACAAAGCTTTAGTGGTATAATGTTTTAAAAGTTCAATGTTATTTATAAAGTGTTTTGTAAAGATATAAAAATTGAAAATGTTGTGCTGATCATTTAAATATACAAATATCATGTAATGATGATCTTTGATTATATATGAGGAATAAGGATGTATGATTGTATATGTGGGTTCTCTAGTTTTTGAGACTTTTAGGAATTATATAGAATACCCAAGAAGAATATATGAAAATTGCACCGATTAGGATATTTTAATTTAAACTTTTCATTAAGTAGGAAAGTAAGAATTGGTATCCAAAATTTCCACAATATCACACAACTATAAATAGGATGAAAATTATAGTATGATTATGTGTTTACTATTCTCATAAGAAAATTGTTAAGGTTCAATAGAAATTATTTCATACAGAGATACTAGATGAAATTAGAAATTCTTAGTTCGAATAAGGAAGATTTCAACCAAGAAATATCATGGATAATGAATAATAAGAAGAATCTAGGACTGGTTAGATGTTTATAATTAATATTAAAAAAAATGTTTCATCAGATAACATTTTATAATAGGTGGAATAATACTAAAAAATAAAGGCATGAGGAATAATTTATTGGGTGTTCTATTAGAGAAATCCAAAGAATATGGAAAAAAATAGAGATTATACTACAGTCCACGAAGGAATTTCATACCTATTTATAAGTGAGAAAGTAAAGGAAAAGTATTTGTAAAAAGTTAATTTGTGAATAAGTAAAATAAGTATAGTTAAAAATAACTTAGCATGTTGGTTAAGGTTTCAATAGTTGTTATGAAAATCATTCTTACATATTATCATTGTGGAAAACACATGCACTGTAGTTTTTATAATAGTTTAATGAATATTTAAGGATATTATCTTATTAATGTAAAAATATAAAAAGGATTTATGTCTAGTATATTTTATTTAATTTTATTATTTACAAACCATTAAAAGTACTAGATACTCTTACTAAGTTGTGAACCTTGTAAATTCTTGGGTTCCTATGGAAATTTATTTTGTTCTTTGTTTTAGAAAAGTTATAACTCCTTAATAGGAGGAGGAAGTTTCTTCAGAGGAAAAAAATTTTAAAAATAAATGATATCCAATTCACCCCTTCCTCTATTAGTGATCACAAAGATCCTAGTGGTTCCTTTCAAGTTCTATTAGGGAGAAGGATGCCTTTATTTAATCTTTACTGGTGTTTGAAGTGATGTTTCTTTGTATATTCATAATTCTATGAACTACAAGGGGATTATAGTTTTTTATGGAAATAACTATCATGTTTGGAAATATATAATGATTATTTATCTAATGTACCCTAATTATGATGTTATCAAAGGTTCTATATATGGGTTTCCTTATCATGTAGAGAATGTTCCACATATAGCTACTAATTAAAATAATTTGAAAAATGAAGGGTGAGACAGAAATGAAATACTATCCTCACTCTCTAAAAGTGAGTTTCTTAGAGTAATATGTAGTGGATCAACTAATGGAATCAGGGATAATTTGAAAAAAAAAAACTATTAAAGAAATACTAAAGTGAAGAGGGAAAAGATAAAAATTTGAAGGATGAAGTATGAATATATTAAAATAAGTGATTATAAACCTATTGGTGGATTTTCTACAAGGGTAAATGACATTTGTAACATCATATGATATATTTTTAAGAAGTTGAAAGTTTCAAAAAATATTTATAAGATCTTATGAACTCTTCTAGATAAATGGTATGCGATAGTTTTATCATTGGAATATATAGATCTTTAAACTCATTATATAGATTATTATATTAGCACTATCATTACTAATGAAATGATAATAGAAAAGATTATAAAAAACATTGATAAGTCTGATTGGGAAATTTCATTCAAATATTCTAAGAATGTAAAATATCAGAAATATCCTAAATACGAATAAGTTTGTGGATTTGAAACTAAATATGAGGTTAGTTAAATTTTTTATAAATTGAAGTCTTTTTTCCAAAAATGTAAAATTAGGAACATGTAAGTACAAAGGGATGTTACAATTGAAATTATTTCACGATAGAGTTGTTATGAATTTTGCTAAAAATTGTACTCAATAAAAGAAATATGAAGAAATAGATGAAGATTATAGAAATAAAATAATTTTGTTTTCGAAGGAGGAAGATAAATCTAAATCCCATCCTAGAAGAAATGATAATATGTTCTTTAAATAAAACATAAGAAAATCTTGGCCTAAATGTGGTGATGATGAAAATAGTGAAGAAGAATATGATAACTTCAATGATGTTACTACTGAAAAACTTGTTATTTTAATAGTAAATGATGAAAAATGTAGCAGTGATGAAAATATTGTCTCATAATAATAAGAGACTGATATAGATTTTATTTTGAAAAGAGATATTAAATAATGTATTTCACAAAACATAAGTTTTGAAAGAGAGTCCAAGAATATGAAAAAGGGAAACGTTTAAGAAAAAATTAAAAATTATTTTTTTGAATAAAAATCTAATTTGATAAAAGATATTAATAATATAATGAACTTGTTTTATTATAATGAAGACCTCTAAATCGATATTAAAGTAATTTTTAAGGTCAAGGAGTAAGGGGTATAAATGTTTTTAAAAAAACTTTTTAATGTCGGGTAAAGACTTACAAATTTCCAATACATAGTTAAAGAAGTATGTGAAAGTTATAAAAATATTAAAATGAGTAAGGATAAACAAATTATCCTCAATGTTTGATAATAATAATGAAGATACTCAGAAGAAAAATGGAGTTATGAAAACCATGTATGTAGCTAAAAATGTGGATTTGAGAAACCTAACATTTCTAAGGATGCAATTTCTAATAAACATGTTTATATTACATGTTATTATATTAACTGTAATAATAAATCTACAAGGAATAAGAAAATATTATGAAGTAACAATAACTTTAGTGTGAAATGAACACCAAAGTGGAAGGTAATAAAGTTGATTAAAAGTAGAAACACAACTCCTAACACCATGAATTTTATTGATGGATATATGCTTTCTATGGATAATTCTTGAATTATTGAGGATTTTTCGATAAAAAATATATGTTTTAGTTTAACCACCAATAATATAGTAGACCCAAAATAATATTGATCCAATGTTTTAGGGGGAGTCATCCCACACAATAGAGATGGACTCACAAGGTTGGTATGGAGTCTTAAAATAGATTCAATCCTTTAGAAAATATTTTTAAAAAATTTCATCAACCTGGGAAACATACAAGTTTATATATTGTTATGATATTGGCATAAAAAAATTTATTCTACAAAGCTCACGAGATATGTGAGAATAATGTAAAAAGAATGGAAAAATACATAGTTTTTAAAACTGATCTCAAAGAAACAAAAGGATAATGACCTTGGATTTTACATAGTGTATTTTATTCACATATGATAGGGTACTTTATGTTTTGGAGGAATATAATTTTCTTAATAGATAGTACAATTATTTTTGGAAATGAAGAATCAATCAGAATCAAAGGCATTGGATCTTCTATGAATGGGTGAGAAAAGTTAAAATCTAAACATACCTTATTTTTTGAAGCAATGAAAAAAAAATTAATTAGTGTTTCACTACTCTATTATAAAGGAAACAAAGTTTTTTTCTGAAATGATAGTTTTTTTGTGAAAAAGTATAGAAGATGGTAATTTTTTAATTATAGGATAATGAATAAAGGGAAACTTGTTTCAAGTTGGTTATTAACCAAGTTAATGCTATCTGAGCATAATGGATGAAAATAAATCATGGCATAAAAGTATGGGGCATATGTGTTAGTGTAATGTGATAAATCTAACATAGAGGAAAATAATGTATGATATTCCGGATATGAAATGAATATGATATTGGTATTGATCGATTTTCCATAAATGGAATATTACAAACTCAATATATAAGAAAGATGAAATAGATTAAACACATACCTTGGATATGATAAATTATGATATTTATATGCCAATGAGTAAAGTCAATATATAAATATAATTAATTTATATAATTTATTGATGAATTCATATACATTACAACTATTATGTTTCATAATTATAAATAATATTATCTTAATAATTTTAAAAAATTTAGTAGAAGTGTAAAAAGAATGTCTGGGTGTTCTGTGAAGAAAAATCAAACTGATAATGGTGAAAAATATACAAGTGAATTCTGAGAGACTATTTCTAAAAACATGGAATTAATCATGAGTTTAGATCACCATACACACCACAAACAAATGGTGTTACTAAAATAAAAAATAAATATTTATTGTATATGGTATGGAATATGTTGAATAAACATGATAATTATCATTATTTTTAGTGGAAAGCTATTAGAGTGATAGTTTATGTTCAGATTCTATGATTCTATAGGATAAAATCTAAGATGAATCCATATGAGGTTTATTTGGAATAAAACCCATGTTTGAATTACCTTATGGTGTTTTAAAGTCCCTAAATTATGATATTCAAGGGTAAAAATCATAGGATGTTTTGAGAAGAGTTGATAGAATATTTCTTGGTTACCCTTCTAATGATAGCTGATACCAATGTTATAATAAAGAGAAAATAAATATGGTTGATTCTATAGAAGTAATTATTATTAAACTATCTGATAATAATGTTATTCAAATATTTATATATATTGAAGAATTTGAATATGAATTGGTTGTAGATAAAAAACATGATAAATTTCTTAATAATAATAAAAATTTTGAAACTTCTCATGATGAATATTTTGAATTAGATATCTCATGTGATGTGAAACAATTACATTTTTCACATCCTAGGCTATGGAAGTAAGTGGACGTTTATAACATTATTGTATATCAATGAAAATAGGTTTAAACTAGAAGATATTGAATGTTATTATCTCAAATTTCAATATATTCCCAAGTTATGCCAAATGAGGTTGATAAATCTTGGGAGCATCATGAGTGGATTGATTCCATGAATTCTGAACTAGATCAAATTGAAAGGAATTATACATGGGAAGTTATACCCAATAATAATAATAATAATGTGATTGGTAAAAAGTGGGTGTTCCAAAAAAAGTTGAATAGAAAATGTGGTGTTATAAAAAACAAGGCACAACTATTTTATAAAGGTTACGCATAAATTTAAGGCATCGATATAGATGAAACATTTGATCTAGTGGTAATATTAGAAACTATTAAAAACATTCTTTCTATTTCTATACAATGTATATATAAAATATTTTATATGTATGTGAAGTCAATATTTCTTAATGGGGATCTCAATAAACAAGTTTATATTGAAAAATCATCCAACTTCATGATTAGGAAAGATAAATGTTTTGTGTGAAAGTTGAAAAATGCTTTGTATAGACCGAATCATGCTTTTATAGCAAGGTATTCTAAATTGGATACTTTTATAAGGAATTTTAACATCCAAAAAGAATTATTTGATAGTAACATCTAAATAAAATAAAATGAATGGGTTTCCTGGATTTTGATTGTTTATGTTGAAACATTATATTTACCAAGAATTAGGATGAAACATTTGAAAAAATTGAAAAGAAGATGATGAAGCTTTTGATATTTCCATTTTGGGATAAATGAAATACTTTATTGGCATAAAATTTTCAAAAAATTATAAATACATTTTCCTCTGTCATGTAAATTATGCTTAAGAACTTTTAAGAAGTTTGGAATGAATGAGTCAAAACTACATTCCACGCCAATTTCAGTGGGGAAATATTATCATAAGATGGTTAAGTAAAGGATGTATATCCTTAAATGTTTAGAAATTTGTTTGGAATTTTATGATATCAAACTAATGTAAGGATATATATTTTATATACTGTTACAATTTTTTCTAGATACCAATGTTATCCTATATAATGTCATCCCATGAATAAAAAATGAATTCTAAGATACATAAAAGTAACACGAAATTTTGTGTTGAAAATTTTGAGTGTTGGAAAGAATTATTTGTTTGGTTATTCCAATATAGAATAGGAAAGAAGTGTTGATGATAGAAAATAAACATATGGTGGAGTATTTCTCTTGATAGAAGGATATATTAGTTGGAATAAAAACAAATATATTTTAGTAACTATCAATATATAGGAATATGAGTATATTGCTACTACTCAAGATGAAACACAACTTATGTGGATGAAGACATAGTTGAAATAATTATTAATTTATTTGAATTTTCCCATTCTCTTGGGTTGTGATAGTTAGTGTGATATAAATATCACTAAAAATCCACTAAAACATTCCCATTCAGAGCACATCGATATAAAATATCACTTCACAAAAGAGATTATGGAGGAAAATAAATTGAAGTTGGTGTATATTCCAATAATGAATAAAGATGTTAATATCTTTACAAATCCATTGATGATGGAAAATTTTCATAATATTAGGTTTATAAAGTGAGTTAAATATCCCATTCATCAAGAATAATGTGTGTGAATTAAATCTTCTCTCCATATTGTTTTTGGATAGTGTCTTCAAGGGGGTAAAAATATTGTAACATAAATCTATACCATGTTATATTATTAAAATTTTACGGTGAGAATGTATTTATGGTGTATTTTTAAAATAGGTAATCTATGATTTTAGTGTGCATGTGTGTGAAATTTTATAAAAATTTGTTGAAGTGGATACATGAACGGTTCTTTAATCGGAAATTGTTTTTGGTGATGCAAGTGTTAACTGGAAGAATAAGTTTAATGAAAAAGTTTATTATGTCACTAATTATGGATAACATGGTATTGTTGTTCAATGATTGTTATTTACTACACTAAGTTTACTCACAAAGGATTAGGATTATGGTATTTTTATTTAATGATTATTCTTTCCTACACTGATCTCGCTCATGTTAGATTATAATTGTCGAATATATAATTCATTTAATGAGTTACAAAGTTTCAGTGTTTTTTGTTTCTTAGTGTGGAATAAATTCAAAATTGGGATATTGTTTGAAATAGGACGTTTGGTGGTGTATTGAATTTGATGGATGTTGTTATGATGTATGTTAAGGATGTGTTGTTTTTTTCAAAATATAAATCATAAATTTTTCTAAGGATTTCCCTCAATTGGATGATAGAAATTTGATTGGATAGAGTCCATCTGATAGACCATTTCAGATGATGTTTTTCTTGTATATGAAAAGTAATGTATTTTTATCTTCCATGGGTTACAAATTCATCGAACACTGTTTTTGGTGAAAATAAAATGTGGTGATGATTTACTATTATTATTTTTTCCAACATTATGAGTTAAAAAGTTATCAATATCCTATGATTTAGTATAAAGGGTGATAAATTCGGGTGTATAAATATCCTTCTATGATGATTCACAGAAGTTCCCTAGATAGAGTTTTAGCTGAGATGATTTTGTGTTTGTTAATTTTTAAATCACCATGAAAGTTTTTTTACATAATTCATAAAGAAAAATAATGTTTCTATGAATTTGTTTCCTAAAGATTAAATTTTGAGTCTCTATGATGTTTTGATTAGAAAAACTACTTTTTGATGTTTTGAAAACAAAGAAAAGTTGATAAATCTAAAAGATAGGATGTTAAATAATGTATTGAAGTGAATTATTTTACACAAAAATCTTTTTAAATTTTACATTAGATAATATTTTATGAACTTTGAAAGTTATAATTTGTACTAGATGATTATGTGAACATTTTATATAAATATTTTCATACAGTGGTTTAAGAATAAATATAAAAATGGTGAGTACTAATATAAGTCATGTAATGAAGTAAGATTTTGGGAAAGTCTTTTGCGAAGTTTCTATGAAGTTTATTAAGGAATAATTAGATAGATATTCTCTAGATGAAACATTTTTTACAAATTTTTTCTAGACAGAATTACAGTGGTATAATGTTGTACTAGCTCATTGTTATTTATGAAGTATTTGTAATGATATCAAAGTGGTGATTTTGTGTTGATCATTAAATAAAAAAAGTATCACTTGAATAAGATTCATGATTCTATTCAAGGAATAAAGAAGTTTTATTGAATAAGTTAGTGCTTGAGTTTATGAGATGTTTCAAGAATTGTATCCTACATTTTCTCCCACTCATGAATCAATAAATAATATGGAATGTATATTATGAATATGTGTGTACTATTCACATGTTAAAATTACTAAGGTGCTATAGAAATTACATTATATATAGATAAAAGATGAAATTGAAATTTTTTTGTTGGAAAAAGGAAGAATCTTACTATGGAATCTCTTGGTTAAAGAAGAATAAGAACTTAGTATTGACCAAGAGTGTAATAATCAGAGGAAATGAATGAACATAGTTTCCCTAGAAAATATTCGGAAACTGGTGGAATCAAATAAGAAAAGTTAATAAATGGAATTTTCTAGATATACAATTAGATAAATTGGAATCATATTGAGATAGATAGATATTTATACTAAATTCCAAGATGGAAGTTCATACCTGCTACTGGGTGTGAAATTGAAGAAAAAGTCTTTTAAAGAAGTGCATGTGTGGGGAAGTGAAGGCAGCATAATGAAAAACTTATGCACCTATTGTTGAAGGTTTCTAAATTTTTTATGAAAATATTTGTTGTAGATTTTCTATGTAGAAATTACATGAACTGTTGTTTTGATAATATTGTAATTTTATTGTAATGATATTCCTTTCTTACTGTAATAATATAAAAATTATTTTTTGTTGTTGTGGATTTTGTCATATTGGATTATTAACAAACCATATCAAGGATTAGAGAATCTTACTGAGTAGTGAACCCTGTAAATTCTTGGGTTCGTATGGAGTGTGTTTTTTTTGTTATTTTAGACATTTTTCACTCTTTAATAGCTCGTGAAGGTTATTCCAAATGAAATAAATTGTAAAAAAAAATATAATGGGTTCTCCCCTTACCCTCTCAGTGATCACACAAATCCTAGTGGGTTATTTCACAAAGAAGAATAATACAATCTCTAGGATGAATGGAATGAATATATAAAGTAATTAGAGTATGATTTTTCGAAGATTTAAGGCTAAAATTATTACAATAAGGGAGGATAATAGGTACCCCATTATAAGTGTGGGTAAGTGAGGGGAGGGACACACATGTAATTTATCAAAATATTTAAATGATATATGGTCACTTTCATTTGAACATGGAACTAAATGAAAATTGATTAAATTGTAGGATATTATAAGTTTGAAATAGATTCAAAAAATAATAATTATAAAATTTTATGTGGAATTACTACCCTTATAACTTTTCTTACACCCCATGGTAAACCAATTTTGACCATAATCGTGGTTACAAAATTTTATTGTTTTTAGTATTCATTATGACTAAAAATTAAGTTAAAACTATTAAATTATATTAATTATTAATATTCCAAATATAAAATATATTTTCCTAGATTTTATTTCAATAAAAAGGATGTTTTAATTTTAAAGAAGCGTTCATACCCTAATTAAAATCCATTTTTAAAATATTTTATTTTTAAACATAAAACCAAATTTACTTCCATTACTTTCAACAAAAAAATTATAAAATGAATATTAAAATATTTTATTGAATATGTAACCTATAAATTTCATTAAAAAAATTAATCAGTAATTACATATATAATTAATTATGATAAAAACATTGTGCACGTAAAAATAGTTTAAAAAGGCATTTCATACCCAAAAATGATCTTATGCCAAATTAATGTGAAATAATGATTATTTTGAAATTAATTATATTATTTATTATTAAAGGATAAATATCTTACTTAAATATAAAATTCAAAACATAATTGTAATTTTTAAATGAAATGAAATTACATCTTTTCAAAATTCAATTTTTTTACTATTCGCTTGAAAATAAATATTTTCCAAAAAATCCAAAAAATTAACCCTAAGATAATATTTAAATTATGATTTAAAAATTATAAAAATTTCATAAAATAAAATTTAAATTTTTTTAGAAATTATTTTTAATTTTTTTCATAAAATGATGTAATAATCATTTTTGTTCACAAAATGAAATAAAAATCATTTTAGAAGAAAACATATTTTTGAAGAATAAAATGATTTTACTAAAAATTGAGTACTTATTTATTATGAACCAAGCAATATGTTTTCATAATTTAGAACTATTATAAATTTTTATCATAATGTGGTTATTACTTTTCATACATACTAATTTAATTTCTAGGTTATAGTATATAATGGTTCATTTTAAGCTTCATGTTTCATGTTAAGAAAGCTATCAAACACTTTCAATTTATTTAAATAATGAAATTATTCAAAAATATTAGGATGATACACTTATCTCGACCATTAACCTCCAAAAAACATTCCCAAACTTCTTCTCCATGAGTTATAGTCTCTTTTCACATCAAAGGACAAACTTGGAATGCTTATGGTGTATGTCGATGGGGGTTTTCTAAATAATAAGTATATCTCTTAACCAAGTGTTTTCATTTTATTTAATCTTATAAATCCTTATAATATTCTATAAATATGTTCATATTTTAAAATTAGTATCTTCCATAAAATTTTATGTTTATATGTTGGAGGAAAAATCCTTATTCACATCCTTTCCATCATATGGAAAATGAAAAGATTGCTCTTGCATACGTGTGACCTACCATCTCCACATAATGATGTAATTTTTTTCCTTATTATTTTACTTATATGGTTATAAATACAAAATTAATGGCATATATATATTATATTTATGACCCAATAATTATTATATAAATATAATGTATCATCTAATTTCTTATCATTCCCTCAATTGGAATATGATAATGTCACTCATGCATACATGTGGACTACCACCTTTAAAAAGTGATCTGAAACATTTTTCTCTTACCACTATAAATGGATGATTTAAAAATTGTATATAATTAATAAAAATTATATTCATGACATTATTGGAAATATGAACATGATGGGACCATTTCATCAATACATTAATCATAGACAATACCTCCTCCAACGTCTCGAAGGACTTTATTTATTTATTTATTTTTGATAATCCACATTTCAATGGGTGAGGTGGAACCCTTACAAGGCATGTAGGTGTATGTATTACATGGCTCGTAGGCCATAGAAGAATTAATTTCCCATAGGCATTGAAAATTATATACAACCCAGAATTACTACTTAGAACTACTCCTCCCCAGCATCTTCATCGTGAAATAAGCTCTCTACATTCACATGGTTGTTCGGCTAGGCCTTCCTATGTATGCACAGGCTTGTCCTGATGGACGGTGCCATACACTCTCATTCTTGATACTCATTTAGCTTCTACTATGGTGAAATCTCTTTACTCATCCTCTTTCTAAAACTTGTTCTTTATAATTTGTCTAGTTTTCATTAGCACTTAAGGTGGACCGAAGGCCTTGAGGTGGCCTAGAGGCCTTACTGACCCGAAGGACTAGGTGGCCCGAAGGCCTTAAAGGACTCGGGTACCATATCGGTGGCCCGAAGGCCCAAATGGTGGAATATTCTTGGATGCTACAGTGAAAAACAGTGCCTTCTATTCTTCTTGTTATATTACTGCATAAAAATTTCTATAGTTCTGCACAGTTCCTTCTAGAGTGCTACAGCAGTACTACTATAGTACCTGAAAAATAGCTTATGCCTAGATTTGATCCCAAGTCTCCTGGATGCACTTAAGTAGTCCTCACCAACTAGATAATGAAATATAGATGAAAATATTTATTATTAAAGTAATATATAAATTTAAATTCATTATATTTGTGTATTAACCATGTATAACTAAGAGAATACCCATGGTAAGAGTAATTTTGTATCATTTCCACTTCAATAAGACATGTTTATATTATACAGCATATTTATTTTATATATTTTTTATAATTTCCCTTTGAAATATTATTTCTTCACTATATATTAATTATGGTATTTAATGTTTCAATTAATGTTTACTCTTTTAAGGTATTTTCATTCAAAAGATATTAAATTCATAAAGGGATCTTTTATAATCCCACTCTTATTCGGGATTATTCATGTTAAAAAATACATTGTAATAACTATATGAACTAACTATTTTCTGATCATCGAGTTATGTCTACGATTTCCAATTATTCTCTTAAACTTTCTTCCATTTTATACTCAAATATTGATATACTTTTTTTAACATAATATCGTCCTTATATCATCACTTGGATTGGGAGTATTTTTCTTCCATGTTGAGATTGACTAAAATGTTTCAAGAATTTAATTTATAATATTCAATGATTTTTGAAAATAATTTAAAACCATATTTGTATTTATTTTCATGATTTTATAATGGAATAATTATTCAATTTTTTGAATGGGTTTTCATTGAATTTATTTACAAAATTCTGAAAGGAATGTTATTTTTAACAAATATGATGTGAACAGATTTTATGATGACCAAAAAACCTATTTTTTAAATTCATTTATTAATTATCATATTGAGATCACAATGGATTAGAGTTTTAGAGAATTTGTATACATCATATAATTATAGATAAAACATTCATAAAATAAATGACAAGTAAACTATTCTTATGATTTACCAGGGATAAATATCCAAAGGGGGCCTCGGTCACTATAACGACATGGTCCGAGATGCCTCCTAAAACGGTGCCTTAAACGCAGTTGGTCACATGGATTCAAGAACATCTCCCCAAATTCTAGATATTTCCGACTAGAAGTGAGGGCATTAGTGAGTTAGTGGGGAGACTATGCCCTCATCACCAGAGTATCACAACTGATGTATAATATGTATACAATAGTAGAAGTGAAATAAATAACAGACAGCGGAAAGTAAGACAAGGTGAGAGTGTATATCAAAACTAGAAGTTTCTCATATTCAAAAATGATGTATATCATACAAATATATAGAAATCATCCCAAATAGTGCATGTAAATACAATAAAAGTATCCCAAAAAAACGATAGGCCAAAAAGATATCACAATATCGCAAGCCTCTACTTGTTTCTATTATCCCCTGATCCAAAGCCACAATCAAATAACTATACTAGAGTGTTTACCCTATCATCACCTAAAACTATATAATCTATTTAGGTCCACAAGGAGGCCCAAAAATGGTGTGAGATAAACATCACTGTAATCAAGCACCATAGTCTATACAATTATAACAACAATTATACAATTGTACTAAAAAGAGTAAAAAACTAGTAAGTAAGTGTTTATTCGCATGGAATAAGTCTAATGTAAAAAGTGAAACCAAACAGCCCTCAAATATAACTATTGAAGAGAGTCAACTCTTAAAAAGGCAGATATAACAAGTACATGCAAGTTGCATGGCCACACCGTACATCCATCTGTACCAAGAAATCCATGACCACACTATATAGAGATGTCAAGTATCCCATGACCATGCTATAGAGTGAAGTGTAGACCCCAAGGGCTAGATCCAAGGTGTCAGCAGACCAATGTGTCCAAGTAATAAAAATTAAGACCATGGAGGGTTGGATTCAAGGAATTTATCCAATGTATCCCATCAATACCCATGGGCATCACTGCTGTAAACTCGCTTAGGCACTGGTTGGGGTCCTAGGAGCATGGAAACAACATGTCCTATGTGAGCCCAAGAAAGCCTGATCCATGGGGTAGCAAGGCCCAAGGCATCCCACAGAATCAAGACCCAAGGGGAAGAGTCAACCTAAGGCCTCCTCTACCACATTCTAGATTCATGGAGATAGGTAAAAGGAATCAATCAAACCATTAACACAATAATTCATAAATTCAAACTAAACATTCAATCCATGTGAGTATAACCACTCACATCAACCTACAAAATCCGTGAGTATATCTACTCATGCAAACCATTTATCTAGCATATGGGCCTACCAACCATATAAACCATTTAATAGACCATTAGTCTTTTCATATCAGTATTCCAACATATATTATCCATTTAAAATGCCAAAATAACAAAATATACAAGGCATTATAAGATATTTATTGAGAAAGGAGGAAATACATCTCTTAAATAGGCTATTCATGCAATAAAAGCACTAATAGGCTTCCTCTAACTGGGAAAGAACAATAACACACCCATTGGGTGGTTTAAACTAGGATAAACATGATATTTCCCATAAGGCGTACCCCTTGGGTGCCCTTAAAAGGAGAAAAAGGTGTCAACACACCTAAACAAAACCTATGGGCATCCTCACTAGTTCTAACTACAGCTACGGCAAGAACCTCGCTAAAAAACGAGGCCTTGTCAGAGATTCTAATGGGAAGAATATCATCCAAATTCCGAAAAAGCTCAAGAAAATCCAAAAAAAGGCATAGACCACCTACCTCACCTCATTAGTAGACAACACGTCTAGTATCAAGTCCCGATTAGTCCGGGTTTGGTATAAATCTAAAGAATGGATGCATAACAGAATATTAGGGCATATAAGACTAAATATAAATTTCATTGTCCTTGTTACGAAGAATCAATAACAACTAAAAAGGAATTGAGTACTTACAGATATGGTTCTAACATGATAGAAAACACTCTAATTGGAGTCCGGACGGTTTCTATACTTGAAAAAATAGAATATAGGGTTTTTTTGTTCAAAAAATAAAAGAAAACATAATTTTCATCAAACATATGAGATACTGCATATTTTATAAAAATCCCACTGGGCACGTACATGGAGTTTACATCCGTTATTTTTCTTCTGAGCTAGACTAGATAAACATCGTGACTTCCATGTACACAATGTATACTTGAAGTAAATGATGTGTAGACCAAGTACACAATGTGTACCTGGCTTGAAGCCATATTTTTTCCTCTTTTCCACTTTCTTTCCCAAAAACAACCCAACCGGACAATGGACTAGCCTAGGGTCTATGTCAAAAAGTAATGAAACAACATTAATGCGAAAAGAGATATCCGTAGCTCACGAAAAACTCTGGATCTTACTATCTTCCTCCTTATAGAAATTCATCCCCAAATTTCACTTTAAAGGGCTTTCAAGATTCATATGAAATAAACTCTTTCCACTGAGCACATACATCAACCTCCCTCTCCCAAGTCTCATCCAGTAAACGGCCATGCTGCCATAGAACCCATACTATAGAAACTGACCAGCCTCGAAAAACCTTCGTGTTTCTATCAACTATATGATTCAGATGCTCCTCACAAGAGGCATCAACCAGAAGCTCAACCTCCTAGGACTAATAAATGTGTTTTGGGTCTAAGTGATAGTAGTATAGCTCAGATACATTGAATAAATCATGCATGGCTCTATACCAATGAGGTAACTAAAATCGATAGGCAACTGACCTGACTCTCCCCAGAACCTCAAACAACCCGACATATCTCTGTGAAAGTTTACCATGTATCTTGATCCGCCTGTGTCCCAACCTTAGTGAAACACATAAGAAAACCCGACCCCCGACCATGAACTCTATATGTTGTCTATGGAGATCGACAAATTATTTCTAATGAGACTGTGCAGTAGCAATCCACTTCTGAATCAACTAGACCTGCTCAGATGTCTCTTGCAAGAGACGCGGTCCCAGTAAAGCTGGATCACCAACCTCTAACTTGAACACGGGATAATGACATGGACTACCGTATAAATCCTTATAAGGTTTCATCTATATCATCACATGATAGCTTTTATTTTTTGATAACTAAACTAGGGTATTTTACCTCTCCCAAGAGCCACCAAAATCAAGGATGCAGGCTCGTAGCATGTACTTTAGCACCTGTATCATACACTCTAAATGGATACTAGTCTAAGAGTGGTTTTTTGTGATCAAAAGCACCTGTTTACCCAATAACATATGTAAAATATTCCATAAACAATACATAATGTGGGAATATCTATCTGAAATGATGGTGTGTGTGGTCCCATTAATTTGTAACACATATCGGATGAATAAATTTCTAAGATCATCAATACTGAAGGTCTCATTGATTTGAAATAAATGTGTGACCTTCAAAATCCAGTGAACAACAACCCACACAACATCATTACCTTGAGGTGATCTCAAAAAACCAATCACGAAATCCATCGCGATATCATCTCATTTCCAGTTTAGGGTAGGTAACTATTGTAAAATCCCTACTGGCCGTTGATGTTCCGCTTCACCTTCTGATAGGTGGAACTCCTAGTAACAAAACTAGTCACCTCTCTTTTCATTCCTAGCCACTCGTACATTCATTACAAGTCACGATACATCATGGTGACCCTAGGGTGAACTGCCCATACTGAAGCATGAAACTCTCATATCAAATCCTCTTGTATATCCATTGGAACCAAAAAACATCCAAGGATAAACAAAAATTCTTCATCACCTACCGTCTAACCAGGATGAGGGTCCTCACCTGCCACACCTTCCCCTAGAACTAGGCCTTCAGAATATGATAGCTACCTCATCCTAACTCTATCCAGTAGGGTATGGGTAATAGCTAATGATGAAAGAATTGTATTCCTCTGTCTATCGTTCACCTCTACATGCATCTCATAGAACAACACCATAAGATTGTAATCATTACTAGCATATTTCACTTCATGTATCTGAGTCCTCGTGATCATTGCATTTCCTATTGCATTTCCCTAACCAGGTGTGTAGGCAAGATCGATGTCAAAGGAATGTACGTACTTCACTCCCCATCACTGACTCAAATTCAGATCATGCCGCATAAAGATATAATTTATGTTTTTTGGTTTGTGTACACCACAAAATTCTCTCCCAGTAAATATTGCCTCCTACAGCGCAATGCATGAACAACTCTAGCTAACTCGAGACTTTGTGTAGGTTATTTATTCTTGTGAGGCCTGATCTGTCGAGACCCGTAAGCCATTACTCAATCCTCGTTCATCAACATTTCCCCCATCCTAATACCTAAATCATAAAAATACATTGTGTAACCCTGGACCTGCTCTGGTAGTATCAGGACTGGTTTTGATGCCAATCTCCCTTTCATATCCTGAAAGGCTATCTCAAAAGACATCGACCACACAAAAATCTCACCCTTATTATTCCATCCTATCAACGGATATTCTAATCATGAGAAGTCTTGTATAAAACTTCAATAGTATCCATTTATCACCATGAACCTCTGTATGTCAAAAATGTTATTGGTCAATTCCTAGAAAACTACAACTATAACCTTATTTGGGTCCACTGTCACTCCTATCTCTGAGATGATGTGATCCAGGAAGTCAATATGATCCATCCAAAAGTGGCATTTTTTATCTTAGTATATAACTGATTCTCCCTCCATGTATTCAGAATGATCTCAAGATGGTTGACATGGTCGTGTCGATTGTTAGAATAAACCAATATATCGTCCAAAAAAGCCACCAAAAAATAATCCATGTCAGGATGAACACACGGTTCATCAAATCCATGAAAACTACTGGTGCATTAGTGACACCTAATAGAATAACCAGAAACTCATAGAACCCATACCTTCTATGAATGGTTGTACGCGGTATGTCTTCGGGTCGAACCCGCACATAGTGATATCCTGACCTCAAGTCAATCTTCGAGAAACCTTGTGCTCCTTGAAGCTGATCAAATAGGTCATCAATCCATGGAAAGTGTGTCAGTTTTTAACCGTCTTCTAGTTATGTTTTTGATAATCCATTCATAGCCTAAGAGTTCAGTCCGGGCGAACTCCACAGAAAAGTACTGGATCAGATAAAACCCTTCACCTCCAAATCCTCTAGCTGCCTCTTTAGCTACTTCAACTCCATAATAGCCATCCTGTAAGGAGGAATGGATACTGGCGCAGCTCCTAGAACTATCTCAATGGAGAACTCCACCTCTCTATCAGGAGTTAAACCAAAAAAGTCATCGGGAAAGACGTCCCTAAAGTGCTCAAACACTAGGGTAAAGTCAGCCTAACCCACTCCCTAATCATCCAGAAACAAAATAGTAATTTGGGATACCATCCTATCAATACCATGATGCTTGGGACCAACTATTCTTTCCTGGACATCCCATTCACCCTTTTGAATAAGCACTGCACCCTCTAGTGATGTGAAAGTCACCCTCCAACAATAGGAGTCAATATGCACTCAATAAACAACGAGCCATTCAATTTTGATAATAATGTCAAACACTGTCATTTTGTGAAAATATAAAATCTAAAGGAAATGGAACCTACCAACCTCAAGGGGACACTCCATACACTAGTGTACATCACCCGTTCTAACTCCCAACGACATTTATAGCATCAAAAAGCCCTTATAAAGAAAATCCACAAGATGATGTTTTTTACCACTCTTGAAGAAATAAAACAACGAGAGACACATGTATCGAAAAGATTAGATGCAATAGTAGAAGCTACTATGATCTTACCTCTCACCATAGATGATCTGGGATCCTACTCCTACTGGGTCTGTTGCACTGCACAAGTTTGGCTTGCACCATATCCCTATGACCCTGCCTAGATACCCTGAGCAGATCCACCCTATTGTCTCTGAGAACTCGATGTATGGCTAACCCATCCACGACCACCACTACCCTAGCCTGACCATAATGCACTACTCCAGCTCTTATCCTGACATATATATAAAGAACCTTCTCTTGAACTAGATGTCAGAGCTGACACCCTACTACTCACCACTAAAGGTAAGGTATAGAAAAACAGCTGCATGTTCTCCATCCTGTAGCAACTCAGCACTTAACTGGGTTATTGTCACCCGAATTTTTCATATGGTATTTCCTACCACACTGATGGAAAAACACCAATCTAGCTACACCCACAGCTTTACTAGCACTAACGTCATAGGAAGCCCCAAAATGGTGCTTCCTTCCTGAAGATGTAGATCAATTGGGGCGAGAAACAACACTCCCCTTTTCTGTACCCCCAACTTCCATCAGGTTTAACTATATAATTAATTCTTGATTCACAATCTCATGGATAGAAGGAACCCTAAACATGTTGATCTAAGATTTGATAGAAAATCTGAGAGCTTCTTCAAAGAAACACTCCCTCTAGAGCTCTTCATTAAGATATATCAGCGCAAAATGCTGCATCTCTGTCAAGCATGCTGAATAATCCATAACTGTCATCGTGCCCAGCTCTAGACACATACAATCACTAGCCCACTTTCCTCGCAGATTTATGGGGTAATGGTAGTCATAGTATCAGGGTTGGAATTCATCCCAACCCATATTCCACAGATCATCAGCCTGGTTCAAAACGTCACACCATCTCTTTGTAGCTCCAAGTTACGTGTAAGTCGTGAGCTTGACCCTCCACTGTGGAGGCATCTTCAAATGCTCAAAAATTGCCAACGCGGTCTCTAGACATTTCTCTATAGCCTATGTTCTACCATACCCTAAAAACAAAGGAGAATGCTACTAATGGAACACCGGAGTTAACTTATCCATAGTACAGAATGGTTGCACTGCTCCCTAGAAAGTTTTCATATAGAGAAACAAATCCTCACAGAATTTTACCTCATCACTTGGGTCTGGAACAACCTTAGGTGTTGCATCTAGCACTATAGGAGGATCAAGAGGTATCCCATGGCCCATCATCTCTGAGGTATGGTCATCTCCTCCATCGCGAAGTACCACTAGATTTCATCATGGTGGCATGCCTCTACAATTCCGAACTCAAGCCTTAAAAAATAATAACATCAAGAAAAAGATCTCAAATGTGTAGGAAATGTGAAAACCCTCCTAAAAACCAAGTCATCCCACAACCTGATCCTAATTCCAGGACTTTATAGAGAACTACCAATGAACCACTAGAGATCTGCCTCTTTCCAACTCAATAGTCAGGTGATGGTCATGTCTCTATTAACCATTTCATGTTTCCATTTTTATTTCACATTCATTTATTCTGAAAATTCCACACTAGGTTTACCAATTTCTGTATACATGAGGTCCCATAACACCTCATGAACCCAAAACATGGCTCCCATTCAAACTATACATATAACAAGTTCATTTAACATTTACATTTCACTGGTTCATAATTTCCCAATTCATAAGGGCCAATGATCATTATGGATTGAAAGATGACATCACACCTTTATATACTACACACAACTAACAAAATAGCAGGCACAACTATCCCATCAAGTATCAAAACATCGTGAAATATCTAATTCATCTTAGATGGCATGGCATAATTCATGACATGTGATTCTAAAAAGTGACTATATGATGCATGAGATGGAACACCCTCATCTCATCTGTTTGAAACGAAAATATAACCCAAAATTGCATCAATAATAATAGGACAAATCAACTGCATCACCTAATGGTGAAATCAAATGAACTATAATAGTCAAAAACTAGAAAATAAGAATTCAATTCCAATCAATTTGGATTTTCCCTATACATGGGGTAGCTACTCCTGGGAAAAGTTTATTACCAAATTCCATTTCATTCATATCCCTATCTATTGTCACCAAATAGTAAGTCATACTAGAAAATAAAACACCTCTCATACAACTTTATAATTTCCTGGTCCTAGATTCCACCCGAAACGGTGCCCGAACCCAATTTGTCACATGGCCTGAAGCACATCTCCCCAAATTCCAAAGGCTACCTACTAGTAGCGAGGGCCTATGTGGGTCAATGGGGAGACGATGACCACATCACTAGTGTATCACAGTGGAAGTAAAATATATATACAATAGCAGAATAAAAATAAACAAAAAACAACTGAATGTAAGACATGGAAGGATTTTATATCAATAACCAAAAGTGTCTCATATAGGAAAATGATGCAGATGGTACAAATATCAAAAAAGCAGCCAGATCCGTACATGGAAATACAATACAAGTATCCTAAAAAGAAAAAAAAAGTCCAAAAAGATATCCAATTATCACAATCCTCAGCTTTTCCCAATGCTCCCATTCTCCAAATCCACAATCAACAACCTATACTTGGGAGATTTCCCCTATCATCAGCTGCAACCGTATAATCTAGTTGGGTCCCAAAGGAGGCCCAAACAGGGTGTGATATAAAAATCCCAGTAGGAAACCACCCAGGTCTATACAATTCTAACAAAAATTCAAAAAAGGTGCAAGAATGTGTAAACAACTAGTATGTATGATTATATGCCCATGGCATAAGCCTACTGTAACAAGTGATACCAAACAGTCCTCAATGATACCTACAAAATATAGTCATCTCCAAACAAGGTAGCTATAACAAGTAAAAGTAAGTCATATAGCCACAACGTACATCCATATATACCAAGGAATCCACAACCATGCTATATAGAGAATTCAAGTATCCCACAGCCACACCATAATGTGATGTGTAGACACCAAGTGCTAGATCCAAGGTGTCAGCAGACCAAGGCATCCACATAATAAATATCTAGGCCATGGAGGGACGGAACCAAGGAGCTTGTCTAAGGAATCCAATCGAGTCCCATGGGAATTCTTGGTGGATACTCGGTTCAGAATTTGTTGGGGTCCTAGGATCATGGAAATACCATGTCCTACGTGAGGCCAAGCAAGCAGAATCCATAGTGTAGCAAGGTTTGAGGCATCCCATGAAATCAAGACCCAAGGGGAAGAGTCAACCCAAGGAATGAACTATTGTGTTACAGATCCATGGAGATCATTCCAAGTAATCTATCAAACAATTCATTCAAGAATTAAAATATTCAAATTAAACATTTAATCCATATGATTATACCCACTCACATAATCCTTCACAGGCCATGAGTATACCCATTCATGCAAACCATTTATCAAGCATATTGCCCTACCCTCCCATATAATGCATTTAACAAACCATTAGTCAATTCATATTGGTATACCAACCCATATTATCCATTTAATAGGACAAAATATCAAAATAGACAAGGAAAAACATGATATTCATTGAGAAAAGAGGTAGTACTTCTCTTACACAGGCTATTCAAGAAATCAAAGAATTAACATCCTTCCTCTAACTAGGAAAGTGAAAGAACACACCCCTTGGATGGTTTAAATTGGAATAAACAATATATTTCCCCTAATTCGCACTCCTTTGGTGACCTTGAAAACATTAGTGGGTGTTAATGCACCGAAAATAATCCTACATGCATCTTAACTAGGTCTGACTACAGCTACAATAAGTAACTCTCCCAAAAATGAGGCCTCGCTGAAGATTCTGATGGGTATAATATCTGCCGAACACCTTAAATCACACAAAGAGCTGAAACAAAGCATAGAAAATCTACCTCATCTTGGTAGTAGAAATCTCGTCCAGTATCAAGTCTCGATTCATCCTGTTTTGGAAGAAATATGAAGAATGAACGAAGAACAGAATATTAGAGCATATAATCCTAAATCAAAATAGCGCAGTTGTTGTTCCGATGAATCAAGAACAACTAATAATTAATTTATTACATATCGATATGGTTCCAACATGATATACGGTTCTTGAATCGAATTTCACACGGCTTATATACTTTATAAAGTATAATAGAGGGTTTTTGGGATAAAGAACTAGAGGAAAACATATTGTTCTCAATAAATATGAGCTACTGTCTCTTTAATAAAAAAACACCCGCTAGACAATTACATGACATGTACCTCAAGTACAGAGTTTGTACTTCCCTTATATTTTTTTCTGATCCATAATGGCTACACATCTAGAATTCCATGTACACAACAAGTACTTTAATTACACTACGTGTAGACCAAGTACATGACATTTACCTAGCCTGAAACCATATTTCATCCTGTTTCCCCTTTAATTCAAAAAATAACCAAACCGGCCCACAAAATGGCCTTCGGTATAATCCAAGAAGAAAAGAAACAATATTAACCTAAAAAAGAGATATTTGTACCTCAAGAAAAACCTGAGATCTTAAAACCACTCACTTACTTATACAAGTCCTTATGCCCTATTAAAAGAGATTTTGAAAAAGAAGGGTGAGTGAAAAAAAACTCAGTAAGGGGGTTTTCAAAATAATTGGAAACCAAAAATGATTTTTAAAATCAACATAGAAGTAAAACATGTGACACTACATGCTAATTAAAAATTTATAATTCTTGAGTACTTTTAAAAATAATCATAATTTTCTAAATACATTTCAATATATATAACCTTTGGAAAATCCATTTCATCCATTTATGAAATAAAAAATATTTCTCTTTATAACTCATAATAATTCATAAATAATTTTCAAAGGAACCTTGGATCATAATAAGAAGTAACAGTTCACTCTTGAGAAAATATAACATGATGGAAATAGTCCCATGATTGATTAGGATCACTCCCTAATCACATAGTGTGCTTGGGATACCCATCCCATGAACCATACAGGAAATCTCATGTGATTAAAATATTACCCAATGCTTTGATGTGATGCATAATTCTAGGTCCACCCTTCACATGATTGGAAAAAAGTCCCATAAGGGTTTGGTTTCACTCCCCAAACCCCTACCTCCATTCACAAAATATCCATGTGAAATTCTTTGTAATTATAAAATGTATTTTACATCATAAGTAGCATAAAGTTATCTTAAAAAACATGTGCTTCTATGTCTATTTCAAAAAAAAAATTACTTTTTTTATGAATGTACTGATAAAATTTGTTTTTCATGAAATGACATCTGTAAATATACATTCATATACATATATTTGTATTTAACAATTTTATATAAAATAAAATAAACATATGTATATATACACACACATTTTTTATCTAATGTTATTGGAATAAAAACTGGATATCATGTTCATACACATATGTATATATATCGAAAGACAACAAAAATATTTTTACATTAAAATGACACATGTATAGACATGCATTTATTTACATACTTATATATAAATATTTAAAAGAAAACAGTATTATATAAATTAATAAATACATACACACATTTATATAAATGTATCTAACAATTTCAATTAAACATTTGTTTCTCCAAAATATGTATATAGATACATATATATATATATATACATGTAAAAAATGTCTTCATATGAAATGAAATATTTATATATACATGTAATTTTTTGAAAATAAAAAAATTAAACTTAAAAATTAATTTTAAAAATTCAAAAACATTTCTTGAACTTATAATTGTGTAATTGAGAAAATAAAAAAGAGAAAACCATGGGAGTACACGATTTTAAACATGAAAAATGAATAAATATATATACGTGTATAAATATATATTCATACATTTCCAACATTATCAATATTTTTTGAAAATCATATAACATCTCATATATATATATATGTGTGTGTGTGTGTGTGTGTTAAATTAATTTTATTAAAAAATAATTTCATGAAAATAAATCTCACATGCCCACGAAATTCCATGGATTAATTCTTTTAAGGTAATAACAACATGAATCATTACTGAAGAACATAAAAATTATCCCCTTGACATTATCTAAAAAAAATTAAAAATAAAATTTTTATGGACTAAAAAATTTCATGTATAAAATATAAAATTCATAAACTATTTAAACTAATTAATAATAGTTTTAATAAATTTTCATTACTATCCTAAAGATATAATTTAAAATTATTTAAAAAATCAAGAGATAAATATTAACAATATACTAAAAACAATATGTCATATAATTTCTAAAACACAAAATCCTATTGGACTGTTTAAGAATATTTTCATACACAAAAAATCGCACACACATAAATTCGAACACAAAGAATCAAATATAAATAAGCAATCAATCTCTTACCTCAGAACTGATCAAGGAAGCCTATTGAATGTTGTCCGGTTGAGAGAAAAAAAAGAATTTTTTTTGGACTTCTTTTGTTATTTTTGGTCATCTATCAATATATATATATATAGGTGTTATATCCTGTATTATTTTCCAAATTACATATTTTATTTTATGGCTTCGGCAAAAAGGCTCACATAATAGGAGGGAAACTAAAAAGAGTTCATGTCTTTCGAAGAATGCTGTTAATAGGTCCACCTATATATATTTTTTATATTTCATTGATGTTTAAAAATTAGAAACAAAGAAGAAAATAACATATGGATCAAAGTTTAGTACATATATAACTTTAATGTGTAAATATTTTATACTTTGTTTTAATCGAATCAACATAGTCTTCTTCAAGAAGCTCATACCTCATCCAGAAGAAAAATAAATGTAAATTAAAAGTAAAAAATGAGAAAATAGTCTCTATTAATCCAAATACAATTTTAATCCAACCATATAGATCAAATAGGAAAAAAATAATTGAACAAGAAAGAAATTAACAATAAATTGTTTGGCAATGATCGATGGAGAAAAGAAGAAAAGATGAATATTATAGTTAATTGAATAGATTTGGAAAAATAAAAAGGAAAACATGTGACTACCTCTCTAGGTTTAAAAATATTCTAAACTCTTAGATCTAGATCTTGATGTTCGATTTGGAACCCCTAACAGAAAAGAAAACCCCACTGACAACACAACATCTTTCTGAATCCCTTTCCTGGGATCAATCCTTGATCTAACACCTCATTGAAATTTCATTTTACCTCAATCAAAAAACCCACCACATGGATCATCTCTTTTGAAACTAACTACAACGGTTAACCTTCTACTTCTCTCAGCCTCCTCCTGATCGAATCCTTCCCAAAAAATTTAACACTCGATTTCTCTTTATTTTTTATCATTTTTTATTCTATATTGATTCTTTATTTTTGTTTTTCTTACTAATTTTATTATATTATATATATTAAAATATTTTTCTTATTTTTTAATGTTTTAAAAAAATGAATATATCATTTTTATATTGTCTTTTCATTTTCTAAAACAATAATTTTTCATTTTTTGATTATTAATTTAGCATTTTTTTTAAACCAATTCATTTCATAATTTTTTTAAAACATTATATTGTTTCTTATTTAATATTTTTTAATAAATTTTTTAAATAAAGAATTATAAATTTATATTTTTTCATTTATATTATTATTTTAGTTTAATAAAATTCATTGTTCATTAAATAAAATATTTTGTCATTATTTTTAGTTTAATAACATCCTTAATCTAGATTTTATAAAATGTATTTATCATGTTTTTTTAAAATAATTATAATGAAAACATTTTATTAAACAAATTTATAATTTTATATAAATTTAACTCTTTAAAAAATCTGATTTTAATTATTTTATAATTTTATATTTAATATTAAAAACTTTTTTAAATAAATTAATCAATTTTTATTGATTATTTAAAACACTTGGTTTTATATTTATAATTTTTCATAACATAGTTTATTATAAAACAAATCACTAAATATATGTTTTTTAGTTTTTCTGGGATGTTACAGATTTTCTGGCCATTATTACTATTATTTTTTATCATGAAAATTTGTTTCCATCGATAAAGTGTTTATGGCCCTGATGGTTCCATAGTTGATTTCAAGGGGTTAAATTGTGTGAAATTATTGGCAATAGGTTTAGCATTCTGGAATGGTCTCTAGTGGGTTTTATTCATAGATCGAGAAATGCTCAATGGCTCTCACATCCATGATATTAGGACCTACATTAGAAAATTATGATTTAATTGGGTATCTTGGAAAATAAAACTTAATAACTGACAATGCTCAATAGGGTGGGATGTAGGTCTCATCACACCCTTTTGGGGGGAATTGTTGCATGTTATGAGACTCTCTTATAGATTTAAGATACTTTCATGAATCCTTTGTTCATTACCAAGTATGTATCAATGGATTTAATTGAGGAAATGATCCATTATAACTATGCATGGGTTTGGAATCATATGTATGTATCCAAGGTTCTCTATCAAAGGAGCAGTTTTCACGTAATGATCTCAGATCCTTGGATGTTCTTTAAAATGACATTGGTTTTAATCTATGTGGGGTGGTTCTCTAAGGATTATTATATCCAGGGAGGAAGAGATTTTTTTATTCTATTATAAAACCCATGATATATGTTTCCTACATATCCATGTTAAAGGAATTAGAACCTACATAGCTCAGTTCCACTTAACATGACACATCACCATTTAAGGATAACATTCGCAAGCAATTATTCAAGGCCAAATGGATTTTAGATGGCGATCGTAATATAAAGTTTAATAATTCTCATCAAAGAATAAGAAGAGTCTCCCACCCTATTTCATTTCTAAGGGATGAAGACACCCTCCTGGACTCAGAAGTGGCCATTTCTAATCATGTGGTATCTTATTTTGAAAATACTTTAAATGGATATCCCAGTAATAAGAACCTTCTGCCTAAGGTTATCCTGAGCTTAGTGACATAGGAATACAACCATCCTATTCTTAGCATTCTTACCATCCTATTCTTTAGTCTGAACCCTGGTAGTTCCTCGGGCCCTGATGGTTTCAATAATGGAATTTTTTAGCTTCACTGGGAGACTATTCATGTGGATGTTTGTAAAATGGTCAAATCCTTGTTTGCTAATGGAGTTCTCCCTCATGGTATTAACTCTCAATTTGTTTCCTTAATTCCCAAAGTGGCCAAAGCCTCTGAAATTCATCTCTTGAGGCTCATTACTCTTATAAACACCTTTTATAAAATTATCCCTAAGCTTCTTGCTAATAGAATTTATTCTCTTTGTCAAATAATTGTTTCCTCGAACCAATTTGAGTTTATCAAAGGAAGATCTATTCAAGATTGCAATTTCCATGCTTCTGAATGCACGAACACTCTGAAAAAAATGAATAGAGGAGGTATTTTTTCCATCAAGCACGATATTTTTAAGGCATTTGATAACATTGATTGGAACTTTATTTTCAAATATCTTTGTGATTTTGGATTTAATGATGTTTTTATCTGTAGGATTCAAACTTTGTTTGAATCGTCTTCTATCTCTATCCTTGTTAATGGATCCCTTATGGGTTATTTTAAATGATCAAAAGGGTTCATACAAGGTTATACTTTATCCCCTATTCTCTTTTCCATAGCTAATGATTATCATTGTAGAATTCTCACTAAAATTTCTTCTAAAAACAAACATCATCCCGTTCGTGCGTCTAGAAATCTTAATGTTCCTACCCATATTTTTTATGTTGATGATATCATTTTATTTTTTGAAGGAGATAAAAGAAATATCCTATTTCTTAAAAATGTTTTATCTCACTATGAAGATCTCTTGGGTTAGTCAATCAGCTGGAATAAATCATTTATTTTCATCAGTAAAAAATTTCTCTCCCAACAGAAAAAATGACATCATCAATAGTCTAGATATTAAGGAAGGATCCTTCCCCTTCACTTATCATGGGGTGACTATTTTCTGTGGTCGGCCTAAAACACACTTTCTTTTGCCCAATTTTTGATCAGGTGGTTAACCAGATGTCTTCATAGAAGGGTAAATCTCTCTCCATGGCTGGAAGGATTTGTTTAGTTAAATCCACCATAGTGTCCAAATTGGTTTACTCGCTGATGATCTACAAATGGCCTACAGGTCTCCTTATGAAAATTAATGTTTACATTAAGAATTTTGTTTGGACCAGAAGCATTCTTGAAATAACACTTGTTACCATACCCCTGTCTAAATGCTGAAAACCCTTAGAAAATGGTGGTATTGGTATCAATAACTTTCGACTATTTAATAACGCTCTTCAAGCTAAGCTTACTTGGAGACTGGTCAACAACAATTCTGATTCCACTGCCATCCTTAGACAAAGATTCCTTCACAAGCTCAAAAAAGGTAATTGGAGCTATATCTAATCATCCATCTAACCCTCCATTAAACAGTCCTTTACTAATATAATGGTTAATGCTAGATAAACGGTTAGTGCGGATTATTCCTTAAATTTTTGGTTGGAAAACTAGGCTAGTACCCCGCTTATATAGATGTTACCCCTTAACTCCTCTCTATTCAGCACCAATTGTTCTATAAGGGATGTCATCCAATCTGGTCACATTAATTTTCCTGAGAACATCATCAGTATTGTTGATAATTACTCTTTCTCTAATTATGATGATTTTCTTACAAGGGAACCATCTCACAATGTGGCTTTGATTTAAAAAGTTATTACAATCATAATTTCTCTACTCATGATATCAACATTGCTTGGTTAAAATATTTTGCAATGAACTATATTAAACCTTCAAGACTCCATCTTTTTCCTCGTATTTCTCATAACTGTGTTCCAACTAAGATTTTTTTGAAATCATTGGGAATCCAACTTTGTTCTCAGTGCCATTTTTGTTTTCAACATAGGGGTGTTTCTAATCATCTATTTTTATCTTCTGCTATAGCCTATTCTATCTATAATTTCATTACTGACTTGTTTTTATGCATATAGTTACACTCTAACTCTATTTGTTCTCAATTAATTCATTTTGTGGAACTTGAATCATCAAAAAAATCAAGAATGATTTCTTAGTTGAAGTTTCTGAGCTCCTTCACATTATCTGGTATGATCGAAATGCTATTATCCATAACAAATACCCATTCATTCTTCATACAGGTCGTACGAGAATTCTAATCACTATATCAGATGCTTCTTTAACCCAAAAAGTTTTTTGTGACAATTATGTTTGCAATTTTGATATCCTTCGTAGACTCAAGGTAGATGGTCTCTATAGACAACCTAGCCACACTTTTGTGGTTTTCTGGCAACCTCTGCTTCCAGGCTGGATTAATGTTAAAGTAGATGGAGCCTCAAAAGGCAACCCTGGACCTGCTAGTTGCGGAGCTATCTTTATGGACTTCCTTGGGCAGCTCCAAGGATGTTTCTTTATCAGTTTTGGCATGGCCTCATCCTTGGAGGAAAAAATGATGTATGTGAATTATTTTGTGGACTACATGAAACAAAAATTATGGAACAACATCTAGATTGAAAGTGACTCATCTACAATTGTCTAGGAAATTTGGAACGGTGTTGTGCATCTTGCATGGCCGCAAACTACCTTTTGGATGAGATGCCTCTCTTTTCTTCTGGAGATCAACTACATATCTACACATGCCTTTCGTGAAGTGAGCAGGGTGGCTGATGGCCTTGCCAATATGGGAATCAACCAAATCATTACTTGGATGGATGATTTTCCGGTTGATCTTCTCCCTTATTATGAAAGAGATTGTAATATGATTCCTTCATTTAGTCTTATGTAGTTCCTTCATTCTTTATTAATATATTGTGTCTTTGTCTTTGACCAAGGAATCACCCCTTTTTTAAAAAAACACATCACCATTAAAAATAATATGACTAAAATCTAACCATGCAGTTTAACGTCATGTGGCAAGGATTTCGAGACAAAAGGTGTCTAGTAAATGTTTATTATGGGGATTATTCTAAGGTGACTTGAGGGGACAAGAGAATATTTTTTTCTCCTAAGTGGTTGTGGCCCCGGTAGGGATATAGCCTCGAGAATATTATGGTGAATTTGGGTACTGGGTTTGGATCTCATAGTGGCTTCATACGTATCACAGTTAGTTGGGAATCAAAATCCCACATAGTTCAGTAAGAATGGGGATTATAAAAATGGAGGAGGCCAATGATTAAATGTGATTAGTGATTACACATGGAGGAGGCCCGAGAATTTAATTAGGTCTTACACATGGGAGAATCCAATTTGATGGTTCAATAATTATTTCAGGTCATACACCATATAGGAGGCACACATGAGGGTTTAAATTATGGATTCGACGCTTACACCATATATGAGGTCCATTTGATGGTTTAGATCATAAGGATGTCCTGATCTCCATTAATCTATAAGAATACATGAGTCATTCTCAATGTGAGAAACAAGAGGAAGTGATAGATTTGATAATCATATGATTCCACTTTATCGGTTGACGAATGCTGTTGTGGCCTATACAAAGAGGAATCTAGCTTCGATTGTTCCCATATCCATTCTTATTTCCAAAAACTAGATATTCACATCAAGTGATCCATCTAGCTATGTCTTGGGAGGAGGTTAAGAGGAGAAAAGGTGTCGCCTCTTGCAATAAAGGCTAGGGGCATACCTCAGGAGGAGTTCCCTTCAATTGGTTTTGGGAGTGAGAAGAATGTCCAACCCTAGTCCTCATTAATGTGTATATCCAAGAGTTAATTTTGATCCCTAGAACAGGTAGGTTCACATGATCCTCCAATGGTCATAACCTGAATTACCATGAGAAGATAAACATGAGGGTACTCCAAGGGTCTGCCTTACTATGGAGATTACCCACGTGACTCCAATTCCCACAGGTATGTAAACTCAAAAGAAAATACTGATGTTCCTGATGATCTTATAATATATGTTAGGTAGATTTGGAAGGGGACTTTTCCTAATACCATAATACTGGTTCGTGGAGGGGTTGTGCTTGAGGTCGATGATATGACAAAGGGGAGGAATGGGAGGTGGACAATAGGATTCCCTTGGACACCCCGATCTACATAAAATATTCATACATGGGATGGTTTTCCCTCTATGTAGCAGGTTGATGTACAGGTGAGGATGATGACTATATAGTGATGGGCTAGGCGGTTTGAGATTCTACCCGCATAACATGTTTCAATGCAAGATAGTGTTATGCCAATGTAGCATGTTTCTATGTGATGTTGAGTTCCTCCTACATAACTTTTGGCTACATAGGATATGGTTTTACTCACATTGCATTCTTCTTTGTGGGATTCCTATATTCCATGGGGCCATTGGTTTTGTACCTCACAAGATTTAGTCCTGAAATGGTTTTCAATCTGAGGACCACCAAATGGTTTATTATTTCTTCCTTATTTCTCTAACGATGGTTTAAACTACAGTAAATCATATAAGGGGCTTCTGTTTTAATGGTTCACCGTCTTTTTTATCAGTTTTCCTCAGATTGGTCATCCGTCTATCCACCTCTGTCTTTTATTCGGGATTTCGTCACGTTCTATTTATAGAATAACTGAGGGACTAGTCACCATTATAGCTAGGTGTCTATGGTGTCACAAAATGCATCTTTTGGGGGGCCCAATAAGAATTTCATGGAACAAAGTTGACTTAGTCAATGAGGAGTGGTCATTCACGAATAATGGAGATTCCACCCCATCCCACAAAATACTTCGTTTAGGGGGATTATGGTTTGTTGTATCGGTAATCACCACTCGACCCCAAAAAATGTCTTATTTTTGGTTTTGTATGTTAGAGGCACTACATAATCATACAAGGTACTTTGTATAGGAGGAAATTACTACCTTTCCTCACAAAATAGTGGTTCATTTATAGAAGAAGATGACAAAACCTCATCCCGAAAACCATTTAGTTTCGGGAAAATGATCATTTAAGGGGAGGATATTATCAAATATCATAAACAACATCATTGATTCATTTTAAGGCTCCCTCAGAGCCACCACCCTTAAAAAATATTTATGTTTTGCAGATTCTTCATGGATTGATGGAATTCCACATCGATTGGCGGTCTGCAAATTGGTCTACAGTTTGTGGAATTTATCTATCCTTTGTGTTTCACCATTATGAATATTATTTCCTTGAACTCTTTATAGGATATGATTTTCTTCTTTTCCAATTTAATGGAATCATATTTATCATTTATGACGAATTTTGATGACCCAACAAATTCCCCCCATCAGAATGGGTTCCAATCTGGATGAAGAGGATGATATTACTATGTAGAAAGTGATCTTGTTGTGAAATAGTTTGTGGTTTGCGTGTGGAACCATAAGAGGGTACCTTGAATATGATTAGGGATCCCGAATAATTTTTCATTTAATTATTATCTCAATGAATTCAATTCTCCTACATGTTTTTTGAAACACATACTACTTTGGTGAGTTGTTTTTTTTACGGTTGACTTTTCAGAAAATGGATTCTTCTATAATAGAAATTTATGTGAACTGGATGTCATCATCTACAAAATGAAATACTTACCCATGATCAGTAACTTTAAACCTTCTTCATATTGTGTTAATTCTTCATGGTAGGGGAGTTCCACAAACCATCTCTTCACTCTCCAATACGTCACATGCCATCACCTTTTCAGATTGATAGTTTGCGGGCTGGTTCTTTCACAAAAATGGTGTATTTTAATATAAACCTCTTCAATGAATCTCATAATATTTATTTAATCATAAAGGAAAAAAATTTCTCTTTCATTGATGGCGGTGACCAGGTGATATAACACCATTTTTTAGAATATTGAGAGGGATCTTCATTATCACATTATTTCTGAGGAGGTTATTTTGAAGAACTTATTTTCCCCAAAGCTTATAGCATACCCATTATCGAACTGACTGAAAATTTATAATTTGGTCTTAAATATAACCCTAATCTTCTTCCAGCTAATAAAAAATCTCCCATCTTCCTATTTTGAGATTTCTTAGAACTGCTCTCTAGTGAACATTTCTCCAACATTTCAGATTATTCCCAATTCAGACCTGAAAAACATATTTATTATGAAAGGCTCTATGTGGTTGAAAAGAAGCTAACACAACTATGATACAAACCTATAATCATCCATTAAACACTACCCATCCATTTTTAATCACTCTATAGGTGACCACAATAGAGGGTGGTTCTCCATGTGGGATTTGTGGTTCGGTGGGAGCTTCTCATATCATTGGGATTGGGCATTCTAGGTACCCCATAACTTCATGGAATTCCCTAAACCATTAGAAACAATAAAATTATACTTAGAAGTATGAATTTATCATTTCATAATTTATTCATTGACTAAGGTGATTCCTGAATTAATCATTCATTGCTGTTTGAGCACCAACACATTACATATATCACATGGAAAGGACTGGATTAGCTAATGGGATGTTCATCAGCTGGGGGGAATCCCCATTTTTGGAGATATATATGATGAATTTCTATGTAGGAAAATTACTGAGGACAACATTGAAAATGTGTCTCCACTATTTATGGATCTACTAACCACTAAAGATAGATTTCTTAGTGCCCCCTCAATTCTCACCCACTCATCCCTTTAATAATTAAATAATGTTTTTTACAAGTTAGTTGTCCAAGTCTGAATGTAATCCATAATAGGACTTATCCAAATCAAAAACCACGAACCATTTTGGGTTCATACAGTTCTACTCTTGATGTATGATGTTATACCATGTGGGGGAATAATATTTATCCAAACATATCCCTTGAATTCAGGCTGGATGGTTTCATTTCCCTGTTTTTGAGCAAATGGATCTTCCCATTTCGGGATGCCTCTACTAGTGTCAAGGTCATTACCATGATAATGGTGGCCAAACTAGTGGAATTTCAACCTTTCAACCTATCCATACCGACAATTTCCATTATTTATGAATAATTGGGCCACATGTAGGAAGGAAGGTACCACATCACTTATATGTTAATTTTAGTTATTGTATGGATGGGTGGAGGAACTATATTAATGTTAAGAATATTATCATTACACGATAATTACTCAATCAACCTTTCACTCTATATTTCTTAATATTTCATGAGTTCACCTAAATTCATTTTTTTGAGTGGTGTTATCAGAATTTTGAGTGACTTTTATTGTTTTAACTTCTCCTCTTACCCCGTACCATTAGGCATAGTGATTGATAATGGTCAGGGGACTTTAATGATGCATTATTATATCCTCTCACTATGATATGTAATTATGGATATGTGGGTGGATGGGGTAACAATATATAAATTATATACCCCTTACTTATTTTTACACCAATTTGGATGTGTGAAGTGGGTTTCCCCTCTATCCCTTTACCAAATTCGAGAGATGCACCTAGTCATCCACTTCCAACTATGGCTGATGATGACACATGAAGATTCTGGTATTCCAATTTCCAAGCCTAGCATGGGTACTTCTACCAATTTATCCAAGGATTATGTTAGAATGTTGATGGAATATTATCCTGATGGGATATTGGGAAAGGTAGTTTGAATTATTCCCTAATCATCAGGTTTTACTATTCTCATGTATAATGCACCATCCACATCGGTTTCGAGGGGGAAAAACATACATCCCAAAGATCTAAAAAATTTATAGGTGCTTAATCCTCTCACCCAATCCCTACTTAAGATGATGAAGATATGATTCTTTTAACTATTGTTGATGAAAACTTTGATGCCACTAGTCCTAGTGGAAGAACCATGGAAACCCCACCAATTAACACTTATACTGTTAGTCTGGTTCTTAATGCTCGTCAGGTGGCCAAGATAAGATATTTTCCTACTCTAGATTCATTATTTAATATGAATCTATCCACTATGATTGCTCAATCATATTATATTCCCATTGTAGTAAGTGATTATGGTCAGGAACCTATGTCATGATCGAAAACCATTCCATATGAAGATGGACCTATCACCAAATTTTTACCATCACCATAGAGACTCCCTTGGTGGTGATGGATGAAATGTTAGATAACCTTTAGAAACACTTCCTTATCCTAGGCTCGTGTGGGTTTTATTACCGATTCCTACACCTCCTTTTTCACCAAACTATCATAGATCGAGGAGATTTAACTAGTTGTGATGGTTAACTCTATTAGGTCAATGATTCCCATCATCACATAGAAGCCTTTAGGGATATCACTGTCAAGATACACCACATGCCTGTTGAAGAAGAAAGTTCTTACAATCAAGTGGATTCACAGACTAAGGAGTTGTGGGAGTGTGAGGCTCTTTTAAAATTTTTGAAAGCATAGCTTTCATTATCAATTACAAAATTTGAGGTGATCAAATAGAATGCTCAGGAACTCAAGTCTATTTCTTGAGAAATTAATATAAAAGTTGAAGTAAAATTATATAAAAAGAACACTCTATAATAGGCCATTGATGGCCTGCATTAGGAGGGATTAAAATTGATAACGAAATAAATCCAAGATTCAATATACCCCCTTGGATATTATGTATCTCTCCTCTCCCCCAATTTTTGTTTAATAACATAAAGGAGAGGCTCTAGGATGTGGTGTCACCTTCATTACACATTAAATAAATAAACATGAACTTGTTTTCCTTAAATTATAATACTTTATTTTTTCCTACGATATCCATTAATCACACATTTTAATAAACTCTCAGATAACATAAATGTTTTTTCAACTGGACATAAAATTCAAGCATAATCTGGAATAACCAAATTGACATAATCACATAGTGCTCCAATATTTTCCTAATCCAAGGGAATCAGTGAGCATAATTTTGACTGTTTCTAATGTTACATGAAAAACCCTAAACAATTTATGCATTTTTTCCATTATCACCCAAATTTCTTCTTATGTCCATTATAGTGTGGTCCTAGATGGTGTAACATGAATTTTTCCTAGTCCACCCTTTGTGGGTTATCATACTAACATTCTTTGTGTCGTTATTTTCTTTAATTTCATGATATTTAATAAACCATGTGAAGCATAGTTCTAGTGATCTCATACTTGATATTTTCCCAAGGAAACCTTTTCATTTTTTCATCCTATTGAATTGTGTGTCGCTTTTTATGTGATGTTTAGAGTCATACATGCCGAAATAATGCCACTAATGTTTTAGGTCTAACAACTTTGACCATGAATTAAAGGGAAATGTACCCAATTGAGCTTATTGGATAAGTTTTTATAATATTTTTCAAACATGAATATGGTATTTTTTACCCTGACTTTATGATTTCAGAATACCAGAAATGATATGGTGAAATTACGTGAGGTGTAACCGTAAGAAATGTTTCCAACACTATTTTTCTAAGAATTATAGTGGTAGGAAAATCCTCTCATAGGGATGAAGTTTCCTTTGGTTTATAGACCTTTTTGTTGGTTTATTATACAGAGACAACTGGGGAATATTGTGTATAGTCAAATAAAGGTGTCCCTAGGACACTAGCCCCGCCTTTTCGATGGCTGAGAAATTTGTGAAAATTTGGATATGTTATGACCATGTCGAGTTTCTTATTGTGGGGGTAATGTCTGAAAATTACTTGTGAAATTGTATCGGAATTATCTTTTAATGAGAAACCACTTTTACACATATTTAGCTTCCTTAAAGGAGGGTTGGAGCTTTTTCCAGTTTAATCTCATGAAACTAGGACATAGACCATGTAGTTTATTCTCTTATATCTAGGATTTATGGGGTTTAAGGTTTAGGGTAACTTTGATGTGACCATGGGATAAATGATTCTTCCTTTTCATGCTAATCTGACCAAGAATGTTCTATCATTTTAGGAATGATTGGGGTAAATGGATGTAGACTTTAATATGTGGGTTTCCAAATCCAATTTGGGATATGGGACATAAAAATTATTTTGGGTGTAAAGAGTTACAAAAAGTCTCTCCTGAGGATGAATTTTCTTTTGGTTGAAAACCCAATTTTTGGGTGACATATACAAATCCAATTAGGGAATATTGTGCATAGTCAAAAAAATGTGTCTATAAGACACTGACCCTCCATTTTAGATATTTAGGGAGAGTTATAGGGATTTGGACCTTTTTGACAGACAGTTTGTTTTTTGAAAGGAGAGTGCTTGAACATGAAAGGGTCATTCCAAGTTGAACATCCTCAGAATAGGAAGAGTCATTTTACTTATGTTGGTCCAACCCAAACACATGAATGATTATATTTTCATTTCCTTATAGTTGGGTCCATGTAATGATTTTTATATTACACTACATATCTTGTGATTACATTAATTAATCCAAATGTAGTTCTAGGGGAGTTTCCCAAAACATCGATCAAACTCTTGTGTGTGGGAGAAAGAATTTTTTTAATATGATCTCACAAATGGGGTGAGGCTCAGATGAAGGACCCTAAAACACCCTGAGAGGGGGGAGAATCAGGGTGTCAAAATTTTCTCTTCCTTTATGGATCATCTTCCCACATTGATACGATCTTGTTTAAACTTGTATGATGGGTATGTGCTGTAATTAAAACACACATAAGAAAATACAACACTTTTTACAAGGTTCACCACTATGGGCTACATCCAAGGATCATACACTGATAGGTTTTTAGTCAAACCAAATTCCAATAATTATCGCTTACTATTGGTTACAATGGTTTGGGAATAGTCACATTGTCCCAGGCTCACGACCTTTACAAAGGATCAGGGATAACTCATTGTGTCCCTCATGTCACTCCAGTTTACTCCCCCGGGCTCACTGCCTTGGGTGAATTCACACTCAGTTTATAGACATGAAGGTCTCTTCAAAAGATTTGCATTGATGTATTTCTCTCTATTCAGAATAATACACAACTTACAATGAAGTCCTGGATTGATGAACTTGAACGCACTAAACACACAAACCAGATACTCAAAGAATCATCACAATTGTACTGCCCTGAATAATTCACAATCTTCAGTTGGGCACACTCTATTCTTTACCTTCTTATCTTCCATTAATTCCCAATACCAACACCTTTGTGTGTTAGTATACTTCATTATTTCAGTGTAGATATATGTTTAGTTGCACATATTGTTCTTCATCTCTTCTCAGAACACAACAAGGGTGTTAAACACCAGTCGTGTGTGTGTGGTACGACTTCTCTTCGAAGAACTGAATGGTTCATGGTACTTCCTTATTCTAAAATCCACTTAGAGTGTGCTAAGCACCTGTCGAAGGCGTACAGGACCCCCAAATTTTTCAGGCACCCTTTTATTTTTCTTTCACACAACTTTTATGCCACGCGTACAAGATTTGACTTTTGTCGTGAAACACCTCTTGCAGGCAACTTCAATCTTGCACGCAACTTTCTTAATGCACAAAACATAACCTTCTTGAACACAATTCTATTTACTTTTCACACTAACCTTTTAATAAGATTCTTTCATTCCTCAGATCTCAGGATTTATATAAGTGGTGATCTCTCCAAATGTGAGGGGGTCACTTCTTATTTATAGACCTCGTCAACCCCTACATGAAAAAACCCTGATGTGTCGCGCAAGATCCTCACTCATTGCACAAAATCTAATTTGAAGTCACCTTGGTCACAAATGTCACTTTCACACCAACCTCTTCTTTCATGCTCTTCGTGAATATTTCATGTACTTAATGTGTTTTCAATTTTTCAGTGTTCTGACCTTAAATCATGCGTTCCATACAACATTCCAAACTCCCATCAATCTTGCATGAAAAAAAAAACAATCTTTTGCACAATCCTATCCTTTCCTAGATTTTGATGTTCAGTTCATGGAACTCCATTTGTGCACAACATACCAAGGCATATTCAATCTTGCGCCCCACATCCTTTTCCAAAATCACATTTCTCCATCTCCCGATTTCCAGCCCCAAAAGTTTGGAAAATACTACTTAACGAAATGTCCTTAAAATGTTCTTTTACACCACCTCTAGATCATACATTCCATTATCATGATTATCTCCAATACATCCCATAACCATTATGAATCTTCCATCCTGAAATCCACTATCAGGATATTTATCTTTTTATCGAACAACTTTGGCATCATCATATTTTCAAGAGGAAGTATTGCAACATTCCTATCTTCCATCAGCATCATTCATTCCAATCAAAACAGAATATGAATGGAATAATCTTTAATCCCCCTTATCTTCATAGGTCTTTCATCACATTTCTCCAAAACAATGATATTTGGGAAATAAAAACAACCAATCATTGTATGGTTTATCTATAATGTGAAATGCTTGGCCATCTCATAATGCTGAGCCCTTTCACACACTCTCTTCTTCTTTATCCGTCATTATTTCCATCATGAAAATCATATGATTCTATTCTTCAAGTAATATCTTTCATGCTTCTCATGAAATCATGAAGAATTGCATGGTCTTCTTCAAATCCTCATTCTTCTCTAATCATCCTCAGAAGGATGATACCTCACCATTCATAAATTTTAGTAGATTTATTATTGATCTACTTAATTTTGATCTTCACTGACAACTATGGACAACAAATACAATCTTTTACACAGTGTGGTCCCAAAAATCTCCCAATTTGAATTTTGAATTCATTACTTTAAAAATCTTCTTAAATGAATATGTCAATGTCAAAATGAGAATATTTTCTCTCATCTTTACTTTTCTAAAATTCATTTCTTATCCTCCACCCTTATTGACAAGAAATACAATTATCATGGTGGATAGGGTACCAATCCACACTTAAGGAATGTGTCAACAATCATTTCACTTTATGTCTACTTGATCAATGATATGTGTAGAAAACAAGAGAATTTTATTTAGGAAACAAGGCTGCCCATTATTTACTAGTCATGATACCACATGAGATGATAACTCATGTACTTTGTCTTCTAGGGTTTTCCACTTTCATTCTAGGATTAAAAAATTGAATTTTATAGGAAATAATCAACCGGAAACTCCAACACTCATTTCAATAAAAAAATCATAAACATTCAAGTGCAATTAGTAGGATTAGTGGCCTTGGGGAACATCCATTCATCTCATGTAACTGATTTATTCAATTACTCCCCATTTGTAAAATGATCTTGGTTTTGATTAAGGAAGGACGAGAGATTAAGAAATGACATACCTTTTCCAATTTCATGTTCTTCAAGAAATTTCTAGTGTAATTTATTTAATACCAACTGAAGTTGATACTGATCGAAATAATAATTCTAAAAACTTCTTAATTTGTCTCTACCTCATGAAAAACACTCCTCCTTGTCTTCATCAAGGTTGATCCTTAATCATTTTAATCTTTTAATATCAATTGAATAATATTCTGAGGTTGTTAAATTATTTATCTTAGTTATAATGAGTTGACAACATTAACCAGGATCTCCACTTAATAGAATGTTTCACCTTTAATTCCCTATATTATAACCTCAAATACAATACACAAATTCTTAAGGGAATAAGGTGGTTCCTCCTTTATTCGTCAATATGTGTAGCATGGTTGAGATGATTTTCTCAACCAAGTTCCTCCATTTACTCCAGTCTTCATGCATGCACATATGAACATATTTTCTGATCTGTGTGGATGTGGCCTGGCTCTGTTCACATTATCTTCTGCTTTGTGTGGATATTTTTTCTTCTTAACAACCATCATGAATGATACATTATTACTCCTTTTAAGGACTTCTTCTTGATCTATTATTAATGTTAGAAAATAATTTTTCAATGTGACCAGATTTCTTTCTTATCTCACACATAACTTCTTTGACATGTGAAATTTTTTCTTTTCCTTTACCACTAGCCTTGGCCTGTTCAATTTCATGTTTCGTTATTCTTTCCAAATCTTCTGGCTAGATGACCAACATATCATTTGGAACTCTTGCAGCAGGTTTGGATCTTTTTTCATGGGTTTATATGAGTTTCATCCCTCTTAGTTTCTCTTTTTGATGAATTTCCCTTCGATTTCATGGATCTAAATTTCAAGGTCTTCTCAGATTTCATACTTTAGATATTAATGGGGATGTGTGTGTTCACAATATTCTCCTGATTTCTTTCCATGGTAGTCTCTTAATTATTAGACAAAATAATAGGTATTCTTTTCTTATCAATAGTGAATTCATGTTGAGTTGGTCATGTACCTACCTTGTGACCACTTCCATTGCATACATCACAGATGTTATCAAGAATTCCAAATCTGTTTGCGGAAAATAGATGCTTCTGGACCTTGGGATGTTGCTTCTTCTTCTCTGTCTTTCTTCCCTTTGATACATGCTTTCTATGTGAGTTTTCATTTATGTGATTGTACTAACACTCCAGCACACAATGCCCAAATCTGTTGCAGCACAAACATTGACCGACAAAATCATGTCTTCTTTATATATTCTATATGAGGTAGTTGAGACATCTTCTTAATGTGTTTTCCTCTATTTTTGGAACCATATCCCAAATTTTTATTCCTATCCACCCTAGCCATAGTGGTAGGTTTTTTATCACCTTTCCTCATTCATACTTGTTTTGAATTTTTCTTCCAACCTGCACTTTTTGTAGAAACATATTTAGAACCAATAGTACAAGTTATTATTGATGGTACCTTCAGATTATCAGCTACTTATGATAGATCAGTGAGTTAAGTCATGATATTCTTACCACAGGTCGGAGGTCTTTTGACATTAGAATACTCCAGTGACCACTGAGTACCAGCAGTAATTGATTCTTTCTTTTGTGAAGTCTTAATATGGGACTTCTCAAGATTGGTCAATTGAGCATCCAATTATAGACATTGACTATTCATAATGACCTTATGATCTCCAATCATAATCATATTCTCTTCACAAGCCTTCTTTATTATAAATTTTTTTCCACATGCATCATCATTTTATTCTGAATCAAAGAGTTGGGTTCCTTGATCTTCTTGGAAGTTTCAACCAAATATAAACTTTTGACTTCAGTGCTCATCTTCAACTCATCTTCAAGTGCATGGATCTATTCTTCTAGAGTCTTATTGACTCCTTCTTTTTTCTTGAATGTCTTTATTCTGTTTGGTGTGATTTAAAAATCAAATAATTTTTTCTTCTAATCCCTTTTCCACATTATTATTTTCTCTTTCCTTTGGTTGATATCAAGTTGTGTGCATTGAAATATTCTACAAACAAAAGAAATTCTTCCTTCAATAATATCACGTAGATATGTTATTAATTTATCTTGATCACTTGAGAAAGAAGTGTTTTGCATTCCTATGGTAGAAACCTAAGCCACCAACTCATTACATTCCAAGCCTGATATTTTTTCATTATTTGAAGGGCATGAGAAACCACACAATGCATCTTCTTTGGACATGAGGAACTTCTTCAACTGCTTCATCTCTTTCTTTTCCCTATTTTTCATGGTATTAATAGATGTAGAAATCTGCTCAAAACTTAATTCATCTTCATCAAGACTACACTTTATTGTTGAAATTAGGAATGAAACTTAAATCTTCTTCTGAATAGAATTCTTGTAGAGTATCCAACATATGTGAACCTTTTCACTCTGATACCAATTGAAGGACCCTAGACCACCCTTAGAGGGGGGTGAATCAGTGTGTAAACATTTTCTCTTCTTTTCTGGATAATTCTTCCACATTGTTAGGAACTTGATTAAACCTATATGATGGATATGTGCAGTAATTAAAACACGTAGAAGGAAAGCACATAACTTTTTAATTGGTTCACCCCTAAGGGATACATCCATGGAATATACACTGACATATTTTCGGTCGTACCAAATTCAAATAATCATTACTAGTTGTGGATTAAAATGTTTTGGTAATAGTCACTCTCTCGAAGGGTCACTGCCTTTATAAAGGTTCAAGGATAGCTCACTGAATACCTTGGGTAACTCCTGTTGACACACCCTAACTCACTACCATGGGTGATGTCACACTCAGTGTATCGACATAAAGGCCTCTTCAATATATTTTCATTGAAGTCTTTATATTTGTTAAACATGAGGCACCACTTGAATCAAAGACCTAGATTGATGCACATGAAAGCACTGAACACACAAACCAGATACTCAAAGCATCATCACAATTTTAATACCCTGAATAATTCACAATCTTTAGTTGGTCATGCTCTTTTCTTATCCTTCTCCTCTTCCTTTAATTCCATATACCAACACCTATGCTTATCTGTATACTTCATTGTTTCAGTGAATATCTGAGTTTAGTTTCATGTATTTTTCTTCTTCTCTTCACAAAGCAGAGCGAGGGTGTCAGACACCCGTTGTGTGGGTGCGGTACTACTTCTCTTTTTAGAACCAAATGATTCACGGTACTTCTTTATTCATAACTCCACTTAGAGAGTGCTAAGAACCTATTGAAGGCCTTTGAAACCCCCAAATTTTTCGACCACCCTTTTATGTGTCTTGCATGAAACTTTTATGCCACATGCGTAGGATTTTTATTTTTTCATGAAAAACCTCTTCCGTGCAACTTAAATCTTTCGCACAACATTCTTCTTGCATTGAACTTATCCTTCCTGCATGCTACTCTATTTCTTTCGTGCACTACCCTTTTCATAAAAAAATTTCATGCCTCAGAGCATGTTATTTCTCCATGTGGTGAGCTCTCCAAATGTGGGGGGGGGGGGTTACCTCTTATTTATAGACCTCTTCGACCCCGACGTGCAAAAACCCCAATGTGTCATGTAAGATCTCAACGCCTCACGCAAAACCCAATTTGACATCGCATTGAGTCCATAAGTCTCTTTAGTCCCAACATCATATTTCTTGATCTTCTTGAATCTTTCATGCACTTTTTCCCTTTTCCATTTTTAGTGTTCTGACCTTGAATCATGCCTTTCATGCAACATTCCAAACTCCCTTCAATCTTGCACGCAAAAACCAATCATTTGCGCAAGCCTCTCTTTTTCTAAATTTTGATGTTCGGTTCATGGAACTACACTTTCACATAACATAAAAATCATTATACAATCTTTCACACAACATCCTTTTCCAAAATGACATTTCTACATCTCCCGATTTTCAACCCCAAATGTTTTGGAAACACTGGAAAATGGTGCGACCTTGAAACATTCTTTTATTCTGCCTCCACATCATCCATTACATTGTTATGATTTTATTCACTACATTACATAACCATTATTTAGCTTCCATTATGAACTCTACAATCATGATATGTATCCTCTGATCAAACAACTTTTCCATCATCATATTTTCAACTGGATGTACCACAACATCGCTATCATCCATCAGCATCATTATTTAAAATTAAAACTGAATATGACTAGAATTATAATTAATCCCCCTTTTCCTTCATAGGGGTTTCATCACATGTTCTCTAAACTTATGATATTTTGGAAATACAAAACAGAAAAGCATCATCTGCTGTAGCTACAATGTGAAATGCATGGCCATCTCAGAATTCAAAGCCCTTTCACACACTCTCTTCTTCTTCAACCATCATTCTCTACTTCATGAAAATCATATTATTATATTATTCAAGTAATATCATTCATGGTTTTCATGAAATCATGAATAATTTCATGGTCTTCTTCAAATCCTCATTCTTCTTCAATCATCCTCAGAAGGATGATACCTAACCATTCTTTAATTTCATTATAGTTATTCTTGATCCCCTTCATTTTGATCTTCATTGAAAACTATTGACAAAAAAATACAATATTATACACAATGTGGTCCCAACATCATATTGTTTTATTCTATAAATATCTATCCCATGAATAAGGATATATGGGAGTGTATTTTTCTTTTTATGTATAGAAACTTACTATGAAGATCTGGCCCACAAAAAAGAAAGGAGGGGACATTATTTTGTTTCTTCAGGATGTGAGGCTCGGGTGTCACTTCATATCCTACGATGGTAGAAATTAATCCAAACATAGTTATTTGAAGTTTCATCCTGTGTAGGTCTCACCCATGCACATGGAAGGGGAATTTTTGATTTTTACTATGTTTGGTCCCAAGATTGAACATTTGGGTGTCACTATAGATCTTGGTATAATAAGAATCAATCCATTAGTAGTTATTAATGTCATGAAGTTTAAAGTAATGAACATATGACTTTTCCCATGTAATTTAATGTCATATGGTATGGAAGACATGGAGTCCTATAGTTTAAGGCCATATGGCCAGGACCATTTGTTATAGAAACCCTGAGTAATTGGAGGGTGATCAAACAAGGATGTTCTTACATACCCCAGACATGAAGGGGGAATATGTTTAAAACATAATCTTAGGGGTTACTTAATTAGGGTAAATGATGTGGGTTATGGAATACATTAGGGTGTATGGATATATGAAAAGCCTCTCATTGGGATGAATTTTCCTGTGGTTGAGAGTATTTTTTTGGATAAAAAATTCCAAGATAACTAGAGTATATTATTCAATGTAAAAATAACGTGTCCCTATGACATTGGCCCTCTCCTCTAACGGTCGGGGTGGGGGTGGGATGATTATAATGAACCAAAATTACATGGGTAATGGAGTTTTTTAATGGAAAAGATGTGTTCGGGTATGTAAGAAACATTTAGATTTTGATTGACCATGGAGTTTGAATTTTTCCTACATAGATCAGACTCATACATGGGGGGGCAATTTCTTTGATATATCCCAGAGTGACTAAACCAAATTTTAGGACTTCTTTATATATTTTGTACTTGTTTATAGGATAGGTGAACATTTTATTTTTATTTTTCACTATAAATGAACACAAGATTGGGGATCTAGGTGTTACTGTATAATCTAAGGTAGTAGGAATTAGTCCATACATAGTTCTTGATATGCTCCCTCACATAGGTGTAAATCATGTAAAGGGAGAGTGTATTACTCTTGAAATGGTTTTGAATATAGATACTCTTTTGGATTCCCCTACATTGATTAGTTGGTATGTAGGAGAGGGGCCATTTTCTTTTTCTTCTTCTTTAAGACTGGACCTAGGATTAGAGATCCGGGTGTCGCTACGTATCCAAAGGTAGTAGGAATAAATCCATACATAGTTATCTATATCTTTCATATTAGAGTGATGCGACTAGGACTTTGGTTTTGTATTTTGACCTCTTATGGTAAGGACATCATGGGGTTATGTTGTTTAAGGTTATTCAACTAGGACCATTTGTCATGGAAAACCTGATTAAGTGGAGGCTGATTTGTCTTGGATGTTGTTATATACAATAAATATGAAGGGGAATGATGTGTAAACCATGATCCTAAGGTTCCTATATTAGGAGAAACAATATAGGTCATAGAATACATTGAGGCATACATAGATAGGAAAATTTTCTCCTAGGGAAGGATTCGTCCTTGGTAAAAACAATTTGGTGGGTAACTTATGTAGATCCCTTCTGTGCATATTGTGTATAGTAAAACAACGGTGTCTAACATACATGAACCTCCACCTTAGATGGATGGGGGGTTTATGAAGATCCTAAATTTCCTAGGTCATAGAGTTTACTAAATGGAATGGTTGTTTTCGGGTACGTAAGAATCATTCCAACCATGATTAACCATGGAGTTTGAATTTCACTACATAGAACTAACTGATACATAGGGGGATTTCTATTTCTTTGATGGATCCCTGAGTGATTAAACCAAATTTTAGGTCTCCTATATAAATCATGTACATTCATACAAGAGATGAGACCATTTTATTTTTCATTTTATTTACGACTGAACCTTGGATTGGGGATCTTGGTGTCTCTACATATCTTGAGGTAGAAGTAATTAATCCATACATATTTATTGATACACTCCCCCACATAGGTCTAAATCACATACAAGGAGTGAGAATTATGCTTTGTATGTTTTTTTATATAGATCCTATTTTAGAGTTCCCTGTTTTAATTCAGTTGCTATGTAGGAGAGGGGAAATTTTATTGGATTCATGGATGGGCTCAGGGCATAGAGTTTAGGCATCAACAAATATTCCATGGGATAATAATCAATCCACTGGTTTTTCTTGAAGTTTCATGTATTTTAATGTAGTGCCAAAAAGGAAATATGTCATGATGTTTAATGTCTTGTGCCAAGGAAGTTGGTGAATCATTTTTAGAAGTGGGTGAACATCATGGTTAGACCTAATAATGGATTTATGGGTGTCACTTTGTATCCTATGTTGTAAGGAATCAAGCAACATGTAATTTTAGATAACTCTATATGAAGACTGGACCTATACATAGGTAGGGGTCATTTTGGATTTTCACAATGGATGGATGCAAGATTTGTGATCCATGTGTCACAATTTACTTCATATGATGGGAATCAAGCCACATTTATTTCATCATGATCATGCATTAAATCCCCTATCGATGCTCCTAAGACTACGTGAGTTGTGCTTGATGTGGGAAAGATGGGGTAGAAGGGGTTTATACCATCACCTAGAGGAAATCAAGTAAAATAACGAAATATTTTGATTTCATGTTGGTTGGACCATGACATTAAATCTAGGAATTTCTACATATCCAGTAATAACAAGAATCAATCCACACATTGTTCTTGAAAAGGATACTGCTTATGGGGATATAACTATTACATAAGATCAGGGTGATTTTAATATTTCCTTCACATAGATATAGATAATGTGTGGTGAATAATTGATTTAAAATGATGATTCACATGTAGTTTAATGTCATGTAGTGGGGATGATAACTCATAGTTTAAGGTCATAGATTTCAAAACGAAAGGGATAAGCACCCAAAAAATGATGTGTGTAATGTGGTGACGTAACCAAGTTGAAATGAATGTGAGCCTAGTAGGAACATTACTAAATTACACTTTCCCAAAAGTATTGAACATAGTTTAAAGTTGAGATTCATGGAATTGGAAATATAGTTTAACAACATATGATTAGGATGATATGAATGGGTTAGAGTGATATGGCTAGAAATTCTACCTGAACTGGAGGCCCACATTAAAGGGTCCATGAGGAGGTAATCAACTCCCAATTTTTTGGGGGTTTCATAACATTATAGGATGAGTATTTTAACCTCATAGTTTAATTTCATGTGGTGGGTAAGAAGGGTGTCTTATAGTTTCATGTCATAAAACAAAGACCATATGTCTCTTAGTTTTGTTGCTTTATGATTGGGATGGTGTACAATGCAGTTTAACATCTTTTTGACTAGACCCTTCATATTTTAGTTTAATTTTATGCAATTAGGATGATAATTCCGGTAACATGAAATATTTATTCAATAAATTTACATTGGTGGGACCCATTATGAGATGTCCATCCATCGAGATCAAGGAATAAGCTCTATAGGAGTAGACATTATGTATGGAATAGGGTTCCTCCCATTACAGCTCCAACTTTTGTGTTCATGTTCCATGTATCATAAGATTTATAAGAACCAACACCATATCTCCTTTGAGGAAGGATCTGAGGTGGACCTTCTTGTTAAAGGAATGTGTGAACCTATTTTGGTGGACTTCTAAAAGGTGTAAGGTATATTCTCTCTTTTCATCGAGTCACTCAAAATAAACCTCCCATTTCTAGGATTCCAAATTTGAGGATAGCTAGTCCCAAACACCAATGAGGAGTGAAGGAAATTTAAATTTAATGGGATGGAATTCCTCTTACACATATATATTGAGTATGGGGTCACCCATGTTGAAGTGAAGGTTAGGGTTTGGTAACCCCTCAAATCATGGATGAGATTTTCTAGCCAGGACTTATTGTCCTTATCTAACATCTTCTGTAGTATATTTTTTAGGGTCATGTTAAAGGACATTATCTATCTGTTGGCTGACTCATGGTGGCATGATGAATAGTTGGACTTGATATCATACTCTTGATACAACTTTTCCAATTTAATGAAACAAAAATTTGTTTCATTTTCTATCAATATTGTATAAAATACACTAAATATAGTTATGATATTGGCTTTCATAAATCTAAAAGGTACTTTTATAGGACCTTTTTTGGGTTATATCTTTTTCCCTCATGGAAAAGAAATCGGTCGTTATGAAAATTTTCTTGAATTTCATAGCTGTGGTGGGAGGATATGGTCTCAGAAAATGCATTTACCTTATGGAAAAAGGATAGAGGTACTTAGATTTATGAATTAACTCAAGGGGTTAGTGGTTGAAGTTTGCATGAAACTGATAGGAATGAAACGTTTTTGGAAAATTTGGTACAGTCCAACATCATAGTGGGTCAGTGGTATCCATGGCATAAATATTGATGGGAAATAATGGATACTGACATGTGAGAATCATATGCCCAAATATGTACTTCCTTCATAACACTGACGATCTATTCTCCATCAATGCACCTAAAAAGGACCCTATCAAGGATCCACTTATAGAGGATCTTTTTCTGATTAGGGCCGTCATATATAAAAAAAATAATTTCTCTTATTTGGATAAGATCTATCCAAACTCTATCTAGTTTGATATATCACTTTTGGAGGTAGTTCATAATGGGTCAAATCTAGCTGGTGATAGGCCCATATAGTTTAGGGATGTGGCTGATCTCATTGATTTCTTAGGTGTTGGCCTAAACAAATAGTGAAACCATTCTACAATGAGCAATGATGATGACTATTTTGTCTCACCTTGGATCTAGTAAAGCTGTGGTTTCATTTTCTAGGGTATCTTATTGGGTATTTAGTGCCCGTGGGACATGTTTTACTATTGGTTGTAAAGGGAATTCATTCATCAGTCATCATAAATGGCTTAATAGGGGGATTAGATATTCTTTCCTGATATAATAATCATTTTTGACATGATTGATGACTAGTTCCAAATCACATTTTATCATAAAGTGTTTTACTTTTACTTGAGGTTCCAGCTCTAACCTTGTAATGAGATCCTGATTTTCTTTGTCACTATACGTGCACCCTTCTAACAGTATGATGGAGTAAGGAAAAACATCCTTTCCTAGATCTATGATTATGAATCCCAACCCAACATTATTAAGCTTATGTTATTCCATCCTCTTTCCCATTTTTATTATAGATACACCTTCAAAATTAATCTCCCATATCTTGGGGTTCTCTTGAATAGATAATACCTCTTAATCAGGTAGTTCAATGTCCAATGAAGTCATTTATACTTAGGGATGATCTTCTAGAAAAACTTCCAATGCATGGCCCTTAATTGATTTCTGAGACATGGGATTAATTTCAAACTATTACAGGATGAACTCCCACTATGATAGATGTTCGATAAGTAACAGATGGATGAGAATGTATTTTAGTGGGTTGCTACAAGAGAAAAAATGGACCTTGTTATGTTAATTCCTTAGTTTATTGAATGTACTGATTAATGTTAGAAAACTCTTTTCAATGTTTTAATAATGATTCTAAACAGCAATCATGTTTTCAATGAGGTAATAAAGGCTTTTATCGCTTCCAGTGTCATTATTTTGTGTGAGGAAGGCACCCAACATTTTCTTTAAGGATATCACATACAAGATAAGTAACCTTTATTTTAAAGGAAGCATTAGAACTAGTGGGATTAAGAAATATCTCTAGATACAATCGAATAGTTCCTGAAAATCAGTAGTCCAGTAGTATGTAAACCCTTTTTTCATCAATATATTGAAGGGAAAAATTTTTCCTACAATGTTGTCTATAATGTTATAAATGTAGGCTATGTGTCCTCGAAGTACTCTTAACTCTATTGATTGTGAGAATGGAAAATTCTGAGGATATCCATTGTCTTCTCATGGTCAACCTCAATTCTAAGATGGCGTATGAAGAAGCTGAGTAATTTCCCTAAGGTAATATCGAAATCATATTTCAAGGGGATTATTTTTAGACTATGGTATCATTGTTCGTTGAAGACAATTTTAAGGTCATCTAGTTAGTACGATCATTGATCATATTTTACCACCTAGTCATCAACATAGAATTCCACAAACATTCCCAAGATGGGTTTGAAGATGCAGTGCATAGCATGTTGGTATGTAGCCCCAAAATTCTTCAAGCCAAAGGGAATCACCCAATAGTAAAATACACCCTATGGGACCTGAAGGCATTGGAATATTTATCTACCTGGTCCATTCAGATTTGGTTACATCCTGATTATCCTTCCATGAAATAGATATCCTGATACCTAGATATTGGATCGATCAACAGTTCTGTGATTGAGACTAGAAAATCATCCCTCTAGCATTACCGATTAAGATATCTTAAATCAATAAAAAATCTAAATTTCTTGTTCTTCTTTTTGACAGGAATTACCTTGCGATCAATATTGGGTATTATACATCATTAATGAATTTTTCTTTGATGATAAATTTAAATCCATCTTCAATTCATGTGGTATGTATTGGGTGTATCCTTCTGGATGCTTGTTTATAGCCCTGATGATCCTTTGGTAAGCCTAGGTGGGGAGTGGGAACCTTAGGATTGAAGCATGGAATTTCTATGTAGTTCCAGGTGAATAAATATTGATTCTTCCTCAATAAGAATGTGTATAACTCTTTTTCATTGGAAGACATAGTTTTTCTAATCAAGGTGGGTCATGGATCATCCTCTGTACATAGGTTTATTTACTTGAGTTCATCGATGGTGGTGGATACCCCCCTCAAATGATGGAGGTACATCCCTAATATCTGAATCCTCATCCTCATATTAATATTAATCTTTTTACTCTTTTATGATGGGTAAAATAGTCTTAGAATGAGCACTCTAAAGATAAGAGAGGACTCAATATCTTGGTATTCAAAATATTATGTGACTCTGTCAGCCCTAGCTAACAGAGATTTATTCCCTTGAGACTCTAGAGAGGATAGATCTTGAGATGGAGGAGAAACATCATTCAATTTTAATGATGAGATGACCTCTTATGCCTTAGTTCATGGTGCATAAATTTCCTAGACAACTAGAGGCAGAATGTGGGAATCTGTACCTAGGAAATAACTATTGTATGTGTAGTTATCAAACATTTTAATGATGCTAGACTTTGTGGTCATGATAGAGATAATGAGGACTACTAAAAATTTCTTTTAATTTGGACTTACACACACATTCTGATTGATAGGTGAAATGTATTCTTCTCTAAGTTGTTTTATAGGGTTTGATAGTATCATTTCTAGAGCATTCGAGTTGGTGACCCAGTCAACACCATCTACCAGGGTTTGATTCTCTTTCCCTGGATAGAATACTATATCGATATAATGTTGTTTATGGGACTCAAACTAGGCCCTACCGGCATACAACATCCCAATTTTCCCATTATTGAAATGCTTGATGCATTTATGGTATGTTGAAGGGATTTTTATGTGTTGATGAAACCAAGGAATTCCTAACAAGAAATTGGAGGCCAGGTTTTACTGAACCAATAGAAATTATAAGTGGGCCATGTGGTCTCCAAACAAAGTCCTGATCTTTATTTTTCCCAACATCTTATGATCACTTTTTATATAGCCTAACGGGGTCATGGAGGAAGGTGTTAGGTTATCCTCACTATATCCCAATTGTAGAAGTGTTCACACTAGAAGATTATTAACTCCAGAACCATTTTAAAAAAAGGATTCTTTGATGTCAACTCCATTTATCCTATCAGACGCATACAACAGTATGATGTGTCCTATCATAACAATGCCTTTATCTTTATCTATGAAGTATATAACCCCATGAAATTCTTTAAAATCAGTTATTATCTGATAGTCCTTGAAAAGATAAACTTTATCTTAAAACACTCTAGGGATTAGTAAACCTTCAATGAGTACTTCCCTAAGGTTTTCTGACAGGCTCAGGGAATCCAAAATTGATATCTTGACTGGTACCAATGAAAAATTCTTGAGTATTTCATATTTATTTTCTAAATTCTAGTGCATCCCAACAAGGGTACTCTTTTAAAGTCACTTTATAGGAATGATCATTTGATGTAGATGGATCAACACTCAGAATAGGAGCTGAAGGAACTCTGGTCCTTTGCGGGTTGGGCTAGGAAGGTTTACATACTTTCTTAGGGTGGCCTACTATCTATTTATCTCCAGATTGGAATTCCATAACAATAGGGTCAGAGTGGCATCTGGAGGGGAGTGGGGAATTTTTATATCCTTGATGGACAGGTTTAAGTGATCTTCCCCAAGTCTCGAAAACATTGATAGTTTGGGTAGGGGTGTGGCTAGAGGTTTGGTTTTTTTGTGGCTACATCTTCCATAGTATCATCGGCTCCTATGACCTCTTCATCTTGTTCCGCAATTCAGTGCAAGGAACTCAAGTTCATATCCATACTCACAATCAGATAAGGGATTTATTATGTTGATGAAATTAATGAAACTGAAGATCAACTCCTTTTCTGACAAGGATTTTTCCTTTCTGACCGCTTGTGGTGATTCCATTTGGAAGGTTAGTGACCATTACTGTAAGTATGATGGAATAAAATTTTAAAGGGTTAAATTTGACTCTGGCCTCAATGCAGGTTCATTCTCATGAAGATCATCCATTTATTTCTGGAAAGTCCACCTTTTGAATTCCTAGCATCTAGAGGTTTATAGGGCCAATGATGTCGAATGTGTAGTAGTAGAGGCATGTGGTGGTGCAATTGGTTGTTTCAACTAGGCTTGGATAATTCCATGAGCTTGGTTAATGGTTTTTCAAGTCATCCATACATCAATATTTTGTTCCCCTCTACTGACAACATCTTTCCACTCACCACATTCATCGAGGGTAGTGGTGGAAACATACACCACTTGCGCCAGTGGCAGTGCCATCTTGACTTTACTGGAGTCTATAATTTTCCACTGGAGGTAATTAAAGATGAATCAATCCAAAATATTATGCCTCTATATCCAGTGATCGGGGTAGTAATCCAGTTGGTTATCAAGACTCACAACAGTAGTACATTTTTTCATAGGTAGGAAGAGTGAATCATAGTTCATACCATATATGAAATAACCACAAACATGATCATCATAGTATGATTAAAATTTATTCCTACATTCCTCAAATTGATTTTGTTTGGTCCCCCTATTCTCCTCTTTTATAGGTGGGGGTTTCTATTGACACACAGTGGGTGCTTCATGATATGATGCAGGCTTTGGAGCTAGAGTAGGAGCGAAGTTGGGCATAAGTGTAACGAAAACATCTTTCTCCTTCCCAACTATTTTCTCCAGGGATGGTGGATTCACTAAAGAATTTAAATTGGTCTTCTCTATAGATATTTCCATTCATTGGAAAATGGAGGATAAATCATGGAAACTAATTGTATATTTCACCAGGATAAGTAGCGCTAAAAGATCATTATATATTTTATAATGCACATATAAATCATATTCTCCTAGGGAAGTGGCCAATTCTAGGAATAGGTCAACCCTTTCCCTCAAGAAACGTGGAATGAGACACCCTCATTCTCTTACGATTTTCAATTCTAGATGTCACTAAGTGTTTTCTTTTACAGCGTTGAGTTAAACTAGAAGAGGAGTTTCCAATTAAGTTCTTCCCAACCTATGGTCGATTGAGCTAGAAAATCGGTTTACCATAAGAGTGTTTTCCCTTCCAGGGTTTTCATGAATCATATGAGTTTTAATGCATCTTGTTTCTATGATGATCCCATAATGGGACCATAATGGGACGCATAGTGGGTTACATGTTGTTTTGGATAACATAACCCATTTAATTTTGGAAACAAAAGACTCTATAAATTTGGTGGTGGTGCGGTTTTGCTTACCTAGTCAAGGTATGGTTTCTATTCTCGCCATATTGGTGCTCGCATGTCCTCTATGGATTCTAACAAAACTGTCAATACCTCTATGGTGTCATTGATCCCTTCATTTGTGTTTGGTTAAACCTGATCTTGGATAGGCATAATGGGGTGTATGATTTGACATGCTAGATCTACCATTATTTGATGAAGATATCCATATAGGGACATATTATAAGTATTTACCTGAACCCACTCTAGGTTTATCCTTAATATTGATATCCTTCTATGAAAATTTCTAATTGAATTGATTGTCCTTGCACTAAATTAGGCTAATGTACTGACCTTGCTTCAATTTCTATGATGAATCCTTGCGGTTATGGTAAACCTAATAGAAGTGTCTATTGAGGTTCTTCATAGGCAGAATATTCGATGGGAATGTTTCTTTGAAGAATATCATTATTGATTCACCTCAACATTTTCAATTATTCCTATTACTATATAAATCTCTACTTGAGCATAAGAGAATATTCCTCATCGAGAGGAGGCATTGGGTCATAAATGACCTTGCTTTTATTCTTATACCTAGATGCGATTTGCTAAGGAGGTGGGGGAGGATTGGTTGTTGGAACACCTGGGTTCAAGGAGATCATCTGGTTCTAGGAAAGAACACCTTTACACTCAGTGTGGACTAGATTATGGGCTAATCCATCCTCTACATTCTCGTAGGTATTTTCATCATTTTTGTGTGGTATTTGGGATTGATTTCCATGATTTTTACTAAAGCATAATGTACTGGGGGTATCTCGACAACTTCTGAATGGAGGTTGGACTATTTAGTTATTTTTTTGGATCTTTTCCTTCCATTCTGGTATCCCCTTTTGGTTTCTTAGATAAGATTGAATCTTAGGTATCCTCTACATGTCATTGTTATGCACCTCACTCCTAAGGGGAATGAATTTCGAGATGTTATGGAATGGTAGATCTCTCTATTCATTTTCCTCCCCTAAATGGGAAAAGACCAATTATCATTGGGGGGGGGGGGGGGGTTGAGGATAAAATTCCCTTGCACTGGAAGTTGGGGTTTCTCCTATTCTCTTGTTCTTGTTCCCCATATCAAATTTTTTAGTCTTATGGGGGAATTTTTCATTAACAATTCCCCCAAAATTATGGGATTAATTTTATACTTTACTACAAATATTTCTATTATTGTCACCACTCTCATGACCTCACGCTTTTCTATTTGATAACGAACCACATATGATGTTGAGTATCCACAAAAACCATTTTTTTCTAAGGAAATTATGTGTTCCTGATGGTTTTCTTCCCTTATATAAGAAGACTCCTAAATTCGCTTGGTTTCGTAGTTTAGGAGTTTTTCAATGGATCACTCTCCGCAAACCTATCATTTGTAAGGCTTTGTGAAGGAAAATTATTGTTGAGTGCTCCATCATCTGTAATGAGGGATTCTTCTTAATGATTGCCTTGGGATAATGACATTTAAGGATGTCACTTCTAGTTGGTTTTGATAGAAAGGGCATGAAGGGAAGTGAAAATATCCATGTTCTCCTCATCCCCTGATGTGAACATCAAGTGGGACATCAACAATAAGACTATGAAAATTATGATGAACATTGAGGATGGTTATTTGGAGATATTCCTTCTACCTCTATAATTGTAGTCACCATATGGATGGGAGGGATTCCAAGTCGATTAGTTGATGAATCTCTCCTAATATTTGACCTGGTCTACATACCCGCTACAAGGATATTATTTTTTCATCTAGATAAGATACTTCTAGAGATTGAGATGAATGTTTTGTATGAATTCCTCTAATAATTCCCTGGGTATGTCAAACTGAGAAGTTTATCAGGGTAAAAAAGTAACTGGTATGTCATAATTATCCACCTGCCTTCTCACGAGCAATATATCCTTTTTTCATCCACAAGATACTCTTCTACTCGATCTACCCACCATGGAAACTTCTTGTTTATTTTTTCAAAAGTAGTAGATATTTTAGAGGTCTCATTGATATGTGAGTGGTTTAGGGGTTACTCAGAAGCAGAATGTTACCCTGAGGATTATTCTAGAAGAAAAAGTACGTTGCTTATCATTAGATGGGATTATATCTTGTTTGAACCCATCCTTCTTAGCACCTCATAATATGTGGGATTTCTCTTATTTAACCTTGTAAGGGGGGACCTTCTTGTGAGCATGGAACATCACTACAGGGAGGACCATCAGAGTGAATTCCATCATGGTGAGGACTATCATCATAGCTTGGTGTCTGAATGTAGGGAGAATATTTGCAGGGTATAGACTAGGAAGGACTTTCATGTCCAAAGTTTATAATAGGATGACCTTATTACTAAAAATAAATTTCATTGTGTGGAGGAACTTTGAAGATAATTCCATCATGGTGATTACAACCATCATGGCTTGGTGTACAACAACATGGAGAATATCTATAGCATATAACATAGGGAGGAATTCTGGGGTGTATGGAAATAGGATGAGGACCATCTTACAGTTTTATCTTCTGGACTCAAGTAGGGCTACCATGTCACTCATTAATAGACAAGTTCTCATGATCGATCTAATTGTGTCTACGAAGTAAGCCTTTTTGGTGGTTGATTTGGGGATGAACTTCAGAGCTACTGGTAATAATGGTGTGAAGAGGGCCTTCATAACTTCTACTCATAATTTCATAATTTTGGTAATGAATTGGTAGGATCAAGGGATAACAGGGTTAGGATTCTAATGGCCTCTAGAACTCCAGCTTCTAGAATAGTAGATTTATTGGTTTTCGATTCATTTTCTAGAAGACATTGGTGAAATTCATTTTGGCATGCTCTCTTGTGGGTAGCTGGGTCCGCTTATTCTATGTGACAACCTTTATATACATGTTTCTAAACAAGTGGCTTCCATTTTACTATCGGGATATGCTGGTGATCATCTTGAGTTCTAGAAGGTATATGTGTCTGCCTTGGAGAGACCACCATAGTGGACTGTATGGGAGAAGGGATGCAAGTTTTCTTCAAAGTAACTACCCAATTTTTTTGGTGGAGTCACACCACTTGGGGAGGTAGGATTTTATGGCCGACTCCTTGATATTTCTAGAAACACAATTATATCACAGAAATTCATTAGTATATAGTCTTGGATTGATACATGATCCTACATCATTTCTAAGATTTCTTGAGATATTTTCTTTGATATAATGGGAATATATTCACATTCTATCATTGGAGAAAGAATATGTGCCTACTATGGTCCTCCATTTCTGGCTAGAAGGTACATATAGTTCTCTTATGTGGGGGAAGATATATGGGTCTGCCCTTGATTTATAGCTAGGATATACCAGTTGGTTTCTCTGGTTTCCACTATATTTGAATGATGGGCTTGATATTTTCAAGCATGGATTTGCATCTTCTCATTTTCCACCCTATTTGGATAATGATCTTGATTTTCATCCATAGGAATTTGACTCTATTTTATTTGGTTTCCACTGTATTTGACTTGTGAGATTCATATTAGGAAGAATGAATTTCCATATAATCGGCATTGATTTCTTCCCTATTTAGTTGATGGGATTCATGTGTGTTGGTAGGAATATATTTCAACATATAATTTTTTCCCTATTTTCATGGAGGGATTAGTGAGAAGTGGCATGAATTTGTACCTACTGGTAATGAGCCACTGTATTTACATGTAAGACATCATGAGATGTAGCTAGAATTTGAATCTTCATGTTGGTTTCCATCCTATTTTTTTGATGGGAGTGACATGAATTTTCAACAATTTGACTCTTCCTGTAATTATTTTCCATCATATTTTACTGGTGGGCTTCATATTTGTGAGAAGATATTTTTCTTCTACACGTCTTCCATCGTATTGATCCGATGAGACTGGCGAGAAGTGGCATTAATATTTTCCTGCTCATATTGTGCCACTGTATTTTCATGGTGGGATTATTTTGTATGAATAAGGAAATAGGGCCATTTCTAATTGAATGATGGTTTCCTGATGTGAAAAGCCTTTGTGATTTGGTCCCATGTAACATCGATTAGGGCCCGCGAGGCATTGTCCTTTGAGTTATGAGGATATTGGGTTGCACAACATTAATGACGATGGTTTCTAGAAGGATACCAATGGAGATAATCCTATGATATAGGGATAAAATCAATGATGAATACTTAATAATCCTCCAAAATGTAAGAGATACACTTATTACTCTGTTCCAGGGACATGCTCCCAAAATAGTTGGAGTTGTCTTGTGGAAGAACCTTGTTCTGGGATACTGATCGTTGTAGGTCAAATGACTGGCAGAAAATTTTTAAATAGAGGGAATGTTTAGCTACCTCTAGAGTAGGGAGAGTACCATTATGATGACACTCACTGGCCAGTTCATTCGAGACCCAACATTGAAGATTCTTGGAAGCTATTGGAGTCCACTTTTTCATTAAGATCCCGACTGATGCAGTGGTTGGTCTGTATGTTTAAGTAAACTGGTGAGATGTCATTCGATTGAAGGAATATCTTAAGAATTACCTTCAATATATGTGACATATAAAAAAAATACCTCATCAAAAAAACATCTCATGAAACCATGCATAATTGATGACCTCATTTGTCCCTCTTCCATTTTGGATGTGAAAGGGGCATAACATGGGGTAACACCACCACCGTGGTTAAGGATTCATGTTGGGTTCACTGTTTTGTTTCCATTGAAATCACAGTTATGGACCTAATGGTTCGATAGTTGATTCCATGAGTTTATATTCTTTTCAATCACTGGCATCAGGTATAATGTTATCGAATGATCTCCAATAGGTTTTATTCATGGAGACAGAAACACATAATGGATCCCACATCCCTAATACATGGACCTACATTCCAAAGTTAGGCACTCATTGGGTAACTGGGAAAATAAAATTTATGAATTGACATTGGTTGAGAGGATGTGAATTAGGGATCATCACACCCTTTTTGGGGGAATTATTCCTATTACAGGACATTATAGATTTAAGATATGTTCACAAATCAATTGTACATTACCATGTATATATCCATATATTTATCTGAGGAAATGATCTATTATAACTATGAATTGGTTTCTAATCATCTTTATTTATTCAATTTTCTCTATCAATGGAACCCTTTTTTGGGACATATCAAATATCATCGGTTGTTCATTAAGAAAACACTGTTTTTAAGCCAAGTGGGGTGGTTCTTTGGAGTTTATCGTCATCTAGTGGGAATGACAAAAAATTTTATGTCATGATCAAACCCATTATATTGGATTACTATATATCATCATGATTAGAATCAGATCCCACATAGTTAAGTTCCACTTAACAGGACACATCACCTTTTATGGTCATATGATAAGTACCAAACCATGTAGTTTAATGTCATTTGACAAGTATTCCTATATGAAAGGTGACTGGTCAAAGTATGGAATGGGAATTATACCGAGGTTTCCTAAGATAATTAGAGGAGATTTTGTCTCCCAAGTTGATGTGACCCTACCGGGGATGTATCCCTGAGAATATTTGGGCAAATTTGGGTACTCGGATTGGATATCAAAGAGACATCCTATTTATCCTTGTTCATTGGGAATCAAAATCCCAAATAGTTTGTTATGTTTGGGGATTATACCTATGGAGGAGTCCCATGATTTAATTTTTTGGGGCTTGCACATTGAGGAGGCCCAACCATGTGATTGGGTCTTACACATGGGAGTGTCCAATTTTATGGTTGAGACCTGGTTTTGGGGATTTCACTATATAGGAGGCCCATGTGAGGGTTTAGATCATATCTTTGGGAATTAAAATATATAAGAGGACAATTTTAGGGTTTAGATCTTATGTATTTTATGATATCCGTTAATCTCTAAACCTACATGAGTCATGATTAATGTCAGAAACAAGGGGAAGTAGTGGATTTGATAATCACACAATTCCACTCTATCTGCTGATGGATGGTGCTAAAGCCCAACAGTGGAGGGACCAAGCTTTGATTGTGCCCATTTACCTTCTTTTATTCATAGCCCATATAGTCACATCATGTGGTCCATCCATCTATGCCTCGGGTGGAGTCTAATAGGATAGAAATTCTCATATCCTGCACGAAAGGATAGGGGATTACCTCAGGAGGAGTTCTGTTCAATTTGTTCTGGGAGGGAGAAGAATGTTCAATGTTGGTCCTCATCAAAGAGGTAGGCCAACAGTTCCACTAAATCCCTGGAATGGGGAGGTTTGTGCGATCATCCCAAGGTTAAAACCAACATTATCACAGGAATTTAAACATTAGGGTACTCTGAGGGTCTCCATTATTGTGGGGATTACCCAGTCAACTCTGCTTACCATGAGTATGTAAACATGAAAGGACACACTGATGTGCCCGATGATCTTTTCATATATTTCTGGTTTCTTTGGAAGTGGTCTTGGCCTGATACTGTGAGACTGGTTCACAGAGGGGTCGACCTGGAGGTCGATGATACGATAGAGGGGAGTAATGTGATGTGGACAACAAGATTCCCTAGGATGTCCTACTGTGCATTTGTAACACCCCGAGATTTTATGAGATATATTATTTTTAATTTATTTGATCTTCTATTATACACTACACCAAGATTAGCTTGTACAATATGCAACACTGCATTAGCTTTCAGTATATGCAACACTCTTCTTTCCTTGCATTACATGCAATCGCGACCTACCTCGATAGCATGTGTAGTACGCAATACCAGGTTTCACTAAACAACGATATATTGTTATATTATTATTATGGACTAGCCATTATGAATATTATTAACTAAATTTTGAATTTTATAACATTATTATTCAGATTACACACTTTCTATAATATGGTATGAGAACAAAATAAATTTTTCGTGTAAAATATGTATTTTTCAAATTTTGTAGTCTTCCCGCCTTTTGATGGTCCACCCACCTTAAATCTTGTTTTTGATATGTCTATAAGTTCAATTTGACAAAATAAAATTCTTCTTTGGAATCATTATTTAAAAATTTACTTTGGATAGATTTTTCATATTATTCTGATAACTTTCATATTTTAATGAATAGTAAAAACACGCTATATTTTAATTAAAAACAAATTTTTTCATTTCAATAATTTATATGGTTATATTATATTATTAATTGGTTTTAAAGTGTAATTAGAATATATATTTACCATTTAATACAATGTTGTTCATTGGAATTAATTTCACATTGAAATTGGATATAAACAAGTATCAATCTGTTGATAGTTTTTGTTTCTTAAAAACACACTATTTGATTTGATAATGGGAATTAATTTTAAAATTAATTAATGCCACTTCTATGTTTTTAATTTTGAAAAATAGACATCAATTTTGAATTCGGAATATCAAATAATGCTTAGGATGAATTTTTGGTATTTTTCTAAAAAACTTCAATTTTCGATGAATAGTGAAACCACTTAGTGGTAGTTAAAAAAACTGAATTTTTCATTTAAATAAATTTTACCACTTCTATGAATTGAATTTCTAAAATCCAAGAGACACGGTTAATATCAAGGACTAAAATGTTGTTCAATGAGATTAAAATAATTTTTGTTGAATAGTGACTTTTTACTTTTATTTACCACGGTTAAAAGTAAATAGGGTAATTAAGGGTAAAAATGATATTATTATTACCCTAAAACATGTCCTGATTCTATTGGATGAGTTTAATTCGACCAAAAACAACCTTATGAGTAAAATATTACCATTTAGGTCCACTTGGATTAGATTAGGACATTTATTATTAATTTATTTAAAGAAGAGTTAAAATAGTTAAAATCAAAGTTTAATAACTAAAACATGTTTAATATAGGGTTATACATAAGATAAATTAGACTATAAATATTAATTATAAATATAAAATAATTTCCTACATAATGGTATTTTATTTATAATTTTTAGACATTAAATAATTTAATTTATTTATGAAACAATGATGATGCAATAATTATCTCATTAATGAAATATTGACATAATTGATGTTATAAATACTCAAATAAATATAATTTGAGACTTTTTATGAATTACACTAATTTTATAGGTTAATATGACATGTTAGTATTGATTTAATTAATTTTATTCGAACTAATCATTGTGTTATGATTTTCAGAAAAATCAATTACCAAATAGTGTCAAAATCGACAAAAAATAGTTTTTAAAACAAATATTATATTATTAATTGTTATTTTATTCTTAAAAATCTAAGTTTTGGCCACAAGACTTAGAGAAGTTTATATATATTAATAATAAACAAATTGGGGTTCGTTTGTCTAGTTATAGTATGTTTATTAACCTTACAGTGTAAGAAAACAAGGGGACACGAAAAAAGATAAATTATTTAACTTAGAGTTAAATCTAAATGATAAGGTTAAAATTGTAACCTAAACTTGTATAAAATCTATTGTTTGAGAGGATTTTGACCCATCCCCACTTTATCTTTGAAATAAATCAATTTGGAGCTATTATAAACTGAATATGACTTTATTATAAAATAATATTTTGAGTTTTTCCAAAGGTACCCCTCTCCTCTCTTATAAAAAGGGAAAAACTTCCCTCTTCACTTCACACCCTTTTGAGCCTTGAAGTGTCACGACCCGTCCTCGGAGCCCGTGTCATGACTACCCCAAGCCCGCCTTCCATAGGCCAAGGGCTGGCGACTAGCACCAAGGCGTAAATCCCGGTAAAAATGGAAGGCACTGCCTTTGTAAAGTAAACAAGCACCACAGAGTAAGCAAGCGGAAGAAGTAAACACTAAGTAAAAACTGGTACAACAGTAAGTGCGGAAAGTAAGTGGGCCAGAATACAAACCCAAACTGAAGGTAAAGTACAAATCGAAAGGGAAAACAGCAACTGAAAAGTAAAGCCGCAACGTCGAGCCGTCCACTAGATGTTCCACCTGAAGGGTGGGTACAGATAGCCTCCACTACTCATCGTGTCTAGCCGACCGCTCCGAGTACGTCCCGCCTAGTGGTCAACCTCCAGGTACCGTCCTGCTCCACAAACCTCAACCACGATCAGCGTTGTCCGTCGTCTGCAACCAACACAACGTAGTGCGGGCATAGCTCGTGCATGGATGAGTATAAGCGACTCTGTAGGAACCCCGAGACTCCCGAAGGTCTCCTAGAATCCACAAAGGATAAATACAATCACGGAGTAACATCTGAAACTACTTAGGTATATTCCCATACATATACCTAATTCATCAATTCTCGTTTGGCTCCAACATCCGATCCCAAGTACAACCCAGTCCACATAGGAAAGAATAACGTAAATCCACACAGGATAGCTCAACATGATCCACAAAGGAAAGCAAAACATGATTCAGCTCACACGGGATACTTCTTGAATGACGATGGAGATGATCAGATATATCCACTGATTCATCTAAGCCATCGGACCCACAAAGGATCGATAGGTACTAACCCCGGCAATGACCCACACAGGAACGATCATGAAGTTGAAACCATAACTATAGGGAAACTCTTTCTCCATCAAGTAAAGTGGTTATGCTGCTACAACCAAGTGCTTCCCTCTAACCTTGGACTGCTATAATACTCCACCTATTGAGTATTGTGGGTCTACTGCTACAACCAAGCGCTTCCCACCATGGGTCTGCCGCTACAACCAAGTGCTCCCCCTCATAGACCCTAGAAGTACTCATTCTTTTGATTACCACGGGTCATCCGCTACAACCAAGAGCTCCTCCGTCGTGGGTCTTCCGCTACAACCAAGTGCTCCCCCGTGCTGCTACAACTAAGCGCTCCTCCGTCGTGGGTCTGCCGCTACAACCAAGAGATCTCCCGTGCTGCTACAACCAAGTGCTCCTCCATCGTGGGTCTGATACTACAACCAAGTGCTCCCCCTCATAGCCTCCATAGGTACTCCTTTGTTGAGTACCGCGGGTCTTCCGCTACAACCAAGCGCTTCCCACTGGCTCTCCGTAACACACCGAGTCGTTCGATCAGCAGTCGTCAAGTCTCAACCAGCTCTAGGGTTTCCGCACACAGCATGCTCGTTCTGGGAGTGTCCACTCCACGATCCAAGAGGCCGATGCATCAACTGACACATAGTCCAGAGTTGATGTGTCCAAAAGTTCCGTAGTGGCCACTACTGAACCCACAGAGGATTCGCGTAGTGTCTTCATTGTCGTCGCAGACGCAGCCAACTCTAGGGTTCCCGCACAGAGCAAGCTCGCTCGGGAGGGTCCGCTCCATGAGCCGAGAGGCTGATACATCAACTGACACATAGTTCATAGTTTATGTATCCAAAAGTTCCATATCGTCAACAGGAACTCAACGTCGCAGACGGCGCGTCAAACAGACACCCGGTCTGAGAGTTATTGGCCTTTTCGTTCCAGGAGCCCGGTTGGTTTTTAAGGCAAAACCAACCCGACCGTACTCCACCTGCATCCAAACCTCGGGCGGAGTAAGGAAAAAGATCCGTCTCACTTAGAGGAAAACAACAAAGTTGACAGCACATCAATCGGACGTCTGAAGCTCAATATATGAGTGTTTCCGCTCCGAGGGCCCGGTTGGTTTCGTGTACGAACCAACCCGGACGAACCCAAAGTATTCTGAAACCTTGAGTGTAATATACCGAAATGACCATCTCGATCCAAGGATTGCATCTCCGCTGGTGGCGCATCGTTCGGAGGCCCATAGCTCAAGTTACGAGCAGAAGACCGAAAAGGTCCGGAAACGGGGGGTCTAGGCCCGGACCGACCCGGCCCGACCCAGGTACGGGTCCAAGGCGGTTTGGCGCGACCCGACCTGGCCTGGGCGCGACCCAGCTGGCGGGTTGGCTCGGCTCAGCTCGGCTCGGCCGAGCGGCCGAGCAAGGGAAGCCGCTGGGCGTGTTGTCCCCACGGGAAGAGCAGTTGCGGCCCAGCATGGGGCCGCGCTTGGTCAGCGGACGCGGCAAAGCCGCGTCCCATGTCTCACCAGACCCGCGCGGTCGCGGTTCTGGTCGGCCGCTGCCAACGCTACTTCAGCCACAGCGGCTCCATCCGGCGGCGCCGCCGCCTCCGGCTACCAGCGCTGCCGGTGGAGTCCACGGGCCACCGGAGTTGCTCTGGTGGTCTGATTCCATTTCTGTCTGCGCCGTAGCTCCTCCCGGGGCCCGTTCTTCACTTCGGAATCAACAAATCGTCTCTGCGATGCGTTTTATCATCGTCTGCCGTTCCACACACCAAGAACAAAGGGCTGTGGGTTCAGACTTGTTCGTTGGTCCGCACCCACCGCGTTAGCGGTTTGAAACAACACCATAAAATCCCAGCAATTGATGAACCACCTCCCACAATAATAATCCGCGGACCAACTTATTAATTGGTTGGTCCGCGTTCTTGCCTTGGAAGAATACAAACATGGGTAAAACATTTTAAAAATGACCCCTACCTCAACGTCGTCGTCAGACGCAAGTTCGTCGCGGAATTGACCATCGCGGAAGAAAAGGATCGTCGCGTCGCGGAAGGGCATCGCTGTCACGCGGTACTCGGTGTCGCGTAGACAAACTCGACGTCATCGTCAGAGATTGTCGTGGGGATGGATCATCGTGGAAGAAGCTTCGCGGAGGTAGAATCATCGGCGTCATGTCGTCGATCTCCGGGGGCCTAGTGTTCTTCATCGCCCTTCGTTGGAGGCCGGTGTTCTTCGCGTTCTTCGCGTTTTTCACATTCTTCGCGTTCTTCATGAAGGAGGATGCAGATCTCAAGCCTTTGAGTCTTCTCCAAATCCTCTCAATGAGCAATCCTCAAGAATACAAGCGTTCGTCTTATTTTATTAACATGCCAAAAAAATGAAAAACAAACTAAGTAATGACCCATTAATTCAAAGAATTAATTTCAATGAATAAACCGCCCAATTAATAGGAGCGTTTAAGAGTTTAAGAAAATGCCATAGTTGACTTTCATTAAGAGGGGGTTGCAGGTGCGTTACTTAGGGGAAAAGAAATGGTGGGGCTCGTTCTGGACCCACCTCACAAATATCCTACCAAAACGGTAGGATATTTTGAATTGCACCCTATCCACTTCAACTCAGCTCAAACAGCTTAAAGTGGCTTTAAGTAGATTTAAGTGAAATAAAAATAAAGTTTGTCGTACCACATTATTTTATTTCTTAACTTAAAGCCCAAAAATTAAAAACCACACCCGAGCAAACGCAACTCCGGAAGAGGCGTTTCTAAGAAAATATCGGTGCTGCGATTCCAACAGTGCCCTTAGAATTTGATTCCGAGCACCAGTTCAAAAGATAGGAATTCCCGCTTGTTCATTCACTGAACGTACCCGAGCTAAACTTTAGATAGAAATTCCGGGCACACCAGGCCTCGGAATAAAGTTCCTTCAGAAATTGCATTCTTGTAAAATCCCAAAGAAAATTAAGAAAACATTTCCCTTGATTTTTACAGGTCTTTACATTACTCCCACCTCAGGGATTTACATCCCCGTAAAGATACATCATAATCTAGGAAAACAAATGTGGTTAATTAGCATGAATCTGAGCCTCCCACTCCCAAGTGCTCTCCTGGAGAGTCCCGTGCTGCCATCTGATGCGCACTAGAGGAATCGACCATCCACGCAGAACCCACTCCGGTCGATCCACAATCTCCACTGGGACCTCCGCAAAAGTCGCCCCACCATCAACGTCTAGCTCCCCATGGTCAATGATGTGCGTCGGGTCATGCACGTATCTCCTCAGCTGGGATACGTGGAAGACGTCATGCACCCGGTGCAACTGAGGTGGTAGAGCCAGGCGATAAGCCACATCGCCAATCCTGCTGAGGACCTGGAATGGTCCGATGAAGCATGGAGACAACTTTCCGCCTCGTCCAAATCTCTGTAACACACATCGAGGTGTGACCCGTAAGGAAACATGGTCTCCATCCTCGAACTCTAGTGGTCTCTGCCTCCTGTCAGCACAAGACTTTTTCCGGCTCTGAGCTATCCTCATCCGCTCTTGGATGACTTAGACCTTTCTTGTCCTACTCGAGCTGCTGAGATTTCTTCTTTTCCGAGAATAGAAATCTGGTCTCCTCCCCTGGATGAACCTCGTTCTTCGCCTAATACAGTCAATCCCGTCATGGATGATACAAACCCACAGCAAGGATGATGTCGCAAGGCCTCGACGCAACTACCAAGAGATCCAACCATTACTCTCGCCACTAATGGTTGAGTCACACTATCGGAATCAGTGTGTGGTCACTGGGTCTCCTCCAGTAGGTATCTCAAAGTGAGGGTCAAGTCATCAGTTTTAAAACCAGAACCTCTTAGTAACAACACAAAGAGAGGACAGGAGGGTAAACGCCAAAATAAAGGTGTCTTTTATTACTGCAGCTCAAAGTACAAAGACACAAAACACCTACAAACAAACATAAACAACGCTAGAAGAAGAATAAAAAAAAGTCTCTAGGTCGGGTTCTAGTCCCGCTCCTTTCCATCTGCTCCCGGAGCTCCACGATCGTAGGCCTCAGGTGCCTGAAGCTGAGGTCTCCCATGTCCACCAGCTCCCTGCGGTCGGGGTGGACCTCCTTGTGGTGGTGGTGGCAGAGCCTCAAAAAGTCGCCCACCACCTGCTGCTCGGCCACCTCCTCTGCCTCGTCCACCTGCTCCTTGCGGACCACCACGGTCGACCCTCTGCCTCTGCCTGGGTGGCCCCTCAACCGTCTACTGCTCCTCGGAAAGGCGGGTCGGGCAGTCACAAGCCATGTGACCAACCCCACCGCATGAGTAACACTATCCGCTCATGGAAATTTGTTTTCCACCCCGGGTGCCTCTCACAAATGATCATGTGTCACGCGGTCGACCACCGGTAGGTCTAGTCCTCTTAGACCCCTGCGTCATCTGTCTACTGCCCGCTGCAGAAGACTCTGCCGCATGTCGGCTAATGGTGGGTCCTGCTGCTGGAGTCTGCTCAGCAAGGAAACACTCCACTAAGAGAGCTCTCTCCAACACCCCTGTATGTGTCAGAATGATGTGAGAAACAACTAAAGCTATGATCTCTCTCCTGAGCCCCTGCTTGAAGGTTCGGGCCCTAATGAATGGGTCTCGTACCATGTCTGTGGAATAGAGCGAGAGATCGGTAAACCTCGTCGCGTACTGGGCTACTGTCATGGTGCCCTGCTGCAACTGTAGCAGATCCTGGATGCGGACCACTCGGAGGGTGGCTGGGACGAATTTTGAGCGAAAAAGGATCTCAAAGTCCGTCCAAAGGAGTGATGCCTCATCGTGCACCTAGAGCATCAAGCTCCACCATCTGCCTGCTACCGCGTGCAGTAGGCTCGCTACGAGGATCACCATGAGGTCTGCTGGTGTCATCACTAACCGAAAAACTCACACCACTGCCTCTAGCCAGTCCTCGGCTGCCTAGGGGTCCGTATCCCCGCGGATCCTGGGTGGTCGTTGGCGCTGGAACTCATGCAGTTCACTAAGGCGATGTGCATCGTCAGCAGCTGGGGCTGGAAGCATCGGTGGCCCGACGGGTAGAGGTACCGCCGGTGCCTCACCTGTCAAAGGGCCCTGTACCGAAGCCTCGTCGCTCGGCGGGCTGTCGTCACGCTCAACTCTCGGAACCCTAGTTGGCTGCCATCGTGGGGCCATCCTGAAAAAGGAAACAGGTGCGCCACGGTCAGAACAGTATACCTGGTGAGCTGATACAGAGTAATCACAAAGAGAACTTGAAACACACATGCAATCGATGTTTTTGTGCATTAAGTCGGAAATCAGAAATTAGGGTCCTGGTGTACGGATACGTCGGCCGCCGCACCAACACTGGACTCCCTGGACTGATAACCACACCCAATACGCTAAACACTATTGCTTCACATAGAAAAAGATTAGATTCCCAAGTTCTGCGGTAGAACCGAACTCCTCTGATACCAATTTGTCACGACCTGTCCTCGGGGCCCGTGCCATGACTACCCCAAGTCGGCCATCCATAGGCCAGGGGCTGGCGACTAGCACCAAGGCGTAAATCCCGGTAAAAAGGGAAGGCATTGCCTTTGTAAAGTAAACAAGCACCACAGAGTAAGAAAGCGGAAGAAGTAAACACTAAGTAAAAACTGGTACAACAGTAAGTGCAGAAAGTAAGTGGGCCAGAATACAAACCCAAACTAAAGGTAAAGTACAACTCGAAAGGAAAAACAGCAACTGAAAAGTAAAGCCGCAATGTCGAGCCGTCCACTGGATGTTCCACCTGAAGGGTGGGTACAGATAGCCTCCACTACTCCTCGGGTCCAGCCGACCGCTCCGAGTACGTCCTGCCCAGTGGTCCACCTCCAGGTACCGTCCTGCTCCACAAGCCTCAACCACCATCAGCGCTGTCTGTCGTCTGCAACCAACACAATGTAGTGCGGGCATAGCCCGTGCAGGGGTGAGTATAAGCTACTCAGTAGGGACCCCGAGACCCCCGAAGGTATCCCAGAATCCAAAAAGGATAAATACAATCACGAAGTAACATCTTAAACTGCTTAGTTATATGCCCATACATATACCTATGTCATCAATTCTCGTTCGGCTCCAACATCCGAGCCCAAGTACAACCCAGTCCACACAGGAGAGAAAAACATAAATCCACACAGGATAGCTCAACACGATCCAAAAAGGAAAGAAAAACATGATTCAACTCACACAGGATACTTCTTGAATGATGATGGCGATGATCAGATATATCCACTGATTCCTCAATGCTGTCGGACCCACAAAGGATCGATAGGTACTAACCCCGGCAATGACCCACACAGGAACGATCAGGAAGTTGAAACCATATTTATAGGGAAACTCTTTCTCCATCAAGTACAGTGGTTATGCCGCTACAACCAAGCGCTTCCCTCTAACCTTGGACTGCTATAGCACTCCAACTATCGAGTACTGTGGGCCTACTACTACAACCAAGCGCTTCCCGCCATGGGTCTTCCGCTACAACCAAGCGCTCCCCCTCATAGACCCTAGAGGTACTCCTTCTGTTGATTACCACCGGTCAGCCGCTACAACCAAGCGCTCCTCCGTCGTGGGTCTGCCGCTACAACCAAGCGATCCCCTGTGCTGCTACAACCAAGCGCTCCTCCGTCGTGGGTCTGCCGCTACAACCAAGCGCTCTCCTGTGCTGCTACAACCAAGTGCTCCTACGTCGTGGGTCTGCCGCTACAACCAAGCGCTCCCCCTCATAGCCTCCAGAGGTACTCCTTTGTTGATTATCGCGGGTCTGCCGCTACAACCAAGCGCTTCCCACTGGCTATCCGTAACACACCGAGACGTTCGATCAGCAGTCGTCAAGTCTCAACCGGCTCTAGGGTTTCCGCACACAGCATGCTCGTTCCGAGAGGGTCCACTCCACGAGCCAAGAGGACGATGCATCAACTGACACATAGTCCAGAGTTGATGTGTCCAAAAGTTCGGTAGTGTTCACTACCGAACCCACAAAGGATTCCCGTACTGTCTTCATTGTCGTCGCAGACGCAGCCAGCTCTAGGGTTCCCGCACACAGCAAGCTCGCTCGAGAGGGTCCGCTCCACGAGCCAAGAGGCTGATACATCAACTGACACATAGTCCAGAGTTGATGTATCCAAAAGTTATGTATCGTCAACAGGAACTCAACGTCGCAGACGGCACGTCAAACGGACGCCCGGTCTGAGAGTTATTGGTTTTTTTGTTCGAGGGGTCCGGTTGGTTTTTAAGGAAAAACCAACCCGACCGTACTCCACCTGAATCCAAACCTTGGGTAGAGTAATCCAAAAGATTAGTTTCACTTAGAGGAAAACAACAAAGTCGATGGTACGTCAATCGGATGTCCGAAGCTCAAGATATGAGCGTTTTCGCTCCGAGGGCCCGGTTGGTTTTGTGTACGAACCAACCCGGCCGAACCCAAAGTATTCCGAAACCTTGAGTGTAATATACCGAAACGACCATCTCGATCCAAGGATCGCATCGCTGCTGACGGCGCGTCGTTCGGAGGCCCATAGCTCATGTTACGAGAAAAAGACCGAAAAGGTCCGGAAACGGGGGGTCTGGGCCCGGACCGACCCGGCCCGACCCCCCCTGGGTCGGCCCGACACGGGTCGACCCGACCCAGGTCTGGGTCCGACCCGGATGGTCGTGACCCAGCCCGGCCAGGGCGGCCCGGCCCGGCATGGGCGCGACCCGGCCGGCGGGTCGGCGCGGCTCGGCTCGGCCGAGCGGCCGAGCAAGGGAAGTCGCGGGGCGTGCTGTCCCCACGGGAAGAGGAGTCGCGGCCCCGCGTGGGGCCGCGCTTGGTCAGCGGATGCGGCAAAGCCGCATCCCATGTCTCGCCAGACCCACGCAGTCGCGGGTCTGGTCGGCCGCCTCTGGCTGCCGGCGCTGCCACGCCGGTAACCCGCGCCGCCGGTGGAGTCTGCGGGCCTCCGGAGTTGCTCCGGTGGTTCGATTCCATTTCCGTCTGCGCCGTAGCTTTTCCCGGGTCCCGTTCTTCACTGCGGAATCAACAAATCATCTCTATTTCCCATTTTTTCGTTGTCCGCCATTCCGAACACCAAGAACAAAGGGTGGTGGGTTCGGACTTATTCGTTGGTCCGCACCCACCGCGTTAGCGGTTTGAAACAACACCATAAAATCCAAGCAATTGATGAACCACGTCCCTCAATAATAATCCGAGGACCAACTTGTTAATTGTTTGGTATGCATTCTTGCCTTGGAGGAAAACAAACATGGGTAAAACATTTTCAAAACGACCCCTACCTCAACGTCGTCGTCGGACGCGAGTTCGTCACGGAATTGACCGTCGCGGAAGAAAAGGATCGTCGCGTCGCGAAAGGGCGTTGCTTTCGCGAGTTACTCGGCGTCGTGTAGACAAACTCAACGTTATCGTCGGAGATTGTCGCGAGGATGGATCGTCGTGGAAGAAGCGTCACAGAGGGAGAATCGTCGGCGTCACGTCGTCGATCTCCGGGGGCCTGGCGTTCTTCGTCGCCCTTCGTCGGAGGCCGGCGTTTTTCGCGTTCTTCACATTCTTCTCGTTCTTCGCGTTCTTTGCAAAGGAGGATGAAGATCTCAAGCCTTGGAGTCTTCTCCAAATCCTCTCAACGAGTAATCCTCAAGAAGACAAGCGTTTGTCTTATTTTTTTAACATGCCAACAAAATGAAAAACAAACTAAGTAACGACCCATTAATTCAAAGAATTAATTTCAACGAATAAATCGCCCAATTAATAGGAGTGTTTAAGAGTTTAAGAAAACTCCCCAGTTGACTTTAATTAAGAGGGGGGTTGCGGGTGCGTTACTTAGGGGAAAAGAAAAGGTGGGGCTCGTGTGGGCCCCACCTCACAAATATCCTACCAAGAGGGTAGGATATTTTGAATTGCACCCTATCCGCTTCAACTCATCTCATGTAGCTTAAAGTGGCTTTAAGAGGCTTTAAGTGAAATAAAAATAAAGTTTTTCATACCACATTATTTTATTTTTTAACATAAAGCCCAAAAATTTAAAACAACACCCGAGAAAACGAAACTCCGGAAGAGGTGTTTCTAAGAAAATATTGGCGATGCGATTCAATCGGTGCCCTCGGAATTTGATTCCGAGCAACGATTCAAAAGATAGGAATTTCCGCTCATTCGTTCACTGAAAGTACCCGAGCTAAACTTCGGATAGAAATTCCGGGCACACCGGGCCTCAGAATCAAGTGCCGTCAGAAACTGCGTTATTGTAAAATCCCAAAGAAAATTAAGAAAAAAATTTCCTTGAATTTTACAGGTCTTTACATGAAGCTCGGACAACCCCTGCCCGTTTTTATTCTCCACTTCCCTAGAAACATTTTGGAGGTTCTGGTCTTCTCAAAAGGCCAACTCTACTTCCTTAAGAGAAGGCTTAAAGGAGGTGTGTCGAAGAAGAGGTAATCTCTTCTTTCGATTCTCTCATGTTTCTTTCTTCTTCAACTTCTTCTTATTTAGTTGTTTCATTATAAAGTAATAGCATAAGTATAAATTATATACATATATGTTATTATAAATATAAAACAACCTTATTTCACCTTCTATCCATCCTACGGAAATCAAAATCATCGCGCGTGCGTACGTACGGAATACTGTCTCCACGCCGTGGTGTAATCTGTTATCGACCACCACCTTACATAGATGGGTATAGTGGTGTAAATAAATAACTATATATGGTTATTGTAAAGTGATATTGATTATGTAATATTATACATACACTTCAATACAATTCCACGATCATGGGAATGATATCATCGCTCGTGCGTAGGTACAGACTACCATCTCCACGAACGCGATGAGATTCATTTTCCATGTTAACCTTTCATGAATGATTATAAAGTATATATAATGAATAATAATGAAATATATGACATAATAAATCTACTGGATTTATGTATATATATATATATGTATGTTATCTACTTACTTCCATTCAAGTCAATAAAGAAAGTAAAACAGCGTTCATACGTACGTACGACCTACTGTCTCCATGAACGGTGCGTTTCATTTCATTTATCTATCTGTTATATATATATACTGAATATATATGATATATAAATCATTTTTTACATTTTTTAAGTAATTAAATCATGATATAAGTAATATTAACATCAACAACAATAAGTCTAAACACGTACGATAAATGAAACAATTTTACCCAAAACGCTACTTTAACAGGGAATTGAAAAATGAACGGGTTATATTAATACCTAAGTGAACTATATATGATATAATAACAATAAATATGATTCTTTAATAATTCAATGACATTATTTAAATCATTATATAGGTGGTTCAGATACATACGAAGCATATCGAACATAAGGTAAGGGATAACTATTCCAATCTCATTCTTATATGATACTGTTATTCTTAAGTATTTACTGGGTTTATTGTTATCATCCATGCCCATGTTTTATAAAAATTATTTCATGTATTTTTAATGTCCTTTTTACCCATGTTTGAAATTTACAACATGTTATGAAAGGAATCTTTCTTTTTTACCACACGGGGAACTTTTTGACTTTTTTGAGAAAAGTACGAGAAGAATGTTATTTTTAACTTATATGGCGTGAACGGATTTTGATGGTTTCATAACGCCTCATTTTCATGAAGATTCCTCTACAATATTGCATGATTATTTTCAAAAAAACCCTTTTCTTTTACATTTTCATGGCATTTTGTGAAAATAAAATGATATTGAAGAAGAAAGGATATTTTCCTCAAGAATTCGTTTCAAGTGTTTTATCAAATCCATTTTCCATCTAAGATTAAATTATTTCATATGTGTATGTTTCAAGTATAATTTCTCTATGATTTACATGGTTTCACTTTTCTTATGATGAAAATATATCCATTTGTTTTATATGGATTATGTTATGATGGGATGATGTTTATGAAACCCATTTTTATTCTTTGGGTTATGATGAATGATTTATGTTTATATTGTGACACAAGTAAGAATGATTTCATTATGAGATGGGTGGGACCTATATCTCCCTCCAATGAATTGGGTAAAGATTTATATCTCATGAGATAGACATTGATGGAATGGTAAGTTAATCTGGTTCAGTGATACAGGACTGGAACGAGGAGTGAACTCGATTCAGAAAGGGACATTGTCCACTAAGATGGTCTTGGTAGCAATGCATTGGCTACTATGGAAATCATGACAAGTGCTGAATGGTTTCCATAATTACATGATATATTCACATGCTATTTTATCAAGATTGATGTTCCTTTATGATATATGCCTTATGTACTTCCAAGATTTATGTCCTTGCTCAAGATTTTGATGTTTAGATTTTATGTTCAAGATTTTGAATTAAAATGTTTATGGATTGTTTTATGTTCTCTATGCTTACCCTTACTGAGCATTTGAGCTCACACTTTTTATGTTTTCTTTTCCCCAGGATATAAGGAACGGTTTTAGGTAAGAAAATAAAATGGGAAGATCTTTATGGGAGAAGTTGAAGATCTTTCACCATGATTAGAAGATTAAATTCGGAGTTTCCAAAGACACTAAACTATTAAGGTCCTTGTGTGTATGTGTTTGTTATGTATTAAGTTTCCCACAAAATTAATGTAATGTCCATGTACGTCAAGCTTTGGGTATCTGCAGTTGGTATCAGAGGAATGGTTTAGTTAACCTTGGAAACTAGGATGTGAAAACTTTAGTGAGATCCCTAGAAATATTTCTAAGGTATGTCTAGGGATGTCCCAAAGGATAAGTATAAGTATAGGTTATAATCCAATAATTATGGTAATGATCTTATAATTAAACCTAAGATGATAAATATTGATGTTACTCCCCCTTTATTATGATGTTTTCCCTAGCATTATTTTTGCCTCTGACGCTATTCTTTTTGGGTTTTAGACGATGGATGGAACCCGAAGGAACCGTGTTGAACAATGTAATGGATAATGAAATGATTGTCCTCTTGAACAAACCAATGTTATGGGAGATGGAGTGAAAAATATCATTGCTATACATACACAATCTATGAATATTTCTGGACTTCCAAATGAGCAGAGAAGGGAACAATATTCTATTGAGTCCTTCATGAAGTAACGTCCACCTTCTTTCAGTGGGTCTCCTGATCTACTTGTTTCTGAACAATGGATCAGTACCACTGAAAAGATATTTTCAGCTCTTCAATGTTCTGAACAAGATAAAGTCATCTTAGCAGTATATCGTTTAGAAGGTGAAGCTGATCAATGGTGGAATCTTATCAAGAATACGAGGCCAAGAGTTGAAATTGAGTCCATGGAATGGGACGAGTTCAAGAACATATTTTTCAATAAGTACTTCCCTTGTATTCTTCGAACAAATATGGAGAAGTTGTTTCTTGAACTAAACTAAAAGGTAGATGAATCTGTTTTTATATACGAAGCAAATTTTACAAGGCTTGCAAGGTATGAATCTGGATTTATCATCCAACCTAAAAGTAAAGTTGATCGATTCTTTAGTGGCTTAAAACCGAGTCTTTGAAGGGAATTACCTATAAGATACTCTATTAGCTATGAAGAAGTTATGCGTTGTTCTATCAAGGTAGAAATGGAAGTTGTTTTTACATATCCATCTCATGGTTTTGACAAGAAACGAAAGATGGTGTTCAAGGAGAAATCTCAGAATAATGGTGAAAAGAAGATGAATGTTTCCTTACGCTCAAAGTGTGGAATGAAGCATGGTGGAGATTGTCTTAAAGGGACTAGAAAATGTTTTAAGTGTGGAAAAGAAGGGCATCGAGCAGCTGAGTGTTGAAGTAATGGAAAAAGGGTTGTTGATGATGTGAATAAAGAAAAGACTACAGAGAACACACCACTAACACTTCAATGCTTCAGGGGAAATGAAATGGGGAATTATGCTAATCAATTCCCTAATATAAGGGTTAATGATGATCGACATGAGAAACCACTTAAGGAAAAGGAAAAAGGGAAGTCACATGCGATCACTATTGGCAATGTTGAATATGACAACGATGTGGTGGAATGATTAAGTGTTTATGTAATGGGATTCCAAAATAATGTTATATATAGTATCGTGGAATATTGGAATATTTTTGTATTGGTCTATTCTGATTTTCAATAATTTTATGGTACCGGTAACCATGTAAAGTGATTGAGATATATTTGGAAAGAATATGATATGTGCATAATGAAGGGTTAAGGAGAAAATGAAATTTGTGACAGTATTCATGAGCTTATGACTGATAAAAGGAAATAGTTATATCATTGTTTGAGTATATAGAATTTTGGGGTTTTTGTATGTGGAAGGAGTTAACTTTTGACAACACTCATGTTTTCACTAAGGTTCAATGGGTTTTCATTTTTCAGGAGAATACATGATTAAGGCCATCGAATGTTTGGAATGTGACCAACAAGACATATCTTATAATATATGGGGATCAATGATGGTATTAACATGCTTGTTATATGAACTATCTGGTAATCGTTTTCACTATAATATGAAGAAGTATTTTGGATAGGCCTAAAAATTGGAATGGATTATGTTGGACATACGTTAGTATTGTTTAAGGCTAGAACTTTTTCAATATTATTGATTGAAAGTTATAATTTTTTATTTTTAGGAAAAAAGGACAACCAGCAGAACAGGAGACAACCCGTCATGTCGGACAAGGCTGTGGGAATCAAACCCACAACCGAAGTACGACATGACTTTATCGCCTACCACTGGCCTACAGGAAGTCCCTGGTTTGTAGAAACTATTTTTATTATATTAAAAAGTATTATATATGAAGTATAAGTCCATATATGATTAATATCACTATAGATGGACTTATGTATATTTGATAACTTTTGTTAACCTTTTGTTTGAGCCAAATGGAATGACCTATCATTCTATCACATTATCTTCTAACACTTCACAAATAACAAATTCAACTTCATTTCTTTAAGAGATGAAGTGGAAATTGTCCAAGGAACGACCAACGGTGATATTGTACCAAAATCAAGTAAGTATTTCTTTTTCAACAATTTTTTGACTTTCGGGAAATGATCGTGAATAAAAAAAATGTTTTCCTAATGCCCTTATATCCGATGAATTAGATGGTACCTTAGATCATCGCAAATTTATGGCTTTTTCATAGTCATGTCCTCTACCACTCTCCATCAGAACATAATGGTTAGATTTCTCTTCCATATCCAAATTTCACCTATGTTCTCCTATGTGGAAACCCAGTGATGAGTCAATTTGGGTAACCAATATGTTTCATACTTCACTTTTTAAAATGAATTTTTTGAATTCCTTTTTACAATGTGGTTTTCTGGGAATATTAAACGATATATAACCCTGATGAATTTCGAGGACGAAATTCATTTTAAGGGGGGTAGAATGTAACACCCTGAGATTTTATGAGATATATTATTTTTAATTTATTTGATATTATATTATAAACTACAAAAAGATTAGATTGTACTATACCCAACACCACATTATCTTGCTTTATATGCAAAACTATTCTTGGCTTGCATTACACGTAATCGTGACCTACCTCGATAGCGTGTGTGGTACGCAATACCGGGTTTCACTAAACAAAGATATATTGTTATAATATTATTATGGACTAGCCATTATGAATAGTATTAACTAAATTTTGAATTTTATAACATTATTATTCATCTTACACATTTTCTAGAATATGGTATGAGAACAAACTAAATTTTTCGTGTAAAATATGTATTTTTCAAAAAATGCAGTTTTCCCGCCTTTTGATGGTGCACCCACCTTAAATCTTTTATTTGACAGGTCTATAAGTTAAATTTGACAAAATATGAATTCTTCTTTGGAATTAGGATATAAAAATTTACTTTGGATAAATTTTTCATATTATTCTGATAACTTTCATATTTTAATGAATAGTAAAAACACGCTATATTTTAATTAAAAATAACTTTTTTCATAGAAATAATTTAATGGTTAGATAATATTTTTAATTGGGTTTAAAGTGTAATTATAATATATTTTTACCATTTAATTCAATGTTGTTCATTATAATTAATTTCACTTTGAAATTGGATATAAACAAGTATCAATCTTTTGATAGTTTTTGTTTTTTAAAAACACACTATTTGATTTGATAACGGGAATTAATTTTAAAATTAATTAATACCAAATCTATTTTTTGAATTTGGAAAAATAGACATCAATTTTGAATTTAGAATATCAAATAATTCTTAGGCTGAATTTTTGGTATTTTTCTGAAAAACATCAATTTTTGATGAATAGTGAAACCACTTAGTGGTAGTTAAAAAAACATACTTTTTAATTTAAATGAAATTTTACCACTTCTGTGAATTGAATTTCGAAAATCCGAGAGATATGGCTAATATCAAGGACTAAAATTTGGTTCAATGAGATGAAAATAATTTTTGGTGAATAGTAAAGTTTTACTTTTATTTACCACGGTTAAAAGTAAATAAGGTAATTAAGGGTAAAAATGATATTATTATTACCAAAACCCATGTCCTAATTCTATTGTATAAGTGTAATTAGACCAAAAACAACCTTATTAATAACATAGTACCATTTAGGTCCACTTGGATTAGATTAGGACATTTATTATTAATTTAATTAAAGAAGAGTTGAAATTGTTAAAATCAAATTTTAATAACTAAAAAATTTTTAATATAGGGTTACACATAAGATAAATTCGAATATAAATATTAAATATAATGATAAAACAAATTCCTACATAATGGTATTTTATTTATAATTTTTAGACATTAAATTATTTAATTTATGTATAACACAATAATGAAACAATAATTATCTCATTAATGAAATATTGACATAATTGATGTTATAAATACTCAAATAAAAATAATTTGAGACTTTTTATGAATTAAACTAATTTTATAGGTTAATATGATATGTTAGTATTGATTTAATTAAATTTTTTCGAACTAATCATTCTGTTATGATTTTCACAAATTTCAATTACCAAATAGTGTCAAAATTGACATAAAATATTTTTTAAAAAAATATTATATTATTAATTGTTGTTTTATTCATAAAAATCTAAGGATCGTCCAAATGACTTAGATAAGGTTATATATATTAATAATAAACAACTTGGGGTTCATTTGGCTTTTTATAGTAAGTTTATTAACCTTACAGTTTAAGAAAACAAGAAGACACGATAAAAGTTAAATTATTTAACTTAGAGTTAAATCTAAATGATAACGTTAAAATTGTAATCTAAACTTGTATAAAATCTATTGGTTGAGAGTATTTCGACCCATCCCCACTTTAAATTCTAAATAAATCAATTCTGAACTATTATAAACCGAATATGACTTTTTTATAAAATAATATTTTGAGTGTTTCCAAAGGTGCCCCTCTCCTCTCTTATAAAAAGGACACCCTTTCCCTCTTCTCTTCACACCCTTTTGAGAGATGAAGCTTGGAAAAACCCTGCCCATTTCTCTTCTACACTTCCCTAGAAACATTCTGGAGGTTCTGGTCTTCCCAAAAGAGAAACTCTACTTCCTTAAGAGAAGGCCTAAAGGAGGTGCGTCGAAGAAGAGGTAATCAATTCTTTTGATTCTCTCAAGTTTCTTTCTTCATCAACTTCTTATTATTTAGTTGTTTCATTATAAAGTAATAAAATCAGTATTACTTATATAATTATATGTTATTATAAATATGAAACAACCCTATTTCACCATCTATCCATCCTATGGAAAACAAAATCACCGCGCGTGCGTACGTACGAAATACCATCTCCACGTCGTGGTGTAATCTGTTTTCGACCACCACCTTACTTAGATGGGTATAATGGTGTAAATAAATAACTATATATGGTTATTGTAAAGTGATATGGATTCTATAATATTATACATACACTTCAATACAATTCCATGATCATTTGAATGATATCATCGCTCGTGCGTACGTACGGACTACCGTCTCCATGAACGCGATGAGATTCATTTTCCATATTAACCATTCATGAATGATTATAATGTATATATAATGAATAATAATGAAATATATGAAATATTGAATCTACTGGATTTATGTATATATATGTTATCTATTTCTTTCCATTCAAGTCAATAAAGAAAGGAACACAGCGTTCATGCGTACGTACGACCAACCGTCTCTATGAACGGTGTGTTTCATTTCATTTATCTATCTATTATATATATATACTGAATATATATGATATATAAATCATGTTTTACATTTTTGAAGTAAGTAAATCATGATATAAGTAATAATAACATTAAGAACAATATGTTCAAACACGTACGATAAATGAAACAATTTTACCCAAAACGCTACTTTAACATGGAATTGACAAATGAATGGGTAATATAAATAACTAAGTGAACCATATACGATATAATAACAATGAATATAATTCTGTAATAAGTCAATGACATTATTTAAATCATTATATAGTAGGTTTGGGTACATACAAAGCATATCGAACATAAGGTAAGAGATAACTATTCCAATCTCATTCTTATCTGAGACTGTTATTCGTAAGTATTTACTGGGGTTATTGTTATCATTCATGCCCATGTTTTATAAAATTATTTCATGTATTTTTAAAGTCATTTTTACCGATGTTTGAAATTTACCACATGTTATGAAATGAATCTTACTTTTTTACCACACGGGGAACTTTTTGACTTTTTCGACAAAAGTACGAGAAGAATGTTATTTTTATCTTATACGGCGTGAACGGATTTTTACGGTTTCAAAACGCCTCATTTTCATGAATCTTACTCTACAAGATTTCATGATTATTCTCAACAAAAACCTTTTATTTTAAAGTTTAATGGAATTTTGTGAAAAGAAAATTATATTAAAGAAGAAAGGATATTTTCCTCAGGAATTTATTTCAAGTGTTTTATCAAAACCATTTTCCTTCTAAGATGAAATTATTTCATATGTGTGTGTTTCAAAAATAATGTCTATATTATTTACATGGTTTCACTTTTCTTATGATGAAACAATATCTATTTGTTTTATATGGATAATGTGATGATGGGATGATGTTTATGAAACCCATTTTTATTCTTTGGGTTATGATGAATTATTTATGTTTATATTGTGTCACATGTAAGAATGATTTCATTATGAGATGGGTGGGACCTATATCTCTGTCCAATGCATTGGGTAAAGATTTATATCTCATGAGATAGACATGGTTGGAATAGTAAGTTAATTTGATTCAGTGATACTGGACTGGAACGAGGAGTGAACACGATTCAGAAAGGGACTTTGTCCACTAAGATGGTCTTAGTAGAAATGCCTTGGATACTATGGAAATCATAACATTTTCTGAATGGTTGGCACAATTACATGATTTATTCCCATGCTATTTTATCAATATTGATGTTCCTTTATGATATATGACTTACATACTTCCAAGATTTATATCCTTGCTAATGATTTTGATGTTTAGATTTTATGTTCAGGCTTTTGCATTCAAAATTTTATGGATTGTTTTATGTTCCTATGCTTACCCTTACTGAGAATTTGAGCTCACACTTTTTATGTTTTCTTTTCCCCAGGATATAAAGAAAGGTTTTAGGCAAGAAAATAAAAGGGGACGATCTTTATGGGAGAAGTTGAAGATCTTTCACCACGATTAGAAGATTAAATTCTGAGTTTCCAAAGACACTAAACTATTACGGTCCTTGTGTGTATGTGTTTGTTATGTATTATGTATCCTGCAAAAGTAATGTAATGTCCATGTACGTCAAGCTTTGGGTCACTACAGTATAGCTGTTTCTTACATGGGATGGGGTTCCCTCTGCATTTCATGTTGCTTTGTGAGTGAGGGTTCTTACCACATAGCATTGGGATATGTGGTCCCATATTTTTCCCATGTAGCATGTGGCTATATGAGACTACGTTATGCCCATATAGCGTGTTTCTACATGAGGTTGAGTTCCTCTCAAATAATGTTTTTCTATGTGGGATGTCAATCCACAAAGGGGGCATTGGTTTTGCACCTCACGAGATTTCTTCCTTAAATGGTTTTCTGTCTATGAACCACTAGATGGTTTATGATTTCTTCCTTATTAATATGTAGTTGGTTTAATATTCAAGGAATATTTTAAGGGTATCTGGTTTTCATGGTACCTCTTCGTTTTCCCCAACATTATTTATCTTGTCCATTTATCAATCTATCCCTAACTTTTTTATGAGGTTCCTCTTGAGTTATATTTTTAGAATAATGGATGAACTAGAAATGATTATATCTATGCATTACAGGTGGAACACATGGTGTCTTTTGTATGGGGACAAGGAGAAATGACTATCCCATGAATGAATTATTTAACAGCGAGCGGTCGTTCATGGTCGTTGGCAATGCGACCTCATCCTATAAACAACTTAGTTCACAGGCATGCTGGTTTCTAGGAGTGAGAATCGCTACTCTACCTAAAAAAATTCTTACTTTATTTTTTGGAAGTCAATGGTATAGAATCATCCAACGATGTACTTTTTAGAGGTGGAAATCACCACCTTTCCCTGCTAAAAGACTTTGGTTCATTTGTGGTATCTAATGACATGACCTCATCACAAAAACTATTTAGTTCACAAATAATGATTTTTTATTAGGAAGATATTCTATTCTATTCTCAAAATATTTCTTTGATTCATTTTTGGTATCCCACTTCTCCTCCACCTTTGTGAACTATTTCTATTTTTCCGATGATTCATTTTTGAAAAAATTCCCCACAGAACGACAGTCAATTGATTGGTGTGCTATTTTCAGAATCAATCTATCATTTTTGGTTTACCCTTATGAATAAGTTATCCTCAAACAATTTTTATGATTTGATTTTATAATTTTACAATTTAATAAAATCATCATGATCTTGTATTCATAATTTTTAGGACCCAAAAATCATATACATGTTTCCATGAGTTTTCAAATTAAGTCCTTTCTCCATTATTCAATGATTTTTTTATTTTCTATTTTCAAATAAAAATTAATTATTTCCTTAAATGTTTCAAATAATTTTAGAATTGATTTATAAATTATTTTTAAAACAAATAAACAAAACCTATTTGGAAATTTATTTTTTAAAAAAATTATACGATTTTTCTCGCTATAACAACTAGAAAATATACCTAAGACCATAGTTTGAAATTGTGTCCATAGGTCAAAAAAACATATTAATATCTTATTTATATAGATTTCCCAAAACATGGGCACTACTGCTGTAAAAATATGGTCTAACTACTACAATGGTTTAAACCATTCCTATAGGACCCTTATTGCCACATTTTATACTGTGTAAATAAGACCCTACATCCATGATTAAACTATGGAAGTAGACCACCTATTACTATGGTTCAAACCATGGAAATAGGCATATATAGACCCGGTTTAGACCATGGAAATACGAATTTACATCCACATTTAAATTTTGGTAATTAAAACCCCATTATTGTAGTTTAAACCATGGAAGTAGTCCTCTATCACAACAGTTTACAACTGTGACTATATCTCCTATTCCAACAACAAAAAATCACCCCATCCATCACTTCACCTTCCCTACGCTGCAACCCCTTTACCACCCCTACACCCCCTTCATCACCCTTGCACCCCCACATCACCTCTTCACCCCCTATATTCATTAAACATTGGTTCAAGATGTCATTTCATTAAGATAGGACTAGGACTAGAAATCATTTGACGCCGCCCTGGTAAGAGTCCATATATAATCATGTCAAATCACTTTTAAATACTGAATAAGATATATCCTAGATATAGGAGAGCGTACAAGAGATGTATACCATCTTATCAGATATATAAAAGGCCATTATCCACCTAGATACTCAAAAAATGGTTGTTAATGATGAATTGGGATTCAAAGAATCTCAAACATGGAATATCAGGAAGAGTTTGTCAGGATGGTAATGTAGGATGCTTAGGCTCATATCTAGGAATACGATGTGTCAATGGAGCTAGACTATAGATAAATAGTTGATGAATCATTATTTTAAAATATTTTCAAGATCAATAAATCCATAAAACTGGATTCGAAATCCATCTGGTTAGTGGAACAATATTCACAATCCATATTTTCCATTTAATAATGCATGTCAATAGGTTTAGTAAATAAATCAACTGAAAATATCTAAACCTACATGAGTCATGATGAGTAATACATTAGTATAAGACCACTCGATATCATGAGACTAATTAATAGGAATGGATGGATTGGGGCCACAATATCACATCAAACACCAAGGGATGTCATGAATTTTTTGAAAATGGGTTTTTTTATTCTTAGAGTTTGATGCTCAGTCAACAAAAATTATTCATTATTTCACAACCCTACGGGTGATAGAATACCACTAGAGAAATGGGAGAGTGAACAGAGGAAAATTGTGACTCCAAAAGTCTGAACATAAAATTGAATGAGGTAGATAGGTTGAGGATTATAATTGACCACATTCCAGATATGTCTTCGAATATAATAATGTTGAATATTTCTCCTCAAAGAAGTGTATCTTGGATGGGAGGTAGGATTTTTTAGAATTGTTCCATCACTATTGAGGAATCAGTTTAGAGATGATGATAATGTTTCCACCAGAGAATGTAACCTAGACATTATGTTTTATTTTTTAGTGGCATGTTATCACCATAGAGAATCCCATTGAGATGTGAATGTTGATTTCAATCATAATGAGTGTACACAAAGTCTGTGTGTGGGAGAGAGGTATTCCTAGGAAGTGTATGTTCACTCTTAAGGTTATTCCATCATGATAAATAATATCAATATTATGTACTCATTATAATCAAGGATTGTGGGATAGTGAGGATAATTAAAACTCTATTTGGGTAAGAGACAGTAGATTATGGTCATAAGGTATATCTCAAGTATTATTAGTTTATGATCACATATATTTAACCAATATGTGATACTATTTAGAAGTGTATAATATATATTATTGGGTTCATCATATAATGGTCAAGTAACCATGACTGAGGACACGTGTCTACAAATATTTTGAATCCAAGACTATGGAACTATTAGATTTTAATTTCATATAGCTTTGATCATGATGGGGATAAAATTTAATGTTCATGAAATTAAGACCATGGAAAACAAATTTTAAAAACATATAATGATGATGACAATTACATGATGTAGTGAACTCCAAAATTGAGAAATGGAAAAGAATTTATGTTAATTAAAAGCCAAAATTACAAGATAGATAAGCATAATGAATACTGTATGCAATTTATAGTCATGAATCATAGAGAAGTGTCTCTATTTAATTTTTTGCCTCGTGTAGAGGATAAGTGTGGTGAAATCCATGATCACCATGGTGGATATGTGAAGAAAACAATATGTAAATTTAACTCGAGGATATTACACGGATCAAATCCATGAAAATAAATAATAAAATTATAATTAATTTTTAGAAGAATGGGAGTAATCATAGATATGGGAAAGGTAGGGATCATGATATGATTCAATAGAGAAACCAGACTGTTAGGATGGATTGAGATTTATGTTTACTAATGTTCCAAGATAAAGCTTACTAAATGTCACTATAAAACATGGGAAGTCTGAATCAAGACACACATTGATATATGGATGGATTAATAGTTGATGAGTGCCTAATGTAACACATGATTAGAAAATAATGGTCCATAGGGGTTGTCCATTTAGGTGAGGAATAAGGTATTAGATATTTTTATGTAATGTGATAAGGACACAATTCTATAGTCTAAAATTATACAACAAGAATAAAATTGAGAAATCTCAAATGTATTAATGGCGAAACAGGTACAAAAAATATTTTCCCATATCATATATCCTCAATGCATGAAACTGGGGTAATGGGGGTTACTCATGTCACATGATAGATCTAATTGTAATTGATGAGTCAAGCTCCAAATAATTAATTAACCACTAAAAGAGAGTATAAAAATATAAATACTAGTTTGATATGTGTTCATGCTGTTAGTCCACCCTACCAACACACCAAATGATATGATAAGTTGAAATATAAAGTTTCATGGTTTTTATTGATAATAAGTGAAGTTAATAAAGGACTATTATTCCTTATATAATATTAATTATAATGAAGTTTACAAATAGACCATGTTAGAACATTGAACACATTTGAAACATGATTTATACTTACAATTTTTTATTAACAAAAGAAAAACCAATGTTTTTCAATTGAAAACATGTCCTCAACATAGGTTTAATATCATGTTTCTGAAATGAATACCATAGGTAATGTATCCAAGATAGTAGGGATGGAATTTTTTATATTATTTTTTAATTATAGGGATGCTCATTTGATTATGAAATATTTTTAGTGAAACTTTAACTATTACAAAACAAGGATTAGGGGTGAAGAAAAATGATCAAAGGGTTTTTTGATCTCCTTGGTGCTAAAATTTCATGTGATAAGAATATCATTGGGGTATACCGGGTATGATAAAGTACTGAACCCATAGGGGACATTGGAAATTGTTCAACTATGATTTGGGGAAAACCATGTTATTGTATCATGTTATAGAGTTAATTCCCTCTAATATAGACTAATGGGGTGCTACAATTTTATTGTCATGGAGTCTGAACTAAGAGGGGGATAGTGTATATGGAACTGTGTGGGGAAAACCCTATTTGAATTTCATATCCATATAATGATTAAAAAATTATAAATGGGAAAATTGATACAATTTAGGGTAATAATTCTCAAATCCAATGTGGGAAAATATATTATGTTTATTGACTACAAAAATGATGTTAATTGGATGGATCAATTCCAATGTAAATATTTTTCAGGGGATGCATGCATTTTACATTCATGATTCTTGTTCAGTAGGTGAAATTGTTTGTATGTGTTGAAATTAATCCTACAATAATTGAATTAATGAGACCAAATCCATTTTAGAAATGGATTTAATTATATATACCCAACATAAGGTAATGATGATGGGACTATATGGTCATTCCTTTTATGGTCATGCATCTATGAAAAAAACCACAATGTTTAATGTTATTTAAAAATAAGAAGGTTTTATGTTGATTAATGTTATATATAGTAGAATTATAGGGGGAAAGAGAGGATAATATTCTATATAAAATTTACTAATACTAGTGGGTCAAGTGAGCATAAGAATAATTTTTTAGGTTCTAGATTGTAATCCACATAAGCGTTATTATTTTTTCTCTAATATGATCCCCATGTTATAAAAGTGGGTGACTTTTTTAGTGGATTATTGGGTTTTTATTACGTACCATTTAACAAGAATTTAGTATTCGTAAACATTTTGCCTCCTAACTCAGTTTTTTTAGAATAATTATCGTCATAATAATGTGGGATTTATTTTAAGGCCAAACATATTTGTCATAGTGGTTTTTGAGGTTTAGTATCATTCAACTAGACCCTATAATTATATTTGTTTTAAATCGTAGAACATGGACTATTGGTGAAGTGGACGATATAGAATCCTATAAGATAAAATGTAATGTTAATTGAAAAAACTATATTCCACTATGAACTTGCATCAATAATAATGGAATACTGTTTGATGTCCTATTTTATAGAATAAAAGCTTTCTCTTAATTAAGACCCTATAGATCTAACCATCTCAATTCCTAATTTTTCTATGGATATCGAACTAGAGGTTTGCGATTTACTATCGATTCTTGGTTATCCAAGGTGAACCCAAAGTGATTTAATACCCTTTTTCTAATGAAAATCCTTACCAATTGAAAATATACACAGTTCAAGGTCATGATGCATGGACTAGGTGACATTGTCTATATTATAGTGAGGGAGATGAACACAAAATGTGAATTGAAAATATCATTTTATATCCAAAAGTATCTTCATGGAGGAAATAACACATATTTTTTATCATCATAATTGATGAACCAAATATGATTTCCTCTACATGGATCAGATTGAAAAAAACTCGATGTGTATTGGAAAACCTACTGTGGGTAGACTCAAGAAAAAACCCCATAGTATAACATTATGATTATTTGATCAAAGTGAAGTAGAAAATTATCAACATATTTCTTAGGATACTTCAATCAATGTGTATTAGTTCCTTAACACACAAGGTGGGAGACTATACCTAGTGAATAGGAATAATTTGTTGAGAAATGGAAAGTGTTATGGGTGACCTGTGAATGGGTCTGAAGATAGAGATCCAAGAATCACTATGTATTCTATATAAGGGGAATCATGAAACGCTTATTTATATGGATAAATGTTTTATACATGGATATGACTCTCATACATATTTTGGGCATGGAATAATGGGAAACTCTAGAGGAAAATAGGATCCAATGCCTGATAGGAATTTGTAAGAGGTTCATCACTAGGAAAAATGGGGGGAAATGGACAAAGATCCCATTACAGGGTTTAAAATTGGAGGTCTAAAGGTTTCTATGAATCATGTAAGATTTGAATAATGTTAAATATTGTTTCAGATGTTTCTATAATATATGTACAATACCCAATTCTGAGGTCATGATCTACAGTATCATGCAACGCATTTTTATGAAATGGGAATTATAGCATGTTCTTTATGTTTTTACGGAAAATATATAAAACAAATTGTTTAACATCACATGATAAGGATGATAAAGGGGGTTCTATAATTATTTTCTTCAAAACCATGTTAGATGGGTTTTTTGTATAAAAAAGAGGAAGGTTATAACCTATGACTGGACTCCAAGAACCAATGATAACATAAGTAACTTTTAGGGGAGGTGTTTCATAGATTTGTGTCATTGAACATATACCAAAGATGAGAGGGTCTATGGTGTTAATTGAAGGGGATAATACTAATAAAATCTATTTTTAGGGAAAAGGAATGACCTAAGCCGTCATTGAAGCCGATCAAAGTTTAATATTTATATTCCTACTAACTATAATATATGTGGCATGTAGGGTCGAACCCACAAGAAAGACTATTTTGACCACTAATATTCTAACAACTAACTAAATACCCCACTATTTTCAGCAGTGATATTGAGTTTCTAATATTCTATAATTTTTTTAAATTTTTTTATTTATTATAAATCATGAATGAAACAAAACATTTTTTAATGTTTTTGTTCTGAGCTAAATTGAATCAAGAAACAGACTAAAATAGTGAGAAACAGAGAAACAATATACTGAAAAGTGAACAATCTGGAGAGAAACATCCGAGGAGTATATCAACTCTACTGGTTTTGAATACATTCCTTATCACAAATGTAATTACAACTAATACCACAAAAAATGAGTGATTTATTTACCTTTCCAAGAGATAAATCACTCAATCCGACCAATTTCAGAGTTTTCCACTCTTAGATTAATCAACTTGGATATTCTGATTTAAAAACATTACAAAATAAACTCACCATATGTTATGTAGCTTTTAGATTCAATTAAAAAGATTAAGAAAATATAACCACATTCAAACTCACCGTATGAATGTTGAATTACAAGATTAAGTGCAGGTGGTACATTGCGAATGAATGTAATCAGAACTGACTTCGTGGATCACTTCCGATCACATTAAAAATGAAGGTGAGAAGAGATAAAGATGATAACCAGTACACTCGATTTTTACCCTGAACAAGAAGTATTTAGCCTATCATCATCTCTATCTCATATACTAAAGTAATTCAATTACAGAGAATGAGATTTGCAAGAAAACAGAGGAAGAAAACTCTCTCTACTCGCATCAATTAATGCTGCTCCTCGCCCTTGCAACTCCGAAGAGCGGCTCTCCGATAAGTGCCCAAGGTTCTCTACTCTGCTCCAAGACTGGTGTGTATGATGAATCAGAATGATCGTCCCCCTCTACTCTGACATGTTCCTCGAATGACGAATGAGTCTCTCCCTTTAATTCCCACTGCTACTCTGCTTTTAATACCTCAGTGTCATCTGCTGCATGTCACCTACCATAATCAACTGACGTAGTCTGTTTCTTAAATGCACACCGCACACATGCGTTCTTTCACGATAGGAATATCACACTAGTACTTCCCTCAAAACTAACTCCCGCTGAGTTAGTTAAATTAATATGGACTTGTTTTAGTCCCTTGAATGAACCTGCAATGTTAAAACAGAAAATAAATAAATGAATATGCAAAGAAAGAAAATCATTATTCTTTTTAATTTAAAGATATATTACTTATTAAAAGTTAACTAACCGTCAAATAATAAAAATCTTAATTGCTAAATATTATTAAATATTATTATTATGATTATTAAGTTATTATAAAATCATTAATAATGTTATTAAGTTATTAATAATAATTAAGTAATTAGAAAGTAAAAAAAATCAGATTACTTATATTATATTAATATTTATTACATTATTAATATAGTTATTCTGTTTGAGATAAAATTAAAGTATTAATATATTTATATTAATTACTATTTATCTTAATTTATTAAATATAATTGTTTATAATTTAATAATATTTTTATTAGTTTGAATTATATTTTATTTTTAAACTTATCTATTTATTATTTTTATAATTTTTAAAAATTATAAAAATTATAAATTATATTATAATCATTTGGTTAATTTATTATATTCTTTATCTTTATTTTTATTTTATATATTTTTTAATCTTCATCCCCCCCCCCCCAAATCACTGTGCAAGGGGGGGTTTTCCATCCTCCCGAAGACAGCGCGACATCTCATAAACTTGGCCTCCTGCTTCAATTGCGTCGACCTTGTCTCCAGTGAGTAGTGTGGCATCGACCTCGGTGAGATGAGATTACACCTCCAATAGATGGTAGCGGAAGTTCCACCAGCAACAGCGCGGGAAGAGGTGGGTGTATTCTTCCTCGGAACCTTCTCCACGCCGGTGAAGCCACTTGTTCGCAGTTCCCTTCTCGGCTCCTCCCCACACACTGCAACTCCAACCATGGCCACGGCTTGAGATATGACGCTGGAGCAAAACAGATTCCTCCAAGAAGTGGCTACAGCGGACTCGACCTGCTCTTCAGATTTCCGCATAAGCAATGGATGGCTTCTCCTACAGCTAGCCTCAACTTCAACAGTGGATTCACTTGACTCTAGGTAAGGTACTGATGTCGTGGTTACTTCTCCATGTCTGCGGCTCCGCCTCCCTCACGCACAGTGACTCCAATGGATGTCAGCAACAATGATCGGGCGTTGAAATCCTAAAGCCTTAGAAACATGGCCTCAGCTCTAGCAGGTGGTGCAACTTCAACTAGAAGACAAGTGCACACCTCCAGCGGCGGCTCGGTTTCTGTTCAGCGGAAACGTGATTGGTTTTGTGAAGTGAGGTTGTGACGTCAAACACCTCAGTGGTGGTGCACACCTCCAGTGGTGCTGATCCTCTCAGGTGGCAGTGGATGAGGTTAAGAGTTTACGGTGGCTGTGAAAGAGGTTTCACGGTGAGAATGGTGTGAGGAAAGGAATGGTTCCACGGAAGTTACTGTGCCACCTTATGATACGGTGCAAGGAGTCATGGTGGCAGGGCTCTGAGACAGTGAAATTCACAGTGTGTGGTGAACTGGTGGCAAAGGTTACGATTCCTTAGGTTACAGTGAGACCATAAAAAGGATTATGACATCAAGATAGTGAGACACCACAAGGGGGTGTTATGGTGAGACAATAAGAGAGATTGATGGTGGCATCGTGAGTTAGGTTACGGTGAGATCGTAAATGGAAGAAACAGTGTGTGGAGACACCGTGACCGTGACAGGGATGAAACCGTTTACCTACAAAATAATCATAGTAAATAAAATATATTGGAACCTAAATAAAAATGAATTGAATAATTATTAATGACTAAAAATTAATTAAAACATGTGCAAATAAAGTTACTCATAAATTTAAATAAACATTTAAAACCAAATTAACTTACGTTAAATTATTAACTTTAAAACATAAAACTAAAATTGTTACCAAATTAAGCTGAAACTAAAAAGAAACTAATTTATTAAATATTAAAGTAAAATTAAACATTTATATAACAAAGTAAAATTATTTCGATTAGTTACTTTAACAAATTTAATTAATTTAAAGTAGACCGATAATTATTATATTATTAAACTATTATGTTAAATAATGAAATAGAATTTAAAGAGACTAAATAAAAATAAAAAAAGTTAATAATCTTATATTATATTTAATGAATTATTTAAAGACATCCAATATTTAGATTATATTGTATAATTTTTTAAAAGATTCAATTTTAAATAAAAATCATATAGTTATGTGCAAAAGCAGACTTAATTAATTAATTAATGTTAAATTATTAAATAAGCAGACAAAAATACCAAAACTAAATAAAAAAAATTTAGACTATAAAAAAAGTAAAACATAAATTAGCTAATTTAAAGAATAAAACACATGATTAATTATAAAAATTGATAAGTTCATAAATTTATTTAAAGAAATAAAAATGTGTTAATATATAGTATAAAGTGAAAAAAATAACCAATCAAAACATTAAAAATTAATTAAATAGATGTGGAAAAACATGTGTTTTTAAGGCCACATCAAATTCCCCCACACTTAACAATTGTTTGTCCTCAAACAATCCCATGTTTTATTATCAATGATAAATAGAAAAATGTTTTTATTAAATTTCTCAAGATGTAACATGTCCAGAACATTCAACATAGGACTTCAAAAACATGTCAATAGGCTTTTAGAAAATAAATTACTCATATGAACCTTGCCTTCTCACTGGTAGTCAAGAGAGCATTGAATCAACAAGATATGATAATGTCATGCCTCATATGTGGTACTTCTTAATGACTAACTTTAATCCATACTTAAGTCTAAAGTCTGATATTGAATAGATGTAAAATATCAATGGAATTAAGACACTAAGCACAGAACTTTGTACTTTGACTTTTTCACCAAGGTCCGAAAAATAATTAATTTTTTTTATTTGAATCACCTTAATAATACAACCTAAATGACTCCCATATAAACCAGTTGACCCCTTCTTCATTTGACATTCATCATTCCCCTCACATTAATGAACTCAATTTTGACCCTAGATACTTGATTTATTTTTTCCCAAGCCATGTATCATTGTGCTTACCACTGTGCAATGGATTTATTAAAAGTGTACAGAGGGATTGTAGTAAACAGAAATGCACCCAGCATCTAGGGTCTCAGAGACTCACCGTGGGATCCCAGATTCCCAAATTACTCCAGTTTCAAAAGATTTATATCAAAAAGCATTTACATTCTCTCATCAATGTAATTAATTTTAATAAATAAAAGCTGAATGAGACAACTAGAATTAGAATCAAACTTACAGCTCCAAAGGTTATAATCATAGTTCCACTAAAAGTTTACCCATATAACTTTCAGAAGCAGGTACTAAACTGAATTTTCATGGAACCTCTAAGCAAGACCACTCCGCAATCATCCAACCTCATCAATTTCAGACTCTAAGACGTTCTTAACTACCAGAAAGGAACTTGGCCTAAGGCAAGACCCAATCGAGTAAAGTGTTAATCATAAAATTATGCACGAATTTTGAAAAATGTTATCCATTTTTAACAAAAATTTTGATATTGCAGTGGGAAATGACGAGCTTTCAATTAAGCATAGTTTAGCACAGTCAAGAATTGACCCCCCCATACTTAAAACCCAACTTTTTCCCCAAAGTGGACTTCTAAAAATGGAGAAGAAAAATTAATAAATTATAGTTAAAAATATATTTTCACTTAAGTATATTTTTGAAATGTTTAAAGGGTCTCAATAAAGTTCAAAAAAAATTATTTTCCACAAATGTTAATTTACAGCAGTTTCATTAGGATGTATATGCATTAACATTTATGTCCAGTGATTTTTTTTGTTAAATTTCAAATAAGGAAAGCAACTAATGAGTGGAGAATTAATTTGTTGTAAGCATTTTGACAAAGTATAATTCAAAAGGATGTTCAATATAGTATAAAGATGCATGCTAACACCCTTTAGCAAAATCATTTAATGAAAAACACACTAACAAGCAAGCATGTACCCCCCTGACACACACTTAATTTAAAGCAGTGTAAAAGATTTTAATAACAATGATATTCAGTTTTTTTCTCAATAAGAGGCACATATAGATTTTATGCCCAACATAGTGACATGCAGTAGGATTTCTAAGACAAGAAGTTTTTTTTAGTGAGCAGAATTTTATTAGGAAGCAGAAGTAAAATAAAAAAGTTGAAGTGCTTCCCTGAATATGTTTGTCAATTTTCCTCTAGTATGGGAATTCCATTCCTTAAATGTCAAAGCAGAAAAATCCTAGAAAAACAGAACCAAGAAACAAAGAACAACCAGTAATAGGTACTTCACAAAAAACAGAGTACAGAAGCAACACTTTATTCAACACTAAACAGTACAAACAAAAATGAAAACAAAGAAAGATGATGGTTTAACTCCCATGAAGAATTGATTTTAAAGTCTTCATTTAGATCCTATTTAATCAATTGTTATTCATTAACAAGAGAAGAACCATGTGTTGCCTCCCATGCAGCGCTAGGTTTATAGTCCCCAGCCAGACTTCATTTAAGAATAGTTTTCTAGCACTGTGAAGGCACCCAATCCCTTTAGCTGTCCCTCAACATGATGTTTTACTCTCTGCCCATTAACCAACATGGGTTTATTTTCTTCTCCAATAATTTCAACATCTCCTTTCTTTAGAACTATCAATACAGTAAAAGGTCCAGACCACTTGGACTTCATCATTCCAGGAAAGAGTATATGTCTATAGTTAATGAGGAGGACCATATGTCCAGGTTTGAACTCTTTGTTTTGGGTGATAGAATCATGAAAAATTTTAGTCCTCTCTTTATAAATTCTCAAATTATTATTACTCTCTCTCCTAGTCTCATCAAGTTCACTCAACTCAAGTAATCTCCTCTCACCAACTCTCTTAAAGTCAATGTTTAGAGCCTTAACTGCCCAATATGACTTATGTTGCAACTCCACAGGTAAATGAAAACATTTACCAAATAGCAGCCTGTAAGGAGACATACCTATTGGAGTCTTGAAAGTAGTTCTATATTCCCATAAAGCTTCATCCAGTTTAAGAGACTAATCTTTCCTAGAGTTTGACATAGTATTCTCAACAATTTGTTTCAGTTATCTGTTTGAAATTTCAACCTTTCCACTAGACTGTGGGTGATATGGAGTACCAATTTTTTGAACAAAGCTATATTTATACATCAAAACTTTAAACTTGTAATTCTTAATATGTGTTCCATTATCAGTGATAAAATCTCTTGGGACTCCAAATCTTGTAAAAATTTTCTTCTTGACAAATTTTATTACAAACTTGGCTTGATTGTTGGGCAGAGCTACTGCCTCAACCCACTTTGAAACATAGTCTACAACAACTGGAATGTACTCATCCCCATTAGATGATGGAAATGGACCCATAAAATCTAAACCCCAAACATAAAAGATCCCTACCTCCAAAATACCCTTTTGGGGTAACTCCTTCTTTCTTCCAAAATTACCTAACCATTGGTACCTATCACAGCTAACCACAAAACTCCTAGAATCGTAAAATAGTGTAGGATAATAAAAACCAGATTGTAACACTTTTTGAGCTATCCTTTCACTCCCACGGTGACCTCCCCAAGGTGAAGAATGACAACCTTACAAGATAGGAAACATCTCTTCCTCAGGCACACACCTCCTAAGGATACCATCAACACACCTCCTAAATAACAGAGGATCATCCAAAAGGTAATACTTAAGTTCAGAAATGAATTTCTTTCTTTGTTTATTAGAAATATTTTTGTGAAAAAACCTACTTCCAGAAAGTTGGCAAAATCTGCAAACCAATCAGATTTCCTGATTGACACAATAGACATCTTTTCATCAGGAATGGAAGAGATAATCTCCCAAGAATTTTCAGAATAATATTGAGTAAGAGGAAGTCTAGAAAGGTGGTAAACAATTAAATTTTCTAATCTATGATTATCCCTAATCTCTAAAAAAATTATTGTAAAAATAGATTCCATCTAATCTGCTAGGGTTTAGTTTTTTTCTTAGACATCATGTATTTTAAAGCTGAATAATCAGTGAAAATGATGACTTTAGAACCTAACAGATATTGTCTAAACTTTTCCAGAGAAAACACAAGAGAAAACAATTCTTTTTTAGTGGTGGTGTAATTCTTTTGGGCATCATCTAGCGCTGTCTACTAGAATAATACACCACATGTAACTTCCTATCCATCCTATGTCCAAGGAAATCATGTACATCAATGTGACTAACATCACACATACGCTCAAAAGGTAGTTTCCAATCAGGTGCAGTGATGATAGGTGATGTAGTAGGTTTCTCCTTAAGCAGATTAAATGATTTCACATAGATTTCGTCAAAATTGAAAGGTGAATCCTTGACCAGAAAAGAACACAAGGGCTTAGTTATTTTGGAAAAATATTTTATGAATCTCTGGTAGAAACCACCATTCCCAAGAAAACTTCTAACACCTTTGACATTAACAGGATGTGGGAGTTTCTGAATAACATCAATCATAGAGGTATCATCTTCTAAACCTCTCTTTGACACCTTATAACCAAGCACAATACATTCTGTAGCCATGTACTGACATTTATCCCATTTAAGAACAAGGTTGGTTTCAATACATCTTTCTAAGACTAACTCAAGTTTTCTAAGACAAGTATCAAAAGTACTACCCACAATAGAAAATTCATCCATGAAAACCACAATAATTCTCTCAATAATATCCAAAAAGATATCCATAATACACCTTTGAAAGGTGGTTGGAGCTCCACACAACCCAAAGGGAATCCGGCTGTAGGCAAATGTTCCAAAGGGGCATGTGAAAGTTGTCTTCTCATGATCCTCTAGATCAACAGGAATCTGGTTGTAACCAAAATACCCATCCAGAAAACAGAAAAATTCATTTCCAACAAGCCTCTCGAGTATTTGGTCCAAAAAGGGCATTGGAAAATGGTCCTTCCTAGTGGTTGTATTAAGCTTCCTATATTCAATAAAAACTCTCCATTTTGTGTCTTTCCTAACTCCGACTTATTCATTTATTTCATTTTTAACTACCATGAAACCTCCCTTCTTAGGGACAACCTGGACAGGGCTGACCCAAGCACTATCAGAAATGGGATAAATCATTCTAGTGTCCAGCAGTTTAATCACTTCCTCTCTCACAACTTCTTTCATGTTTGGATTTAATCTTCATTGACATTATACCCTAGGTTTATGATCATGCTCCATAAGAATATTCTGCATACAAAATGAGGGACTAATACCATTGATATCATATATTGTCCAGCCTATGGAAAATTTAAATTTCTTCAACACATTCAACAATATTACCTCTTGATTTTCATTCAGTTCAACAGAAATTATTACAGGCAAAGTGGAGTTCTCACCCAAAAATGAATATTTAAGATGAATAGGGATGGGAATCTGTTCAAGAGTGGGTGTTTCTACACTAGAAGGCGGAATATTAGGCCAAGGAGGTCCAAGATCTTCAACAAATTTCTTGTAAGGATTATTGAAAGATGAATGATTTTCAATTTCATGCTCAGTTTCAGAGACAACAGTCTTACTGTCCAAGGTGGGTAGTATGCTGTCCAGACTCTTCATATAATATTTTAACAAGTTAATCAAATCAGAATCATTCAGTTTTATCAAAAGTTATTCCTCATCAATATCAAAGTTCTCATAAGTGTTGGTGATAACCAAAACACCCTAAAATTTATTCAGAAAGATCCTATGTTCAAAAAAAAGTACTCTCCTACAACAGAAACTGGACAGTTGTCCACATCTGGAAGATTTTCTAGATTGGTTGTTACATCGGAATTTTTAGTTTTTTAAATAGATTCAACAAGATTTTCGGCTTCATAAATGTTTTCTTCAACAAAAGATTATTCTTCAGATACTTCAAAGTGTTCTTGTTGATTTTTATAAGAACATTCAACATCAAGGATCTCAATTTTTGAACAGTTTTCAGAATATGTTGGTTCCTTAATATTTTCAAAAACATTGAAATATTCTTCTTATTCACCAATTTTGAATATTAGCTGACCCTTTTACACATCAATAACAACACCACCTTTGGCCAAGAAGGGCCTACCCAAGATGATGGTTACATATTGATCACACTCCAAATCTAAGGCAAGAAATTCAGCGGGCAAGAACAACTTCCCAACTCTAACTAGAAAATCATCTACCCTACCTACATGATGAGTGAATGATCTATCAGCTAACTGTAGTATGACCGTGCTGGGTTGAAGATCACCCAGTATCAACTGTCGTGATAATGGGAGTAGATTAATGCCAGCACCTAGATCACATAGACAGTTGAGCTGAACAAAATTTCCTAGAGTACAAGGGATGAAAGGGCTACCTGGGTCTTTCTATATTAGTGTGATTTTTCTTTGAAACATGACACTACACTCTTCAATGAGGCTGTTGGTATCAAATTATTCAAGGGTTTTTTTGTTTTAAACAATTTTCTTTAAGGATTTCAGATATGATAGAACTTGAATTAAGGATCGGATAAATGGGATGTTCACTTGTAGCTTGGACAGAAGACCAAGGAACTGAAGAAGTTTAGCCCTGCTGTTACTTTGAGGTTTCAGTTTCTTAGGGAAGGGGATGGGTGGGGAAAAAAATTTCAGGACATTAGGAAAATCCTTCACCTCTTCCTCAAATTTTTATTTTCCTTTATTCTTTTTATTTTTAGAAGAAGTTTCAGCTTGATTTTCAGATGACAGATTCAAATTTAGATCTGTTTCATTACTTTTCATTGAATTTTCAGCATGTATGCAAAGTATATTTTTAAATCAAAATTGAAGCGGATTTTCTTTTTGGGAATTTTCAACATTTTTCATAACAACAGCCTGATTATTCAGCCCACTTCTAGTTACAAAAAACATGGCATTCTCCATAGGGTTAAGTTCTGTGGTACTTGGAAGTATACCTTTTTACCTAGATAAAAAGTCTCTAGAATGTTTTCGAAGTTGTGTTTCCATGTTCTGCATTCTAACATCATTTTTCATTTTTTCTGACTCATATTGATTTTGATGTTTATAAAATTGAGCCATGTACTTTTCCTCTTGTGAATTAATTTTATTAAATATTTGATCTAGTTTAGATGACATTTTATTATCATTATTTCCTTTAGTGTTTGAAGACTCCCCCCTTTGTTTATTTTGAAAGATTAGCCTTGGTTGGTTCTGATAATTAGGGGTAGTTGGTTGCTTAATAATTCTCTGATCCTTCCATGATAGATTTGGATAGTTCCTATAACCTTGATTGTAATTGTTTGAAAATGGATCTTCTTTTTGAGGCATCCTAGAACCATAATTAACAAAGTTTAAGGTTTATGGTTATTGGGAAGTTAAATCAATATTAAGAAAAAAAAATTCAGAGTGCCCAAACATACCACATTGAGTGCATTGTTTCCTTAGTGACTGGTACTGATTCCGATTTTCAATTTGATTTATAGTTTGTTTTGAATTATGGTTCATTAAAGTTTGAAGTTGGTTGGTTATTTCAGCTAGTTGAGCTTGAGTTTCATTCATTGAACAAGTGTTATCACACATATTCACTCTCTTTCTTCTTGAATTTTTATTCCTAAGAATTAAGGGCCAGATTGTTAAAATTTTTCCTCAAGTCATCATCTATTTTTTCATTGTAACTACCCCCAACAACTTGATCCACTAAATTCTGACTAGAGGAAGACAACCCTTCATAGAAGGTTTCCATGAAGAGTTGATATGGGAGTTTATGATGAGGAAACTGCCTAAGAAGGTCCCGAAATCTATCCCAAGATTCATGAAAATATTCTCTATCCTCTTGGTAAAAACTAGTGATCTTAGTTCTTAGTTCTCCTTTTAATCTTTGGGGATAAAATTTCATAATGAATGAGTTATAAACATGATCCCAATTCTCCATAATGTTTTCATCTAAACTTAAAGACCAGTTCCTAGCATTCCCTTTTAGGCAAAAGGGAAAAACTCTCATCCTTAGCTCATTTTCAGTGATTCCTAGTAAAGGAAGTTGTTGTACAGTGTTATATAAGTCTCTAATGAAGGCTAAAGAGTCCTCATTAGAATTCCCATTGAATGAAGGCGGCAGTGAAATGTGAGATTGATTCATCTCATAGTTGCAAGCTCTAGGACTAAGACTAATTGAAGATGGGTTACTAGACACATGAGAAAGATGAAACTCCCTCATCCGAGGTCTCTCATTTTCTATGATTTCACGATGGTTTTGGTAGTCCTGAGGTGCAGGAACTCTATTTTCCATTTCTGATTTGTTTTTGTTTTTCCTAAGAGCAGTAAGATGATTGTTCAATTCAGGATTCAAAGGCTCTAAACTTTTAACTATAGACCTCGTTCTCATGCAAACAATAGTAACAAAACTAATCAACAATAAAAATTCAGCAAAATGTAACAGTTTTTTTACGATTTTAAAAATTTTCAATTTATTTTAAATATTTTTATATATGTGTTTTTTTTAAAAGTTTTTTTTGATTAATGGATCGTGACTTCCCTGGATACGGCACAAAAAACATAACCTAAACTGTCATTGAAGTTGGTCAAAGTTTAATATTTATATTCCTACTAACTACAGTATATGGGGAAAGCAGGGTCAAACCCACAGGGAAGGCTATTTTGGCTACTAATCTTCTAAAAACAAACTAAAGACCCCACTTTTGTCAGTAGTGAGATTGAGTTTCTAATATTCTATTTTTTAAAATTGTGTTTTTTATTATAAATAATGAATGAAACATCATATTTTTTAAATGATTTTGTTCTAAGCTAAATTGAAGCAAGGAACAAACTAAAAATAGTGAGAAACAGAGAAATAGTATACTTAAAAGTGAACAATCTGGAGAAAAACATCCATGGAGTATTTCAAATCTATAGTTTTTGAAGGAATTCCGTCTCACAAATGTAATTACAACTAATACCACAAGAAAGGAGTGATTTATTTCCCTCTCCAGGAGATAAATCACTCAAGCCGACCAATTTCAGAGTTTGACACTCTTAGATTAATCCACTTGGATATTATGATTTGAAAAGATTACAAAAAAACTCACCATATTTTCAGTAGTTTTTTCATTCAATTCAAAGGATTAAGAAAATTAAACCACATTCAAACTCACTATATAAATATATAATTACAAGATTAAGTGCAGGTGGTACGTTGCGAATGAATGTAATCAGAACTGACTTCGATGATCAATTCTGATCACATTAAAAATGAACGTGAGAAGAGATAAAGACAATAACCAGTAGATTTGATTTTTACCCCAAACTAGAAGTATCATCCTATAATAATCTATATCTCATATACTAAATTCATTCAATTACAGAGAAAGAGATTTGGATGAAAACAGACGAAGAAAACTCCCTCAGCTCGCATCAATTACTGTTGCTCCTGGCCCTCGGAACTCCGAAGAGTGACTCTCCGAGAAGTGCACCAGGTTCTCTGCTATGCTCCAAGACTGTTGTGTATGATGAATCAGAATGAGAATCCCCCTCTACTCTGATGTGTGCCTCGAAAAACGAATGAATCTCTCCCTTTAATTCCCACTGCTACACTACTTTTAATACCTCACTATCATCTACTGCATGTCACCTACCATAATCAACTGACATAGTCTTTTTCTTAAATGCACACAGCACATGTACTTTCTTTCATGACAGGCATTTTGCACTAGTATTTCCCTCGTAACTAACTCCCGCTGAGTTAGTTAAATGAATATGGATGTGTTTTAGTCCCTTGAAAGAACCTGAAATGTTAAAATAGAGAATAAATAAATGAATACGCAAAGAAAGAAAAAAAGTATTCTTTTTAATTTGAAGTTATATTACATATTAAAAGTTAACCAACCGTCAAATAATAAAAATCATAATTTCTAAATATTATTAAATATTATTACAATGATTATTAATATATTATAAAATATTTTATTATGTTATTAAGTTATTAATAATAATTAAGTAATTAGAAAGTAAAACATAATTAGATTACTTAAATTATATTAATATTAATTACTTTATTAATATAGTTATTCTATTAGAAATAAAATAAAATTATTAATATATTTATATTAATTACTATTTAACATAATTTATAAAATATAATTCATTATAATTTAATAATATTCTTATTAGTTTGAATTATATTTTATTTTTAAACTTATCAGTTTATTATTTTTATAATTGTTAAAAATTATAACTTTTATAAATTATATTATAATCATTTGGTTAATTTATTATTTTCTATAACTATCTTTTTGTTTTGTATTTTTTTTAATCTTCATCATCCCCAAATCATGGCGCAAGGGGGGGGGGGTCCTCCTTCCTCCTGAAGACAACACGACATATCATCAACTAGGCCTCCTGCTTCAATGGGGTCAACCTTGTCTCCAATGAGTAGTGTGGCATTGACCTCGGCGAGATGGGATTCCACCGCCAACAGATGGTAGAAGAAGTTCCTCTAGCAACGCCGCATGAAGAGGCGACTGTCTTCTTCCTCGGAACCTTCTCCGCACCAGCGAAGCCACTAATTTGCATCTCCCTTCCTGGCTCCTCGCCACACGCTGCAACTCCAACCTTGGCCTCGACTTGAGAGATGACAATGGAGAAAAATAGATTCCTCCATGTAGCAGTTATAGCGGACTCGAATTGCTCTTCAGATTCCCGCAGAAACAATGGATGGCTTCTCCAACAGCTAGCATCAACTTCAACAGTGGATTCACCCGACTCCATGAAAGGTACCTATGGAGTGGTTCTTTCTCCATGTCCACGTCTCTGCCTCCCTCACCCAAAGTGACTCCAGCGGACTTCAGCAACAATTCTCGGGCATTGAAATCCTACAACCTTATCAACAAGGCCTCGACTCTAGCAGGTGGCGTAACTTCAACTGGATGATCGGTGCACACCTCCAACGGTGGCTCAGTTTCTATTGAGCGGACAAGGGATGGGTTTCGTGAAGTGAGGTTGTGATGTTAAACACCTCAGTGGTGGTGCATAACTACAGTGGTGTTGATCCTCTCAGGTGGCAGCGGATGAGTTTAAGAGATTAGGGTGGCTATTAAAAAGCTTTCATGGTGAGACTGGTGTGAGGAAATGAATTGTTCCACGGAAGTTACATTGCCATCGTAATGATACAGTGCAAGGAGTCACGGTGGCAGGGCTGTGAGACAGTGAAAGTCACGGCGTGTGGTGAACCAGTGGCAAAGGTTATAATTCCATGGGTTACTGTGAGACCATAAAGAGGATTAGGATAGCAAGAGAGTGAGACACCGTAAGGGGGTGTTATAGTGAGACAATAAGAGAGATTGACAGTGGAACTGTGAGTTAGGTTACAGTGAGACTGTATATGGAAGAAATGGTACGTGGAGACATCGTGACTGTGACTGGGATGAAACAATTTACGTGAAAAATAATCATAGTAAATAAATAAAATTGAAACTTAAATAAAACTGAATGGAATAATAAATAATAACTAAAAATTAATTAAAACATGTGAAAATAAAGTTACTCATAAATTTAAACAATCATTTAAAACGAAATAAAATTAACATAAATTATTGACATTAAAATATAAAAATAAAATTGTTACCAAATTAAACTAAAATTAAAAAGCAACTAATATGTTAAAGATTAAAGTAAAATTAAACATTTATATAACAAATTAAAATTATTTAAATTAGTAACTTCAACAATTTTAATTAATTTAAAGTAGATAGATAATTATTATATTGTTAAACCATTATGTTAAATAATGAAATAGAATTTAAAGAGACTAAATAAAAATAAAACAAGTTTAAAATCTTATATTATATTTAATGAATTATTAAAAGGCATCCAATATTTAGATTCTATTATTTGATTTTTTAAAACATGCAGTTTTAGATTAAAATCATATAATTATGTGCAAAAGCAGACGAAATTAATTAATTAATGTTAAATAATCAAATAAGCAGACAAAAACACCAAACTAAATAATTTTTTTAAACTATTAAATAATTTAAAACAAAAATTAGATAATTTAAAGCCTAAAACAGACGATCAATTATAAAAATAGATATGTTCATAAATTTATTTATGGAAATACGAAAGTGTTACTAAATAGTATAAAGTCCAAAAAGAACCAATCAAAACATTAAAAATTAATTAAATAGATGTGGAAAAATATTTGTTTTTAAGGCCACATCAAGGAACATTTTATTTTTGTCTTTGTTTAGAGTATATGTGTTATATATTTCAAGGAAATTTGTGCTAGACAATATCTATTTAAGGGTGACATTGTCTCAATGAACATAGAAAGAAAAGTAAACTCAATGAATAATTTCCTTGTACCAAGAAAAGGAATCAGTGATAAGAAAACAATAGCTTCACATGAGATATGGGATTCTAGTGCTACGATGTATCCCATGGAATGTCAATCATTCTACAAATAGTTCTAAAAGTTGGCATAAAAGGATACCAAAACTAGGAGGGGAGATCCTCTCAGATGAGGATCCAAAGTATCACATAGTTTAATGTATTATTATGGGGATGAGGTCCTGATATTTGAAATAATTTTTATTAATTCTAGATACATAGTATAACATTTTACTATGAGAATGAAATTCCATAATTTAGGGCCATATAGATTTTAATAATTGGTGGGATGGGATGTGCATAGTAATTGGTAGAGAGAAACCCATTTTTAACTTAGAATTTAGTTCTACATAAAAAAATATTCATGGGGATACACTTACTCTAATGATATGATACCAAGACCAAAGGTGGATTTAAAAAATAAACACATAGATATTCGAATAAAATAGGGGAGTTGCTTTCTACATAGCATGAAGGAAAAAATGAAACTAGATGTGAAAAAAGATTTTTATTCTATAATGAAATCCTTTATGGGAATGCACAAAATTTAATTTTGAAATACTCAGAGAGTGAATATAGTTTGAACATATTTTAAATAAAATAATTGAAAGGAACTGTTAAAAGAATATGGGAATGAGAAATTATATAAATGATATATTTATAAAAGAAGTAGAACATACCTCAATCTCACGTTACATTTCTTTAGATGATGTAAACTCTAATATTCCCTTTTCTACTTCCACACACATTCACCTTCACATATATATAAGGACACCAAGACCCTATGTACATATTCTCATCGCTGAATAAGTACAAGGGGGTCCTTATATATATGGTTATACATGCATATACCCCTTTACATTTACATGTGTATGAATTTTTCATATATATACAAAATGAAACGAATAAAACACTATTTTGTTGCATATTTTATTGATAATAAATGAAATAATTTTCCCACATTATGCTAAATATGTTAATTTATAGAATATTTGGGATTATATAATTCATTTGAAAATTCGATTGAAATTCCAGTTTTATACTTTTAAAATTCTCTATTGTATTTCGGGCATAAATATTCTTCTGTAAAATATTTTGAGTTAAAAAAATTTACTGTGTTACTGACATAATGGGATACAAATTCCATTTTGGACATGGGAGATAGATCATGCATTTTAGTGGAGTAAATGGTCCATGAAGACAAAGTTGGACTGAACCATCTAGAATGGACATCACTTCACCATTTCTGTTATATCTTCTTTATATGGACTTGGATTGAGCCCAAATTTTGAGGTAAGCTCTAGGAAATTATTATAAAACTTCTATAATTCTATCTAATTCACGTTTTTGGAGGTCAACTATGTAGTGTGGGTGGGATTAAACAATTTTTCTGAATTTCTCTTTAATAATTAAAAATGATTTGTAATCGTAACCCTTCCACCCCCCAACTCTATTTAAAGGTTGTTTACACTACTTGGGAGATCTAGTATAGGCATTGGAAATGTGTGTCCAAAATGGTGGCTCTTGGGAACCCCTCACAAATCTTGGAATAAGTAATGCCTTTTGCAAACATCGCTTCCAAAAAAGGCTTTCTTCTCCCACCTTCATTTTGTTTTTCTTTCTCCTTATGGTTTTAACATGAATTTTATTCAATAAATATTCTATATTATTCCCTTTTCATATTCTTATTTTTCGTCTTCGTCTGTAATATAAGAGTAGAGACATGATTGGGTGTTCCCCTTTCAATCTATTGCTAATGCAAAACCTCTCCACTATGACAACTCCATCCATGGAAGAGTGATTTCTTTCATAGTTGATCTAATCCCTACTCCCTTCATTCATTTATTTTGAATCCATAAACATACTGTAATTCATAAATTCTTATCAATTAATAGAGTTTTAATTTATATGTTACTCAATCGACTTCCACTTAACTGTGTGGTCGGGCTTGTGTAAACCGTGTGAGTGAAACCTCAATTGAAAACTAAAATCAAATTGGGATATAATTGTATGGTTCAAGTCTCATCCCTAATCAAAAATTAATTCTCAAATACAGGAATGATATTATTCCATAATTTACCACTGACTATAAGTTAGCTTTTGGATCACAATCAAAGCAGGGTGCCGTGATTGAAGGTCCCGAAGTTAACTTAGGGTTCATTTTTAAAAATATTTGTGGTGGTGTTAATTTTCGTAGGGTTTAGAGGTTAACAAGGTTAGTGGATCATAATTTAATGAATTATAATTCTATGGTATAATGATAAATTAATTGTGAAGGGTTTTTATTTGACCAATTATGTATTCTCATATAAGTGTTTCTAAATAAATTGTCTCTTGATTGTTGCTTCTCATTTTATTGTTTAATTTACTATTTGAAAAGTTACACAAAAAATCTCCCATATTTCTTTTGATTTGTTTTTAACTATTTAAATACTTACTTAAAGCCCATTAATAGTTGTTTAATTCACATTCTCCTTGAGAGAATGACCTAGGTCGCCCACTGTACTACACTTAGTAAAATAAAAAATAGATATTTTTTGAGAACATGTACGACAATGTCCTTTACAATTGGTGTCGTCAATGGGGAGGAAAGTGTTTTATTAAACTAATTTTAGGTAAATTTTTTTCTTTCATTTTATCCTTTTGTTTTATCTTCTTATTTTTCTTTTCCCCTTTCTCCCATTTTTTCTTGTTTTTATTTCTTTCTTTCTAATCTCTTTTATTATCTTTCGAATCATCAATTGAAACCTTATTTAATGATATTGGGGTCCACTTATTTTAATTTCTATATTTTATATGATTTATGAAATGATCCCATCCTAAGGATCTAATTTATCTAGACCTCAAGATTGAGAGTAGCCTTAGGGATCGAATCAGACAATCTCGGTCTACAGGATGTTTCGACATTTACCCAATTGGGGAATTGCTCTACTCTAGGAATTTTAAAATTGGAAACACTTCTAAAAAATATAAAATAATATAAAATGGATGAAAATGACAATAATGATCTCAATAGGACTATTCAAGAGTTGGATGCACCAGATATTAATTATCACCCTACATACATTGCATATCCAACTCTCGAATTAGACTTTGAAATAAAATCTAGGTTAATTCACATTCTTCCAAAATTTCATGGCTTATCTGGTGAGGATCCAAAAAAACTTTTAAAATAATTCAAGGTAGTATGATCAATAATGAAATAAATAAATTTCTCTAAAGATAAAATAAAACTTATAGAATTCTTATTCTTAGTTGATGGGACTGTTTAGAATTGGATGTATTATTTATAACCTGAATATGTAACATGTTGGAATGATTTGAAACCTCTTTTTTGCAGAGATTTTTTCCAGCATCAAGGACCACATCCATCCGAATGGAGATCATACGGATCAAAAAATCCCACTGGGAGTCAATATATGAGCATTGAGAGTGATTCAAGAAGTTGTCTACAAGCAGCCCACATCACCGAATCAGTGGGAAAATCCTCACACAATACTTATATGAAGGACTCACACCTATGGATAAGATCATAGTGGATGCCGTAGTTGGAGAAGCATTGGTGGATAAGACACCAACAGCCGCACATGCATTGATCGACAAGATGGACCAAAACTGCCAACACTTTGGTGATAGAGTTACACTACATGTCAGGGGAGTACATCAGGTGTGTCCTTAATCAATAGAGGGTCATTTAATCGATACCAAGTTGGAAGAATTGACTAATACAGTGAGGCATATTGGTTTTTCTCAAAATAAATCCCTACCCACTCCTGTGAGACCTTGTGGCATTTTAACTAAGACGAGCCACCCAGCTAATAGTTTCCCCCAACTACAAGAAACAGAAGATTATGGAGAAGTGTTTCATAGGAGACCATATCAGTAGAAACAACAACCATATCCTCAAAATAAGTTTTATTCCATTTCACTAGCATACAAACAAGGGTAGTAGGATCAATTAGAAATGAGGTATGCATCTGGACAACAACAATTGCCCCACTTTCAACAAAACTTCCAGTAGAACCCACCTTACCAACAGGGTTTCCAATAACCCCAAAAGAGATTTGAAGCCCAAGAATCAAGAAGAAAACAACAAGGGAACCCCCCCATATGGTAGATTCTAATACTGATGACCTTTTCAAACAAATTGTTCTTAATCAACAGAATGAGTTGAAGAGTCATGGTTCAGAGCTAAGTGTGTTTAAAACTCAAATGGTCCAGATTTCCACTATCCTCCATGAACTGGTAAGTAAGAAATCTGGAAATATATCATCACAAACTAGTCCAAATAAAACTGGGAATGTTCGTGCCATCACAGTTCGAAGCGGGAAGCAAACAACAGATGCTTCTCCACCCACCATTCCACCGGGATTCACCTCATGTGCGGAGAATCCCCATTCAAAACCGACTGATGAGAAACTCAAGGAGAAAGATAAAGGTAAGAAAAATATCAATTATGTTCCTCCTAAACCCCTTCCAATTCCAAATAGGGCTGTTCAAACCTAGAAGATGGATGAAGAGGCAATGAAAAAGGAGGTTCTGGACATATTTAAGCATGTAATGATAAACATCCCCCTTATTGAGGCCATTAAGAAAATTCCAAGGTATGTGAAATTCATAAAAGAACTTTATACCAATTGAAGAGGGATCACAGGAAATTAGAGGATCAACCTTGGAAGGAATGTGTCAAAACTAATTACACTAACTCAAGTAATTCCAACAAATTTCAAGGATCCGGAGACATTCACCATCCAATGCACCATAGGGGAGATACACTTTTCTGGTGATTTATGTGATTTAGGAGCTTCCATAAATGTAATGCCTCACTATATATTCTCTTATTCGCAGGTTGGTGTGTTGAAACCGATGAGAGTAATGGGGCAGTTGGAAAATAGAGCTATGGTATATCCAGCAAGAGTCCTTGAGGATGTACTTTTTTAGGTAAGAGACATGATCTTTCTAGCAGACTTCTATGTTCTTAAAATGGAGGTTGATCAGTTAAGTTCATGTTCTCCAATTATCTTAGGTAGTACCTTCCACAAAACTGTATAAGCTATCATAAATTTCAATGAGGGTACACTTTCCATGGAGTTTGGAGATGAAGTACTGATATTTAATATTATGGATTCCTTGAAGTACACCTCAGAAGACCATTCTACTTTTGTTATCTACAATTTTGAACGACCAAATAAAAACCACATAGATTTTGATTGTCCAATGATCAGTGAGATTATGAGTATTGGTTCTAGTTTTATTTCTAAGAGTACTTCCACACCTATTTATGATGCAGAAGAATCTCTTAGATTTGATTTTGAAATTGAATCATATTCTGATTTTGATCATGTTAACTCTGATTATGACATGGATATTGATTATGGTGATGGATTTGATGATTTATTCTATTATTTTGATGATTTATATTTTGATACAAATGTTCATTGTTCACATATTTTAGTTCCTTCAATTTATCCATCCATACATCACCCCCTCCATTGGGACTCAAGCCATTGCCACCAAATCTCAAATACTCATACTTGTTAAGTGGTGAGAAATTACCTGTTATAATTGCTAACAATCTACCTTTTGAACATGAGGAATACAATTTTAATCTTTTGAGGGATAACATTAGGGAAATTAGGTGGACCTTGGATGACATATTAGGTATTATCCCCACTATTTTCATGCATATGATTCTTTTTAAGGATGGGGATAAACTGTTTAGACAGCCACAAAGGATACTCAATCCAACACTTTTGGAGGTTGTTAAAAAAGAGGTTAAAAAATTGCTCGAGGCAGGTATACTCTATCTCATTTCAAATTCTCAGTGGGTGAGTCTTATTCAGGTTGTACCTAAGAAAAGTGGTGTTACTGTTGATAAAAATGATAAAGAGGAGTCAGTTCCAATGAGGGTGAAAAACAATTGGTGTTTGTGTTTTTATTATAGGAAGCTAAATCAATCCACCCGCAAGGACCATTCCCCTTCCATTTATTGATAAAATGCTTGAGACTATCTAGGAAGACACATTATTGTTTCATGGATGGATTTTATGGATATTTTCATGTTCCTATAGCTCTAGAGGGTCTGGAGAAGACTACATTCACCTGTCCCTTCAGCACATTTGCCTACCAGAGGATGCCATTTGGACTTTTCAACGCCCAAGGTACCTTCCAGAGATGCATGTTGTGTATTTTTTCTGATTTTATTGAGACATACATGGATGAATTTTTTGATGAATTTATAGTGTATGGATCCTCAATTGATGAATTTATAAGTAGTTTGGGAAAGGTTTTGAATCACTGTATTGAGAAGAATATAGTCTTGATCATTGAAAAGTGGCATTTCATGGTAGAGCATGGCATTTTCTTAAGGCATGTAGTGTCAAAGCATGTGATAGAGGTTTATAGATATAAGGTAGATATCATTTCATCCTTACCCTATACATCATGTGTGTGTGATGTTAGATCTTTTCTTTGGCAGGAAGGATTTTATATGTGCTTCATCAAGTATTTTAGTAAGGTTGCTCTTCCTATGTCACAATTACTTCAAAAGGATTCTGATATTGTGTTTGATGATTCTTTAAGGACTTCCTTTGTTGATCTAAAGAAGTTTCTAACCACACCACTGATCATACAACCCCCAACGTGTGGGATTCCATTAGAGATTATGTGTGATGCCTCCAACTTTTCAATTTAAGTTGTCTTATCTCAAAGGGTGGATGAAAATTCACATGTGATTTCCTATACATCAAGGAAACTGGATTCAACCCAATAAAACTACACAACCATGGAAAAGGAGTTTCTTGCTGTCATATTCTATTTAGATAAATTCTGTTCATATTTATTGGGCTCTAATATAGTTGTTTTTTCTGACCATGCAGCTCTGAGATACCTTTTGATAAAGCCATACACAAAGCCTAGGATAATCCAATGGATTCTACTTTATTGGGAATTTAATATTGAGATAAAGGAAAATAAGGGGTTAGATAACTTGGTGGTAGACCACATGAGTAGTCTTACTCACACACTAGAGAATGACAGCTTGGATCAGGTACCACTTCGGGACACTTTCCCCTATGAGAATATTTATTCCATCTCAGGTACATATCCTTCGTATTCTTATTTAGTGAACTACCGTGTTGCCTCTAAAATACATACAAATTTAAAAAAACATCATGTCCAAAAATTAAAAATTGAGTCTATGTATTATGAGTGGGATGATACATACCTTTGGCGCATGTGTAATGATCAATTTATTAGGAGGTGTGTTCCTAATCATGAGTTTGAGACTATTTTGTTATTCTATCATACATTTTCTTTTGGTGGATATTTTGGACCCCAATAGACGGCTAGGAAAGTCTTAGACTCTGGATTGTATTGGCCTAGTTTATTCCATGATGCTCAGGTGTTTTGTAAGTCGTGCTCACATTGCTAACACGCTGGTAATATTTCTAGGAGACACAAGATACCCCAATAACCCAAAATATTCTATGAGATATTTGATGTACATGGCATTGATTTTATGGGTCATTTACCAAGTTCATTTGGTTTCATGTACATTTTGGTTGTTATTGATTATGTGTAAAAATGGGTGGAGGCTAAGGCCACCCGGACTGATGATTCTCATGTTATAGTGGACTTTGTCAAGACACAAGTTTTTTGCAGGTTTGGAGTTCCCAAGGCTATCATCAGTGACCAGGGGACACACTTTTGCAATTTTAATTTAGCTTCCCTCCTTCATATGTATGGGGTGATACAAGAAACATAAACATTATACCACCCCCAAACAAACGGCTAGGCTGAGGTTTCAAATCGTGAATTGAGACAAATTTTGTAGAAAATCGTGCAGCTGAATGGGAAGGATTGGATCATGCGCTTGGATGATGAATTGTGGTCTTATTGGACAACATACAAGACTCCCATTGTTATGTCTCCATTTTTGATTGTCTTTGGGAAAGCATGTCATCTCCACGTGGAAGTCAAGAATCAGGATTATTGGGTTATAAAGAAATGCAACATGGATTTGGCCCATGTTAGATATCGAAGAAAACATCAAATTGACGTGATTGAGGAGATTCGATTATCTTCATATGAGAACTCAAGGCTCTACTAGGAATTATCAAAGGAAGTTCATGTAAGAATTATCCAACAAAGGGAGTTTCATTTTGGAGAGAATTTCCTTCTTTACAGTTCACAACTGAAGCTGATGCCTGATAAGTAGTGTTCCAGATGGTTGGGTCCTTATATTGTAGTTAATGTTTTTTCTTGTGGAGTAGTTGAGATCACACAAGAGTATATAGGAAGGATCTTTACTATCAATGGCGAAGAAATACATTGAGGGACTTCTTAGTGATGCCTTGGATTTCTTCACACTGCATGACCCTATCATCACTTGAGCATATCAGGTTGTTCCTAACCCTTTCACTTTTATATTATTTGTCCTATTTAAAATTATGTATTTCATGTGAACATATCAACTCATGTGTTCACATTGAGGACAATGATATATTTTAAGTATGGGGGAGAGAACCTTTTAGTTTAGTAATTTCAATTGTTTCCCTATTTTTCAATTTTTTTCAAACAAAAATGTGTGTTTTCCAAATTTTGTGTGTTTAATTTTTAATTTTTGGGTGTTTTTTAATCTTTTAAGCTGAAATTATTATCATCACGATTTTAAAATCCATATTAATAAGTGAAACAATTTATCCCATGAAACTAAGAATAAATGAATGCTAAAAATGACTTTGTTTCAAGTTCAAATCTTTAGTAATTTCATGAAAAGTAATCTAAATTTTGAATCCCATACCACATCTCAGTATCTTTATATTTGAAATCACTTTCCTATGTGGCTTCTGAGCCATTATCTTTGTATTCTTTACATTCACCTCACTTATTTAGAGAACCAAACCAAGCTTGATTTAACTACAATTTTACTTATTATTTTAAAAACATGATGGTTTGAGGTACTCATGTTTAAATGATTGAGGAATTTGTTTTGTATTAAAGCCCCTATTTCAAAGAATCCATTTTATAATTTCCTACCATTAAAATGTAATCCTTTTAGTCCTTAGAATACATGCGCATCCTATTTGGATAGCCACATTACAATATAATTTTCCCTATCCAACCAACTATTGAAGTGAAATTTCATAACATAGTTGAACTAAAGTGTGGGGGGGACCGTCTTGTGTTGTTATAACAAATTTTTTGAGACTTCAGGTGGAAAATTAAATTTTGAATAGATGTTTTTGCTGCAAAAAAAATCATTCTATTGAATACTTTTCCTTTCTGGAGCTTTCATGATAAAAGAAGTTGTGCCTTTCTAAATCTTCTGATGAAGAAAGAAAGTTGTGCCACTCTAGAGCATTCATGAAAAACTATGTTTGAGAGGATTTACATTTTTGTTGTTGAAATGATGAATGATGCAAACTTTCCATGAGTTTTCATGATGATGGAGATGAATTGATACTAATAATAGTGAAGAGACCATACATGAGTGACAATTAAAATAATGCAATTTTTCTTCAAAAAGAGTCATGCCCTCCTCATTCTGCCTCATAATTTTTTATTCACATCTAAATCCTACCAACCAAAAGCCACAAAACAACCCTAAAAAGTCCTCATGATAAACATATTTTCATGCTTCACATCGGGTGGCGATGTAGGAATTTAAAAAGCCTATTTTGACCCTTGGATGAGTTTAGATGAGAAAGGCAATGAATTTTTTTGGACATTTGTGTGATAAGAGAAAATTCAAGTGAGGTATATGTTTTTTGCATGAGAGGATAAATGAAGTGGAATTATATTGAATGATATAAATGGATAACTTGAAATAATGTGTTTTTATGAGGCATGATATCTTTTTTTTCCTGGTGTGGAATTTTTGGATCTCAAGGATATGTGTTTTAAAATTTGTTTTGATTTGATATTGATGTTTACTTAATATGTTGTTTTTCCCAGGAGTGAAAAAAGGGTAAGTGTATGGGAGTTGATAAAACAATATTTTGTTTAATATTTTATTGATAATAAATGAAATAATTTCTCACATTGTGATAAATACATTAATTTATATAATATATGGGATTAGATCATTCATTTGTAAATTTCATGGAAATTCCAGTTTTTCCTTTTTAAAATTTACTTTTTTATTTCAGGCATAAATATTATTTTGTAAAATATTTTGACAAATTAATTTGTAAATGTATTTCTGAAATAATGGGCTACAAATTATATTTAGGACATGGGAGTTGGATCAAGAATTTTAGTGGAGTAAATGGTCGATAAACATAAAGTTTGAGTCAACCATCTTGATTGGACATCACTTCACCATTTGGGTCTTATCATCTTTATCCGGACTTTAATTGAACCAAACTAATGAGAGAACCTCGGGGACATGATTAGGAATAAATAATACTTATTGAAGTCTAGCTAATTCACGTGTTTCAGAGGTAAACTATGCATTGAAATTGGTATTAAACAATTTGAAAGAATTTCCCTTTAACAATTAAAAATGTTTTGTAACCCTAGCCCACCAAAAATCTATCTAATGGATGTTTACACTCTTTGGGAGGTCTGGTAGAGGATTTGGGAAGGTGTGGCCGAAAGGTTGTCTCTTGGGAACCCTCCACAACTCTTGGATGAAGAAATTCCTTGTGCAAACATCTCTTCCAAAAAAGGCTCCCGTCTCCCACCTCCACTTTGTTTTCTTTGTTATTATGTTTGTGAGGTGAATTTTCTTCAATAAATCTTATGTGTTTTTATCTTTTCATATTATTATTTTTCTTCTTAGTTTGGAATATAAGAGTGGATATGAGATCTGGTGTTCCCCTTTCAATCCATTTCTTATGAAAAACGTCTCAACGATGATGACTACACCAATAGAAGAGTGATTTATTTCGTAGTTGATATAATCCATAATACCTTTATTAATTTATTTTGAATCGATAAACATACAGTAATTCATAAATTTTGAACAATTAATTCGGTTTTAATTTCTAAGTTGATCAATTGACTTTCACTTGACCTTGTGGTCAGGCTTGTGTAAACTATGTGAGTGAAACCTCAATTGAAAAATCTAATCACTTTGGGATAGAATTGTATAGTTCAAGTATCATTCCCAAATACAATTAATTCTCAAATCTGGGATGATACTTTTCCCAAATTGAAAACTTACCACAATTTGGCTTTTGGATCACAATCAAAGTAGGGTGCTGCCATTGATGGTCCTGAAGCTAACCGAAGGTTCATTTTCACAAACATTTGTTGTTGTGTAAATTTTTGTAGGTTTTGGATATTAACAAGGTTAGGGGAATATAAATGAATGAATTATAATTATATTAGATAATGAAAAATTAATGGTGAAAGGGTTTTATTAAATCAACCATGTCTTCTCATATAAGCGTTTCTAAAGAAACTTTCTCTTGATTGTTGCTTCTCATTTTCTTGTTCAATTTATTGTTTGAAAAGTCACAAAAAAAAACTCCCTGTCATTATTTTCATTTATATTGACCTATTTAAATACTTACTTAAAACCCATTAATAGTTTTCTAATTCATTTCCTCCTTGATAGAATGACCTAGGTAAGCATTTGTGCTACACATAGTAAACTCACAAATAAATATTTTTGAGAGCATGTGAGACAACATCCTTTCAATCACCCAGCCCCAATATATATATTCACACTACCATGAGTGAATATATATAGAGGGGGAATATATATATATATATATATACCTACCTATGAATACACATGTAAGTTGTTTTTCACTCAAGTGGCTTGAAAACAATTCGAGGAAGTCCAAGGCACACATTAAAAATAAACTAGCATTTTAACAAGTTGCAATGGATAAAAAATCACCATTTCAACTTAATAATTCAACAAGTTTAAGGAACAAATATAATAACCATGTTTATCAAATTTCATAAAACCATACACATTCATAAACAAAAAATTTATATTCAATTAACAGACCAACTAATTAATTCTAATCTACTATGAAATTAACATCTTATATTATAATCAACTAAAAAGGTCAGCACCGACCAATGGAAAAATGAATAAGTAAACTATATTTTAATACCATTATTAAAAATTAATTTAACAGATATAATAAATCTATTTTAAAAAAGAAAAGTGAACAACTGATCTATATCTAGGTATATTTGAGATGTTTCAATTACATTTAATATAGTTCTAATTTTTTTTGGTTTTGTTCATTACTTATTCTTCATGAGTATGTAATTTTGATTTTCACAGATCATAAGTCGTGTTTATTGCTTTAATTTGTTAAAACATGCTAGGTAGTAAAAATTGTACTTTTTTTATCATGTGTACTAATGTGTGGAGTGGTGTTTTATGATTTTTTTCATGACTTTTTTAATATACGGGGTTATTAAAAATATGTTTTATCAAATTAATGAAAAAATTCATTTTTGTACAGGTTTTGTGTAGGTATTTTAAGGGAATTGGTACATTTCTAAAGAATTTTTTTGTAACTCATTTCTCAAGAATCAGATGGTTGATCACAACCTTAAATCCCCCACTCAAAATTTATTTAATCCAACTCCAATTGTTTTTGGTACTACTATCCTATTAAATTTCATTATACACTCACACATTAATCTTAATATTACCAAAAAAACAAAAATTTAATTCTTCGGTAGCTAACTGTGTAATAGGGAGTCATTGGATATGGGTATTCAATAAGCTCAGTGTTATAAATTTGACCTATTTAATAGGTCAAATGGGTCATTAGAGGTTGAGTAAAGGTCATTTTTGTGTCATATTAATTTCATGGGGATGATATTCTAATGCTAGTGTTCAAAGTTAATTGAAAACCCATTTCATTTTTAAAAAACCCAGATTTTTATTGAAAATTTTAAGACAACAACAAGGAAATATCTAAGATCATGCCCAAAAACATATTATAAAACAATTTATAATGATAATAAAAAGTTAATGGAATAGAAGTTAAATTAGATTTAAAAGAATAACATGTTGGAATAAGTGTTTCTTTCAATGGATAAAAAATTCACAGTTGCAAAGTCTGGTTTCTTGAATAATCTCAATGATAAAAGATAAGTATCACAAAATTCACTACAAAAATAAAGAGAACCCTAAAATTAAACAAACCATAATTAAAATTTAGCTAATGAATAAAAATGGAAGAAACCTTACCTGAATATGATATCGAAATCACAGCCTTCGATAGAAGTTAATAACACTGGAATCATCCTAAGTAACCACCAGTAATAAAATAATGGGAAAAGAAGTAAGATATAACAAATTCTTATATATATGTGATCAGTGATTCAATTGTACATGATAAATCATATATCACTCCATAATCAATAATGAACAAAGAATATTCAGATTAATATGTACGTCCCAATACTAAATTACATGATCATTAATAAATATATATTTTTTCAAATGATATCCATGGTCATTCAATACATACACTATGGAGTGACCTACATCAAATCTTCTAAGACAACACTAAACAATACCAAATTGAAAATATCTAAAGAGAGTATTTTGATTGGTTTCAAAATAATAAATAAAAATAATGATATATTTGAAACTTATTGGGAATCCAATATGTCATGTCTATATAATGGACTACCATGAAAGTGGAAATAAGAATTTTTAAATCAAAAGGAAGCCAGAGAAACCCATATTTTTATTAAATTACCATAACATTCAATATAACATAATAGAGATACAATAAGCATAAATATCGATCCCCAAATATTATTTAGGATTAATTGGAATTAATATACACTCTAAAAAAAGAAACAATGAAAATTATAATACTAAAACATAAATATACCCCTGAAACCAATTCTTTATCCAACATAACCAACATGGTCTAATCTACAAGTGACCTAAGACAAGGATTCCAATAGAAGGTGCTATTAGAATATTTAACCTATACCTGCATAATCTATGAATTCTAGTAACAATGAGTGGTATATGTAGGGTGTGAGAAAATATTTCTTATTGGGTTACATAGAAATGTATTTGAATTTCCTTTTTCAAGAGATTTTATAAATTTTAGTTTGAAATAAAATAAATAAATTAATGATTTAATTTTAAAAAACAATTCATGGTCATGATCTAAATAATTATTTTTAAATCATGTTGTGTACATAAAAAAATATATTTACTTGAATTTTTTTTCAAAAACTCACTTATTTGATAGGAAAACTATTGGAAGAAATAACATTCCAAAATTCCATTTCTATATTAGTTTTAAATATCATATGAAATAATTTCAAGTAATGTAGTAAAAAAATAGTTGTATAAAAAATATGGAAAATTATTATACAATGGTAAAATCCAAGTGAGTTATGTTCCAAAAACTCTCTGTAAAATAATGTTAATTTTCAGAAAACCATACTAGGATAGGAAATATATTGAAGAATCACCATAAACATAGAAAATGTAAATGATAACATATCATTGTAAGTAGTGGTTGAAAATAGAAAAATATTATTAGGTGTTTGAGAGAATAACGAGAGAATTCCTTTATTTTTAGCAATTATAGCATAGAAAATTTACTATAAAAAGAAGAAAAATAATGTAATTGAAGAAGAAATAGAGAATAAGGATAAGGATAAGAGAATGAGAAGAATCCCCCGAAGTTGATGCACCTAGGGCTTGAGGCCTAACCCTCTGATTCTTCCAAACAATTGCCTGCTAAATATTATAATACCACTTCTATTTGTCTCTTGCCTCTCTATTTATTTCCCAACTAGCCCCAACAAATTCCTATCATACTAAAAAATTCTTAACAATCTTACAAAATAATATTTCATTTTTATTTTTCCCCACCCTACATAATTTCGCTCATATACCTATCTAAAATATTTACCAGAGAATTTTAGAAAGAAAAAAACTAGGTAAAGTATTTCTTAAATAATATGTAACCTTAATATATTATAGTTAGACTATACAATATGTACTCAGGTACAGTAACCATTCAAACTATTGATGAACACCCTAATACACAACATCAATGGATTTCTCCAACTAGCCTTACCTAGTGGATTTCCCACTAGATAGATTCACTCCATGGATTAAATGATCATAATAATTATTTAAACCTGACTAGAATAGCTAAAATTTCTCCAAATCCCACTTATATACCCAAAGATCCCAAAAATATGTCTGTCGGAGGTTTAAAATCATTTAACAACACATTTACCGCATATATAAATTATAATTCATAGTAAGGCACCACAATATAAATTCATTATCGCTTGTACCCCATTTTTATGAAAAACATATTTTCCTTTCACATAATATAAAATCACAATCACATTCAAATCATAAAATATATATACTCTTATAGAACATAATATCATGGGGGATTAAGAAAAGGGTATAAACAATTAAATGGAAAACAAGTTATAAAATTTTTCAAATAGTTCATTAGTTTTCAATTTAATATCAAAAGACTTTTTATCCATTATAAAAAACTATTTTGAAAGATTATTTAACAAAAAACCCTCATTGAAACCAATATAAACATAACATTAATCCCAAAAGTCCTAATAGATTACTTTTAAATTAACTAAACATCATTAATAAACAAATATAACAACCAAAATTGATGTTATTTATGAAAAATAAAGAATATATCAATGAAACACATAAAATTATAATATTAATTAAATAATAATGGGTTTAAAATCAGAATATTCACATGGTTTTCATAGAAAATTAAATCGCATGGAAAAACCAAAAAAGATTATGTGGAAATGGAATGACACTATAAAATACTAGTAGGATTGAACCAAAGAAGTAATATGAATACCCTCGATAATATGAAACAAAATGTCTGATAAAAATATCAATCTAGTGTTTAGAAACCACTAACCCATTAATAATGCGGGACATACTCAAAACGCAATCAAGTCCAAGGAAGCCTGTAATATGGAGGAAAACCTAGATGTAAGGAGAAACAACAAAAATAGAACCATATGAGTACCATAGTGTTAGACCTAACTCACACCACAATATTGGAACTGCATCGGTAGGGCAGTTGGTAGGTTTCATCGGAGTCGTGTCGGTAGGGAGGTGTGTTGGCTATGGTGAAGCTACATCAGAACTGAATCTGAGATTTATTGTAGGAGGGAGATCACCAGAGGCAGGAGGTGGGATATTTATTTCATAGAAGGAAGATCATCGTAGATGCTGGGTCTCGATTGTGAAGAGGAACCATGTGCAGAGAATAGGAACCACATGAAGGGGGGAAGGGTACCACCAGGTAAAGGATAGAAGGTGAAGTAAGGGGTATGACCATGATTAAAATAAAATTATGGCCTCATATAACCTATTGTTATATATCATTAAAACTATGACAATATATGTGGGGAAATATGTGATATTTCTTGTTTTGTATTTATCAAAAGACATTAATTTATTTCAAACCTTCATTTCTATGGAATGAACAATCATCTATCATCCATTACTGATTTATTGATTATTCCTTATTAAGGACCATTCATTTTCTTGTGATTATTTTATTTATAACTCTCCATTATTTCCTTGGACATTATATTATCCTCTTTGTTAATATTTTAAGTATCATGGATCATTTCTGGTACTCTTATATTGTCAAAACCATATAGTATTCCTTTAACTAGTTTCCACTGAAGTATAATTATTATGAAACTCATTTAATTAACTAGGTAAATATGATATTCTATATTATTGATTCAAAAAATTTAATTTTTTATTAATAAGTATTTTTAGAATAAATTGTATTAATAATTCAATATATGGGTGAATTCCTTGGATGTGGATTTTATGGGTGAGCCTTAGTTATATATATATATATAATATATATATCCACTAGATATATTGATAGGTCTCATGAGAAAAAATAGGAAACCACATTGATTGGGTGATTGGTGTATACCTATACATATAATTAAATTTTCTTTTCCAAGGCCTTGATGATATGATATATAATAACTTGGATGAGGTCTTGATGATAAAATCATGAGTGACTAAATTAATGAATTTCCCAGGTTCACTGCTAAGGGTTTTCAGACACTAAAATAATTATTGTATGTTACCTCAAAAATAAAATAAAAATGAATAATTTCTCTTCATAGATGCTGGAGAGTTACTAACTCTAGTGGAGTACGAAGAAGATTACAGGGACAAGATTCTTATCGATTAAAACACAAATTACCCTAACATCTAAGATCCTCTACCACTTCAATGATCCTCAGGATGTAATTATGACTCCCATCATTAGAAAAATTTCATTAAGTATGTATACTGTCAATTAAATCAATCATATCATACATGTAAAACACTAAAATATTACTTTAAAATAATAATAATCTTTATGTCTTGCTTAACACTCAACACCGAGCTTTAAATGTATTTATATATATTATAAAAATGTTATTTTTTAAATGTCACTTTTATAACCATACTATTGAATAGAATGTATGAATATGAGTATCCACATTATAAATTATACATATAATTTAATTAATAAATAAAAATTAATTGATTTATTATTAATAAATAAGCATACTATTTTTAGTGAATTTATTTAATACTAAGAAATATACTTACATAAAAAATGATTTTATTTCATTTTATATGTGGAAATTATAATTAATTTTCGTATCTTTTAGAAATTTAAGTTCATAAAATTTACATCATTATTTAAATAAGAACATTAAAAATAAATTATGTTAAAATTTTGGAATATTTCTAAAATGATTGATTTTTAGTGAATAGTGAAAATACTAATTTTTCAAATACTCTCATTTATTTTCATCAAATAAATTAATTTAAAAATAATTTTTTTTTTTTGCTCTTAATGTAACATAAGATACATATTATTTTTAATAATATAATAAATTCCATTTTAATTAGTAATATTCATGATTTTGAAGTAAGTAAATTTTCATGCTTAAAACACAGTTTTCTAGAAACTTTTTTTCATTGCGTTCTACACATTTATATTAAATTTCTTTTTCCACTTATTGAGATTGAATATTCAAAAATTTAATCCAGATTTGGAGTTTTGATGTTAAAATCTTGTAAATAGTTCTCTTTTATTTTTTGTTAGTATAAAAATTCCCATGGTAAATATTCGTCACCTCGGTAGGGGTAAAATTAGTAAAATAGTATTAAAACAATGAGATATGGCCAAAAAATCAAAACAAAACCTCATATTATTTTATTTTATGGGATAAATTCAACTATATCCATACCAAATTCTAATATTTGTCAATTTATTCTATATTCCCTTAATAATGACAATTATATTATTTGATCAAATGAAAATTCTAAAACGCTACTCTGTGTTTTTTTAATTTCTTTTATATATTTATATAATGATAACTATATTTTATAAATGAGTAAAAAAATTTATTTTTAACATGATTAATTTTTTATGGTTTTTTTAATTTTTTGATATGGTATAATAACTATTAAATATTACAGGACAATGACATAGTGCACGTGCAAGCAATAGAAAATTCAAAGTAAAGGATTAAAAAAATAAAGTAATATTTTTCGGATGATTTATGGTGTAATAAGACTTTTATGTGTAACAATAATTTATAATTTATGGTTCAATAGTTTATATTCTAATTCATTTGTTTTCCTGTTGTCTATAAAGTCAAATTAAAGGAATAATGTCAAAAATGTCATTAATGATATTTTATGAAAAATAATTTTTTATTTAAATATTTAAAAATTGAAAAAATATTTAAAGTGGAATAATATGATTTAAAATGATATAAAATTTTATATATTTTCGATTTATGTGTCAATTTATACCTTATAAGTAATTTTATAACCCTTTTACATTGTAATAGTTCTTACTACAAATAAGGTTTAAAATGGTTAGCGTTTGGGTTAAACCAAAAGATAAAGTTTAAAATGAACTTGAAATGTTCTTAGACATCATTTTTTTGTTTTATTTCTACCCTAAAATTATTAAATTATTATATTATTTATTTTGGATCTATTTTCCCAAGAATGATACTTAATAATATTATAAAACATAGAAAAATTTTAAGTGTCCCACTAACCTCAATTATAAAAGGACACCCTCTCCTCTCTATTTTTCTCTACATTGAGAAACCTATATTTAACAAAACCTACCCAATTTTGTTATAAACTTATATATCTTGTAATTAGAGGATATCTTTATCTTAAATAACTATTCTATGGGTTCTTAATAAGGGATCTGAAGAGATTCTACTGAAGATTAGGTAATCATCTTTACCAACTCTTTCAATTTTATTTCTTCTTATAATTACTATAAATATGTAATAAAAATATTAAAATAATAACACAAATATCATAATTATAATTATATGTTATTATGATTATGTTAAAACCATTTTATACCTCTTTTCCATCCTATGGAAAGCGAATAAATATTTTTTTCTGCATATATAGAACTTACATTCTCTACATAGCGATTCAATTCATTTTTCATCACCATTTTACTTGGATGGTTATAATGATATAAATAACATGTATATATGATATTTATGAAATAATTATGGTTATATGAATATAATATGCCATTTACCTTCTTAGCATTCTGTCCATTAAGAGATGATAAATTTTCCCGTGCAGACGTGTGGACTACCACCTCCACTTAGAGATGTGATCGTTTTTAATTTATATTTTTCAGGAATAATCATAAGGATATATTTAATGAAAATAAATGATAACTATGATATAATAATTATTTTATAAATGGTAATTAATATTTAACTCTATTTCATTACTTTCATTGAAATGTGAAAATAGTCTTCATCAATACGTACGTTCTACCATCTCAATGAATAATGAAATTCTTTTTTCTATATAATACATTAGAGAATTGTTTTAAAAATTTATAATATGATTTAAATTTAAATTTTAAAATTAAAATAATTCTGGAGATGATTAAATTATAACCTATGCACATGAACTGGAACATCCATGATGCAATATAAATGGGAATACTGAGTAGTTAACACTCGAAACAATGATAATAATTGAGGATTGTTGAAGAATTAGTGATAAAATATTATAAAGGGATCATATATGATATTATAAATATGAATATAGTTCAAGGAAAAATTAATAACATGTTTAAAAATATATATAAGATGTTAAACCACATTTATCTTAGTGGATGCAAGAGTTAAAGGGTTTCATAACTCATTTTTTCCTTGGGTTATAATACTAATTCATTAGATTTGATAAGATAAGATTATATGTGAAATGAACTATAATTATTTCATGATGCATTTACACTTTCTATGTGTATTTACAATTATTATAAATAATTACCTCATTGATTACATCTCAATTCCATGATACAATCTCTATAAAAGATTTTGTCTTAAATTACACTCCATTAAGACACATTTTTTATTATGTGGTGTATATACAACCCATTTGATATATTTAATATGAATATATATATATTCATGATTATTTAATTTTAATTTCATGTTTAATTTTACAAGGTCCTACAATTTAAAAATTATTCTAGAGGTAAGAATTTATTTTACAATCGCATTTTTTATATTTTCTCAAATTTTCATAGAAGTAATATTAAAAAATATCCTTCATAAAAACCAAATATTTTCTTATAATTTGGATATATAATGAGTTTTAAATTTTTATTCCAAATTTTCCTCTATTTCGAAGTTGAATTAAGTTTTGAAATCTTTAAAATTAAATATTATCAAATTTCCATTTTTGATCAGCTGTTTTTTTCTTCCATGTATATATTTTCCAAAAAATATTTTATAAAAGTAATTTTTATTTAATCAAATGATTTATCAAGGAAATTTTATATCATCTTTGACTCTTAATATGTTTTATAAAGAATATTATTAATGTTTTCTGAAAGGGTTATTTTTTACTTTCTTTTTATAAAAACTTAAAAGGAATGTTTATTTTTCGCATATATGAGGTTAATAGAATTTCCAACCGCTATAAACATTTTATACTATATAGATTATTCTAATTCTTTTCAGCAGTTTTAAAAATAAGAATATTTAATGAATAATTATTTTTAAATTATTCTATTTTATATTATTCTATCCTCTAAAATACATGAATTTATTACAAAATTTACTTTTCTAATGAATTAATTTTCATATATCATCTCTTGATTAAAATTATGTTAAATAACTTTATATTTAATAATTAATTTTATTGGGATAAAATTTAATTTTAAATGATTTTTTCTATTAAATATCCATATTATTGGTACTATGGATATTATTATTTCCAAAATCATATACCATTTATTTATAGAGTTTTTAACTATGAAAATTATTCATTTTATTGGTGAAATATGAATATTCTATATTATTTAATCAATACAGATATTTTTTGATAAGTAATTTTATTCATAAATTAAATTTATCATTTAATATATGATTAATTCATTTAACTTACAGTAACGGGTGTGTCCTGATTATCGATAACCCCTCGATGCATCGACATGTATCATGAGACAAACCAATTGGAAGACTATATTAAAAGGGGTTTTGGTGTATAGGTACCCATTAATAAAAATTTCGTGGAAAAAGGCCCAGATGATAAATATATCATGATGGTTAAGATCATGAATCCCAATATTATTAATTTCATTCAATTAGATGTTAGTTATTATTATCCATGATATTATTCCATTGATATTATCGAGGGATGACTTTCATGATCATTCTATTGCTTAAATGGATTTTTTTCTATTATTTACCATTATATATTGATTATGTATTATTTATTCACCATATATTCCAATTTACATAACTCTTATTTAGAATTTTATCTCACCATTATTTTGTTTCCTTTGTATATGATATGAAGGGGGAGTCTATGAATTAGTTCAATGATTTAGAATATTATCATTCACATTGTTTTATTATTTTATCTCAATGTAAAATTAGATGCATGTTTTTATATGTTTCATTAATACTAATACACTTACCGATCTTGGGTGCTGTGATATTTTTTATATTATTCCAATTTAATAAATTAGGTACCAACTTTAGGTTACTATATTTGATGTTTTTATTTTTTGTATCAAAGAGTGTTTAGTAGAAAACATGGGAACTGGATTATTTAAAACATATATTAGGGAAGATAACCCTATGATGAGATTTTAAGATATTTCAAAATGTAGAAAAATATCATAAATTTTTTTGTAAGGTAGAGATTATATGGTTTTACTTGAAATACTTCATTGTCCAGATACTACAACTGGAAGTGGTTTTGACACAAATGAATCTGTGGGTAATAACTATGAAAAGAGTTTTTTGAATATATATCATGCATTATTCTAGTGTATAGTGATTGTTTCATTACTCTGAACCAAGTTTGAAACTCCTAGGGGATATGATTAGGTTCAATTATTTTTTATTTAAGAACCATTATGACTGATTTGAGTATATGATAACTATGAATAACTTAGGTTAAACCAATGGATTGATAGATTGAAATGATGTTGTCATGATTTATACATCATATAAATTAGTTTCATGGTTATGTGCCTTCCTAATAAGATTATTGTTGATAAAACTGTGTTTTTTGGTTTTTGTGAATGGCTGGTACTAGAGGGAACCATGCTAATACTAAATATGATGGAAAATGGAATGAATGTCTTCATGAGAAACCAAATGAAATGAGAGTTGTAAAGTGAAGCATTATGATAGTTACTAATAAATTAACTCATTATGTGATTAACAATTTGAACATGTGTGAGTTTCTTGAAATACCTAATAAGTGAAAAATAGAGTTTCATGGAGACTATATAGGGAAGAATATCCAGTTTTCTACATGTTAAGTATGTGGGAAGAAGCGCTTAGGGAAATGTTTCCGAGGAATGATAATATCACTTTTATGTGGATGAGAAGGGCATAAAGAAACAAATTTTCAAGGAAAAATAAAGAGTTTTATCGAGGGATATGATTTTCATACTAAGGTACCATTTATAGTTCTATGTATTTTGTGTGGGGAATATGAGAATTATCTCAGTCAATTTTAAATTCTAATGGTTAACTCTATGACTAATGACGTACCTATGCTATTCCAATAATTTAAGTTAAGATATTTATTTTTTATGTATGTTATTTAAGTGGTTTAGTTGAAGTCAAATATTTTTTTAAGGGTGCTCTTTGTCTTAATTCTAATTTATTGAGAAATATTTTTTATTTTAGACCATAACAATATTGATATGGCTTTGATACTACCTACTTTTTCTATTTTAGTATAAAAATGTAATATATTGGATTTTAAGAGACATATAATTTTTTATATTTAAAAGGTTTTTGATTAAAATTATGTTAAGGTTGTAAGGGTCTTTGTTAACTCAAATCACTTCTTTGAATTATAAATTTTTATTAACTAAATTCTTATATGAATGGTTTTATACACCCTAAATTTTTATTTCATGGAACATTCTATTCTAATCTGGTGAAATGGAACTTTTGATTCAAATCTTCCACCACAATGATTTTCTTCCACATAAAACTATGACACTGTTAAGAATAATTCCCAATCTCTTTAATGATGATTTTCTTCAATGTCCATATATTACCTTCACAATAATGTTATCCTTTATACTTGGAAACAAATTTTTTATCTAATTTCACATTCATATTTCTATTCACATTTCGAAAGTAATATTCTCCACTATTTTCCCAGTATGGGTTTTTAATAATGTTTTTCCAAAATATTTTGAAAAGGATTTTTATTCCACTCAAAAAATAGTTTTTATGTTCCACTACACATTTATTTTTATATTATTTATTTCATTTCAAGAATATATTATTAATTTTTATTGAGGTTTTTTCCAAATACATCAATTATCAATTTTGAAACCATTATATAGTTTTCATAGCTTTATTGTTGAATATTATTTCTAAAAGTAATAATTTTGAAATTTTTTTGACTTCACATTTAAAAAAAAATTATTTATTTTAAAGGATTTATTATTGTGATTTATTTTCAAATAGATATTTTTATAATGAATTATTTTAATTTTAACAAAAGTGTAATTTAAAAAATGAAATTTAAAGACGTTGTAAGTTCATCTTTTAATAATAATAAAAATATTATTTTTAAAAAGGATTTTAAGATTTCAGTATGATTTTTTCATCTCTAAAGGATTTATTTTCATATAATTTTTTAATCAAAATCCCACTAAATATTCTTATAAAATAATATTTTGAGCTCATTATGTTGTGGGTATCAACCGTTTGCATTCTTAAGTTCAATTTTGGTTATACCATCTTGAAAAATAAGAAAAATAAATTTGTTCCATGGTTTCATTATGATGTGATTGATGATTTAATTCATGTGGAACACATATGTGTGGTTATTATTTATGGGATCTTATATCCCCATTAAATTCATTGTTTATGGATTTATACCTTATTGAATAATTATGGTAATTGAGTATTTATGATCGCTCCAATATTGTAATCAGAAAGTGATACATATTCTAATATGGTACAGAAATCAAGAAGTTATGCCTACTCTATAATGTTTATGGTAATCAGGTAGTGATTCTTGATCCACTATGGAAATCAATAAGTGATTCTAAGCCCACCGTGTTTTGAGAAACAAGTAATGATATATATTCTATTATTATATGATTCTCATTTTTATTTTAGTGCCTTCGAATAATTTTATACATTATTTACATGACATGAAATATCATTTATGATCATGATTAGACATCATAAATCATGTTTATTGTCTCTATTTTACTCACATTTATTCCATGGTATATGTTTTCTCTTTTTATATTTCAGGTCTTATTACTATTGATTATAGAAAACTCGTATTTCTCCATGTTATTTCTAATAAGATATTTATTGATGCTCTCATTTTCACATATACTTATGATATAACCATTGATTACATGTTAATGATTTTCCCTTAATGATTTTTCATACTTAACTAATTATTATATATCCAATCCCCCGGTTTTGAATATGAGTATAAACTATAAGAAATCTAAAAGTGAGTATAGTATGGATCAATAAAAAGATAAATTTTCCAAAATTTGTAAAATAAGTTAGGTATATATATTTTTTAAACACACTAAACCTTCAATTCTAATTTTTTTATCGATCAGTAAATGGAATTGTTATTCATGTAAAATAATGAAAGTAGAATATTTATTTATATTGGGTCTCCGCAACCTTTTTTTACAATCAAGAATAATGGAAATCTCAATTATCTCCATTAAAAAGGGGAACACAGTTCATATAATAGTGATTCATTATTTTTAAATTTAAATTATATGAAAACTAAACAAATATTGGTGTAATAATAAGATAAACACTTATGTGATTGAATAACCTCACTCTCAACTTCCAAAAATATTCCTCATGAAACACTTATTCCTCTCCCCCTTCATTCAATTTCGAAAGTTGTATGACCACTACATATTTATATAAATCTAAAAAATCAATCCCAAGATACTCTATCATTTACATTAGTGTATATATATTATGCATCTAGTGACACCCTGTTACTTTAAAAGAATAATATGCTCTATATAGTATACATCACAGAACATCGAGAATTAATGAATCCTGAAATATTATTATTCTATGACCATTATTAAATATCCATTGAATTAGAGTGTATAAATATAATGAACCAAATTATTAAACATATATAGGTCATAATAAATAAAAATGTGTAGATACTGTTATATAAAATAATCACACCATTTTTAGTAAATCCATTTTATCCTTCAAAATAATTTTTCTTCAAAAATGGTTTTATTGATTCTTATGAGAGAAAATTATAAATAATTTCCAAAAATTATAATAATTTTATTTAATAAAAATAATATAAATTTTTAAATCATCTTATATTAATTATATTATGTTTAATTTTTGAGATTTTTCTGAAAAGGATTTATTTTCAAGGGAATAGTAAGGAATTTTGAATTTTATTGAAAACTATATTTTTTATTTTAGACATTCACTATGTTAAATTTTTATAATAATGTTTTAAAAGTAAAATTAGTTCTATTATATTATTAATAATCCAATTATGTTCATTTTATTCAATATAAGTGTTTAACTTGGTATAAAAACATTTTTATACAGAAAAAACATGTTTCTAAAAAACAACATTCCATTGCATTTTTCATTTTTTATATAAAATTAATTTCATCCAATTATTGAAATTTAATATTAAAAAATGGATTTCATATTTATAATTATGAGGTAAAAATTTTGTAAAAAGTACACTTTTTTATTTTTTTTCATTATGAATATTATCTAATATAAATTTTTATTTCCATTATAAATGTAAAATGGGTTATTTAGGGTCAAAACTTATTTTTATGGATATAAATTCATTAAAAACATGAATATATTTAATTTGAAAATAATATTTCAACTATAATCCTCCAAAATTCCAAAATATTTCATTTTTTCATTTTACTTTTCTTTTGAAATTTATAATATTAAAAAAACTGATAAAGTCAAAACTTTCACATTCTTCCTTTTAATATCTATAATATTTGGTCACTATTATAATGACAAAATATATTAAGTTATAAATGGTTATTTTAAATATCCATTATTTTTTATTTTGGTAATTTATTATTATTTTTTATTGATGAAATAATTATAAAAAATTCTTACGTAATGCCAATACAGTACTTGTGCAAGAAGTAGAAAAATTATATAAAATAATTTAAAAATAATAAAAGTAAGAATATTTAGGTTATTTGAATTAAAACAATAATTTTTATGAAAACAAAATATTTTAGATTATTTAAATGTTTACATTATAATTCCATTGCTTTCATGTTCATTTCAATGTCAAATTATGTGAATAGTTATTAAATATACATTAATATTATTTTTTGTTAAATATATTTTATTAAATTATTTAAAAATAAAAAAAATATTTAAAGAGGAAAATTATGATTATAAATTTTCTAAAATATTACTCATTGGGTATTTAAAATCATATTTTTACATTATACATAAAATTATCACCCATTAATATTAAAAATATCTTTATCATGATTAAGTGTAAAATTTTTTAACCAAGGGGTTAAACCAAAAAATGATGTTTAAAATGCGTATCTAAAAGACTAAAAATGTGATTTTATGATTATATTGAGACCATATATTCCTTATATTTTAATTCATGTCATTTTAATACCATTTTACATCAGTTTGATACATATTATATTATAATATTTAATATAGTTCCAAAAATGTCATTAATGATATTATATAATAAACAATATTTTATTAAATGATTTATATTTCTTGATAATTATATATTTTTCCAAGGGAATGGTGTATTATTCCAAATTTTAATGACTTTCCATTTATGGGTCACTTTTCGTTGTATGGAAACATTCTTATCATTTAATGATTAAAAAACACTAATATCACAATAATTATCGAATGTTTTAACAGATGGTTAAAGCTTATAGATAAGGTTGAACACATACCCAAAAATTATCCAAAATTTTATTTTATGAGATTATTTATAATCATACTCATATTATCATCAAATTATCTCAAATTGACAAATATTTGAATGAAAATTAATTTATATTAATTTATTTTTTTAATTAATTCCAAGAGTGCCCCTCCCCTCAATTATATTAAGGAATCTCTTATACTCTCTTCCTCACACCTTTTGAGACTTCTAGTCAGACCAAATACAAAAAAACAATTCTTTTAAAATCTCAAAGTCGTTATGTAGATGTTATTTTCTTCTTAAAAGACCATTATAAGGACCCTTAAAAAGGAATCTAAAGGAGGCCTATCGAAGAAGAGGTAATCATCTTACCTGGACTATTTCATTTTTTTATTTTACTTTCTCTAAATTCATGGTTTCCATTATGAAATAATAAATTAATTATACTCGATATACTGAATTATTATGATAATGGAACATCCATAATCAACCTTTTACCCATCTGTTGGAAATTGATAACATTACTCATACGTACATGTGGACTACCACCTCAGCAAAGAGATACATTTTTCATTTCTATTTTACATGGATGGTAATAAAGATAGATTAAATGAATATAAAAGATTTATATGATATAAAAACAATCTTATAACACTACTATAAATACCACCTATACCAACACCACTATACCAATAGTTTTAAAAACCCATTGGTAAAGGGGGTCGTATCCCAATGATTCATAATAACCATTGAGATAGACCATTTAATATAAGCACATCCCAATTATTTTTAAAACTATAGGGATTTTTTTTCTCAAATGAAGCATGGGGAATCCCCCCATCCCCATTTTAGAATCAATCTCATTTTTTCAAACCTGAGATATCTTATTCTTCCCAGCGGATGATCGCTCCACTTCTTCCCAGCCGGTGATTCATCCTTCGTTTAAGTTAGTCGATTTATTCCACTTTAAATTGGTGAGTTCGAAACGAGTTATATATTCTAACTAGATTTATTTTGGGGTTTTATCTACAATGTTTTGTTTCATTCCCAATACACTAAAATATCCCATTTATTAAAGTTTTCATTTGGTTATTCTTGAATATAATATTGGCATGTTTTTTCTATTATTCAGAGAGATCTATCACACTTTTGACTATAAATTGAATAATTATTCCTAATTTTCTTATTAATCTTATTTGATTCATTTTTATTGAATATAACAGAGTGATGATTTTAAAAATATTTGTGGAAAGGGGAATTAATTTTTCAATATAATTTTTTATTTTTTATTATAGTGGAATAATAATTAACGAAAATGTTGTTAAATTTCTTATTTTGAGGATGATGATACAAATATTTATTTTGAATAAAAAATTTTATATTCTACTAACATGATCTAGATAAGGTATTTTAGAATATGATAAATAATAATGAAATTAGTTGAGAATGAATAGATTGATGATATTAATAGATTCAATATAATCCAAGGATAATGAATGAATTTCTCATACACATTTTACTTTAATGATCATTTCCTAATAGCCGGATTGAATATTATAGTATGTTTAATTACTCAAGGTGTTTGGGGATGAAAATATAATATTTTATATTTGTTTTTTCTATTGGATTTAATTTAAATTATTCCTTCACTATATAAAAACAACCTACGATGGATCATGAATGATTCAACTTTTATGTTGTATTTGATTCTATGTTAATCCCACCATCCATGATGTAAATAGTGTTTAAAATCTATTCTCATATATATGCTACGTTGTACTATTATGAAATATTTGGGTGAAGGAAATCCACTATTCTAATAACTCTTCAATGAATCCTTTATATATAGATTCAAATTAATGATTACATAATGGGAAGTCAGTTCCAAAAGGAATCTGGGTGAAGTGATATGTGCATGTCGCATGGGTTAAGTGATATGTGTGAGGCTAGTTGGTGAGGGGACCTATGGGATTAACTTGGGAGAAGTGACTTGTATGGGGTTCTTGGTAATAATTATTGACTTTTTCAAATTTATTTCCAAGGATACACAACCAACTTGATATGGAATTGACCCAACTTCAACCAATAATATCCTTTACTAAATAATACATTAAAATAATTAAAATGGTACTAATAAAATCTGGTATGCCTACATCGATATATCCAATGGCTACCTTAAAAAATACCCCTTAAAAACATCATCTCCAATGTTTTATAAACTATTTAACATATAAATATAATTTATAAGATGTTTATCATCCAAATATACTACTATAAAATCATTGATAACCAATAATACAATTTTCATTCCTTACACTAAAAAATTATCTTTACATTAGGGTCACCATTGACTAAAAATATCATTAATTATTATATATAATTTTCTATATAAATTTATAATTAATACCAACTATTTTCTAATAATAATCATATAGAGATCATTAATTATATAATTATTTTCATCACATCCACTATGTTTCACTTAATCTCCCAATTTATTCATTATTATAATCACCCGCTAAATAAACTAAATTCAAATGAATTGATCTGACCCTAAGATAACAAAATTGTACCAAACAAAAAAAAACTATGCTAGAAAATAAAAGAAATGAACCTATAAAACCTTTACACACTAAAACTTAATAGAACTATAAAACATTATCTATATCATAATAAAAATTACTAGAACAAACCAATGAATTGGATTTAATTGACTTGGTCAGACCAAAGTAGATATGAGTAGACCTGAACTACACCAAACTGTATCAAAATGAATTCAAATAAAAATATGTGAAACAAACATAAGCTAACTAAAAAAAATTATATAGTAAGGTTAAAAAATTATCTGACATAAACAATCTTTAACAAAACCCTAACATGCATGCATCGACCTAATCCCAATAAAATATCTAAACCCAAACAAACTAAATTGACAAGAAATAAGATCGTAATATTCAAATAGAAATAACCAAAACTATTCTGAATCAAATTGAAGTTGGTTACCTAGAAGTAGTCTTATTTTATAAAATAATTTATTAAATAAATATAACATTTGTTAGATGGTGAATATAATAAGAGAAGAAATAAAAAATACATATATAATAAAAAATTCATGTAGTATTAAAAATATTTATTTCTCATTGATACAATTGAATTAAATATCATGGTTTTATATTTATTTTATTTTATTAAATATATATTATTTTTTTGTCTTTTATATTATGATTCTCATATAGACTACTGTAGCAGTTATGGTGTCAAATAAAGTGAAAAACTATCATTTCATTTATTATAATTTTTAATTAAATCAAATTTTATTAAATATATTTTATGAAATCACATATATTATTGTTACAGAATGGATAGAAGTTGGATTTATGAAATTGATTATATCTCATGTGCTTTTCATAGAATTTGTATAGATGTTTATATTTTTCATTTGAAAATTATTCAGATTGTTCTTACAAACACTACCCATATTATAATTCTTTTGGAAGACCTCGTTTGATCCATGAAGATGTCAGATACCATATATCCAAATATGGTTTTTCAAACAATCTTGTATACATGGTATCATAATGGGGATAAAATGAAATATCAAAATACTCATGATCAAAATGATAGGACTAGATTGAAGAATTTTTTAGATGATCAGTTTCTATTTATTCATTATCATGTGAATGAAAGGATACTAAGACAAGAATACTTTGACACAAGAACACATGATGTGTCTAATGAAAATGATTATGTTGAAAGGGTAAAAAATTAATTATTCTTCCATGACTCTTGTATATCGTATATGTGGTAAAAAAATATGGAATTTTTAATAATATTGTTTCACAGGAAAACCATGTTTGTAATTTATAATACTTCCATCGATTTAATTATTACCTTTTTAAAGGAATTACTTCCAAATGATGAAAATATTCCCTCAAACCACAATATGGTATGGAATTTAGTTGGGGGATGTGGATTTTTAAAAAATAAAATTCATACTTTCCTAAATGATTACATCTTATTCTAGGAGGAAAATACTAAACCGAATGATTGTATAAAATGTGGAACTTCCCGATGGAAGCCAAAAGATGATGAAATAGAATCCCATGTTCCATATAAAGTAATGTATCTCTTTCCATTAATCACTAAACTCTATAATATTTTCATGTCTGATGAAGTATCAATAAAAATGTAATGGAATGATATCGAGAGAAAGTAGAGTAATGATGAGTTGGTTCACCTTGCATATGGATTTTCATAGAATAGATTTGATGATCAATATAACTATTTCATAGCTGACATGCATAAAGTTAGCTTGAGTCATTTATGTGATGATTTTAATCTGTTTGGCAAGATTTATACTTCCCAAAACACTTTGCCAATTTTCCAACAGATTTATAACCTTCATCCATGGATATCTATGAAAAAACAATTATATTTAAAAATTATTCATATATAGACCTACTAATCTCAAAAATTATATAGATGTATACATGAAACCTTTAAAAAAAGTGATGGAATATATTTGGAATGTGGGTGTGTGCACATACGATTCATTTTTAAAGAGATATTTTAGATGTGTGCTATACTAATTTGAATGATCAATGATTTTATTGTACGTTAAATTATTTATGGATGGATATTGAATTGAAAACTATCATATCCTACTTCAATGAATAATACTAAATCCTAGAGACCAAAATATAATCATAGTTTCAGTTTTATGGGACATCGATGATTATTTCCAATGGACCATCCATATAGAAATAATGGTTGAAGATTTTAAAATACCATGGAGACAAAAAATCCACCTATGCATATGTTTGTAAGTGATGTGACTAATGAATTGATATATTTTAGTTTTTTATTTGGGAAGGTTCACATAAAATCTAAAAAGAGGAAGAATGTTTCCACTAAAACATATTACAATTGAAAGAAGAGAAGTATCTTCTTTGAGTTTCTTTAATGGTCAACCAATTTTTTATGTCATTTCTTAGACATAATGCACATTGAAAAAAATATATGTGAAATATTACTTTCAATAATTTTAAATTTCAAGGGAAATGCAAAAAATGATTCACAATCACATTGTGACTTGGCGAATTGGGGAATTAGGCTAAAACTACATCCTATGTGTATCAGTGAAAATAAATGGAATGTTCTGTGTGCTTCTTATGTCATAAAACCGACAAAAAAATAATTTCTATAAGTACCAGAGACTATTAATGTTCATTATCAGTATTAAATAAATATATCAAAATTGGTCAACAAAATAGATCCAAAGATGAAATATTGGAAGTCTCATGGTTATCACAACATTATGCATGTGCTTATTTCAATAGAAATCTGTCATCTTTTATATAATAATGTGAGAGTGTCAGTTATTTAGTTGTTCCATTTTGTAATATATCTTTGTGCTAAGAAGTTGGTGATGTTTTTATTGAAAATAATTTTGGAAAACACAACAATCATTTTATGTGAGTTAGAGAAAATATTCCCTCCATATATTTTCACATGCATGTTCTATCTAATTGTCCATATTTAAATCGAACTACTTCTCTAAGGACCTGTTGCTTTTCATTTGATGTATCCAACTAAAAGAAACATGTTCACATTGAAATATTATGTTTGGACCAAAAAAATCATCCCAATGGTTTTATCATGAAATTTTACTTTTCTCAAGAATATAAGGATTTATTTTTAATTTATTGTTCTGATCTAACTTTGAGATTGAACATAACAATGAGAAATGAAGAAGAACAATATGAGAAAACTATAGCCATTTTTCCATTACTTCCCCAAATAGAAGGAATTCTTAGATCATATAAATCTACCATGTTAATCCCTGAAGAGTGGGAGATGACACATCACATTTTTTTAATTATGATTTGTTTTATGAATAAATCAATTTAGTAAATTAAACATGTATATATAATGTCATCTTATGTAATTTATATATCTGTTAAAATATTTCAATTTTTTTTGGAAAGGAACAAAAAAAATGATAAATTTAAAGCATCATTCTTTATCTTTGAGAAATAGAGATATTTTCCATAGGAAATATTTTTCTACTTGGTTGAAATTAAAGGTAGAAATATTACTATAATAAATTAATAAATTCAATATTTAATTATTTTTATGTTATTTTATATTTCAGGTATTGATTTTTCCTACAAGATTTGTCTTTGAGGAAATGATTGATTTTGATTTTGGACCTAATTCTTTGTTAATTAATATCCATTTTTATCAATAAGAATAGATTTATTCTCATTAAATGAGAAAATAACATGAAATCACAATAAGATGGTGTTATGGTAACTTTTATAGGAGATTGTAAGAACAGTGCATCAAATAGTAGACCTTGATTTGAAAATGAATCTTCTCATGGAGTCTCTATTAAAATACTAATATTAGATTATTACTATCATAATTGAGTCATAGTGATGAAATAATAGTTGTTTTATTTGATGATGAGGCATGGAACAGTTATTGATGATGGTGGATTTCGAGTTATTGAATGACTCGCACTCTTACTATCAATGAACCATGTGTATTGGCATCAATGGAGAAACATGTTTTTTATGTCAAATATCATCATAGACCTGAATATAGTGTCATTATTTAATTAATTACAAAACATATATTTGATGATGGTAATGATGCAATTGACACCATCCCTACTCATATTGGCCCCGAACCATTTATTACATATGACAACTCTAATAATTAAATTTTCAGAGTTGATTATGTATCTGAAGTAGTGGTGGGAAATTTATAGAATCATCTATTATTTTCCTTAGTTACTTTGGTTTAGTTTGGCATGAGTTGTTGAGGTTAGTGATATAAAAATTTATTTACTATTGAACACAAATATTCAGTATCCAACTTGACCTTCATGTGAATTTTCAATTTTTCTTGTTTCATTTTTCTTGGAGTTGCATGTTATAATAGTAAATTGTACTGTATAAAAACCTATCAAACCAAACTCATTTGAAATAATTAAATTGTAACAAAAAATAAGATTACATTTATTGGTTATATTAATGTAATTGATATGAAAACCAAATCCAATGAAAATATTTACCTAAATGAAAAAAATGAAAAAAATTGACATAACCAAAAATATAAACCAAATGATCTTAGATAAATAAAAATAGAGAAATGAACTAATCAATTGACAAAGATGAACCAGATGACCTTAGATAAATAAAAACTGAAAATTTACATAAAAAGTTGACCAGATTGAAAAAAATGACCTAACTAAAATCGAATTGGACCTATTTCAAAATAGAAGAAAACTATATCATACAAATTAAAAACATACTAATTTGAAAATATTTTTTTCTATGACATGTATTATGTTTTTATATTCTTCCCACTTGATATAATTTCTTTTATAACACTACATATCCTGTATTTGGTTTGAAAAATGGTATTCTTTAATTAAGTCATGTATAATCTTCTTTCTTGTTTGGGTTACACCTTATTTAGGGATTTATAATTAACTCCATATTGTTCCTCACATATAGGAAATAAAAATAATTTCGAAAATATGAAGGAAAGAGATTATGGACAACAATCACCGAACGACAGAGATGGGTCCCTTTTTTAGTGCTAGTTGTGATTATTTTATTTGAAAAATATATATCAATAGCAAATAATGTCATGTGATTAATTTTGTTTTTTTACCATTAATCAAGATCCACCACCAATGAGCTAGTTATTCACTAAAAAACCAACTGGTTCTAGTTCTCAGTTTAGAGATACTAGAATTTGTGGTACTACAACTATGTTCTCCTTTCAGCATGCCTGATCAGACCTCATCCCTCTCCTTGACGTACTATATATAACACCTATTGATCCCTTAGTGTTGTTATAAACACCCGAGATATTTAGGCCACCCATGTTTCAACATTGAGGCTCCTCACATACCATCATACTCCTATTCATTATTATTCATTTTCACAACCACATATTCCATAATATTTTCCTCCTAATTCCTTCTCCATAATCTTACACATTCCTTACTCTTCAAATCCTACTCAGACATATTCTGAGCCTACAGAGAATACACTAGGACCCACTCTATCTGTACAGGTAGAAGTTCCTTTAGGGTATAGGGATCTAGTGGCACCCATTAATTTGGATTATTAAGGTATATTTATTGAACATAGTGATATTTTCACCATTGTTTATTTTCATTATTAGATGTATTCTTATAATATTTTTTCTTATTTAATAGTTCGATCCAAAATAAGTGGTGTGGGTATACATGCATGTGTTCGGTGAGGAACCACTACACAAACTTGATGGTGGATTACTATGAAGACAAAAAAATGATTATAAAAACATGATGACAATGTATGAGTTTTTTTGGGGCACATTCCAAATACTTTGAATTCCTTGTCATACATCCACTCCCATGAAGACACCTTCAAAATGAAGTAAAGGAAAATTCATGGGCCAAAGTATGGGTTAAAAAATCATTTAATTTAATTATATATCATTATTGTATTTATATGAATTAATATTTTAGTACTATATTTGTTTTAATTCCCTTGATGATGAGGTTGGGAGGCCAACACGACTTATAGAATTAGGTGAGATATATAGAGGCTATACACTTGAGTTGTATAGTTGCTGACATGCTAGAGTTGGCCCAGATTTATATGCCTCACAAGTCATTTATGAATGTCTGATAGAATATTATTAGGAAATGATTACTAATTAAACAAGTAACATGTTCATGGTATTGATAAAATTTAAGGTTTATAAATCAAAATTACCCTATTTTTCATTAATACTTTCTTTTGTTTTTTTTTGGAATCTTCAAGAAAAAATAAATTCAATATGGATGCTATAAAATACCTCCACACTGTGAGGTAGCCTACTATGTTGCACCATGAGAGGAAGAAGTTATAGAACTCATTTATAATTTTTCATAGTCTTTAAGGAGTTATTCCCACAATTTTTACTTCCATAAAAAATTAATATACCAAACAATATGATAAATATGGAATTGATGACGACCTGAAAAAACCCAAAAAAAATGAAATAAAATTGAAACCAAATTGTATTGGACCAAATCAAAATAAATTAGCTTAAATAGTGTCAACCAGATTTAAACAAATTTAACAATTTTAAACTAAAATAAATTGAACAAAAATAAAGTAAACGAATCACAAGAAAAAAATAGGATTAGACAAACATGAATTGAACCAACATGGTCTATACTAATGTAAATTTATTTGAAGGTGAAAAGCTTTAACAAATCCTAATCCGAATGAAATGATTCTGGATCTAACCAAAAAAAATAAATTAACTTAAATATAACTAAATTAAATTGATTCAAACTAAATAGAACTAAACTATATTTATATAAATAAACCAAATGGAATAGATCTCAAACAATCTATGTTGAACTAAAAAGTAGATTTAAATGGATAACTAATGGATTAATTGTGGTGAACACACAACCACTTTATTATTTATTACTGTGATGAGCTTTTCATATATATATATATATATATTCTAACAATTGATAACCTATTTATGGATTCATAGTTAGAGTCCATCTACCATATGTTTTTCTTTTCAACTTTTATTAATAATAATATCCATTTTATTTTAGTTATAAAATCCATTATTAGTGACCTATTTTTTATTATGGGCTCTTATATTCAATTTCATTGCGGAGGGACATCAAAAATATTAAAGGATCTGTGGCTTTAGGAAAACCAGTTTTCCCCTGTAGAAAGAAAAAAAATGGATGCGCGGTTAATGAACCAACAAAACAAAAAAAATTATGTTTTAATTTTATTATTTAAAATATTAATATCTATTTTAAAATTTAATAGTATATTTAAATATTTAATAGTATTCATTGGAGTACCTTGATTCCTAGGATGTTGAAAACTTTGGGACAGACAATCACTTACATCATGTTTTACGAGATAAGCACCATGGCCGAGTACGCTGCCAACCAAGGAATAATATTGTATTGACATGGTATTTCCTTAATTCAGGTTCTATTTATGGTAGAAAAGACTTGGAAAAATATAATACACAAGAAAAATAGGTTGAGGATAAGGAAAAAATTTCCAGAAAAGCCATACAAGTGGAAGAACATAATCAAAGGGAAAATGATGAATTTATGAAACTGATGGATGTTTTTTGACCATCACTTCCACCAAAGAAATATGAGGATTGGGATGTATATATGTAGATGATGATTATATAATATAGTGTAATGAGAAGTTTTTCAGGTTGTATTTTCGGTGATGATGTTCCTGGAAATGGAGATGTCAAAGAAAATGTTGATAAAGAGGGTGGGGATGATGGTGATGAAGAGGCTGAGGATGCGGCCAAGGGTGAGGAGGAGGCCGAGGGTGTGGGCGAAGGTGAAAATGAGGTCTAACATGTGTATGAGGCCAATGAAGGTGAGTCCTAGGATAATGGTTATGATAGTGATTTTGATGAGGGACATATGAATCATTTACATTTTTACTAAAATATAAGAGATTTGATGTTTGAGGATTTGTTCTATCTTGTTTTATATATTTTATATGATTGGTTAAATGCATCAAATTATTTCCTTTGTTATCATTATTTTTGATTTTTTTGTGGATATTTGAACATAATATATTATTTTCATTGATGGTTTTGTTTTTTGAGGATGTTGTGTGGGTTTTATTGTAGGTTCTATTTATTTTGAGGTTCTATTTTTATTGTGTTGTGGATCTTTGATTTCAAATTGTTTTCATTGTAGTTTCATTTTGCAAGTTGTTTTTTATTTTCTCTTAATTATTAGGGATATTTTTTTTTCAGGAACTATATGGTATGTTTTGTGTTATATTTTGGTTCTATAAGAAAGGGTGTGGATAGTATAATATGAGATTTTGGGGGGTCTATACCAACGGTTATACAACCATTAGTATAGCCTTAAAACAATTTTTCATTATGAACCATTGGGAGATATCTATAACAATGTTTCCAACCATTGGTATAGATATATCACAATGTTTCAAAACCATTTGTATTGATCTATCCCAAATTATTACATGGGACTATTGGTTAACATAAAATCTAGACCACTCTATACCAATGGTTCACAAAGAACTGCTGATATATGACTTTCCCAACAACAATAGTACAAAAAATTTAAATAACTATTTGTATAGGCTATATAAATTGTTCTTCATCCTATAACAATAGTTATGAACTATTTTTAGAGACTCATATTCCTAAAATTTAAAAGTGAATTATAATTTAACTTCATTTCATTCCATCTGTTGGAAAAGGAAAACAACGTTCATGTGTATGTATGACCCACCTTCTCCCTGAATGATGTAATTTTTTTCTATATATTTTATAGATGAACCAATATAAATATTTAATTAATATATATGATATTTATACTATTTATAACATTCTATATATAATTTAACCATGATAAAATACAAATTTCATAACTATCGAACCTAAACTCTCATGAAAAATGAAATTGTGAAAACACAAAAGGATGGTTTTAATTATGAATGATTATTAATTGGTATATGAAATGGTATAAGTGGATCAAATAAGAAATTATTTTTGTGTAAATTATTATTTATAAAAGTATAATAAATTTAAATTTATTATTCTTGAGGTTAGATCAAATTTAATGAAATCTAAACAGGGGGTAAGGGTATCCCATATCACTTTTATTTCAATGATACTGATACTATATTCACCGCTGATTTCCTATGTGTGGTGTATATAATATCAATGAATTTAAATTATTATTATTTTAGGAAAATTATAGGTATTAAAAAATCCATATAATATTTTTTATTTCAGGAGATTTTTAAATGAATATTTCCAAAGTAGTAATGGATTTATGTTACAATCTCATTGTTTATTGAGATTATTTCTAATTATGTTTTTGATGTTGAAATTTTATGATTTAACTCCCATGAAAATCATGAATTTTATTATCCTATATTTATTTCTAGATAATACATGATTAAATTTCATTTTACATTATTTAATTATTCAATGAATCAAGATACTAAATTTAATTAAACCATAATTTATTTTTATATTCGTTCATAAATCCTTTTTCTTCCATGTCTATTTTTTCTAATTTTTTTTTCAAAATTTCTTTTAATATTCTCCCATGATTTATTACATTAATTATTACACAATTTTCATTATTTTAAAATTTTATAAAATTAATCTTCTTAGCATTTTTTGAATGAGGTACTTTTGACTATTTAATAAAAATTTGAAAGAATTTTTTTTAATACACATGACATGAAAATATTTTATCACTATTATAACCGCTCAATTCCTTGAATCTTAATTTACAAGTTTCCAATGTTATTTTCAAATAATATTTTTCCTTAGTAATTTAGAATATTTTTATATTTTAAATTATTGATCTCAAAGTGGAAAGGGTATTTTCCACAATAAATGTTTTAGTTATCTTTTAAATGAATTCGTAATATATGATAACACCATTTAATGTCACTTATGAAATAATGAGGTTATGATCCAATGATACTATCGACTTAAATTTTGTTGATTCCATATGATTATGATAATTTAATAATAATTCTTTAAAACCCATTTATTTTCCATGTATTAGTTATGTTATGATAAAAGTTTTATGAAATCCATTTCTTTTTCACGGGTTATACAATGTTGAAATATTAAAATGTGTGTGAAACCCATTTTCTTTCCATGGGATATGATAAATTATAAAGATGAATTATTTTTTATCTTATGATACACATATGAATTTCCAATGATTATGTGATGGGTGGTTCTGAAATTATTTGTCCATCCAATGCATTGGGTAAAGAAGAATGTATCATGAGATAATAAGGACTGGAAGATGTAGTAAACCTAGACTGGTAAGGTACATTGTCGACTACAATAGTCTTGGGATTAAACCTTGACTAAGGATATGTTGGAATGGGGTGGGAATCCAATCCACTATGCCAGTCTTGGATATGATCTTGAAAAAATAATTATTTTATGTACTTATGTGAATGAAAAAACATATGAGGTATTCCAATGTTATGCTCTCATGTGTTAGGTTCATTGACTTAATTATGATTTATGTATTTATAACTACCAATATTTAGTCCATGATTCAATATTATAATGTATGATATAATGGGTATGGTTTTCAAATGATAACTTTATATTCTCATTCACTTATTCTTATATTATGCTTAAGTGATTATAAATATCTCTATTGCTTAACCTTACTGAGGATCTAAGTCAGCCCATCCTTATGATTCCCTTTTCCTAGTATACAAAGAAATATTTAAGTATGATATGTCTAATAAGGGTAGATGTTGTTAAGATCTAAGTGGAATATGATGTGTAATTCTTATGAATGAGTTATTTATGTTCACAATCTTCTAAATACATTTATCCTTTATGGTTATATTGTGGTTCATAATTTCATGTATTTAATATTCATATAAAAATATATTGTGTTTATGTGTAAAATGTATGTGTCACTATAGTTGGTATTAGTGAAGGGTTTATTTAACATTACTAATTATTAATAGAGAACATTGGTGAAACCCCTGAGGATAATTATAAGTATATGATGACACCCTACTATTTTAGAATGTCATTAATAACGTTGTTTTCTTATAAATAAATCCATTTCAAGATACTAAAAGTAGATGTGGTCATTGAATAGATAAATCTAGGGTCAATAACCCCAAAAAAATATTTTTTGAGTATATCTTGACTATCATTCTCATGTGTAGTGATTACTAACTAATTACACCCCTCATTTTACACTCTCAAGAGGCACTCTTAGGTTAATTCCCATTAAAAACTATCATGAAGTATTAGTACAGAATATAACCAGGGATGACCTAGGTTAGACTTATGGTTTCATATATTGAAAATAAGGTGTCATGATTAAGACATCCTATAAATGATTTTTCTTTTCTATAAAATTCCTCACTATGGATTTTATGGATCCCACTTCACTTATTGTTTTTATTCTATGGATGTCACTAAAAGTATTTGTGTTAACATAGAATGTGATGAAAAATGGAATTATTATCCTCATGGGAAACAAAATGAAACCATAGTTGTAAGGAAAAACCTAGAGATTATTTTTAATCAACTATCACATTATATTATTAAAAATATAAACATGGGAGAGTTCCCCGACACATATAATAAGAGAAAAATGGTGTTTCAGGAAGACCATTTAGGAAATAAGATTTTTATTCCTATACATCATGTATGTGGGAATAAACACTCTTAAAAATGGCTTAGTGAAATAAGAAGATGTTTTATTTATAGAAAATAAGGGCATAGAGTATGTAATTTTCAAGGAAAAATGAAAATTTTGATAGATTTATATAAAATTCATCCTAATGTAGCATTTATAGTTTAATTTATTTTATATAGGAAAAAAAATATTTGTATGGGTAATGTCCCTAATACAAGTCTTCACTCCCAGAACTAGGAAAAATATATGTTATGATAATCATTTAAGTGAAACAATTAAAGAATTTTTGTTTGAGGATTAGAGAGTTATGTTGTCGAAGTGTTATATAAATGATATTCTGGTCATAAGAATCATGAATCATCTACGGATTATTCTACAATAGTTTTTCATTGATGATATGAATACATATGTTAAATGATATGGATAACCAAGAAAACTAATTTACTGTTAGGGTGATAATTTTTAGTTGGGATAAAGATATGATTTAAATTAATGAAGTAAATGGGATAGGATAGGTGACATCAAAATTGGTTAGTGGTTTTATGAAAAAGTGATTTAATTTATCTTTGATGATTTTTATATCATTATTGAATTTATAAAATATATTCAATTTTCAATGATTTTATTTGGGGAATAAGAAATGCAAAAACTTTTATAGTCATATGTGGAGTTAAATAATGATTTGTTGATACAATCATGGGGTTATAAGTTTAGTTTGATCATAAGTTCAAAAGAATAGATGCCCTTGTATAAGTTTTAAGTGATGGGATTGTGAAGATATTTGAAACTTTTTTTTGGGTTTTAGAAAGAATAATCTATTGAGGGTTAAATAACCCATTGGGTTAGTAAATTATTTTATTTTAACTTAACTATCGTCTATAAGATAGTGGGATGTAGATAATATCGATGGTTGAGAAGTGATTCTCTAAGAAGGTGATACTTTTAAAGATATTTACGGTTATAAGAAGTAATAACTATGAGGATAATATATAAATTTGATTCATAATGTTTTTTTTTGTTTTTTTAAAGGCCAAATAGAAAAAATGGACAAGTCATTAAATATAAAAAAATATGTTACAAAATTCTAAATTAAGGAGTTTTTCTAAAATCCCTTTCATGCAATGGGATTAGTTCCATAGGTATATCTTCAATCTATGTGAGAACCATATCAATCCCTTTGTTCGAATGGTTAACTGCCACACAGTTTTCTTCCTGGTAGTTATGAGTGATAATAAAACTAATGCCCATTGGAGTTTCCATACACTCAATCCATTTTTCATTAAGATTACAAGATAAATTAAGAGTAAAATTTCTTATGGATTAGATGATGAATTTTGAATAACATTCAATCCATAAGTTCTTTTATCCCACAGAATGTAAAAAAGATACTACCATGATGATATATTTTATCTCAGCATAGAGAGATGAATCCAAGCCACATGAGTTGTAGAATCATTTTAGGATATTCCTACCATTATCGAGAAAGATAGCACCACAACCCGTAGGGCCTATATTCCCTTTCAACACACTATATGTATTTAATTTAATCCAATTATTCATGGGTGTTTCCATATGACCTCAAATGTCCTTTCTAGAGGCTTGTAATTCCCAACAATCCCCAATCTTCTTAGAACCATAAATTTATGGATAATATTATCACAATTCAGGTTTTGAATCATGTTTTAATCATTAATTTATACAATAACCCTTTCAATAACTCACTGATAACTGAAGGCGATGTTCCTATAAAAATGATCATTCTAGAAGAACTTGATGGCATAAAGTAGTTCAGAGATCACAATATGGAAGAGAGTCCGAATTTGAGGAGACAATGCCGCTTCAATGACATGCCGAGAGAGCTTATTCAGGGAAATAACTCTTAGCCTTGGATGTTCAAATATATCATAAAAATCCTTTCATAGTAAATCCACTATACCACAACTCAAATATAAGTGTTTGATTTCTTCCATGCGTTGGTTGTAGATGGAACACTTTGAAAACAACCATATACCACATAGTTCAAAATAGTTGTCCATATGTATTCTGTTGTTTGAAATTCCCCAGATCAAATTCAAACATGATGATTTCATCCAAAATTTATTAAAATGATTCATCTATTGAAATTACTGATTTGAACATGCAATTCAGTGATTATAGAACATCAAATTATTGAGCAAACCAATCATGGTCAGTTCCCAAATAAGAATATCTACACTTGATGAAAAATAATATCCATCAATAATAGATTGTATCTCTTCATGTAAATGTTATTGAGCTTCTATATAGTCTATCGCTGTGCTTTGTATTTCGAGGTAGGAGTCTAGTGGGTTAAAAGCCTCAATGAGTGGAGAGCCTATCTGGTTATTGAACTAGACTTTATGAGATGATTTTTTTCTGGAACTCTAGTGACAATCACTCATTATCATCCTATAATAAGCTCTAATTTTTGTCCATATGGAGGAGCTCGTGGAATAATAATTTACTAGTTTCATACTTTCATGGAATTTGGATCTGGGAAATGAAAGGGAAGTCAATTTTGTTTTGATAAAGTTCTAGGTAAAACGTTCCTACAAGGACTCAATAAAAAATTTATATTCATTGTGAATTTCACAACATTATAAATTATATAGTGATTTATCTAGTACATTAATAATATTTTGGGATATGTTTCATTGTCTTCAGTTATATGTAACCCATATGTTTAACTTGGATTTTAAAAGGGAAAATCATTTGCGAAAAATGAAATGAAATTTTTTGGGATTTAATTTAAAAGGTATAATATAACCATTGAGGTTAAAATACTACTTAATGTTGAGGTTATTGACGTTAATTTTGTATTCAGGTAATTTATTTTTTGAATAATATATGTTGGACCTTTGGTGTTATTGTGGAAATTTTAAAATAAACTGTATTATTTCTTTATATGAAGGTTTAAATATTTCAGATTTTATATCAACATGTGGTAACCATTTATTTTTTGGTTAATATTTAAAGGCATGAATAATATATTGATATTCTTTTGGTGGGTTATGATTTTTATTTTAGTTATTTGGTATTAAAAATTTATCTTGAATACTCATTATTTTGAGAAAAAGAAGAAATTATTGTGGAAATTTGTTAAACGTTGAAATTGTAATTATAAGTTAAGTATATTTCCTTATGTTATTAATCTATATGGTAAATGAAATTATCACATCTAGTAAAAGTATCTTTAAATAAATAATTTACTTTATTATATTCATTTATAAGGAATGGATAGTTTTTTCACATATAATTGAAATCTGGTTTTATAGTCATTAACTTTCAAATGAACATTCACATTCTTGTAATTAGAATTCTATATCACTCACTATAATTATTTAGACATTAAATGTCTCCTCCATTTCCATAATTTTACTTCCCACAAATTTTCTCCAATTTTGAAACCTAGTTATGTGTTATTCTATATGACCTTCATATTTCTCATTTCCTCTTTTCAATAGGATGTTTTATTAACCGTTTTTATGTTGTGGGTTTTCAAAAAAATAATTTTAAAATATCAAACACATGATTACAAAGAATATTTTAAAAATATGGGAATTAAATTTATTAAATTTGCAGAAGGAATGTAACACACAAATATTTTAAAATAACACTATGCTTGATAGCATATACAACATGAACCACTAATATCTATCATACCATGAAATATTTATATTTCATGAATTTTAAAAAATAGAAACTAATTTTTTTAGTATAAATATAATTAAATGAATTAAGAAATATATAATGGTCGACATCAATAAAATTTAATGATATATTATTATGAAATAATAAATCAATTTTTATTAAAGTAATTTTATTCTTCAAAATATATTTTATTCCACAATGATTTTTATTTATTTTTATGAGATAATATTATAATTAATTCTGGGAACATTGAATAATGGTACTTGAAAAAATTGAAATTATTAAAAAAAATATCAAATATTTAATTTTTGGTATTTTTCTGAAAAGATCGATTTTCTAACAAATAGTGATAATACTTTTTTTATTGAAAATTGTATTTTTATTTCAAGAATTCAAAAAGTTAAATTTTGCTTTAAAAAGGATTAAAAGAAATATTATTTCTATTATATTATTTATAATCCAAATAAGTTCATTATAATTAATTCTATGGTTGAATTTTGTATAAAAACATGTTTATACCTAAAATAATTTTTTCTAAAAAACTGTTTTTATTGTGTTTTGTATTTTTATCACAAGTAAATTTTTTCAAATTATAGAAAATGTATCTTGAAAAATAAATTTAATATTTAGAATCAATATTTTATAAATTTTTTTAAAATCAAACCCTTATATTATTTGTTCATTATGAATAGTTACCATAATAAATTTTGATTACCATAATAAATTTAAGATGAGTTAATTATGGTTAAAACTAATGTGTTATGGCTACAAATTCATTAAAAACATTCTTTTATTTATTTTTATGTGACTATATAATATTTATGAATCCAAATTTTAAAATAATATCTTTTTTCCGTTTTTTGTATTTTGACCATTATATTATTAATGTATAAGAGAAAGAAAAAAAACGTCACGTTCATGCTTATAATATCTATAATATTTTTTGAAAGGGAAAAAAGAAAATTATTTTTGGTTATAAATGTTTATTTTTTAGATAAATGAACTTTTTTATTATGGTTATTTAATTTCTTTAGAGATTAAATACCTAAAATTCTTACACAATGTCGATGTAGTGTTTGTGTAAGCAGTAGAAAAAAGATGTAAATTATTAAAAAAATTGAAAAAATTATTATATTGTTTTTAATTAAATTTACCTCTAATTTTTTAAGATAAATATAAAATATTATAATTTTTTAAAAATATTATATTCAAATTTCATTTCTGTATTGTTTTTGTTTCAATGTCAAATTACATGGATAGTTCTTAAAAAACATTAATAGTATTTTATTTCAAATCTATTTTTGAAAGTTATTTTAAAATGATTAAAATACATAAAGAGGTCAATTATTATTATAAATGTTATAAAATTTTATTAATTATCCATTTACGGTCCAATTTTTAAATTATAAGAAAAATTATAACCCTTTAATATTTATAAATTCATTACAATAGCTAAGATTAAATTGGTTAAACAAGGGGTTAAATCAAGATATAATGTTCAAAATGATATATAAATATGTATTAATATGATTGGATGAATATATTAAGAACATATATTCCTTATATTCGAATAAATGTCATTTTGGAACCATTTTCATTTCCCTAGACAGATATTAATGTATAATATTTCTTGTATTTCCAAAAATGACCTTTATGGTATTTTATGATTAAAATTATTTTATAAAATGTTTTAAAATTCATAAAAATACTATATTTGGAAAATTTAATTGTATATGGTTGAAAATATCAGCCGTTATCCTTTTATTTTTCAACTATATTTTTTTATAGAAACCTTTTTTATCATTAAATAAAAAATTCGTTGATATCATAGTAATTTTCAAAAGGGTTAACAGAGGGTTAAAAAAATATATAATTGTTAAAAAATATACAAAGGTAATTGAAATTTTATTGTATGATATCATTTATAAACATAAACATATTTAATTCTAATTATATCAATTTGGAAGCATTTTTATGAATAATAGATTATATTAATTTAATATTTTATGAAATTCCAAGAGTTCCCCTCCCCTTACTTATAAAGGGGCACTTATTCTCCTATTTTAATCACATATTTACAGCCTTATATATCAAAAAAACCATTTAAATGTATCTTCTAAACTTCAATATTCATTATTTATAGGTTCTTTTATTTTTAAAATACAATTCCAAGGGTCCTTAGGAAGAAATCTAAAGGATTCCTTTCAAAGAAGAAGTAATTATCTTACATGAAATATTTCAATTTATTTATTATTATAAAACTTATAAATATATGGTATACATTATAAAATAATTGATTCAGTATAATAGATATATTGAATTATTATGATGATGTATTAACCATAATCCAACTTCTTCTCATCTATTGTAAAATGATAACCCTCCATGTGCAGACATGTGGAATACCACCTCCATGAAGTAATATGATTCATTAATCATTTCCATTTTAAATGGATAGAAATAATAATATATTTATGGAATACATAATATATATATCATATAAAATTTATCCTTTAATGTTGAATTATTTTTTACCTTTTTTATCTTCTATCCGTAAAAAATGAAAATTTTGTTCATGCGTACGTATGGTCTATCGTCTCCACGAACCGTGTAAATAATTTTTATATCACTATATTTTATGGTTATATATATATGTGTGATAATTATATCATATTAAAAATTATTAATATTATGGAACCATGATCAATGTATAAGGACCAGAAATACCAAACCAAAACTCTCCTGAAAAATAAAACAGTTAACTTCTAAAAATGAAAATTTTAATAAGGAATGATTAATAAATCAGATTTTAAATGTAATACGTGGATCATAAATGATATTATAAGTATGTAAATAATTATTTATTGAGTTATAATATATTTAAATTCATTATAAAATATTTTATATCACTTTATATGAAATTCAAACTTAAGGTATGCGTTTGTTTTCTCACTTTTATTTTCATGAGACTTGTGCCACATTCACCAACTATTTCTATTACGTGGAATATATAATATCCTTTATTTTATTTTATAATTAACTTGTGAAAATTATATTGATATAAAAATTCATATATGGTTTTCTCTTTCATGAGGTTTTCATATTGATATTAATCAATTGGTATGTGATTTATATTACAATCTCATTTTTATCGGGATTGTTAATGATTAAGTTTCCGATAACAAAATTTTATGATCTAACACTCAATAAATTCAATAATTTTATTATACTATAGTTATTTATAGATATTATATGTTTTACTTTCATTTTACTCTGATTAATTTTTCATTATATGAACATAATATTTTTAAGGAAATCTGGCTATATTTATATCTTTAGTTGAAATTCCTTTTTTTTCATTTCAACGTTTTCTAAACATGATTTTACTATTATTTTTTGATGTCAAGATTATCCATGTTTTTTATAAAAAATGTTTAAAATTATACTTCTAGTAATTTTCATAATGATTTACTTTTAAATTTTTATCGAAAATGTTAAATGAATCATTATTTTAATATACATGACATGAGAGGAATTTCTAACATTCATGACTAATCAATTATTTAAAGATTTATTTAAAATATCCCATGTTTATTTTCCAATTAAAAGTTATCCTTAATATTTGTGAAAATTATATATTATAAATATGGGTTTTCAAAGTGAAAAACATATTTTACTTAAGATAGTTTCTAGTATTCATTTAAATGTATTTTTAATCTATGATAAAATCCATTGATGTTACTTATGATTTATTAGGGTTGTGATCCAAAGATAAGATCTAATTCTATTCTTTTTATGTATAATAATGATGATTATTTAATAATGATTCTATTAAACTCATTTTATTTCCATTGGTTAATTGTGCTAGGATAAAATCTTTATGAAACCCATTTCTTTTCCATGGGATATACTATGATGAAATGTTGAAATGTTTATAAACCCTATTTATTTTCCATGGTTTATGATATAGTGTTATGATTATTTCATTATCATACAGTCGAACACATATGAATGGATTATGAATATGTAATGGGTTAACCTATAATTATATATCTCTCCAATTCATTGGGTAATGTTGAATATATCATGAGGTAATAAGGATTGGATTTGGGAGTGAACTTAGTTCAATACAGGAATTTGTTTACTACAATAGTCCTGGGAGGGAACCATGAATAATGATATGATGGAATGATTCGGGAACCCAATCCACTAATATAGTCATGGAAGTGATCATTGGTTGAATAAATGAGTTTCTATTCTTATTTTTATGCCCCAAATATATGTATTTTTCTAATGCTATGTTCTCATGGCTTGTGTTCTTTGATTTATTTATGATTAATTTGTTATTAACTACTAATATTTATTATATGATAAAATAATAGGATCTACGATATACTCCGTATGTTTTTCATATACTAAGCTCATGTTTTCATACCTCTATGAACATGTTATGATTATGTGTTATTTGATATCTCACTTTCAAATCTATAATGTGCATCTGAGATCACCCTTTCCTATATTTACCTCCCTGGGACATGAAAAATGATTTTAAGGATGAGATGTATTAGAAGGTTTATTGTTGTGAAGGGATAAGTGTAAGATGATTTGGATCTCATAAGAAAGTGTTTTTATGTATCTAAGATTGAAAAGAAAATAAATCATTAAGGTTCTATCATTGATCATAATTTTATCTATTGAAAATTTATCTAAAAATATGAAATATTTATATATGAAAAGTATGTGTCACTATAACTCTTCTATCTATTTAGTGTTGCTTTTTTATTGGAATCTTACCCCACTATTTGAGTCGCAAAAATAGAAACCACCTACTCTTTTCTTAGCATACTTCTGGATGTATCTACTTTCAGCTCTAAAAAATTAATTAACCAAAATATTTATCCATGATAAAAAATCATCCACATTTGGTTTCTAGATGGTATCCACATTTTTTTATTCACATCCCCTAATTTCATTTTATTTTCCATTTTTCTAAAAAATATAACGTTTCCAAATGAGAAAAACATATCCAAATTCAACAACATGATCTTAATCATTTTTAAAATAATAATAAATATTAATTTTTTTAAGATAATATCCTCCATAACTTTCAATAAGATCGTGTATTAAAAATATAATTAAATTCGCACTAGAAAAACCTCCATGTAACTACATCCCTTATTTCATGATGTATTGTATTTCCACAACTCTAATTTTGATGTTTTAACAAATTAGATATTTATATATATAAGAATGGATTTATCTTCTCAGTTTTAATGGTGTTACTAGTGTCGCATGAAATTTAAATTGTTATAATAAAAATATTATATTATAAAAATCACACACGAACATATTTTTGGAAGAATTGTTTTCCCATTAATTAGAGTCTTGAATTGAATAATTTATACCATGATGGAATCTAGAACATGGGTTTGATCCTAGGTGTTACATAAGATTCATAAAAAAGATGTTTCAAAATGATTCACTATCATAAATGAATTAAAATGAATAAAATTAAATATTTGGATTTATTAGTTGTAAATAATTAACATATAGGTGACCCCTATATAATATCCTTTGTATGCCCTCTCTTGGGTTAGTTTCATAGCCCAGATAGATTTATAGGTTTGTGACACATCATTATAGGGAAAAATCTTATGAAATTATAAAAATGAGTAAATAAAGGATCAACATCATATGATCATAGGTAATTTTGCAGTGGATGCCAAAAAATGTGGATTATTAAATGAAATAACTAGTAAAACATGTTATCCACCAGTTATCAATATGTTTTTGAGGTATGTATTATTATTTATGGGGGTTTTGACCATATCTTTCTTGATTTCTATCATTGATTTATTCATTATCCTTGAATCCCACTTTTATTTCACTACAATCGCATAGCATACTAAAATTTAAATTTTTATATCAATAATGGTTATGATATCTTTCAAAAATTTGGTTTTCATAATGATTATTATTGACTGGAACTGTATCAACTGATAATAATTATTCAATATTTCATTGGGTTTCTCTAACTATTCTCCATGTTCATTATCAGTTAACTCGTTGTGAGTGGTAGTTTTTCTATTTATTTTCCATTTTGAGTCACAATTGATCCTTGTAATTATTATTGATATTTATGAAAATGTACGATTCGATCATGTAACTAAATGATTCAAGGAAAGTTAGAGGAAACATGATTGATATATGGATCAAATTCAGTTTTCCTATGTTTGGGTGTATGTGAATGATTATCTTTCATAATTACTTTTGTTATTGTTATGAAAAAAGAGTAAATTTAATTTGATGGTGGTATATCTATTTTTGGAACTCCTGGTGGAATATTTGGTGATATTTACATTGTAATCAGTGAGAATAGGGGATGTTTGAAGATGCAATAAATGAGAATATACTTATAATTCCCTGATCCCAGAAACCTGAATCTTGGGAATTGATTTATTACATTATCATGATTATAAGAAATCAAATACTAAAGGACTGATCTGTTTAGTAGTTTTGGAAAACCATATTACATATATGATATCCATTTTACATTGGTAAAAGATAATAAAACATAATACATAACAAATACTAATAAAAATCATCCTTGAATCTCATTCCAAGAATTCAATTTCATATCCCTTGGGAAGGAAACTAAATTAGGATGACCTCAAATTCTCAATAAGGGTAAGAATATACTTGAAATAATAATGAATCAATAATAATAAATAGTATATAAAGTAAAATAACTAAACACACATTCCATTTAAACAAATTGATATGGAATAATCAATATGGAATGGTAAATAACTGAACACCCATTCCATTTAATCAATAAAGTAATAAAAAATGAATTCATATTTTTTTATAGTGAAAATCATCTAGATAATAATAAATGAAATGAATGAAATTCTAAAATATTGGATGTCATATTTCCCAGGAACATGCAACCTTTACCATCCTGAACTTTAAAAATATGTTTTAAAATATATGGGGTACAAACCAATTTGGTTTGGCTAACTATAACACTAATATCAAGAAATTTCACACGATAGTTTAAAGCATACTGGTTACAAACACAAAGGTTTTGTGCAATAAAATTAAACCCATGAGAATACTGATGTATTGAGATGATTAATTTAAATAGTCCCCAACCAATGTCAAAGAAAACCAAATAATTCCTTATATATCAAATAATCAATTCATTTCATAAACAATATTCCTTACCAAATATCTGTATTTATTATAGAATAAAAAGTTATCAATATATCATAATTAATCAAATAATATTCAATGTAAAACCTGTATGTAAAAATGGAATATTGTATATGAAATTATAATATCTATTTAAAAATAATATGTATTTTAATGATAAATGTAATTCACAATAAAATTTCTCATATGTATGTTATTATTTCAAGAAAAAGTTAACAATCATAAAAGAAAGTGGGATTGAAAAGACGACTTTACAACTTGATAATTTCCTTTCCAAACCAATTAGATGAGATAATTCAAACTAAAACATTAAATACCATTAACATAGAATTATTCTTTATATAATATATCAAAATATTAATTAGGTATACCCCACAAAATAAGTAGGTGGTAAATATGAAATTTATCTCAAAAATGTAAAAAGTGAAATGAAAATATTTTACCTTGAGTCCAACTTATCAATCATGTCTTTAACTTCATGAATAATAAACTTATATTAATTATTTACGTTTTTGATGACCTTTTTAATTGTTATTATTACTTTTGTTTCAGTTTTTAAAATTTCATATACAACTACTTAGACAATTATGTTTTCATTGGGTGTTTTTAATAAATTCTTTTCTTGGGTAAAAATGACTTTGGTAGGTTAAAGATGGTAAAACTAGTAATTATATAAACATATATAGTATAAGAATCATGAAATAATTGTCATATTTATATATAAATTATTATTTTAAAATCAATCATTAAATATTTTTTAGAAAAATGAACCAATGTTACAATCATGGAGAATCTAGGACGTATGTATGCTTGAGTAATGTTACTATTTTTTCAATGGTCATTACAAAAATAAGGTATGTAACATTTTTTATTTCCATAATGATAAATATATCATATATAAAATTTTTATTATCATATATAGTTATATATAAATTTTTTTTGATGTAAAATGAATCACATTGCGTCGAAGAGGTGGTATTCCACACATCCACAAACAACATAATCACTTTTATAGTTCGTGAAAAGGGTAATAAATAAAATGATATATTTTATTAAAAAAGTAATTATATCATGAATACAACATATATTTATCATAAATTACATATTTTTAATTAAATCCATCCATAATACATTCCATGTATGTTTGAACGTATCACATTGCTTTGAGGAGGTGGTAGTCTACACATCCATAATCCAAATTATAGTAATTACACAAAATGGAAACATTAAAGTATGTGTTATATAAAAATTACAGAAGAATAAATACATAATAAATTCCATATATATCATATAGAAAAAAAATTTACATCATAATTTCCAACCCTGATAGGTGGTAAATGAAAAACAAATGACATTATTTCATGAGGTGTAGTCCTCCACATTCACAAACAAAAATTTTGTTATCCATTTGGTGGAAGTGTATATAGGTAGAGGTAGAAACCTTAACATAAAAAAATATTAGTATATTTAAGATACTAATTTTATTATATAACTATGTAATAAGAATAATTTAATGTATTATCAATGAAATAAAATAAAATCCCCAAATGTCAAAGGAATATACCTTAAAAGAATCCAGCAGATCAAGGTCAAGATTATGTTATTGATTTTGTTTGAGTTGAATTATTAATATTGTAAAATTATTTTATATGTGATTTAATATTTATAAATATTATGAAACATGTAAGGATTATACTTCAATACTATTTCATTATGGACTTGACATCATATGTTTAATGGTGCTAAGAAAATTAATTCAGTAGTGAGTGAATTATTTTGAGAAAAAACAAACTTTTGAGCGAAAGATAACTTTTAATATGATTCTAATGTTGAGAAAATGATTATTGGATAAAGAGATGATTGTTATGGATAATGTAAATTACATACCACTAACTACCTTGGAACTTATTATAATGTTTTAGATGATAATACTTTGATGGGTCAGAAGAGTAACCATTTATGAAATTGTTTTAGTTGATATTTGGATTAGGTTTTAGATATGGTTGTAATACTTTACCATATGATTAAACTTGTGCTAATAAATGAAGTAAAATTTGTTCAATTCACAACCAAACGATAAGATTTTATTTATAAAATAGAAATGTATATTTACTAATATTAAAAAAGAGTGAAAGATTTCCCAAAATGTAGGAAAAATGGTCTTCAAACAAATTTTATTTTCCAATTATCAACTTTTTTAATTATATCCATTATATTTTTCATAACTACTTTTTAAGGCTACGTGGTCATCAACTTTCAGCTGAAAATATTCTCTATCACTCTCCATCACAACTTGATAGTTTTATTTTTATTCCATGTTGATGTTTTCACTAATGTTCTCATATTATAAATCCTAGTTTTGTGGTGAAATTCACATTTTCATTTCACTATTATTAAGAATATATTTTATTAACCCTATTTATGATGTGTAATTTTCAATGATAGTTTATTTTTCAAATATGAAACCCTCGATTACCAAGATCATGTTTAAATTGAGATAAAAAAATTTAATTAATATGGGGATAATATAACACCAAAATATATTAAAATATTTTAATTTTAAAACAATATTAATTTATTCTAGCTTGATTTATATATAACATCATGTTATGTTTACCTTATACACTACACTGAGTTAGTTTGTGTTATACACAATACCGAGTTTTATCACCTTTTAATAACACACCTATTTTTGAAACTAAATGTTTAAAATTTAATAAATTATATTTATCCAAATAAATTTAATTTTTGAATGTGGAATTTCAAAATTATTTAGGGATTATTTTTTTTTGAGATGTTTCATTTTTTGATGAATAATGAAAAATACTGCCTCTTAGTTGTAAACAACATTTTAGTTTAAATAATTCATAAGGATAATTTATATTATAAATTGGATTTGAAGTGACAATAGATAAATTATAAATAAATTAATACAATTTAGGTCATTGGGATAATTTTTATATTTAATTTAGATATAAAACATAATGAACTTTTGAACATTTTCACTTTTAAAAACTGCATTCTAGCTATGTTTGTAGAATTAGCATTAAATTTAATTTTTCTACTTATGGGAATTGAATTTAAAAAAATGTATTTAAACAGATATAATTAGTATAATATTTATACTCTAATAATATAAACATAGTTTTTGATAAAAAAATATGAGTGAAAGTAATTAAAATTAGTTAGAGTGATTAGTGTAAAATTGTGATTAACAATGGACCAAACCATAAAATTAATGGCCAATATAACATAGAACATTTTCAAAAATAAAATTTATTCTAATATTTCAACCATATTATCTCTTGGGACAAATATTATAAGTTATTAGGATACTATTCCATAAAATTGGTCTATATAATATGTAATGTAAAGGAAAAGACAAAAAAATAAACTTCCTTACCATTAACATTTATAATGCTTTATGTAATGGAAAAGAAACATATTTTAGGTTGTATATATCCTTTTGAAATATAAATAATTTAATTTTATCATAATTATTTATCATTAATTTTAGAGATGATTTAGTTACATTAAACACTTAACAAACGCTAACGAAAAGATTATTTAGTTTATAAAAAAATCAAATAAATGATTCTAAAGACATTAAAATTAAAGTAAATTTAATTAATTGTTGTGTTATATTATTTTTTAGATGAATATATAATGTTAAAAATTTGTGAAATTAATATATTTGAATTCCATCACTGTCTTGATATTTTTAATTTTAAATTAGGTAAATAATTTTAAATTTGATATGAATGTTAATTTATAATAATTGATAAATTATTAATTTTTTTTAAAATAAATAAAAATCATATATTATGATGATTGATTTTTAAATTTTAATAAAAATAAAATATGGTATATTAGTGGACAAATTTATATTTTATAATTAACATATTGACCCATAGATAGTAAACACATTATTAGCACAGTTTGGGTCAAAGTAGTGTTTTTTGCGTTACAAGAGCTTGTTTAAAAATAAATTTCCTTAACACATGGGTTTTTTATCTTGTAAATTATATATAATATTTAAAATTAATTTTATCTATGTTTTCTAATAAATCTCACTTTAATTTAGTCTTAATGGTAAAATTACATAGGATAGGAAACTGGTTACTTTTATAAAAACTTAAATGAAAAAATAAATAAATAAAATTAGTAAGTAAAAAATGATAATTGTTTTTACTTTTGTGTTTTGGTAGTGTGCATCAACCATTATTACCACTTAATAAATTATTTTTTAAATTTTTAAGCACATGATATTAGAGATACCTCCCAATAATGCTTACCTTTTCATATTTACAAGAATTCCTCACCTCCTCTACTATAAAAATTCACTCACCCCTCCAACATAAAAACAATATTAAATACATTTGGATAATCCAAAAAATGATAAAATAATATACCAACGTCCATAACCTAAATATATATGCCTCAATTTTGGAATAATTTAATCCAAATAAGTCATTTTTTGAAAACCACATGGAGTTACCTAAAAAAGAGGTAACATTTTTCAATGATCACTTTTGTTTTATTTCATTATAGAACCATTAAATTATTTTAATTCCATGATTATATAATAAAATATGTTTACTAAATATACCTATATTTTGTTTTTATTAGGTTTCACACTACACCTACACACACTTCAATAAAATGGGTAACGGAATTATCGTTCGTGTGTATTGTAGACTTCCACCCCGCCAAACAATGCCATTAATTTTTCCTTTACAACCTCTCATGGATTGTAATTATGATGGAAACATTGTTTTTATATTATATATATAATATTTATTTCATCATAACACTTATATAATTTTTATATAACACAAAACTTTTTTGCATTCCATTTTTTGTAAATAGAATAACATTGTTTGTGGACTTGTGGACTACCACCTTCGCAAAGTGACGTAATACGTTCACACATTACATAGAACATATTAATAATGATTTTAATTAAAAATATGTGATATAAAAGACATATATATGTTATTAATTAAATAATTAACTTTATTTAAATATAATATATCATTTTATTTATTACCATTTTCTCACAATAAAAATGTGAAAATGTTGTTCGCCGATGTGTGGACTACCACCTCCTCAACATAATGAGATAAATTTTACATCAGAAGAATTATATATATAAATATATATGATTAAATAAGACGTTATTTGTGATATAATTATTTTTCTGTAAATATAAATGGTTACTTACCTTATATCGAAAATGATCATTTAAAATTTTGAACGTTACTCATGCGTATGCATGACCTATAATCTCCATGATTGTAATGTTGGTTCATTTTTCTTAACCATATTTCATGATTGGTTTTAAATGTATAATTGGTGTATAAATGTGATAATTATTTCATGATTAATATTCTAAATATGTTTATATAATGAACCTTTTGACCATGGTGAACCTACAAAATCCGTTTTGACATATAAACAGAATTTTGTCAAAACACACGATGTAAAATTAATTGTTTTAGTTGTTCTGTTAAATATTATATTAAGTGAAGAAGAAGTAATAATAAACTCTAAATAGGTTCTCAATAAATTAAATAATTAACATACTCTTATTATTCCTGATGATAAATACGCACATAATAAGATAGACGCAAGGTAAAGGATTTCATCTCAATTTCATTTCGTTGATGCATATTGTAATTTTATACACCTAGATTATTTTATACGGGGTATAGACTGACCATTAACATGTTATATCATGAATATACTTATTATAAGGACATCCTAAGACTTATTTAATGTTATACCTTTATGGAGATTATGATTTAAATGTTTCAAATTGGTTTGGGACACTTTGGAATGTTTGAAGATTATTTTCCTCAATGATGTTTTTAAGGATATTTTAATGTAATTTAATTTAATAAATGTCCAAAAAACTTTACACACCCTACAATGACGAATTATTGTAAATTTTTTATTATTTACTCAATACATATATTTGATTATAAGAAAGATTGTTTATTAACTAAATTGATTATTCGATATATAAGGATTTATTTGGATATGAATGAAATGGGTGAGACATGGTTATAGATAGCCCCATAGTTCCATTGATTATATTATATTATAAACTAAGTTGGTTTAAAAACCATCATGTTTGTTTCCAAGAAGAATATACTGGTATGATACCTATTGGGGACCGGTTAATGAAAGCCCTTCGATGTATCGATAGTCTGATGATATGAATCATTTTAACAAAAAATAGTTGTTTAAACTATCTTGAAAATATATATTAATGATATAGATACCATGTACCAAGGAAACAAGGCATCCAATAATCAATCATTTCCTTTATTCAGATTCAATTATTATTTATCGATGAGATTTTTTAATTGATATTATCTATGGATTCATTTCATCATCAGTTTTTTAATTAAATAAAATGTGTTTAAATTATACCTGTAACCAAATATGGAATTATTTTTTAAAAAATTAATATAATATATGTGGAAAAAATTAATTAAATTTAATCCCAATGATGGGATGAGAAAGTGGGGTTTTAATGTAAAAATGTTAAAAGTTTGAAATGTTTTTATATCCAATTTTAGTGATAAATTGGTTCAAAGGATAGAAATTGGATTAATTTATTTATAATTTATATAATTTGACACTTGATAAATCAAAAATATAATTTATCACTATAAATTATATAAATGAAAAACCAGTTTCAATTAAAATTTAGTATTATTCACTATTCATAAAAAATGAAACTATTAGAAAAATACCCAAAATTTAAAATAAGATGGTTTTTTTCATTTCCATTAAAAACATTTATGTTTTTTTAAATAATATTAATAATTTTATCAATATTTAGTTTTAAAATAAGTGCAACATTAAAAGGTGGTAAAATTGACTTTAGAAAAAATTGGTTTTTATGCATAAAATTGTGTTTGTTTTTATTTTTTATTATCAAGTAAATTGGATGAATGCAAACAAAGATTATTGAATATTTAATATATATAATTATTTAATTATATTAAATAAGAGTAATTAATTTAATTTATTATAACAAAACACTTTTATGAGTATAAAAATAAAAATATGTCCTTTATATTCAGTTGGTTTATATTTTTGTTTCTAATTTATTGGTAACAAATTAATTCATTTTATATTTGTGTAAATAATATATTTTTATAAGTTATTCTATCATATTTATAAACACTAATTTAAAATCTATGTTATATATTTTTACATTAGATAATAATATTTCAAAAACATATTTTTGTTTAGTAAAAATCAGTCTTACATGTAATGTAAACTATCTAACAAAGTCATTGTTTAGTGTAACACATGCTAAAATTGGTTTTTCATATAGATAGATATAAAATTTATATTTAATTTAACATAATATGAACTTTTTGTTTCATATAAATCAATATAGGAACACAATTAATATTTTTATAAAAGGTAAATATTATAAAGTATTTGGAAGTTACATTTTATCCACCTTAAATAAATTTAATACTCACAATTAGAAATTTTTCTAGGTAATCAAGGGATTTATATTTTAAAATAAAATAATTCTGAAAAAACCACATCATAAATAGGGTCAACAACACATCTTCTTAATAAGAGTGAAGGGAAAACGATAAGTTCACCATTAAACCAAACATTCGGATAGGAGAACATTATTAAAAACATAGATATCGAAGAAAAATATAACTATAAAGTTCTGATTGAGAGTGATAGAGAACATGTTCATGGTAAATTTTTTTACCATAAATACCAAAACCATATGTGTGATAATGGTTATTCATATCTTCAAAACTGATGATAATTGGACAATATTTATGTTTTAAGAACATTTCCCCAAGAGTTGAGGAATTATTACCCTCTATGTAAATATAAGTAAATATATGTTTCAATTTGATAATCACAATATTATCCTTCTTTTGTTCCTTGAACCATATATACTATATTTCATAGAACATGTTTCATCATATGGAGAGTTAATACAATAATTAGTAAAACCTCGTCCAAAGAACAACTTAAACCATTTTATAAATGGTCATCTTTATGAACCTTCCATGTATTTTGATCCAAAAAATTAGAATCAATTTCATGGTAGTTATTTTTATCTAATTAAATTTATCCATATCAATCATCTCTTTATATAATAATTTTTTTATCAACATCAAAAACATATTAAAGGTTCTCATTCCATCAACCATGTGTTTTTTTCAAAAAGATTAACTTTATACTGAATCAATTTTCTAGGTACCATTCAACTTATGATTTCAAATCCTTAATGAAATAGTACTCAACTAAAATACTTATATATTTCATAATTCATATAACCAATACATCATTGAAAAAATACCTCTAAAAATTTACTCAAGGGTCCAATTAAATAAACCCATTATTCATCCACTTGAGTTATATCAATAGCATAAGCTTTACCTTGATCCATTGGATTCTTCGGAGGTATATTCCCTTGATTATCTGGGAATTAATATATGTAGTTCCGAATATCCTTATAATAGAAGCATTTAAAATTGAAATTTTATTTCTTTTCCTTGCAATAAAGAAATTGGGGGCCATTTTCCCCACACATACAACAAACTCCCATTTCCTTTAAGAAAGTAACATGGTGTTTCTTTCCATATTTATCACATATAGTAAAATAATTTATTCTCTTATTAACCTTATCCATTTTTTATCTATATTCTTATTCTTCACTAGATTTCATTATAAACCATAATATGAAGAGAATTATTTCTCTATCTTGATAGCCCATAAAACTATTTCATTATATAATGAAAAGTTTTAGGAAACCAATGACCTTTGAAGACTTTTTTTATGAACTTTAATTAAATGGTAAATATTTCACTATGTGTTACATAAATAATACATAGAATACATATTTAACCTTGTAAAGTAATCTTCTTAATCCGCAAAACATTATTAATACTTTTTATTTAATATTAGAAACTTCCTCTTTATCTCAGTTTCTTGTTCATAGGGGAAATATTTTTCGAATAACGTCTCCTTAAAATAATTACATTTTATGAGTTCTATTTCATCATCCTCTCTAGTATTCAATATAAATGACCACCATTGATCATAATAAAATTTGAGATAATACACCATAAGTATAACCTCTTCCTTCTCCCCACATCCCAAGTCTATAAATAATTTTTACAGAGACTTAATCTGTTGGTCGACTATACTCGAATTAGTATATCCACTAAATGATGGGGTTTTATATCAAATAATGTTATCCAACATAAGATAATATCATTGTGGAATATCTTTCTTTATATAATCTAGGTTATTTATCATAACCATATTATGATACCTTTATATATCTATAACTTACTCATTTCTAATTCTAGTTGTCTTAGATATCTCATTAGGGAAATAACTACATTTTCTATTTTTATTGATACCATTCATCCTTCTGAGTTCCATTTCAAAAAAATGTCATATACTATATTATCTCTCAAAATTATGATGTTTTTATAATTATAAATATGACATAAAAATTAACATAAGTTGAAAAAATATAAGTATAGTTATTCTAATAATCATAAACATGGTTTTTTCATAATTTTCTTCTATACTTATCCTTAAAGTCGATCTTAGGGTTATGTTCCATAATCTATGTTTTCATAAATCTAGTTTCCATTATTTATTTTAAAATTACAATGATAAAAACTATAATGCCTCAACCATGGAATCTTGGAGATGGTATATTACTTTATTACATTGGCATGATTACAAAAAATAAAATCCCAAAGCACAGACATTTTATCAATTTTAGAAAACTAGATTACATACATAATACCCATTTTAGATTGGGAAAAAATAAAACATAATTCATAAATAATAATAATTAATTGTATCATGGAAAATCATTCCATGAATTTATCTTCATATCTCATGTGATGAAAAAATAAGGGTGATGTCAAATTCTAAATATGGGTAAGTGTACTTCAAAATTAATCATGAATCAATAAGCATAAAAAATAAGAATAGTTAAATAACTGAACAAGCTTTTCTTTTAAAAAACTGGATAAAGAATAATAAATATGGAAATGTGAATAACTAAAAACATGTACTATTTAATAAATACATTGAGAATGAAATGCAACCATATATTTTTTTACATAGTGAAAATATTATAGATAATAATAAATGAAATGAAGGACATTCTGAAATATTGGATGTCGTGTATCCCAGAAACATAGAACCTTACTATAAATACCTTTCATTAGATGGTTTAAAACATAATGGGTACAAAACGATTTGGTTTTTCCAACAATAACTCTTCTTTCAAGACCATTCAAAATAAAGTTCTAAACATACTAGTTACAAACATGATGTGTTTTTCAAACTGAATTCATTCCATGAGACTACAGATTAATTGAGGGTAATAATTTAAATATTCTCCAACCCATGTCATACTATTCAAAATAATTCCATATATATCAAATAATTTATTTAATTCATAAACAATATTCCATGTCTAATAATTTAATTGATTAGAGAATAAAAATTTATAAATATTTCCTAATTAAACAAATAAAATTCAAAGTAAAAACCATATGTATAAATGGTATATATTTTAGTAAATACTAATATACATTACAGAAGAATATATATGTTTAATATAAATGTAATATATGATAAAAATGATCATCAAGAAGTGATTGTTTCAAGAGAATGTTATCAATCACAAAGGAAAGCGGGATTGCAAAGATGACTTTTACCACTTGGTAATTCTCAAGTGAAAATACATCGGATGAGATAAATCAAAGTAAAACATTAAATACCATTAATATAAAATTATTAATGATATAATATCTCAAAATGGGAATTATATACACCACAAAAAAGAAGTAAGTGGTGAATTTTACATTTACCTCAGAGATGTAAAAAGTTAGATGAAAATGCTTTGCCTTGAGTCCGACATTTCTTGTGTGTATTAATATTCTTGAATAATAAAATAATGCTAAATATTTAATTTATTGATAAGATTTATTAAATTTATTATCACTTTTAATTTACTTATTATAATTTTTTATACAACTACTCAATAAATTAAGTATACATCATGTGTTGTGACCAAATTTGGTTCATGTGTCAAAAAATGAATTTGGTAGGTCGAATGTGGTAAAAGTAGTCATTATATATACATATAAACAATAAAAATAATGACATAGATATAATATTTTTATTTAAACTATTCTTTCACTACCAATCATGAAATATGGTTATGAAAAAATTTATAATGATACAATCATGGAGACAATAGGTCATACAACCGAATGAGTAATGTTCCCCGTTTTCAATGATTATTATAGAAAAAAGGTAAGTAACATTTTATCATAAAAAATGATAATTATATAATAAATATAATTTTAGTTATTCATAGGTACATATATATATAAATATTGTGATTTAAAAGGAATCACATTGTGTTGAGGAGGCAATAGTCCACACATCTGCGAATGACGTTATCACTATTTTTAATGTGTGAAAATGGTAATAAAGAGTATGAAATATTGTATTTAAATAAAATTTATTATTAAATTAATATCATATATATTTAGTTCATGTCACATATTTTTAATTAAACCCATACTCAATACATTTCATGTAATTTGTGAACATATCACTTCGCTTTGAGGAGACATTAGTCCACATGTATATAACTAGGGGATAGATTTTTGGAGATTTTTTTATCAGAGTTTTTACCATAACAATTTCAAGATATGTTTGAATAATTTAGAGGGGTGAGTGCCTTTTTATAGTGGATGAGGAGTGACATTCTTGTAAATTTTTGAAAGAGGTAATTCCAACAACCTTTATTCTATGTAAAGTCACTAAAAATGAAAAAATATTTATTAAAGGTATTATAAAGACTATATATGGCCTTTAAATGGATTTTGGACCAGATTATTATACAATTTAGCCATTAATTTTAAGGTTTAGTCACATGTTAGGCTAATTGGTCTCTTAATCATTGTAATTAACATTTTTCACAATCACTAATATTTTGGTAAAAAACATATTTGGACTTATTAGAAATTATAATTATTCATATTTAAAATATTGAATCCATTTTTCCAAATTCCAATCACATAAGTGGCATAAACTAATTTAAATGTAACACCGTAGATGGGACGAGAAAGCAGTTTTTTAATGTAAAAATGTCCAAAAGTTTGAAATTGTTTTTATATCAAATTTCAAGTTGAAATTGATTTAAAATTCCTAAATTATATTAGTCGGTGTATAATTTATCTAATTTTACTTTGAAACCAATTTAAAATATCAATACATTTATAAATAATTCAGTTGAAAAAATAATTTTCAATTAAAATTCAGTATTTTTCACTATTCATCAAAAAATGAAACTTCACATAAAAATACCAAATTTATTCCTAATATAATTTTAAAATTTTCACCTTAAAAAATAAATTTTTTGAAAATAATATTTACAAATTTTTCAAAATTTATTTTTAAAATATAAGCAATATTAAAATGTTGTAATACTTCCTTTAGAAAAATATAGGTTTTTATGTGTGAAATTAGGTTTGTTCTTATATTTTTCATATCAAGTATTTTGTATGAATGTAAAAAATATTTATTTGAATATGTAATATATAAATTTCAATAATTCCATTCACTAAAAGTAATTAATTTAATTTATTAGGATAAAACACCTTTGTGGGCATAAAAAACTCATTTATTTTCAATTGGTTTATATTTTCATTTCTAGTTAATTAGTAACAAATGAATTAATTTTATATTTGTGTAATAATGATATTTTCATAAGTTAATTTATCCTATTAATAAAATCTAATTTAAAATTTATGATATATATTACTATTTTAAATAACAATATTTTAATAACATATTATTGTTTGCTAAAACCAGGTCTTGCGTGTAACGAAATCTACTAAACAATGTAATTGTTGTGTGTAATTGAAGATAAACTCAATGTTAATTGTTTAGAAACAAGATAATTATAGTCTTACACTTTTTTAATATATGGAAAATATAATATACATTTCTTAGAAGGTTCTTCCTCTCATATATTCTTATTTGGAAATTAGTTTTGGGCATGTGAGTGTTCCATTCTAAGAAGAATTTCCTATAAGACATTATGGTGGCCATTATTATGGAACCCAATATATGAAGAAAGGTTATGTGAGTGGATGTTTCTTCCAATGATTCTTGACCAATTAAAAGGTTAGGGCAAGATAATCAGAGTGTTTCTGGGGTTTGTAATACCTTGGAGGTTGTGTTTTCAAGGGAAATTGCCCCCATATAATATGTACTGGTAGATTACATACCCCTCCTCCCCCCCCCACATTAATAGGGTGTGAGTCCTCAACATATAGAGTTAGTTCTCCCCCATCAACAAGATATAGTAGGGAGTGGGTCTTCCACTATAGTCGATATTCCCTTGACCAAGTTATCTTTCATTGAAGGGTGGGATATCAATTATATTGAAGTATGATTTAGCGGACTTCCTGCCTCAAGACCGTGATGACCCCTCTCACCAATGATACTACAATGAAGGGAGATAGATAATAACCTCTGAGTCCCACATCATGTATGCCCTGAGTAAATTATTAGCACTGAGGGTATAAAAAAATATCATTAAATGGGTGGCATGACCCTTTATACTAATATATGATTTAGAGATAAGATAAATAATATACAAAAAAAATCCATGACATAAAACTAAAACAATCCCATAATGCATGTAAAAATAAAATTGGTACAAATAAATGTTTCAAAATGTAAATTATGAAAATAATATATAAATGATAAATGAAACAAATATCTAAAATTCTGATTTAGTAATGTCTAGTATGATCCATGCAGTCATCCTAGAAACCTAAAATTAGTTTATATATATAGGTTGATCATACAAGTACCCTTAGTAGGAAAACCAAAGTCTCTAATGAACATGTGAAAGAAGAATACTAATTCTTGTATGAGAAAATAACAGAACCAAAAACACATAAACATGTCAACTATCTCACCAAAACTCACTAAGGCATGCTCCCCAAATAATAAAATCAAACTATAATATGATAATAAAATCATATCGATAAATGGTTACCCACACCACCTTCACACTAATTTTCCACACTCACACTTCAATTTCATCTTGGTTGTAACTCCCATATATTCTGAATACCACATACCACTACCCCACAACATGATCATACACATCATTCCCATATACACATGGGCCACCGCCCCCAACACAACTACATCACATCTCCCCTGAAGACTCCTAGTCCATCACATCACAACCAATTCAATAAACAGAGTAGTAGGGTATCATGAATATGAAATAAATAAACCTAGTTACCTCCTCCCACAATGAATGGCCACCACCATATGCCATCCCATGGTATGATCATATCACATCTCACCCTAGGCGTCCTAGGCCACTGCCCTATAGCACAGTCATATCACATCTAGATCGAAGACATCTGAGATATCACTCCATAGAATGATCATATCACATCACACTTGAATACACATAGGACATCACCTAGAGTACTAAAAAACCTATAAACATCACAACATATTCATATATACTCACATAGAAGAGACATTGAGAAATATCAAGTATCCATCCATCCATCTTCATCACTGGGATGTTGGTAAAACACCCCTATATAAAAATATGGGTGTTGGAACAAATTTATTGTAGTGGGTGGGCTGAATATAAATAAAACAAGGAATATAAAAATATATACTTATAGAAATGAATAATCCCAACCCATGGGTTCTTAATAAAATTCCAACAAAACAATATCCCCACTTTTACTAGAACATCTAAATTTATAACACAACATAAAAAACAAGCTATATATCTCATCTCAAACCAATTCCATTATCTATTACATTCATTTCAAAATTATTCAACCACCACATTTAACCACATAGAAGATCATTTATTTTTTCATTAGTCATTTCCATCCCATTAACCATACTATCCCAATACATTTAGAATATTAGTAACTAGTCATTTATCACTACCCATGAATCTAGAATAACACAACCATTATCTCAATCAATTCATCATTCACATAAAATCATCGCCTTGATTCCCTACAAACATGTCCAAAAAACCATCACCTCACCACCCTAATGGAATTACCAAATAAACTATCACCTCACTGACCCAATATCAAGGAAAAAAACTATCACCTTGCCACCCCAAAAGCTAGGATAGACAAACGATCACCTCACCACCCTTAAAGCATGATAAAAAACCATTACCTCACCACCCAAAAATAACATAGAAACCAACCATCACATCGCCACCACAAAACCCCAATATAAAAACCATCACCTCACAATTCTAAATGCATTGACAAAAAAACCATAACCTCCCCATCCTAGAAGAGTGACCAAACACACCATCACCTCGCCACCCCAAAATCAGGGACCAAAAACCATTACCTCGCTACCCCAAATGCATGGGAAAACAAAACACAAATCCCCTCACAACACATCGCAACAAAACATCACTACCCCATAGCACAAAAACACATAAAAAACATCAAAAATCAGTTTATATATTTAACAAAAGGAATTTTATCACATTTCAATTTATTTTATGTGAATTATCACATAATCCACAAATATAAGGGGAACCATTTTATTAACCAAATTTAAGTAGTTTTCTAATTTATATTTGAGGGTGATTTAACAAAAAACTACACAATATGGGATTCAAAACACATATCAAACTAGTAAAAATAAATCCCCCAATAGATCAAAATTTTTAGTGGGACCTTTTTTCCATAAAATCACAATATCATAATATTATCAAAGATGTAAAAACATGTGTTTCATTACCCTTTCCCCTTCAATTTTAATTAACCAATTAATTTATCTTTATTAGGTTGGTACAAACCATAACCCATATATAAAGAAGAGTAAACCCTCCTCCATGATGCACAAAAGTGAGAAATGTGGGACTCTCTACCTCAAAGAATCTCTTATAACTCACTAAGCACTATAGTGCAAAGAATAAATGCCTGAAAACCATAAAAGGGCATGGGAAACCATGGATAAAAATAAAAAGTACCCAAGGATCACCAAAATATATCCCAAGTCACACACCAAACCATTAAATAACTAGTATTTTGGATCCTCATGAAAACAACAGAAGAAAAATAATAACAAGATTAGGGATTACATCCAATTTAGGAAACACCACCATCAGAATATGTAGATAAAAAAGATGAAGGGTGAGAAAACCCTCTGAGAAAAACATTGTGTCCCCCCTAAAAAAGAGAGGAAAAACAATACTGAATGAGGTGGGGATCATCCAAAATAAAAATTTAAAACCTGGAAACTCGAAACTTTCACATCTTGAATCACATTCATGATGTGAATTCCATGAGGTTTTAGCATTCACCAAAATTCATATTTCCTCAACCTGATTTAATTACATGTCATGAATTACTTTCATAAAATGAATTAGTTTAATGGATTCATCCACCATTTTATTAAATTCATGAAATATATTGATATAGAATCAATGAACCCCCAATTCATATCACGTACCCCTTTCATGACATGAATTTCCCACTATAGGTATGCTTCACCAATAACCACCACATAACCTCCTTAAGCATCCTTCAAAAGATACCAATCACCCAAAACTATCTAGTTAATGGGATGAGAAGGAAAATTTCATTACATCATATACCTCCCAAATAATTCTTCTACTTAAGAATCAAAACCAATAAGAAATATATAGGGGTCAAAAAATCACCCTATGAGATACCTCATAAAGATCTCATCAAACTAAAAATTATTCCATTTAAAATACTCACAAAAAACTCACAAAAACTTCCCTCACAACTAAATAATCACACTTCCACACTACCACTTATCCATTTAAATTACACTATAACATCTGATATGATCCACAATCCACCTCCTTTCCCACAACACCACCTCCAATCAACAACAAAAAAATAGTATCAACCATTAAAAACCCAAACCAATGAATATTATAAATAAAAAACCACAACTCCCCAAACATACAAATCAATTAATTCCATCCACCTTGTTAAGATACTATCTACTTTGTGTAAAACTAAATTTACCACACGAGTTTACCCACAGTCTTATATAATTCTCTTGATTAGGAATCAGGTCAGCCTATTTCCATGTGATGGGTTTTTATAAAAAATCACACATCAAACATCCAAGAAAACAACTCATAAAATAAAACAAAAAGGTTCAAAATATCAATTAATTTAATGCAAACAAAAAACAAAATCAAACACCAAACATATTTGGGTTCTAAGCATCCATCCACATCTCTCACTCCCAAGTAATCTACTAAAGGCCATAAAAACCAGATCCAAAATATACGATACATTTTGATTAATCTAGGGTGTAACAAAAAAAGAAGAACAATGAAATTAATATAATAATCCATCAGGAATCACCATCAGAACAAACAAATAACCATGAAACAACATCTAGTTTTGACCATCCTCTAATAATCCCTCTAAATCACCACTATAGAAAACACAATCAAAAATCACATCTGCCTCTAAGTCTCCCCACTAAGACTTATCCACATTCATATTTAGTGAAGACTATATTTTCATCTTAAATAAACAACATCTACTATCAACCACCCTCAAATCCAATTTCACGGCAACCAACTCCACCATTTCTCTCCATGAATCTCTCAACTCCTGGAAAACATCCTTTCATAATATTATGCTCAAATCATTTACCAAAAAATTTCTCTATCCTCAAGAATAGGAGATATAAAAATCATAATCTTGATGAAACTATATCTATATCCCCAATAGTATATTCTGATCATGCTGGGAAGAGATATACCTAAAAATTCATGTGATCCATGAAGACAACAAATAAGTCCCTAATGAGATAATACTGCCACAACTTTAGAGAAAACCCAACAGTTTCTAGCTCCATATTATGGGTAGCATAGTTAAGCTATTGGAGACATAACTGACTAGACCCATGATAGATTACCAATCTAAGTTGTATTAATATGAATCCCATTATAAGATAAAATGATTCATAAGAAACCTCAAACATCACTCCCTTATCACGAAACTAGATCATTAAATAATTGACCAACATCCCCTTCAAGTAACTGAAAACATCATAGCACTTATCAATCCAAACAAAATTTTGTCCCTTCATGTTCAATGCTACCAATGTGTCCACAAATCAAGATAAATAAGGCAGAATCCTCTAATAATATCATACATGACTGAGGAATATATTAATCTATGAAATGTTCTAGGGTGATTAAAATGAAAATAACCGCCCTTAATTTTTATGAGTCCACTACCAAACCCTACTGCGATAACATATTCCCAAAGAAATGTTCCCCTCATTTCAAAAAACATACACATGGAAAAAACACTATATAGTTGGTGGGATCAAAGAACATAAAAATTGACTTGGATATGATTAGCATAATCCTCCCCTGAATTTAAGTATATCAAGATTTCATCGATGAACATGAATAAAAAATGGTCCATGAATTCACAAAACTTGGAGTTCAAGAGCTCCATGAACACAAATGGTGTTTTCATGACACTAAATGCCATAACTAAAATCTTTAAATTTCCATACCTACATCTAAATGCAATTTTTGGGATATCAACCACCTTTACCATAAAATGTTTATATCTAGAGAGTAGACTGATCTTAGAAAACTAACTCACACCTCTCAGTTGAAAAAAAGATCATCTACTCTTAGAAGAGGGTAATAGATCTTTATTGATATCGGATTAAACCTACTATAGTCTATTCACAACCTCATACCACCATCCACCTTTTTTAGGGAACAACGCTAGATCATCCTATAATAACACACATTGATTAATAAAACCCTTCTATATTAGATAATTTATCTAAAATCTAAACTCCCAAAACATAGAAGGTTCCATTTGATAAGAATCCACAAAATTTAGAGAAGCACTAGGCTGTAATTATATCTAGAAATCAATATAACATTAAGAGGGTAGAATCATAACCTCCTAAAGAAAAAAATCCAAAAAATCCCCAACAACCCTAGTAACCTCCACCATCCTAGAATCAACTAAAATAATCCATAAAATATTGATGTCTCTCCAAATACCAACTACCCGCCTAAAAACCCCACTCACTAAAAAAATACACATTGGATATCCACAGCTGATAACATGACTCTCCTCTAGAAGTTTTTGATAAAAACATACACATAATCTAACCAATATAAGTTGAGTATGACATCATAATGTTTATATGAATCAAGAAATGATTTACATGAGACTGTTGTGGCCCCATTGGAAGTAAAGGAAGTTTTTGAGGTCAACTCACTATTTTTCGATACCACAATGACCCTAGAACCAAGGAAATTCCATTGAAAACTACGCACCTTTAGAAACACTGTTGGTTCACAACTCAAGAGAAAAAATAATCATTAGTGCATTATATTGATCACTTCCACCATCTTATGAACCTCTAGATACATGTAAAAATTAAATGGAGCAACTGTATACTAGATGTAAGAATGAAGTCCCTCCACAAGATGTCTCTCACAAGAATCCTCATCTAGAAAAAATTTAGGAAAATCATATTGAATTAGAACATATTTCACAACCCCTGCACTGATATAATCCCATATTGAAGAGATATAATCTCTTTTCTATTTACTACCTTCATGGTTAAGAAAATGAAATATAGTATTAACTCTTTCTAAAATTCCACCCATGAAACATCTACCTCCAATATGTCACCTATGATATAGTATCCACCATTGATGTGCAACCTTGTATATATTAATAACTTCCAAATGGACCTAGTACCCCACAGAGGCCTAAATAAAATTAAAAGTGACCTCAAGATCCTTTTTCCACATCACTGTCTCCACATCCGAAAAACTTCCATCATATTTCCCAAAAATACTTCCTCTAAAAATCACAGAATTCACTCTATCAAGACTCATCCTCGTCTTCCAGATAAACCCTATGATGATCAACATGATCAGCCCATTGAACTTCAACTACCTGAGCCACATGTAGATGATGAATAGAATCCATAACTGAAAGGAAAACATGATTTTACTAATTGTAGGTAGTGTGAAATTTTATTAAGATTTATTTAATTAACTTTATTTACATTTACCTCTACTAGAAACAAAGTCACCCAATTAAAATAATAACACAAGTCATCATGATGCATGTACCTCTCCCAGGTCTCTACCCTACAAATAGTTCAACCTCACTTGGCCCTTAATTAAGCTATGATTTTTTTGCAATGAATCATTATGAGACTTAAAATCATATGTCCTAGATAGTCTCACTAGCCTATTTCAAATAGCAAGGTCAACTAGAACTATTTCTATACGAACCATAAAATGATCAATGTGCCTTACCCTAAACACCGTCATATATATAAAAAACATTCCTTTGTTGCCACTCTATCCAGACCACCCCCAATAATGATACCCCAATGAAGGGAGAGATATAATGACCCCCCCCCCCCCCCCCCGAGTCCCACCTCCAATATGCCCATGGTTGAAGACTGGAAATGAGGGTATAAAACAAACCCCATGAAATGGGTGGCATTACCCACTACAATAACATATGATAGGGTGATAAGATTAATAATCCAAAAAACTCTATGAAATAATATAAAAAGAAACAAAAAGCATTCTAAAATTCATCTATAAACAAAACAAGTATATATATAAAAGTCTCCAAATATAAATACCCAAGAGAATAACAAAAGTTTTGAAAAAACAACTATCTAATGGTATGAGTTATTAATGTCTAGCATGATCCACATGGGCCTCATAGAAACATAAAATAAGTTTATATACCTATGAATAACATGTAAGTATACACAATAGGAAAACCAATGTCACTCATGAACATGTGAAAAATTATTAATAATGCACTTGTTAGAAAATAGTAGAACCAACAATACATAAACATGTTAACTACTCATCCAAAAATCCCCAAGGCATTCTCCCTAAATAAAAAATGCCAACTATAATAACAAAATAAAAATCATGTCAATAAAGGGTACCTCAAACCAATTTCCCACTAATTTTACACTCTCACACACCAAATTCACATATCTTACATCTCTCATTTCTCCAAAATAACATATACCACCAACCCATAACATGGTCATATACATCACACACACAGACACCTAAAGAACCACCCCACAACATGATCACATAACATCTCACATAAAGACATCTAGTCCATCACTTCACAAAAACATCCATTACCATATTAGTAGGGTATCATGAACATGATGGAAATAAACCTCACGCCCTACTCCTACAATGAATGACCCCCACCATAAGCCACCCCACAACGTAGTCATATCATATCTTGTCCAAAGTAACCTAGGTCACTACTGCACAACATGGTCATATCAAATTTGACCTGAAGACACATATGCCACTCCCCCACAACATGATCACATCACATATCACCTGAAGATAGCTAGTCCATAACCTAGTGCACTAAAAATCCACTAGACATAGCAACATGTTCAAATCTACTTTCTTATAATAGAGAGCGGGAAAAGGGAAGGTATATAACATTCCATCCACATCACAAGGATGTTAGGGAAAACACCCCTGTGTGAAAATATACGGGTCAATACATCGTTCTCGGCATTGGTGGGGTTAGTATATAAATCACAAGGAATTTAAATGTATATAAATATAGAAATGCACAATCCCAACCTATGGATTGACAAGAAAACACTAACCAAATATATACATCACCACCTTTTCTACCACCTTTAAATGAATAACACCACACACACAAAAAGATACATATCCCACATAAAACCAATTAAATAATCCAACCCATTCATTTAATTATTATTAAACAATCATATTTAACCACAAAACACATATTTTAATTTTCAATTAAGAATTTCCATCTCATTAACAAAACCATCCCAAGACATTTAAAACATTAATAACTAGTTATTCAATCACTAACTGGGAATTTTCCAAAACACAACAATTTTAACAATAATATTGTCATTCCCATCGAACCGTCACCTCACCACCCCAAAATCACAACAAAAAAAATCATCTCACCACCCAAAAATCCCAACCAAACAAACCATCACCTAAGCAACCCAAAAAGATATCCAAATAAACCATCACATTAATAAACTAAAATCATGAAGAAAAAATTAATCACCTCATATTCCTAAAAGGAAGTAAAAACCAATCATCACCTATTTTCCATAAAATCACATCGAAAAAACCATCCCCATACAACCCTAAAGAACATCCAACCAATCCATCACCTCACTTCCAAAAAATAACATCCATAAAAACCATCACCTCACTTACCCAAAATAAAATCTAAAAAAACCATCTGTATGACACATAAAAAAATGGTAAAACAAACCATTAAATAACCACCCCAAAATAACATCTAAATAAACCATTACCTCGTCACCCCAAAATCACAGACAAACAAATCATCACCTCACTGCCAAAAATGTAAAGAAAACACCATCACCTCAATGCCCCCAAAAAATGGTAAAAAAATCATCACCTTATTACCCAAAAATTGTAGAAAAAAACATCACCTCAACACCAAAAAAATAGAATTAAACAAACAACACATCATCCCACACCGCATTACAACTACACATTACCTCTTCATAGTTTTCTTCACACATAAAAACTCATCACGTATAATTTTAGAAATTTTAAAAATTAACATTACTCCATTTTCACTTTATTTAAGTGGTGTTATCCTAAAAGTCAAAAATCTAGGGGAAACATTTTCTTAACCAAATATAAGTGGTCATATCATTTGAATTATAGGGTGATATCACAAAAACTGCATAATAAGGGTTCAACAACACATATAAAACCATCCCAAAAAAATCCACTAACTACCTAAATTATTAAGTGGGGAATTCAACCAGTACAATCATAATATTAAAATAACATCAATGTAGAAAAAGAATAAAATCATTCCGCATTTCCCTTCAAATTCAATCAACCAATTAATTTATCTTGATTAGGCTATAAAAAACCATCAACCATAGATAAAAATAGTTAACCAATACTTTTTGATACAAAAAAGAGATAAATGAGGGATTCCCTGCCTCAAAGAAGCTTTTCAAACTCATTGTGAACCACTGAGAGAAGAAAATATGACTGAAAATGACAAAAAATGTGGGAAACTGCAAATAAACCAATACTACACACATGGTCATAAAAAACATCCCAAATGACACACCAACTAAAACTAAAACACCAATGTGGATCCCTATAAGAATAATTGAAGAAAAATAACCTAGAAGAAGAGAAGGGCTTGGCACTGACTGTTAGAGCACCACCATCGGAACCTGTAGATTTAAGTAGGAGGAAGGGGGTTGAAAAAAAATCCAGGATCTACCTATGGTAGCTAAAAATTAGAGTAAAAATCGATGACTGAATGAAGAGGGGTTTGGAAAAAATACTTCTTTTCAACTTGTAACATGTCACATTCTCTTCATAAATCCCATTCATGACCTGAATTCCATGTGGTTTCAGTTTCCACTAATATTCATGTCACCTCATCCAGATTTAATTATAGATCACTAATTACATTCGTGATTTGAATCTGTTTCATAGATTCCATAATCGATGCATAAAATCCCTAAAACATGTTGTATATAGAATCCACAAACCACCAATTCAAATCATGTTCCCCTTTTACATTGTGAATTTTTGGCTTCAGGACTTCTACACCTCCAACCACCATGAAACCTCCTTCAAAACACCTCCAACACCCAAAAATGACAAATTAATGGGATGAGAAGATATGGAACGTTCCAAAGAAAAAATGACTCTTGGAGTAGTGGGAATACTCCTCCCCCTTATCTGGATATGAAGATTTTGTTTCCTCTCTCTGAAACAAAGCTTTTTTTATGAGAATATCTATGATGGATTTCCTTTTACCTATTTTTGTGGGTTTACCTAACTATATTAATGTTATTTCTACCTTTATATTTTTTAGGTAATCATATTGGGTATTTATATACTCACCCCAATAAGGCCCTAGACCACACAGGTCATGTCTTGTGTAGATGTTAGTCAGGTTGCTGATGGCATTGGTGGACCGAGTGTAGGTGATACTTATTTTTACTCAGAGACTATGACTACATTTGGTTTTTAGTTCCAAAGATCATGTGCATGACTCTCTCCTTCATCATAAGTACTTTTTTTGGATTGTGATAATTTCAATTTTTGGTGTACATATTTCCCATCTTTTTGTACATGATTATTTTACTATACTCTAATTTTTTTCTAAAGGATTATTGTATTCATTTTATTACACTCTAAATGTTGCAACATTTAGTTTTATTCTAACATTTTTTATGGAGGTGTGTTCTAATGTATTGTTACAATATGATAAGGCTTCCTATCATTTGATATATTCCTACTCATCCCTAGTCACAAAAGCCCGGGCTATTAGTGGAGATATTATGGTGTCAATCTCAGCACACTACTAGCCTTGGAAGTGGAATGATTCTTTAGGTCATGATAGAGTAGTATTAGAGTAGTTATACCATAGGGATGGTTTTTGGAGATAGATATGTTGGGAGTATTATTTTTTAAAAATAGGAAAATTATGTTAAGGTTTCTTGATTTTGGATATGAAACCAAGTTACTAAGTGATTCCTAGAGACCAAAATATCGCTACACGAGGACTCTGAACACCTAATTGCGTAATTGGAATTCTAAGTTATATGATAATTAATGGTACATTTATCTTATAAAAACGGTTTTTTGACTATCATGTACTTATGGAGTCATCTCCCCATATTTTCTCATAGAACTATGTAACATCTTGTTTACTTTTAGGATGAATCCATGATAGTAGATAGATAGGATACATAGATAGGGTATGAAGATAACTAGTTGAGTGATGTGGCCTAAGTGTCGGGACTACTATGTGAGGTGTTTTCTCCATGTGAGAAAAGAGATGTTCCTCAACATAATCAGTGGCGCATGACCGTTCATCCAGACACTAAGGATTGTTTTCATCTGTATGTTGTGTAGATACTTATTACAATACGATTGGAATATAATTCACCATATATTAGAGTTTTTTTAGTTTATTATCACTCATTTTTATAAAAAATTGACCCTTAGGCGGTGTAAGATTAAATTTAGTTAGTGGATTGGGATTTTTTGGATATTTTGAACCCTAATTGACCATATGGTTTCACTTGTGACTAGTCTTATTCACATAGCAGTAGGAAAATAGAAGAGCCATGTCACCCAAAACCATGATGAGGGGATTCTTTTATGGTAGGAGTTTAAATTATTATTACATTATGATTAATACCCTTATACCTTAAGATATGTGTGTATTCAAGAGTGTATTTAGTTACTGTATGGTGAGATTATGGTTACCGACTATGATTTGAGGTTCACTGACCTTGTTCACTACTCTCTCATCATGGTGTAATATGGATATTTCCATTCAAAGAAGTTTGATCTGGGTCTCAATAGGGTCTTCCAATATAGTATGGTCTATTTATGCATACCAACTTATGTCAAGGTACTATAATAGGCCATAATTATAGAGTTCTTTATGGGAGAGGTGAATCAAGAAATCATATATGGTAGTGTAAAACATGGACTAGAGTATTCTACTAATGACGGAAGAAGTCAGATTTACAGATCTTGATGTAGGAGGTATACTCATGCATGGAATTAGACTCATAGATCCACAACTCAAGTATCACACTAGTGATCTAATAAGCATATAGATGGTTGATGCTATGATTGTGATAGATAAGGTCACATGGTTCATGATTTACCACCCTTATTCACTATAGATTGTTGTTAGATAGTAGAAGAACCACCATGACTGAGGATGTTTTCTAATATGGTATCTCCCGGTGGGGGATAGGTTATCTACTAATGAGACAGTGGTGAAATAAGAGATTGAAGAGCCCCATGAGGAGGAGCTATAGGAGGAGGATGACAGTATGACCTACTTCCACAACCACCCCAAGGTGGTCCTTGACATTCCGAAAGATCTAGAGGTAGAGGGTGTGGTCACTTAAAGGCTATGGAGGGATATGATCCGGATGAACATGACATGATTCAAGGTATAATCTATGTCTTCTCAACATAAGACATAGTTTCTATAGACATATATGTGGGCCTTTTCTTCTTTTTTGTATCCCCTGAATAAGATATATAGATTCCACTATAGTATGTATTACATTAGTTGTGGCTATAGGATCATATAGGGAGTAATTATTCTATTTAACACATCTAAAAATAGTGTGAGATGAATCTTAGTGAGGAGAGTTTCATAAAGGTCCTATTGGATATTGTAGTGAAAAAATATGTTTTCATTCAAGTTATACGATAAATCTATGTAATATGCACCCATGTAGTCTGTCACAACATGAGAGTTCGATTTATATGATAATATGGGATACATTTTTCCATTAATGGTGGGAAGGAACTATGGGAGGATCTAGTGTGGCTCAAGAGTGTGAAGCTATAAAAAATATCCATTATGTTTTCTAGCTCATCCTTTGGTGCATGAAATCTTTTTACATCTGGATTCCATCAATAGTGGATGATTATATAGATGTGTTCCTAGATGATATTCTGGGACTGCCTCTTCCTTGAGAGCATGATTTCTACAATGAATTTCACCACATGATTGGATCTATATATTATGTGGCATGTAAGATGAATAATGTTAAGCTCCAAAATATGAGGGTATAGTTGGATGACCTTTAGGTGAATGATTTTATAAGACCTCATACGCCCCTAGGAATTTACGATGTTGTTCTCAAAAAAGGTGGATGAGATATTGGGGATATGCATTGGTTAACAGGGTTTAAACTAGGTGATGATAAAAAATAAGTAACCATTATTAATTATTGATGACCTATTCCACCAACTAAATGTCATGATTTATTTCTTGATGATTGATCTATGGTTCAACTACCACCATTTATGAGTTTTCATGGAGAATATTTTTCAGACCACATTATGATATCACTATGTGCACTATAATTTCTATGTGATTCCCTTTGGTGTGACAAATTCCCTTACTATTTTCATGGAACTCATGAATTAAATATTTAATCTCTTATTATACTTATTTATGGTTGTATTTATTGATTAAATCCTCATTTACTCTATGTAATAGTAGAAGCACACTGATTATTTGAGGATGGTATTAGACTTACCTTAGGAGCATATAGTATATGACAAACCAGAGAAGTGTTAGTTCTGGGATAGAGTGGTTTACTTTCATTGTAATTTCAACTCATATCATGGTGTAGTAATAGACCTGGAAAAGATTGAGGATGTGATATCTTAAGAACCACACTAGATCATGTTATCGGTGTGGAGTTTTCTGGGTTTACCAGGGTACAATAAGAGGTTTGTGGTAGACATTTATAGGATTGTGGCTTCTTCGGAAGATTTGAGATGTAAATGAAGACCATTTGAATGTAAGAATTGATGTTAAAAATACTTCAAGAGGATGAGATAGATGTTGAAAAGTGATCCAATGATGAGACTACTAGATAATGGTGTTGATTATTTAGGGTTCTACAATTCCTATAGATCTAGGATTAATTGTATGTTGTTGGAGAGTCATTAAATTATTTCTTATGGGTTTAGGTAGATGATACACTAAGAGTATAAATATTAGAAACATGATTTAGTTTTATTAGTAGTACTATTTACCTTCAGGATGTGGAGGAATTATCTTTTGGGAAAGCAATTTATTATTTACCGTGACCACTAGAATCCCAAGTATAAATTTTCTTAGAGAGACCATAACATGAGATATAGATATTGTATAAATTTTTTAAATGAATATGTGTTAGAGATATTATATACCCTAAAAAATGGTAACATGGTGGTATATTTGTATAGATGGATATCGCAGTATCACATGGTGGAGGATGCATATAAGCAGTTGGACTATTTATAGCTTACCGTGGAAGAAGAGATATAGATAACTTATCATTAGTCGATGGAAGTGACTCCACATATTTTAAAACAAGTGAGAGAGAATCAATTAGGACACATCAATTAATATGTTCCATGAGGAAAAATATCTTTAGGAGATTAACCAGGGGTTTTTTTAATATACAAAACACAGAATCATTTTCTTGTTATGAATAGTCATTTTGATCGCATTGTGTGAAGAGGTTCTTAGGGAGTTTCACACCTCACCGTTGGTAGTAAATCCTGGGGTGGTGAAGATGTATCAGAACCATTGGTATTAGTTCATTGGGGACTTTATAAGGAATAGTTTTACTGGGTATGTTTCTTGATTTCTCACGTCACACTACTACGAAACTAGCATTTAACAACTATGGCATTTATAAGGCCAATAAGAAAACGATGATGAGTGGGATATTTATTAGTTCTACATAAATTTCTAATAAATTTAACTTCTTATCAATGTTTTTCTAGCTTTAATAAATGAAACCTTTATCATCATTTTTTATCACTGATAAATGATATCCTTTATCAACTCCTTATTTTTAGAACTAATAGAGGGAATCCTTTTGCAGGGATTTATTTATTGCAATGACATGTATTTGTTTCATTATCTCTTTTTAGCACTAATAAAGGTCCGAATAAATAAAATGAAATAATTAAATAAATTAAATATAAAAATTGAGTGTATTAAAAAAATATTAAAAATTTTATTAATTAAATAATTATTGATAAAAATGAATAAATGTATTATAAATTATTAAATATTAATCATTTTATTAATTAATTAATTATGATAATTAATGTTATTAAATTTTATATATTAAATATATATATATATATTAATATATATATATATATATGATTTATATATTAAAAATTATTTATGTTCTTTACATTAAATAGTCATATATTTATTGAATAATGGTTTATAATTAAAAATTAAAATGAATTAAAAATATTGACTAATTATATAGAACTAAACATATAATTGGATGTCGTTTGATATTTCAATTAAACATAGATAAAATATATGTAATATTTGTTTCATAAATACATAATTAATGCATTTTTATATACAATTCACACACATAAAACATATCCACTTTTTTAAAATTGTTAATGTTTACTTATTCATAATTTAATCAATTTCAACATTTTCAACATATATGCATGCACTTATAATTTGATATTCATTAATAATGTAAAATCTATATTTGTAAAAAATATTTATACATAAATTTATTTATAAATATACATTTACTATATTTATACAATTATATATTTATAATTATAAATAAATAAATATTTTTAAAAAAGTATTTATAAAATTATAAATGAATAAATATATATATTTAAATAATTTTTAAATTTATCATAAATTTTCGTTAATAATAACTATATTTACTATTTTTATATTTATATATATTTATTAAATATATTTGTATAATTATATAATTATATATAATGATATAAATCTTATTTATAAAAAATATTTCTACAATTATAAATAAATAATTATAAAATTATAATAAATATATTTGAAAATAAATATATTTAATATATATATATTTATATTTATTTATTAATAATATAAAAATATTTATAATTTTTTTAATTATAATTATAATTATATACTCTTTAACAATGCTTACGTAATAAGCATTGAAAGAAGCAATTTTATCAATGATAAGAAAAATGTTGATAAAACTATCATTTATGAGCACTATAAGTTTAGCACTGATATAGATTCGTTTTATCAGCACTTTTTTAGAACTGATAAATACTTACATTTATTAGTGTTAAAAATAATTGATATAGAGTTCTTTTATCAACACTTATGTAATAAGCACTAATAAATGTGTCCCGATCTAAATAAAATAACCTATCCATTTACGAACCCCTCATGATATCAGAAGCTTTCTATTGAAGCCACCCACTTAAAATATTCCTCTTTAATGAATCAAAGTTCCGATCACACCACTCGAATGCCACTAGTTTCTAGAATATCTCATATTACATTAGGTGTTCGATTGTAGTTAGGGTTTCCGAAGAGGGTCTCATATTTTCGTCAACCTAGAGATATAGTCCTTCTGATTTTCTATGTGTATTTTTCGTATCATTTTTTATTTACTATTCAATGATGTTTTTATTTGTAGTTTTGTGATTGTATAATAGAGAGTTCGGCCTTCTAATTTTTTCAATTTGTAATTTTTATTCAACTCTTGATCACTCCTGGAGAGTTTATTAATTCTGGATTTAATGGTGACACATAAAGTCACATAGTGTTTATATGGATGTTTTATTTTGTTTACTTTTCCCAAATTTATCTACCAAAGTTATAAATATCACTTGAATTATATGAATTCCATAATTCACCTATAAAATAATTCCCCTACATACAACCATTGGGAAATAAATATCCCATGAATTCCTTGAGTCTCCTATAAACTAATGAAACTTTCCACTCACTAATCATCGACATTTAATCATTGATCATTGTTAATGTAGAAAATTATTATCATCATTCATCTCTTGAACCACTAAATATTATTTCATCCACTTTGATAAACACTTTGAATAAATCTATAATTTTTTATGTAATGATTAGGATCAATTCCACATTTTTTAAATTAAATTTTCATTAATAATTATTCTAACCTTCAACTCCAAGCTCTTAGTTCTTGTTTCAATTAATGCATCACCATTTTTAATTTACCAAAATTATTCTTATATTAAATAATATGAAAATTATATGTTTTTTATGTAATTCTTATTCATGTAATCTATTAGTAAATACTAATTTTACATGAAGTTGGAGTACCTTGAATTTCCTTGGGATGGGTCGGTGTGGTGATATGACATCCCAAGATTCTTGATATGTTTTCAAATATTTTTATACCATTAATTTGAAATTTAATAATTCCATAGGTTTCTACATCACTTGTTTTGATATATATTTCTATCTTCTAGTTTATTGAATTAGTGTTTACTATTCTTGTTTATCATATTTGAGTGTCTTATTACTCCTTAATTACCTATATTATATTTTCATTTGTTTTTGGGATTTAAGAAATATTCTATGTGGAATAATTATTTTTTTTAATTCAATTACCCATTTTCATCAGCATATTGAAATTCTTGGAAATAATCAAATGTTGAGATTCCTTTATTATAATTGTCTATAACATTCACTTTTGATAATGCATATCTTATATTTATTTATTTATATGTTGTATAAAATTAATCTTTTATGAACCCAATAGGATGGGTATGAGCTGAAAATGGATGAATGATAACAAGTTTACAATAAAATATGAAGTTGGAGTTAAATATTTCATCATGTTTGTAAGAGATCATGAATAAGACACTTTTAAAATTCACTATTCGTGTTTTCATTGTTGTTATTCAAGAAAAATTAGTCTAGAAGAGTTTCAAGAATATTGATTTCTATTTGGCTTAACTGATCAAAGGTGCCTAAACATGGATTGTCAATGCATCACTCATAATGATAATAAAAAAAACTATGGATTCTCTGTGAACTTCACTAATGTTGGTTAAATACTAATTAACATAGAATCTGACTTGAACTTACTTCTCAACATACCCATGATGGTCTCATCCCCCACATATATAGAAAAAAACTAAATCGATTCTGGAACATAGATATTGTGGTGAGCATGTGTGGGATGAGAGAATAATGGGGATGCCAGGATGGAAGTTCATGTTAGATTCAATGCTAAGTGGTAGTTAACCAACAATAGTAAAGTGAACATAGAATCATTAGTTTTTTATTAACGTTTTGAGTGATTCACAACCAATCCTTGTTCTTGATCTACTGATCAATGGATATAAATAGACATCAATATCATTAATTGTATCACGGTATCTTGACAACCATATAGTCTTCTAAACTTTAATGAAGTGCACAGAGAATACATAGTTCGGTTATTATGTTATAGCTCTCAAAGAAACCATTTGGAAAGATGTAAAGGTAATGTTATAATATGGTTTATTTATTTTACTATAAAATTATATAATGAAATTTTGATTTAATTTTCATTATTCCTTTCAGAGGTCATTTAATTTATAATATTTAGTTCCATGTTTCAATCCATTATAGGAAGAGAAAGAACGTAGTCTCTGCTCAATAACATAGGTAATATTATTGTTTCCATAGTAAAATAATTTCCATAGATTTAATATATTGTCTTATATTTATATTTAATTTATTTCTTTTTAGTATTACTCCCACAATGAATTTTTTCTTATATAGGTGAATTATTTTGTTCGAGTTGGGGTGCTCTGTCCAACTATCATGTTTCTACTCCATAAAAACCATTTCAACACTATAGTGTTTCATTTATCACATTCTGTCAAGTTCTATCCAATTCCCTTATGGGAGGAGAACTGATGCAACCTTTTATCAATCACAGTGGTAATCTTGATGTTTTCACAGTGAAATCATTTTCTATGAAATTAATTTATTGTTTTATATTATGTTTAATTTATTAATTTTTAGTATTACTCACATAATAATTGTTTTTTTATACATGTTGATTATTTTTTTGAGTTGGGTTACTTTATCCAACCATCATGATTCTTCTCCCTCAAATCATTTTCACCACTACAGTGTTTCATTAATCACTTTCTTTCAACTTCCCTCCACTTAATTTACAGGAATAGAAACAACACTTCCTCTACTCAATTTCATAGGTAATCATGATGTTTTTATAGTAAAGTCACTATCCATAAAATTATTTTATTGTTAAATATTTATGTTTAATTTATTTATTTCTAGTATTAGTCACATAATAATTGTTTTCTTAAACAGTTGGATTATTTTTTTCAAGTTGGGGTGAAATGTCCAACATTCTTGCTTCTTTTCCCTAAAAACCTTTTCACCCTAATAGTGTTGCATTTATCACTTTAATTCGTGTTATCAAAAATGACTTTCCTAGAATAGAAATGACACTACCTATACTTAATTATGGATGCAATCTTGATATTTTCACAATAAAATCATTATCCATAAAATTAAAGTATTATTTCATATTTATGTTTAATTTATTTCTTTTGAGTATTACTCAAATATAAATTGTTTTCTTATACAGGTGAATTAATTTGTTAGATTTGGGGTGCCCTTTTGGAAGAGAAACAACACTGCCTTTGATTAATTACAGAGGTAATCTTGATGTTTTAATAGTAAAATCATTATCCGTATAAATAATTTATTATTTATTATGTAAGTTTAATTTATTTATTTTTAGTATTTCTCACATAATAATTGTTTTCTTATACATGTGAATTCTTTTGTTTGAGTTGATGTGTCTTGTTTGAAGATAATCAGGAAGTGATGGTATTTTGATAAAGAAATTAAATGGAAATCATGGAAACGTTATCAGTAGCGATTGTTTTGAGACTTTGGGATGTGTATGAATCATCCACACCTCAATCCAAACCACAATGTAACTGGTATTACTCCTTGTAATTCTTTTTATTTTAAATTTATATTAATTTTAATAAAAATACAATTTACTCAATGTTTCCATTATCGGTGTAAAATTAACATTTGACTTAAAATTTTTTTCACTCAGTTAAAATTCTGAAAACACCCTCGTATTTTATTAATAATTTATGGGATCGATTTAAAAATCATTTATGACATGTAGGAATTATTCTCATGTCAAAACCAATACACAATATGATCTGTATGATTCAAAGAGTGTGTTTTAAGTTTAAAATGAAATTTTCGTAAAAAATAAATGTTATATACTCAAAATCGAGTAAACACATTCATACTGATTTCATAATTTATGAAAAAAATCCATAAGTAATTTTGAACAGCTAGGAATTAGCCAAACCTCAATATGACTAACGGTGTGACCTGTTTGACTATAAGTGTGCCTTTATTTAAAATTGACTTAAATTTTAGTAAAAAAAACTGGCCTACTCAAAACTAAAAAAACACTTTTATATTGTTTTTATACATTAGCTGAATGACCCAATATTTATTTGAGACATGCATGAATCTTCAACACCTCAATCTGACACACGGTGTGACCGATATGACTCAAAGTGTATATTTTTATTTAAAATTGACATCTATTTTATTAAAAAGGCCAATTGACCAATTAAAAACAAATTAAACACATTTAAAATATTTAAATACATTAGAAAAATGATCAATAAGTAATTTATGATGTGTAGGAATCATTTCCACCTCAATTCGATACACAATGTGATTAGTATGAGTGAAAGTGCGTGTTTCAATTTCATGTTCATTCTATCTTTTATTTTAATAAATTATTTTTATTATGAACACCTTCTTGGTTCACTTATGGTTTTATATAAATTATTTTTCCCTTTTCTATTATAAAGGCGCTATAGTATTTTAACTACAACCGCTCAAAAAATGTTTTGCTGCTAAAATTTCTTAAATACTTTTCTTGTAAGTGGTCACTTCTAATTGACATCACTTACGATGAAACATTATTATTTTCCCTTATAAATGTCCATGTATATTTTATTTTCTTTCTTTCCTATACACTTTTATGATACACCATTTTTTTATTCTTTATGACATGATTGTGGTACCCAATTCATTCCATTGGTAACCCTAGTGATTATGTAAGATTGATTATGTATCATTCTTGATGTGGAAAACATATTCATGAAAAGTTATGATGGGTGCACCCATATAGTACTTCAATGCATTGGGTAAAGTTAAGCCTCATGAGATGTTATGTGTGATGGTCTTGGCGGTTACACTGGGCTTGTGTTACTATGTGAAATGATCTTGGCAGTTGTCCTTGACATATACTAAAGTCATGTTTTATGTTGCCTCTACATTACTATGATTCCATGTTTATATGATCCTTTGTTTATAGGTTATGATTATATATGTTCTATTCTTTTGTATCATTATGTCATGCCTTCTAACCCATGTACTAATGCCTTATTCTTAGGTATACTCCCTTACTGGGATTTTTAGCTCATCCCTTTGTTCATGTGTTCCCCATGGTACCCTATGTAGATGTATAAGCACAATGGACATTATGATCGCGCAAGGAATATTAAATAAATAAGTGTTTTTAGTCCCATGGTACATGTTTTATGTACCTTATCATCAAAGACAGTATACTTCATGATCATTGACTTGTAATCTAATTTATATTATTATTAATATCAATTAATGTCTTCTGTAAAAGGCTAGGGTCACTATAGTCAGCCCTATTCCTAGTAGCTGCTCTTTATGGTCAATGAGCACGGTCACCTGTGGATGCATGTCTGATAGATCAGGTTGAGAGGATTGTTCCTATTGTGTGATGTGCATCACCTACTATCTTCTCTCGGTAGCATGCACAACATGACCATTATAGTGGTTCACACATCCTAATCCTCTTCTTTGATGAAGTCGGTTAGATGTGCTCAGAGAATATATAGGTTACTCATCATAATCGAGAAGAACTTAGGGTTTCACTAACTCAATAGTATTCAATTATCCATACTTCTTATCATCATTATAGGGATCCAATAGTGATTGGATAACTCTGGTGTTGATTCCCAACTCTAGAGGCATGAAATAACTATGTGTGCATGATTTTTTCAACAATGATGGTTGAAACTTCTTTCTCATACACTTTCGGTGCCTACTCTTCTTAGACAATGAATCATGATATGTGGAAGAAGAATCATATTCCAAGAAAGGCATGGAAATATCCGGGCGATCGGGCCATCTTATTTGTTCATAGATGACTCTGTGGGAACGATAAAATACATTTCATGACAACAATTCATCATACATCCATGTACCGTGATTTGAAATATGTTTCCATTCATCATAACCTTCATTGTCTCTATCGAATTTGGTAGATATATGTGATACATTCGCTGGGACATCACTCAACATGACCACACCATTATCCACCAGGACCTAGATCCAATCAATGAACACATAGAATTTCTTGAAGGTATATCTGTAGAACCTATTCTAAGGGAAGTAGTCAGGACAATTAGTGATATCTGCATCCTAGGGTTTCTTTCATTTTGGAAACATCAAAATACCCTACTCCATGGCACTACAAAAATAACCTAGGACCTTGGACTCAATAGAGGAATATTTTCGGTTTATCTTATCTTAGAGGAGAATTATAGGAGCCTGACCCTAAAAAGGGGTTGGATCCTGAAGAGGTGATGGATCCTGATTCTCTCACCTATATGGTGGTAGTTAATGGGGGTAGTCGCTACATATTCGGTGTTGGGTAAGGTAGAGGTTGTTGAGGCTGCTTCCCTAGATGTGGCTGGTCTCAATAGGAATCTACCAAAAATCATTCTAACATCTTGGGAGCCTCTACATATAAAACAATGATAGTATCTACCCAATCAGCTCTTCATGTAAGAGCTAGGGGAGGAAATAGATGTACCTATATAGATTGTTGTAATGCTTCCTCTTGGAACTCCTCCTTATCATAGAAATTCTGAAATCCACTAGGTATGTTCCGGATGATGTGGTGGGGACTAGTTCAGTATTTCTGCTATCCACACATATTTTTAGAAAATTCTCCGGGTTTAGTGGCATGTAATGTGTATACATGAGGCTCTTCCACTGGGTGTTAAAGTATAAAATGTATATATCTGATAGTTTTTTGTAATGGAAGAGGCCGAAAATACTTATCTTGTGTATGGTGGAACTGAACTGGTATAAAAACTACATACATAGATCTTTACAACCAATTTTGGACTTGATTGGTAGCTGACTATACCCGATAAATGCAATCCCTTATAATTTCCATACAAAACATCAGAGCATGGAGGCCAATTATTACTCTGGGGTTCCAAACATAGGTCCACACTGTGAGATGTAGTGGGACATATGTTGTAGCACGTCACCCATCCCATTGAAAGGGGAAAAAGAAATATTATTAAAATATGAAGGTACTCACATATCATCCACCCATGCCAGGTATGACTTTACTTCATGTTGTATTTCCACCTATCACATATCTAGGGCATTGAGACATACAGTGAGGGCTGTAATCATATCATCCTGGTAGGGATTCCTTGTTTAAAAAGGATACCCAAACAGTAGAGCACTGTTTGGATCATCGTGTAGGACGGTAGGTCCAGTATCTCATGGAGTGGCTAGAGTTGTGTCTTGTGAAGCAACTAGATCTAGATCCTAAATAGGACTTCCACACTGCTCAAGCATATTATGTGACTCATACCACAATATTTTCCCAATAACTACCAATTATTCCATATTATGATGTATAGGTTCATTGTGATCAATCGAGGGAAGGTGATGATAAGGATTGGTGGCTTCCCAAACAACATCGGTAGAGAAGGAATAGGATCACCATAATCCTAGAGCCTCTCAACAATGAGATCAGAGATAATCCTATTCTAATATGGGACTTGCTAATATACTGTAATGATTGCAAGACTATCCACTATCTTCTATGTAATATCAGATGGACCGAAAGGATTGATCATTCCAACGTTCTCCTTACCTTTCTGGGTATATTGTTCAGTGGAAAATGATGAAGATAGTTCCTCAAGGATGATCACTTTCATTTATAGGTGAGTGAGAACACCTTTGTTATGATCCTATTTATACTGTGTTTCTATATGGTTCGGTTCTTCCCTTTCAAATCCTACATCCATTCCCCCTTCTTTAATGGACATATCTAGGTCAACCAAGTTGACTGTATCAATACCCATAGGAATGTCTTCAATATTGGTGAAGAAGTTAGGTTGATGCAGGATGTGGCTGAAGTGGAGCACATCATATTATCTCTAGTCCCTAATTTTGAAATGCAGGGATGCATCTATAATTATTCTACAGAGACCAGTGAATCATGGAATGCATATATGTTGGAGGGTATAAAAGTAGCCATATAAAATAGGGTGATGAGATTCTAGGATCATGACCAACACAACCATGTGACATTATTTATCAATGTCATCAAAATGATCCAATATTTCTAGATACACCAACTGATAGGTATGAAGAAGAAAAAATGTTGTACAAGATGTTTGTAAAAATCTCATTACCTCATCCTGGGTAAGGGATTATGAGATTTCAACGAAAAGTGTTGCATTTGGTGAAATGACTACTCACATATGATCAGAGGCTAGAGTATCCCTCATGATTCCTTTCTCAGAAGTTGGGTTTTGTCATGGTTGTACCATTCTTTTATTAGTACTAGCTAGGATACTAGTGGCGAAACTGACATGGATTAGTTTTGTGGTTGGATGGGAAATGGAGGAGTTGTTGTGAATGATGGATGATTTTCACACACCAGATCACCTCTCAATAGTGGCACCAACCGAATAATCTCATACCAATGGGATGATTCATTTTTTGCTACCGTATTTTTATGGGAAGATGTACTCACTAGTGGATCGGCAGGATACTTAATAGATATTAGACTCTATAATAAATCTCCATGATCTCAAGTGGCTTTAGAGAGGAAAAATGGTGATGATAAAGATGACTCTATCATGAACCCCTAGAAGGGAAAAAATATTCCTTCACTTTCATGTATCTACGGAGGGATTCTAACACCATGTGGATCTCATATTCTATAATTACAAACCTTATATAATGGGTTTCTACCCTAGACATTGATATACATGGATGGGGTTAGAGTTCCATTATTGAATCAAATTCTACCCCCAATCTAAGAGGCAAATGAGATTAACAAAAAACTGGGGGCATCTAAGAAATTTTCCATTGGAGATGGTTTCTCATTACACCATGGGATAGATCTTCAGGATAGGGAATTTTCTCAATATAGGGGGGAACTCTGTGTTGGTTATCATCAGAGTGGAGCGGACCTCCACTATGAGGACTTTATATTTGGTCAGTGGGAACATTGGGATGGCCTATATTCTGACCAAGGATGATGGTATAGGGGGACCTCTATACTAGTAAGACAAAGTGTGAGGAGGGCCTTTATACTAACCAAGGTGTGCATGGGGATGACCACCGTGTTGACTACTGCTAGATCGGGGAGGACCTCCACTTGTGATAGTGGAAACATGGGGAGTACCTCCCTGTTAGCTAATGGTGGTAGCATGGGGAGGTCCACCATAATGGGAAGCACTAGGGCAAGGAGGGCCCCCATATTTATTAAATCTAAAGAAGGGAGGACCACCACCTGAGCTAGGAATGGAGTGAGTAGGACCTTCCTGTAGATGATCTGTAATATGGGGAGGAACACTGTGCATAGAAGTATGAGTATGGGTAGGGAATCTGTATTGGAAGTTCAAAAGGTAGGGATTATATCCACTTAGATAAACATGAATTTGGGGAGGACCTCCATGTTGGATATGAGAGTGGGTAGGAACTCCGCTAAGGTTGATGTTGTTATGGGGAGGACCACTCTACTAGATCTTATTGTCATGGAATGGAGAATAATAGCTATTACAGAAACTAAAAATTTGGAGAGCCAAACCATCCTGGTTATGAGGGGGCTGAATTCCCTAACCTAATTGGGAAAAGATGGGTTCTTATTTTTCGGCAGGAGGGAGCTGGTGAAAAATTCCAGTGGTGGTAGGAGCCACTGGAGCTATTGAATATGATTCCTACAAAAAGGAATCCTAAAAATTTTCAACTGACATTGGTGTTGGGTGATGTGGGCCAAGGCTGATAGAGTAGGTGTAATGTCCACTTGTTCCTCGTCCAAGAATATCAGTCATTTATGGAACCGACAGGGCCATGTGGGAGCCCCCCTTGATGGATCTTCAGTATCCACCTCATCCAAGGTGACTCTATCATCCTCTACCTCCCCAAAATAAGGGATAGAGTCATTAGATCACTCCATAAAGGTACTCCCAAAGTAGAATGATGTTGGAGTTTGGAGTAGTGGTTTTTCCATGTGCATCCCTTAGGGGTGGCGGGTTGGTGTTGGTGAGGCATTTATGCATCTAGGTCTAGAAAATCCAAATCCGTCACGGGGATGACTCCTTCCTACACGTATCATGACATGATCATGTCCACCACCCTCCTATGAATGTTTTCTGAGGGTGATATGAGGCATGATCACCTAGTAGTTGTGGTCATGAGTGAATTATTGGCAGGGATGGAGTCATGAGGGATCACCACATTGATGTTCCTCATGCACCTATATCTGTAGGCATTGAGATGCTAGGTTCCAATAGCCTGGGTCCTATAAATTAGGAGAACTTAGCTATCAGTATAGATGCACTGAAAGAAATTTACAATGACCCATTGTCATCCAATATTCCATTGTTAGAGAGAGTGTGTCATGAGGTTTATTCCACAGACTGAAAGGCCCAATGTTTAGCTTCTCAAATATTTGGTACGTTCCAAATCGGGACCACTATTTTCTTAATGATCCCCAGAACCAGATTAAAGGATCTGGTGAACTAATAATATGTATATTTGATGACCCACACAACTAATCCTCATGTTTGTTGGAGAAAATATTTCACACTGGGTTCACTATTTCTATCTATTATTCTTTCTCCAGGGCTCGACCATTTAGTGCATTGCAGTGCAATTATAGGACTACATTATAGCCCAATTTATCTATTTAAAAATATGGGTGGCATTTACCTCTGTCATTGGAAATTTCTACTCCTTGATTGAAATGGGATAATGGGACATCAGTTCCTCATTCCATGGATTCCTCTTTAGAACTTATCACCTAATCCGGGTCTCCCTCATAGAGTTAATAATGATCATGAAGATCATTCTAAATTCCATATCTGTGTGGATTTTGATTAATTATGATAATATAGTCTTGACATTACAATAGGTTTTGACATGTCAATGACCATAAATCAGTATAGTATTCACATTTAACATAATTGATATGTCTGAATGATGGAACATTAATCACCTGAATTGTCACACATGAGAGGGATTCTCTTGGAGGCGTCTTTTGTGTGGAACCCAAGGAATAATGTTTTGATCACGAGGTATCTTATTATAAAGGAATATCTTCCAAGGCTTTCACCTAAAAAATACCATGTCAGTTATAAGGTAGTTTTATATGATAGGTCCCAAGTTTAACATAATATGGAGATGAAGTGATACTGATAGTGACACCCCATGGAGGTAGATTAGGGAGGTGTGTCCCTAGGTTGGTGTAATAGGATGGTTTACCAGTGGATGGATCATAACACCCTTTGAAGGTAGATCCATAGAGTGTTTTCCCATAAAGGGAATATGTGACAACATGAATGTTGATCAGAAAACTGTAGGTAGATCCTGGAGGTTCTCCCCTAGGAGGGGAACCAAAATGGTTTACTGATGGGTGGATTAAAATTCCCTTTGGAGGAAAATACATGGAGTGATTTATGTGAAGGGAATATGTCACGCCATGAAGGTTGATAAAGACACCCTTTTTAGGAGGATCGGTAAGGTGTGCCTCTAAGAAGTAACACTTGGGAGGTTGATTAGAACACTCTTTGGAGGTGGATCACATAAGATCACCCCTAGAAGAGTAGAACCAAGGTTTTCCATAGGTCAAGATGAAACCTAAAATAGGCATCCTACATACCCTCTTTATAATAGAGGTATCAAAACACTTGTAGTTTAAGAGGGCGTGATATAGGTCTTACCCTTGGTTAGCTACCCTTCGCATGAGGGTCCCTCTTGGATGGATGATATGGGTATTACAAATGGCTAGCTTCCCTAGTGTTGTAAGAAGAAACATTGGAATAGATGGGTCTTACATATGGTAAGTTCCCATTGGGGGTGGTATAATATCCCTAGGATGTGGCTAACTATATAAAATCTATATAAACATGGATGATGTGATGCTTGAATGGATTGAATGGATGTAATGTCAGGTTTGGACCTCAAGGATTCATCTTAAGTATCTTAAATAGTTGATAATAAAATAACAATTAGTTAGAATGGGATGGGGATTATACATAAAGAGGATTCCCATGGATAATGTAAATGTTTGGGGCTTACATGTGGTTAGCGGACTTAAGGGACCCAAAGGGGATTTGATATCTGGTTAAGGTCCTGATATTCTAAAGATATGGAAACCCAGATGAAAGACTAGGATTTGTATGGAAGGTGGGTGAATTCCATGGTAACTAATAAACTCTAATACCATGTGATATAAGCTTGGTGTTAGGATAAAATAGAAATTAGTAGACCCTATGGTCATGTCGTGAAAGATACACCAATGAGAGATATTGTGGGGCATATACATAAAATCTTCCTGATGAGGATCCTATTACATTTGAGGAGGATGTCATTCCATGTGAGTAGATATTATAGGTGGATGCATCCCATGGATATGAAGACTATTGGGAGAGGGATGGAAAGGTCCCCATTTCCCATCCCCTCTCTGGTCTTCTACTGGAGGAGGTTAAGTGGAGAAAGAGTGTTTCCTCCCACAACAAAGGATAAGAGCATACTCAATGAGGGATTCTTAGGAGGGAATAATTCCATGTGAGAAGTATCTCATTCCATTTCAGTAAGACTTATGCATAGAAGAATACCATAGAGATTAATCCCATAGGGATAGGGATGGAAAGGTTTCTGGGGCCCATACTATCTCAGGTGTTTGGCTGGAGGAGGTGAGGAGGAGCAAGAGTTATGCCTCCAGCCAGAAAATATAGGATCATAATCTAGGAGGGATTCCTTGGAGGATATCATTCTATGTGAGGGTGGTTAGTGTGAATAACATCCCATTCCACACATACATGGATGAGGATTCCACAATTTAATGTCTTGTGTTTAGGATGTGGTTACAATGCAGTTTTATGTCATGCAGCTCAAATGTATGGGACTCACCCCTCACCCCTTGAAATTATATAACCTTGGATCATGCACCTTCGGACTGGGAGCAACCTTATTAATGAAAATGTTTAATGTGGTAGAGGAGTGGTATATATTGGGGTCCATTTTATCAGCCCTATATTGAAAATAAATGGATATTAGTGTACCTATGCCTAAAATCAATAGGCATGGTAACACATGCGCTGAAGGAAGAGGGAACACATCATGAGGAATCATGAAATCACTACGCATAATCCTGGAGGTCTGTGTGGGAGATTTTCATGAAAGAAATGGGATTTTTACCCAACAAACTTCTCAAACATGGTGCTCTGGAGTAGAGGTGGGCCATAGAGCATCAAAATATAGCTTCTCAGAATATTGGAGACTTTTGTGATAGAGGTAGGTTTGAGAAAAATATTGGTTTTAATGTAAGACTAGAATTGTGTGTAAGAGGATACATATTCTTGAACCTAACGTAGAAATAATGAAATAAGGTTAGGTTTAAGCCATTATGGTCCCATGTAAAGGGGTACCACTAGGGGAAATGTCGTGATAGATTCAATAACTTGAGATTTCCATCTTGTGAGATGTCATAGAAGATGTTTCTTAAATGTATCATAGTTAAACCTCAACTTCTATATGATTACCTCAAAAATGGGGGATCCCTTAAATATATAGAAGAAATCATACATGGTGGTGTTCAATTGTTTTTCCTCAAAAAAATTCTTCCATGCATCCTCATATTTATCTACAACGAACGTGCACGTATTGTTTCGTTTTGCGTCATATTAGGCAAACAAGAGTCTAGAATTTCTCTTCTTGTTTTTCATGCTCCATACAAATTTCATGTGTTCTGTCCTTGTCTATTTAAGAAATTATTCATGGAAATCCCCAATATACATCATATTTGGCATGTAAGAGTATTTCCCATGTCTTGGGGATTTTTCATGTAGTGGGTAGATCTTATGCATGCTTGAATTATCTGTATTTATTACTCATGTGTAAGGGTTATTACGTAAATAATATTTAGCACAAAATAGTATTGAATGTGGATTTAAATCTTGGACACACAACTGGATACTTTCATGCGTCTTCCTCAGGACTATCAAAATGCATTTTTGAGTTATATGGTACCTTCGATTTAACCAAAGATAGAATGTTGTCCTTAATGTGAAATATATTTCAATAATATCACAAAATAAGAAAATAAAAATGAAAATGATAGTATAATGTTTGATAAAAAGGATCATGTTATTCGGATTCCATTTTTTGATAAATCTAGTAAATCATAAAAATATTAAAACTCAATAAACATAATTATAAATTCCAAAACTTCTAAAAATGGTGGATCTAAATAACATGAAGAATTATAAATTAAACAAGAATATTTAATGATTTCACAATAATTTTGGTTCAAAAATGTTATCCAAGTTTGAGGTTCAAAAAAATGAAGAAAGGAAAGTGTCATATCCTGCATAACAAGCTGCTTATAGAGGAAACTGTGCCATCTATAGATACTGTGGGCTCAATAATGGTTTTTTTCATATATAAATAATATTTTTGATTAATATTATATATTTCTATGAATGTGGGAGGTTCTTTATGTAGTACTTGAGGATATTTTATCCCACTCAAAGGAAATTAATCCATAAACAACTTAAAAAATCTAGACTAAATATTGAAAATAGATTCCAAAAATTAGAAGAAAACTATGATAAATGTGATAAGATAGGTCCCCATGACAATATATTCCTCACTATTATTTTATCACATCTTATAAAAAACATCACTACTCATAAACCTCCGTATTATAATGAAATATGAATGGAAAAAAGCTCTTATTGTGGGAGTTGCACATAAGGCTTCAAAAGTGGAATTTCCTTGAATATTTGATATTGAATGATCTTCATATATAACATGAGGCTTGAAGATATTTAACAATGTTTATTATTTAAAATAAGGATATGTTACCTTGGGTAATTATGGGTCACTTATGATAAATGGAGTTGGATCAACTATGATTGGTAAAGGAACGTTGGAGTCAAATAATAACATATTTGTTGACAGGATAAAATAACTGTTAAATTTTTATTAACTACGTGATAAAGGTAATGATGTGATTTTCTAGAGAAATTTTAATGTCCCAAAATTTTAAAATAAAGACTATATTCGATATCATATAAGATATGAAACACTGAACTAAAACGAACCCCTAAATATTATTATTTAAATATGACCACTGTAAACTAGCTATTAAATTAGCGGATATGATTAAGAATAAATGAATTATGAATTACATATAAATTTATGAATAAATATAAATTCTTTTATTAATTATTATGAAATAAGAATAGAATTTTTTATTAGAGCCATTTTATTATTCAAAATCACATTTTCTTCAAAAATGTGTTTTCTTTCATTTTTTTTGAGAAAATAACTATATATACGTTCTAAAAATATTAAAAAATAATATTTGATAAAAATTTTATAATTTTAGAAATAAAAATATTAAAATTATTTTTGAGTGATATATTGATATTTTTCTAAAAGGATATATATTTCAATTAATTGTGGTAAATACCAATTTTTTTAAAACTATCATTTTCATTTCATTGAAAAAATATCATTATGATTTTAATTTTATCATGAATTAACATAAGTATTCTTTAAATAAATATAATATAATTAACCCAATTTGGGTCATCAATATACCTGATTTTGATATAAATACATATTTGGGATTAAACACGCATCTGTCGAAATACTATTTTCATTGCGTTTTATGCATTTATATTAAAAGAAATTGATTATGCTAATAGAAATTCAATATTAAAAAATAATTCCAATATTTGGAATCAGGGGTTATAAATTTGGTAAATGTTTTCATTTTATTTTCTAAACATTATGAATAGAAATTTAGTAATTATGTTACAACAATAAAGGTTAAATTGAGTAATTAATGTTAAATATATATTGATAAGGACTAAAAAAAGACCATAACACTTGAATAAATTTTTTTAGATGATTGTATATCTTCATTAATAATAAAAATGTCGAATATATGATCTTTTATTTCCTTTTGGATATAATTATGGTTTTTATAGTATTTTTTGTAAGACAATGTAAAAAATGTGACAGTCTTATTTTTAATAAAAATAATATTTTTAACACGGGGATAAAAATTGGATATATTTGGTTATAAATATTAATCTGAAATATAAATAATTTGTCTTCATCATGATAATTTGTTTTTAGTTTTTAATGCAAATTCTTACATAACGCTGACACAATAATTATTCAATTGCTAGAAAAATAAATAAATGTTATTAAAAATATTAAAATTGGTATAATTTGAAAGAATTTGCGTGATAAATTAATATTATAGGTAAAAATATCATGATATATATGTATGTGTGTTTGAAAATATTGTATCCAAATTTCAATTGTTTTAATGATGTTATAAAATTCAATGTAAATGAATAGTTTTAAAATTGACATTATTGATATTTTATTAAAATAATGTTTTATTAAATGATAAAAAAATTTAAAAATACTATATTAGTCCAATTTATTATTATATGACTTAAAATATCATCAATTGTCTATTTATGGGTTTTTTTTTCAATTTATAGTAACCATAATGATCCTTGAATAGTAAACAACTTTTTTGTCACAGTAAGTGTGAAAAGGATTAATGGGGGATGAAAACAAAAAAATAAGGGTAAAAAAGTTAAAAACATTTGACATTTTAATTTTATGAGATTATTTTTACTCATAATAATATTAAATTATCATATTATAAATTTTGATTAATTTTCACATCAAAAATAATTTATGTTAATTGAATATTTTATGAATTTTTCAGAGTCCCCCTTCCCTCTCTAATAAAAGGGACCCTCTTTTTATAAATTTTTCACACCTAAATAATGATTTCTATTAGTGAATAACTACCCAAATAACTTCATTTTATACCTACCTAAATTATATTGGTCTTATTTTTAGAATAATACAAACCTTAAGGATATTAAGTTTCAAATCAAAGGAGGTTTTCCAAAGAATAGGTGTAGTTCTTAATCGTGCATTTCTGTTTTATTTCTTCTTCCACCTCCTTAAAATATTCTACAACCATGATGAGATTGTAACATAAGTGTCTTACATATAATTATATTTTATAATGTTAATTTAATAACCTATATCCATATACAACCTTATTCAAATTGTAAATGAATCTGTCGTTGTTGTTTATGGCGAACTACAGCCTCACAGACCAATGTAATTTATTTTCCATCGATGTATCTCACATATCGTTATAATGATGGGATTAATTTTTATATATGATATTAATGAAAAATATTTCATTCTCAAAAAAAATATATGATTTTATTTCTTACATTTCAATCCACTGAATAATTATAAAATCATTTGTTCATACGTGTGGACTAACACATCTACAAGTCGTTGTGATTCATTTTTCACCACCACATCACATGGATGATATATATAAGAATGTTTAAATAAATAAAATGGTATATATTATAAAATTATAATTATATAAAGATAAAATAATACTTTCTTTTGTTCTATAATGATCATTGAAAAATGGAAACGTTACTCATGCATATGTATAACCTACCATCTCGATGATTGTAACCTAGTTTATTTTTCTTAACAATCTTTCATTATTTGATTTAAAAGTATAACTTATGTTTAAATATGATAATTATATACTAATTATAATTATTTATATAATGGAATAATGACCCATTTGATCACGGAAAACACACTAAAGCTATTTTGAAATTACAGACTGAACATTCTTAAAATAAATGATTTGGACTTAACAGATAATATAATGAAATATTCCATCGTAATACATGATATTTTTTTACTAATAAAGTAATAAAACATAAAAAATTTCTTAAATAATTACATAAATTAAATAATTTTATTATATATTATTTAATGGATATACATAATAATTCTAGGTTTGGGGTAATGGATTTCATCTCAATTTACATTAATTGTTTTATATTTTGATGTTATGAAAATAATTTATTTTATATGGTATATAAACATCCAATTTAACATGTTATATCATTAATATTTAAAAAATCATTCAATTTTATGTTTCATTTTGAATTAATTTATCCAAGGGGTTTTTATTTGAAACTTACCAAGTGATAAATGGATTCTTAACTGATTTTCCTTTCATTGTGTTATATCTCTTCTTAATTGAATTTTTTATTCCATGATTATACAAGAATTCATATCTAAATTGATTTATTGTGTACCTAATTTTTTTGAGAAGTTATTTTTCAAAAAGTAATATATTCATTTATTAACTCTCAATTCAATGATTGGACATTTGTAAGGGTTATTCATATCAAATTCACTTTCCTTAGGACATATGTTTATAATATGAACCTACATTATTTTACACAGTCAATGTACTACACCCTTGAAAAATATATCATGAATATACTTATTTTAATGATATTTAAAGTTTAATTTGATGTTATTATTTAATGTGGTCTATGATTGAAGAGTTACCTATGTGGAAAATGATTTATGTTACAATCTCTTTTATTATCAGGATTGTTTATGTTCAAGGTTCCTTTGGTTGAAATAAAATGTTATTATTTTCATTAAATAAATTTATTTTTTATACTATAGTTATGAATATTTTTTACATGTATAGTTTCCTTTTAATACCTTATTGATTAAATAAACCTCACTAAAGTCGTTCATAAGTTCGATAGATCTTGTATCTATTTTAGATTGGAAAATGTACTCTTGCATATCCATGTTTCATAAAATGTTTTCCAATATGTTATTTTCTAAACATGAATGATTTAATTAAGTTATATCAAATGGATTTTAACTTTTTTATAATGTTCTAAAAAAGAAAATTTCTTAATGTTTTCCAAATGTCTCACTTTAGAATATATTTTACAAAATGTTTAGAAATAATGTTTATTTTTACCACTAATAACATGAATGGATTTCCATCCATCATGGCCATTATTTTATCTGAAGATTATAGTATAAGTTTATAAGGTTATTTTCAAAGAAAATAATTTACAAAAATAATTTATAAATTTATAATATTTAAAAGGTTTTTCCAAACTGAAATGTTAACTTCATAAAGAATTAGTTTAATGATATTTTAATGGGTTTTTTAGTCAACAACATCAATAAACCTTGATGATTCATATTCTTTCTTAGAGATATTTTATATTGATACTATCATAATTATTTATTTTTATGGATTTTTATTGTTTCAAATATATTTTCATGGAATCAATTCCTTTTCAATGCTATAATCATGTTATAAAAGGAATAATTGTTGTTTCTATGTGTTGTATAATAAAATGAAAGATCTATATACTTAATTAATGTTATAGTTCTTAGAAATTTTTTATTATGAATGGTGGTTTTTTATAAACTGAGGGTGGGTGAGCTCATTATAGCTCTCCAATGCATAGAGTAAAGGTATGGAGTTAACTGATCAGGTTTCTCTTAAGATATAATAAGAATATAATGTTATTATTATTCTAAGTATAATTGTGGTGGTTATTTCACGTTTAATTGTGATTGTTACTCTATGAGTGACCATAAAGGTTACTCAATATGTAATAGTGATATAAAAATGAAGATCCAAGATACATATATGATTTTTTTTTATTATTTTAATGGGATTTTACTGAAGTATTATAATATTTCATGGTATTTAAATGAGTTTATTTTTAAATAAAATTATTTGATATAGATTATGGGTGAAAAGTAATGGGAATTTAATGATACCCTTAAAAAATATTGACATCACATGGATCATGATTAATAATTACAATAACTCCATCCTTTTTAGAGCATTATTCCCTATTTCATTATTGATGATCTATTTATTGATGGTTATGGATTCCCATATGTTATGTTCAAGAACATGGATTATTTCATCCTACAATTATGAACATATTATTTTCACTAATGAAATTCAATTATTAATTTTTATGTTTACCCTTATTGAGAATTTTATATCACCCTTCTTATGTCTAATATTTCCCCAAGTTATTATGAATGTTGTTAAATTATTTGAGTCTAGAAAGTTTCCATATGTGATTAATTTTTTGGGAGATTTTGATGTCTTAATATAGAATATAAAAATCTATTTATAGTGGTAAATATAATTTGTTTAAGTTATGGTATTTATTTATTTAAGGGTTTTTTTAATTATCATAAATCATAAACATAAAAGTTCCCTGGGTATGTATGTGATCCAATATTTTCTTTTGATGTTGTGATGTTTTTTATGGAAATATTGGATCACATTTATCTATATCAAAACCAGACATGTATTGTTTATGTTTTTAGCACCATATTTTTGACTGTGTGTCTAAGGCCTTTATAGTATGTATCACAGTAGGGTTTAGAAAACATTAAATATAAGGATATTTTTAAGAGATGTCATTTAATGACATATGGATACCAGCATGGCTTTATGAGTTTAAGTATGCTCATATGTTCAATGTATTAGAAATCCCTTTTTAGTCTTTCAGGTATGGAATTTCAAAGATAATAATGATATTTTGGGATCCTCTTTATTTAGTTTTACGTTTATATAAATCTTAGGTTTAGTGTGATTTATTAATTGAAGATTCAGGGTTGAAATATACTTTTTAATAATATATTATCTTAATTTGGGTTTATGGTTATATAAGTTGTTTATGGAAAATTATTAGTATATTTTGGATATTATATTATTTGGTTGTATACATTTTTTTGGTATATGAATTTATGAGTGATAGATATTAACTCTATAGATATAAAATTAATCTTAGAAGAATGTGTGGTGAAATCAATCGAATTTTTTGGTTTCAAACATGGATTGAAATATTTTGAAATTTTTTATGATGGTTATTTATGTAAGGATTTATTTTTAACTTTGGATAATAATATTGAATTTTGGAGATTAATGTATTATTTCATCATATGAAGATTTATTCATTTTTGGAATTATCTTGCCTTGTTCTAATAATTTATGGCTTTGGTTAATTTATAAAGATAATATGAATAACTTATTATTTTTTAGGATGATGATATCTATTAGAAGTTTAATTGAGGGATCTAGGCATAGAAAATTCATTTTTAATATTCATAATTTAGGAAAAAATATGAGATTATGGTGTAAATTGATTAAATAATGAAATTATACATGTCAAATAAGTATATTTGATTATGTTATTAGTCTAAATGCTTTGGAATTCCTAAAATCTAGGAATAATATCTTAATTTCTTTATCATATTACATTATCTTCAAATCAATTGATGGTTTTTTTCATACCTCTATGGTTTATGGTGTTATTCTTGTTTAATTTCTCATGATCATTCACTTTCTTATGAGGAATGGTCTCTATCACTCTCCATCATTATTTATACATTATGATTTTATTTTATGTATATATTTTCACTTCATAATAATTTTTTTTTATTTGGAGACTTATTATGTGTTATCCTAGATAACCATCATACTTCCCTTTCTCTCATTTCAGGATGATGTTTAATCAACCCTTTTACAGTGGGGATTTCAAAAAAGGTACTTTAAAAAGTATACCGTTGATTACTGAGAGCATTCTCAAATTGGAAAGCTGAAATCTATTAAGGGGGAGTGGGAGAATGAAATAACACATGATTTTAAAAGAAATACTATGTTCAGTATCATATAAGATATATAACACCAAACATAAATGAACCCCAAATATATTATTTAAACATGACATTTGTAACCTATTAATTGAATTGGTAGTTATGATCAATAATAACTAAATTTTTAATTACATGTAATGGTAAAACACAATATAAATGTATTTATTAATTCTTAGGAAATAAGCACTCATTTTTTACAAAATCCATTTTATTGTCCAAAACAAATTTTCTTCAAAAATTGTTTTATCTATTTTTGTGAGAAAAAAATTAAAATTAATTTATTGGAATTTAAAAAAAATTATTTGGTAAAAACTATTTAATTTTCAAAATTAGAATATAAATATTATCTTTCAGTTAATTTTTTATATTTTCCTGAAAAGACTAATTTTTTAGTTAATAGTGGAAAAGGCCATTTAAAAAAACTATCATTTTCATTTAATTAAAAAATATCGTTCTATTTTGAATTTGATATCAAATTTATATATGTATTATTTAATTAGATATCATATAATTAACTTCATTTTAATAATCATTATACCAGATTTTGGTATACATGATTCATTGTGGTTGAAAATTCAATTTTCAAAAAACCATTTTCATTAGGATTTACAAATTTATATTAAAAGTTATTTTAAATTATTCTATAAGTAAAATATTGAAAAATTAATTCCATATTTAAATTCAGGGGGTTCAAATCATTTAAATACGTCTATAAGATCCCATATTTTTTGAGGTACAACCCTCTTTGAGTTTTGAATTAAATGTCTTTCATTGAGTTTTTATTTGTCTTTAAACCTTGTTGGATGAGTCTTATTCAGAGATTGAGAGTCCTTTTTAGATAAAATAACCTAAATTTAATTGATTTATGTATTTTTAATTAATAGAGTATGGTTATAAAAATGTTAAATGGGATTATGAGGGTTTTTTCTGGAGTTTGGAAGACTCCAATGTTGATTCAAGATTTTATTGGGATTAAATTTTTCGGTAGGGAATTTACATGTTGTTTAATTGTTATATGATGTGTAACTTATTCCAAAAACATTTAATGAATTGGTTCATTATGTGAAGTGGTAACCCATTGTGAACCTAATTCACATTATGTAAATGTCTCTCAAGGTGATAGGTTTTTCAGACTAACTATAATGTAAGGAATACAAATAGCGTAATATACATACACATAGTGTAATGGGATGGGTGGTTTTAAGGAATTTCAATGAATATGTTTTTCATTCATCCCTTGTATCGATTAATTTTCTCAATTCATATGAAAATTCTAAGAATTTTTAAAGACCTTTCCTCCACTCTTGACATCTCAATCACACATATGATCCTTAGTGAGTGTTTCATCTTCGGATTCCATTCTATTATTTCATTCCTTGTTGTGTGTCCCGATAGTCATTTAAATAGTGTCAAATATTATATATTTATATCTTCTAATAACTAATGTTTACTGGAAAGTAGGTTCGAACTCAAGGGATGTAAAATGTAGAGTTGGAGTGACCAATATTCATCAAAAACATTACCACTGTTAAAAAAAGTGGGATGAAAATATAATTTTTAATTTTCCTATTTTTTTTTTATTTTTATAAATAAAAAGAGAAGAACTTTTTTTGACTATGAATAGAATATTGAACTATATTAATGATGAAAAAAACATATAATAGGGGACTAAAATTTTAAGCAATAACTGAGAAACATCTAATCAAGGGAAAATCCCATGGAATAATACTCTACCGGTTGAAGAGTTATCATCTTCAATTTTTTACTAAATCTAAAACATCTAAGCATGATCAATTAGCCTCCCTCTCCATGAGATTAACCTTTCAGCTAAGTGAATATATAATTTCACCACCACAACAGGCACCCAACCATGATAGTAATTGGATTAAATATACTGAAATAAATCTCACAAATTTAATCATGTAGAAATAATTTTAAAGTTTAAAAAGGTAATCCTAGATATTTTTTTCCATAATATCATGGAGTTAAGAAATTAGGTTCATTAGGCGTGAAAACAATTTAAATTTTAAGAAGTAGATTCAACGTCACCAGTTGAATCTACATCCTTGTTTGAAGAAATAATTGAAGATGAGAAATTAAATAATGACAAAAATTTAATTCCAAAAAAAATAATTTCTACTCTAATATAATATTATTATATATATAGAAAAAAATTGATTACAATATATAAAATTAAGAGAAAATAGGGTAAGAATGAAATCCCACTTTTTCTTGCACACTCATGCTCTTGCTCTACCAGTGGTCCGTAATTATACTTAGACAGAACTCTACAAAGTGCTCGCAGTGTTAACAATGAGAAGATTAGAATGTGAATGATGATCGAATGAATGATTGGTCTTGAATCAGAAGCCTATTTCAGAGATTTAAAGTCATATTTCATCTAATGCTATGTCACCGCATGCCTGAACCGACATAGTTTGTCTTTTATAGTACAACCTCATTCATGAATTTTTGTTCTGATGCCCATGTCACTTTAGCTTATCCTTTATAATGAACTATGCTAATTAGTTGGAATGAATATGGATTTCATTCTCACTCTGGAATGTATCTGCAAATAGAAAATAGAGACAGGTAAAAACAGTTTGATGAAATGATAAGAGTTATTAAATATTGACATAGATGATTTATTTTTATTAGATTAATGTAAAATTTAAATTGTTTATAATTAGATACTATCAAATATTATTTTAATTTATTTTGATTATTTTAATTTATTTATAATTATAATTATTTATTGATAATAAAATTATTTAATTGCGATATTAATGTTAATATTTTAATGAATTTATAAAATATTATTTTTAAAGTTATTTTTTAACATTTGAAAGTTATTATATTATTAATTAAATTTTTTATTTATTTGATATTATTAATAATTTTTATTTTAACTAATAAGTTTATTATAATTTTTATGATTATATTAATATAAGTATTATAGTATTAAAATTATTATTCAAATTTATTTGATTAATGTGGTTATTTTGATAGTTATTTTTATTTAAAAATTATTATTATTAATATTTGAGTTTTTCATATATAATTTAGTTGATTATTTTTAAATTTTATTTTATTGTGATTTATTTATTATTTATGTTTTTGTTTATTATAATTATTTTTTTATTTTTTCAATAAATTTATTTATCTCGGCCCCAATCTTCTTCTCCAGAACACATTAGGGTGGGTTTGGTTCTTCACAAATCCAGGGAGGGAACGCCATTGTACTTCTCCTTCGGCGGCTACAGTTCTCACAAAGCGGTAAGTGTGAATCTCTATAGTGACATCTCTCGGAGGCTTCAGCTTCTTGCAGTGATGATGGAGGTAATCCTTGGCAAAGTCAGTCTCACCCAGAGGTGTGATGATTGTGGCTCATGTAATCATTGGCTATATTGGATAGAATATGAAGGACGAGATGTGAATCCATTGGTTAAAAAATGGGATGTCGGTAGTAGAATCAGTGACTAATTGAGTCACCGACCAGAAGGAACAAAAAGACCCCAGGGGAGTATTGGTGACTTAAAATTAATCTTCAACCTTAAAGATGAATCAATTAACAAATAAAAATAATTAAATCAATTAAAATTAAATGAAAATTGAAATTAAAAAATTAATTAAATTAAATAATCTTAAACTAAACATTTATCAAATTAATTTTAAATAGAAAAATAAAATTAAAAACTAACAAACTAACTTAAACTATTAATAAGTGCAATTAACCAAAATTAATACTAGATTATTAAAATGATTTAAAACAATAAATTAAAATCATTTATGTTTATTAAATTGAATCAAATTAAATAAAGGATGTGTCATGGGTTGTATGTCAGTAAGTCGCAGTGACAGTTAGTCAAAGGGAGTAGTATCCATGATTCATTGAGTAACCATTGAAACAAATGTAGGATAGTGGATCCAAAAAATAACAAAGTACAAAATGTGTCACCATTGCGCTACAACAGTGACTCATTTAACTGACAGTGACAATGATTGGGTGACACATCTACAAAACTGAAAATAATTATCAGTTAAGGACATAACATTAATGAAAATATAAATAAAATAAAAACTAGTTAACTAAATTAATTTAATGGAACTAAATTAAACATTAATTTAAAACAATAGTTAAATTTAATTGAAGTCAATAATATCCAAAGCAAATGATTATTAAAAATATATTTAATTAATTAACTTGTTATTGGATTATTAAATTAATTTAAGACATAAAACTAAAATGATATAATTAATGAATTAAGATTAATTACATAAATTTATAATTAATGTGAATTTATATTAGAAATACAAAAACCAAAGATAAAAACATATCTTAAGGATTAAGTTATTAGAATGAGAACAAATTTATTAATTTATTAATTGGGAAATTACAAAAAACGATAATAACATGTATAATAAAAATATAAAGGGTACATATAAAGATCCAAAAAATTAATAAATAGAAAAATAATATATTTTAAGAATAAAAATACAAAATTATTTATAAAAAATGATAAAATAATAAATTTAATAATAAAATCAAAAAAGTAAAATTTATTAGTAAAAGGTGATAAATTATTTAAATAGATTATTAAAAATTTAATAAAAGATGTGTGAATCTATAGAATTTAGAGCCACATAAAATTCTTCCACACATAGCATTGATTGTTCTCAATCAATTTCATGCTTAATTGACTTTTTAAATGAAGTCATTTATTTTTATTGATCAATTCCAAATAAAGCATGTAAATAAATTTTAAAAAATAATACATGAAGCTATAAGTATGGTTTTTTAAATTTAATGTTCAAAATAAGTCATTTACAATTTTAAATACTTACTGTATGATCAAAAAAGAAAAGAATCATCCACTTTTGAATATTTCATGCCACATATATGAGTCTACCTACTAGCATAATTCAATTTTAATCAATGTTCTAAGTTCAGGAGTTGTAAAAGGTTAAAATTAAATGAAATTAAAAACTTATCCAAGGGAACTTTGTACATTTAATTACAACTAGGTTCCAAAAAAGAAAAAAATTATTATTATTTTTTGAATCACCTTATTGGTACAAAATAAATGGTTCCATAAAAATCTATTGTCCCCTCGTTCATCTGGAGTTCATTATTCCTCTCACTTTAATGAACTCAGTTTTGTCACTAGAAACTTTGTTTTATTTTTCCCAGCCATTTTCATTATGAAAACCATAGTGCTTAGATCTTATTCAAATGAAATTAGTTAGTAGAAATTCAAAAAATTCCTATTGTCTCATATTTTCACCATGGGTTTCCAAATTCTCATTTACTCTGGTTTTAAAAGATCAATAAGAAAACGATTTATATTAGCTCACTAAGGTGATTATAATCTTAATAATAAAAAAGTGTGTCCCTAGGAAAAGGTTCAAACTTCCAGTACTTAAGGTTATGATCTCAATTCCACATAAAAGTATCCTATATCACCCTCAAATATTGTTCTTAAAACCAATATTCATAAAAGCATTAAACAAAATCAATCAGAAATCATTCATCCTTACAAGTTTCAAATTCACAGAAACTAAAGTAAAAATATTGTATTATCCATATGAAAGACTCATTTAAGTACGGTAAAGAGCCTAAAGAATATAAAACTGTTATAGAATTTTAGAAAAATAACCATTTTTTAACAAAACGTTAAAAGAGATGTGAGAATTTACGGGCTTCCATTAAGGGACGACTTAGCTTAATCATGAATTAACCCCTTCCCCCACAATTAAAATCCAAATTTGTCCCAATGTTGAATTCAAAGGGGTAGAAGACAATAATTAGACAATTAAGGCTCACAATGGAATTCAAATTCAGCATATTATAGACATGTTTAAGGATCTCAGTGAAATTTAGACATATTTTTTTCCACAAAAATATTTGACAATAGGTTTACAAGAATTTTCATTATAGTCAGTGAAATGATATTTCTATTAAACTCAAAAATTAGCATGTAAACCATTGAAAAAATTAAATAGGTTGTAGCATGTTATAAATTTTGATTCAAATTTATTTACAATAGAGTAGAAAAATTAACATGAAACACCCAAAAATTTAAAACACATTCAGTTAAAAATATACAGCCAGCCTGCATGCACCCCCACACATAGTTTCTACAAGTGAAGGAATTTAAAAGTAGCAAAACAAAAATTACAGTTTCAATTTCATAAAGTAGATAAATTTTTAGCAGACTAACACATGAAAAAAAATTATTCTACCAATAAAAAATTATACAAAACAATTTTCAGTTGCACAGAACATGCATCATAATTTTAAAAAATAAAGATAACCACTAGAATTTTTCTCAGCAATAACAAACTGACACACTGTTAATGCCACATCAGCGAGTCACCTTTGTGCTGACCCACTAACAGTAATGTAATAGAGACTCATGTTTAATAGTGACTCAAGTGGAACAGTGAGTCGATAATGATTTTTTAAAAAAAAATTATGTGGATCAAAAAAATAAAAGAATAAATAAAAATTAATTACTTCCCTGTATCAATAAATCTTTCTCATGTAACATTTTCTTATTTGAGAAATGAGGGAATTCTTTTCCTTATTAACACCAACAACAACATGATTCTTACTCTGAAAATAAAAACTATGAAGACCAAGACAGATCCAGTAGAAACCAAGAGCACAAATAACAACCATAGTAGAGATTCGTTCAATGTTAAAAAAATAAAAATAAAAAAAATAAAACCAAAAGATAAACCATGGGTTGGCTCCCATTAAGCACAAATTTTTAGATCTTTAGTTAAAATTTATTGAAATTTCGTTTCTAGTATAGTGAAGAAATCCAAACCCATTAGTGATCCGTTAAAATAGAGCTTGAACCTCTCCCATTAACCAACATGGATTTGTTTTAATCTCCTACAGTCTCAAAAAATGACACTATTAAGAACTCTATCAACATTAAAAGATCCAAATAAATTTTATTTCAATTATCTAGGAAAGAGAACAAGTCTTCAATTAAAGAGAATGACTTTCTGTCTAAGTTTAAACACTATGTTATGTATGAAAATATCATGAAATATTTTATACTTCTATTTTTATATCTAGTAATTTTCAAAATCTCTATCATTATCACATTAACAAACTCAATAAAATAAATCATTTATCTATAGAACACTTCAATCAAAATTTAAGGCCTTAAATACCCAATATGACTTGTGCTGAAACTCTATAAGAAAATGACAACATTTTACAAATAAAAACCTATATAGAGACATACCAATTAGTGTCTTAAAAGATGTTTTATATTCCCCAAAAGATTCATCAAATTTAGAGATAAGTCCTTTCTAGAGTTAGAGATGGATTTTCATAGAATTTTTTTCAACTCCCCATTTCATATCAAAACCTTTCCACTAGAATGTTGATGGTAAGAAGTACTAGTTTTATCGGTGTATCCATATTTTTCAATTAAACCCTTAAAATTTTAATTTTTAAAGCGTGTTACATTTTCAATTATAAAGGCTTTTGGTACTCCAAATATTGATAAGTTAATCTTTTTAATAATCATTATTACACTGTTTTCTTGATTGTTAGGAATAAATACTACCTCAACCCACTTAGACACATAATATAGAGACACTAAAATGTATTCATTACTATGAGATGATGGAAATGGACCCATCAAATCTAAACCCCAAACATCAAAAATTTCAACATCCAAAATACCATTTTGAGGTATCTTCTACTTTTTCCCAACATTTCCCAGCCTCTGGAATCTTGTACAAACTATAAAAAAGCACCTAATATTCTTCAATAGGGGGGGGGAATAAAAACCATCTTGAAATAAATTTTGAGCTATCTTCTCACCACCAAGATATCCTCCCAAGGCAAGGAATGAAAAATTTCCAGAATTAGCATCATTTCTTCCTCTGGTACCCACCTTCTAGGTGTACCATCTGCACACCTCTTAAATAGAAAATTATCATCCCCTAGGTTTTACTTATTTTCTAAAATAAATTTCTTCCTTTGAATTTGAACATTTTATTTATTATTTCAAAAGATATCCACCTTAAGAAAAAGTGTAAACCCCATCCATCATGTGGGAATCCAATGATTCAATATGGTTTAACAAAATTATAAATTCAAAATCACCATTTAACCCAAGGAGGCCTCGATCCAAGAATCACCGCATCACACAGAGTGTTGCACTATAATCCACCATCATCACCAAGGAATTATATCATCATCACTGATATCAACACCTCACAGACCGCCAGAGCCAATGACCAAAGTAAACAAAAACAAAATCCATCTTGGCCACTATTGAAAACAAACAACATACCATAAAAACATCAATGCCACAAAAGGTTTGATGTTGAACCACAAACTGTCGCACCACAAACCATTGAACCATAAACCATCATGAATATTAATCCCTTCGGGGAGCCATGGTCAGAGTTGAGTCCCCCATAAGAGAAAAACTCCTAAAATGTTGTCGACTGATCAAAAATCACATCCCAAAACACCTTGACTACCACCGTTCAAATTTGACTTGGAGATGATTAGAGGAAACTAGGAGCCATAGAAGAGTTCCGAAGAGACCAAATCCACAACATAGTGATGCAGGTACCACCATGACCACCAAACCCTGACGATAGAGCCACCACTAAGAAAATAACACTAGGAGACCAACATCGTCACCATACAGGAACTCCTAGTAATTACAACAAGCCAGTCAAGACCAAACAAGAACCAAATAAATAGACAAAAGGTAAAACATAAAAATGGATCTGGTAATAAAGAAACAAAAAACATAAAGAAACTAAGGAGATGAACCAAAAAAAATAGAATGAAAATGAGTCTTAAAAAACAGACCAAAAACCAAGTGAAACATAGAATAATCGAAATCATCTAGCTAGAGGAAGAGACTCTCCAGATGCCACCACCATGAATCCCAAGACGTCGGATTTTCATTGAGTTTAATCGAGATGAGGTCTATTAACAATGGTTCTGGAATCAAGAGAGGAGTATCATCAGATGAGGTCCAGGAGAAAAACCAGGGGATGAGAAAGTGGGAATAAGAAATAAGGCCAAATAAGAGGGGAAATGAAATGAAGGGGGGAGATTCATCAAAACAGGAGACACACTCAAATATAAATAGTTCCGAGGAGGAAGCATGAATGAGGGACTAGTAGAGCCCCAAAATAATTGAGATAAAGGAGAAGGGATCACCTCAAATTTCAAGTGTGAGGAGATAAACCCTTAACGAGATATTGTCACGAGAGTACCTGGAGAAAACTGCGCTATAAAATGTGTGTTTCTAACACCAACACCTAGTGGGGGGGAAACCATGCCCAAGTGCATGACACATTCCCAAGTTAAGTAATGGATTTGAATTTCCCTGTGCATAATACACACATTGTCCCAGGAAATTGGCATAGTCTGTAAACCAAGCACACTTCCTTATTCAAACAATGAGTAAATTTTCATCAGGAAAGGAAGAGTTAATATCCCATGGATCTTCACAATGAGTATGAGGAATCCAAGAAAGGAGACCTGGAACTAATTTTTCAGCTCCCTAGTTATCACTAATTTCCATATCAAACTATTGAAACAACATAATCAATTTAATAAGCCTATGTTTTGATTCATTATTATACTTCAAGTATTTCAGGGCAGAATGATCAATAAAAATGAAGAATTTTGATCCTAAAAGATACAATATAAACTTCTATAAAGAAAATACCACAACCAATGATTCCTTTTTAGTTGTGGTGTAATTCCTTTTAGCCTAATCTAGCAGACTACAAGTATAATATATCACATGAAATTTTTTATCTCTACTCTATCTTCAGATAACACCTACAACCATATCACTGGCATCACACATTAACTTAAAAGGAAATTTCTTATCAGGTGTAGTGATGATTGGTGATTATGTGAGTTTATACTTTAATATATTAAATGTTTTTGGATAGTTTTCTTAAAATTTAAAGGGGTCATCTCTAATAAGAAGAAAAAAAATGGATTAGTGTTTTTTATATATATATTTTAAAACCCTTCGGTAGAAACTAACATGTTATAAGATACTTATAACACCATTAACATTTTCAGGAGGTTGAATTTTTTGAATTATGACTAGCTTTGTAGTAACAACCTCCAATCCCCAATTGGACACTTTATATCGTAACAAAATCCCCTCAGTGAACATAAATTTACATTTTCACAGTTGAGAACTTGGTTGGTCTCTAAACAGATACCGTACACTAATTCCAGATTTTTCAAGAACATATCAAAAGTGCTACCCACAATAGAGAAATGGACCCTGAAAACCTCTATTATCTTATCAATTATATTAGAAAAAAGAGTCATCATGATTATTTTAAAGATACTAAGGGCTCCAAACAATCCAAAAGGCATATGATGGTATGAAAATATCTCAAAGGGATATGTAAATGTAGTTTTCTCTTGATCCTATGGTGCTACAAGAATCTGGATTTAACTAGAATACCAATATAGGAAATAGAAAAATTCATTCCTAGTAAGCCTCTCAATAATTTGATAATGGAATGGAATTTTAAATGGCCCTTCATAGTGGTTGAATTGTGCTTCATAAGGTCTATACAAACTCTCCACTTTTTGGCTATACTAACATGAATTTCTTCATGTTTTTAATTATTACAAGAGTGAAACCTCCCTTCCTATGGACTTGATTCACACTCAAATTTACCCAAAAGAAGAAGGTAGGACGGTCCTTGTAGTCTATCTTGGGTTGTCGAATCCTCAGAGACCTAAGAAGTACCTACAAATAGGTACATTCTAGGGATTGTTTTTGGATATGAAGTGGCCAAAATGGGTTGATTTACGATGGTTTCAATGAATCACTAACATATTTAAGTTAATTCAAATTATGGTAATGAGTTGATCCTAGGTTATCGCCCGGTGTGGATAGGATGAATTCCTTTTTTAATGATTTCAATTTCTTATATTTGAGATGAGTTCATTTAAGAAGATCAAACAAAATCATCACTAACTAGTTTAATGTCTAAACACCCTAATACTAATCACATATACACTTTATGGATAAAATTTTTGAGCAATCTAAGGTAAAGGTTCATATTAGCATTTGAAATGTGTGACCTTAAATTCAATAAGGATTAAGAGGTTTTAAAATCATCCAATAAAAATCTCATTTAGAAGAAGTGATTAGCCATTAATGGAGCAAGAAATAACATCCAATTCAGCCCCTTGCTACTCCCTCGGATCAACCCATAAAACATTTCACCCTCCATTGATGACATGACTTCAACAGAAGCAGGAGGTTGACTTATGAAGGTGGAATTGAAGAAGTAAAAACAATAACAAAATCGATCACTCCACTGTTGTGTGATAAATATCACAAAGTATTGTGTGAATAAATTCACACCATGAAACAAAGGTATCAACATGATATGTAATAGAACAGAATAAGAGTAAAGGAAGAACTTTTATTAAGAAACTAAGGTTAATTAAACAACTTACATTAGAAATAAATGTGATTACAACCCCAAAGAGGCAGCATAACACAACAATGAAACCAAGAACCAAAGATGAAAAAGTCCTCTATCTCCACTACCTTAAATAGAAATTTTTGGAGTCTTCGGTCGAGCCTACAATAGTACAAAGCATACCACTTGATTATGGTAGGCCTAGGGTGGTGGAAAGCTTGTGGAACTTGGACTTTTCGACTCTTGACCCGAGGTGGAAGCCAGCTTGAATCCACCAAAAAGACGTGCTTGTAAGACCTTCTTGATGGCAGAATTATAGTGAACCATATAAGAGGAAAATGGATCCCCAGATGTCTCATAAGAGTCTGTACAATTTGGGCCCATTTGGATTTTTGGATTCCGAGATATGATTAGATTGGTAGGATGTTTTATAAGCAGTAGAATCTGGCCCAGAATTTTATCTCCAAATTGGGCCACCTTAAACACAACCATGGAGGCCTAATTAGCACTGGATCTTACAGAATTATTTGTTCCTAAGAATGTATTATAGCATCCCACGAAATGTGGGATTCATTGGGCATGTATGTTGGGCCCCACATTCTTATCAGTGGGCTGGTGTCCAATCTGACATCTCCAGAATTGTTTGCATGAAATCAATTTTGGTGGTCTTCCAATGTGGATCTTACAACAATCAATAAATATGAAATGATACCAATATAATTAGAAACCTGAAAATTAAATATGAAATTAAAATCAAGAATATTGGTTATTTTAAATTATGCTCAAAAATGTACCACATAATAGTGCATTTTAAGAAGGAATTGAAATCATAATGTGAAATGTTGTTCAAAGTGTAAAATGCACTAAAATGTTGTTTATGAATAATAAATCACATTAATATAATATAAATTAACAATTAATATTATCCTCATTTAGTGTCTAATCACACCCCAACATGATTTTTTCTAGTCTCGAGCAAAATATATCTCAATAGTTTGAATTCCCTTTTCCAAAAACATTTTAATACACAATGATCACCAAAAACCTTTAAACAAAAAAAATCATGAAACCCATAAATTTTTTTTAATACATGATATTTTCATAAGAATATCCCAATAACAAGATAATTCCTTTGGTCAAATTCATCGCCATATTTCGTCCAATATCAATTAAGAGTGATGATGTGTTGTGCAACGCAATAGACATGGGGTTCATCAATATTCATGAAGGAAATGATAGAATTACTAGGTGGAATCAAATTGCAATATTAATATGAGTATTCATAAAAAATTATTGTGTTTTTTTTCTTTTTTTGCAATTTTTCCATAGTAATAGAAATTTCACTCAAAAGAGTAAACCCCTGTAGCGAGACTTTCCTGATGACTCCTAAGCTGAAAGACCTTAGGGAACCAACTGAATCCCACATAACTGGGCATCATCTCGAGATAACTCAGTCAAAAAAAAATTAAAATTATCAACAATAGAGATAAAATTACTAACTCTGGTCTAGACAACTATAAATTCATGATCCCCAAGTGCCAAAATCCACGCATTTGGTCATTTTATTGCTCTATGCTCAAATTTATTGTTTTTTTATTGAATACTCGTATTAAAACTAAAATGATCACCAAACCTATGATATTTATTTGGGGGACCCCATGAACCCAAACTAATACCCCACTATCCAATGGACTTGCATTGTGATCTATTTTTTGGATGAAAATATAAACGAAGAAATATCACATTGGACAACAACACTTTCCAAAATATATTCTCATGAAATTATAAAAGGATTAAAATCTGAATCCGGGCATGATAAATTATTTGATATTCAGTTTCAAAGTGTGCAATGTTTATTACCATGTTCAAGGTTAATGAAATATTTTCTTCTATTGTGGGACACTTTTATTTAAATCCTTCATTTTTTTGACACTAAAATATTTTTTATTTTATCTCCCCCCAACTTAAAATAACATTGTCCCCAGTGTTTAAAGAAAAGAAAATTTAGAAAGGGGTAGAGGTAGAGAATGATAATTAAAAAAGGAAATAGAAAATGAGGATCATGGAATGAAGTCACCTAGTGGTTGTAGTTGAAATTCTTGCTGCTCCCTTTTAATCCCTTGTTCTCGATGTCACTCTGAGAATTCCCTAGTGGAGAAAAAAAAGAAAAGAAAAAGAATAAAACAAAAAGATCAATATATATATATATTTATATAATAAAGGTATTAAAATATATGTATATATAATAAAATTATAGAATAAGAAAGCACAAAAAGCCGTAGGTTAGTGGTAATCACGCGCCCTTGTCTACCTTCGGTCCCGGGTTCGAGTTCCCGTGGCTTCCCCAGTTGTGAGAGGGTTTTCCCCACGACCTACTATGTGGCCTTCTTTTTATTATTATTATATTATTATTATTATTTATTTTTATTTTTATTTAAACCTAAAAACACATAAACTAAAAAAAATAAACTGATGATACATTGTCTTCTTTTTAAATTTCTGGGTAAGGTACTACTCAAGGATCACACCATGTGACACAGATGAATATGGAACTCCCCTTTCATACCCATCCAAATTCATAATAGAAGAACATGTCAATAGTCTAGTTTTTTATTTTTAAATATCAAAATGATTCATTAATCCTATTTAAAATATAAAGTTTATTAAAATAATAAAATGATCGGAAACTTGAAAACCATGGGTTGCCTCCCATGAATCTATTTTTTTAACGTTGTTAGCTTGATTTAGACCCCTAATTGATTAATTATTTTTGTCATCTAAGGTAGGTTCACACAATTATTCATCAACTTCATGTTTTTGGAATGGTTCTATGAATGGTTTGACTCTATGACCGTTAACTTTAAAGGATTGAGCATTGGTGGGATCTTGAATTTCTACAGCCCCATGGGGGTACACCTTATGCACTATGTATGGAACTGACAATCTAGACCTCAATTTTCCCTGTTGTAAATGAAGTTCAGAACTATAAAAATGAATAGTTTTACCCAATACAATGTGTTTGGTTTTATGATTTCGAGATTCGTAGGCTTGTACTTTAGATTTATTAATCCTTGAATTTTCATAATCCTCCATCCTATGTTCCCTATGTTCATTGAGATCTAATTTCCTTTCTGTTTCGTCCAATGAGGGGTCATAATTCATTTTCTTAATTTCCCAAAAGGCCTTATGATCAATATCCAATAGAAAATGCAATGCTTTACCATAAACCAACCTATATGGGGACATTACTAAAATGGTTTTATATGCAGTTCGATAGGCCCAAAGAGCATCCAATAGTTTCTCGGACCAATCATTCCTAGACGGATTGATAGTTTTTCAAGAATATTCTTAATCTCCATATTTGATAACTCAGCTTGACCATTGGTTTGAAGATGGTATGTAGTGGAAAATTTATGAGAAATCCCATACTTAGAGATGAGTAAAGAGAATGGACAGTTGCAGAAATGGTTTCCTCGATCACTGATTATAGCCCCAGGAATTCCAAATCGGGAAAATATATTCTCTTTCAGAAATTGGATCACAACATGATGGTCATTAGACTTGGTGGGGATGGCTTCAACCCATTTTGAGACATAATCAATAGCTAGGAGGATGTAGAGGTATCCCCTAGAGTTTGGGAAGGGACCCATGAAATGGATTCCCCATCAGTCATAGATTTCAATCACTAAGATGGGAGTGAGTGGCATTTGATTTATTTTTGTGATTGACCCAACCTGTTGACACTTAGGAAAACCTTGAAAAAATGTGTAAGAGTACCTTTAGAGGGTGGACAAAGAGAGACCACACTAAAGAATCATAGATGTTCATTTCTTAGAGGAAAAGTGACCTCCACATGCCTCACTATGACAGAATTTAAGGATGGAATCTTGTTCATATTCTGGGAATCACCTCCTAATTTCTTGGTCAGGGTAGAATTTATAAAGGTATGGATCATCAATAACATAGTGTCTAACATCAGAAAGGAATTTCCTTCGATCTGGAGTCCCTAAGAATTTTGGAATGACTCCTATAACTATGAAATTGCATATGTCAACATAACAAGTCTAGTCACTCACAGAGTATAGGTGTTCATTAGGAAATGAATCAGACACAGAAAGGTGATTTGATTTGTCTTTCAATTCCACCCTAGAGAGGTGATCAGCTACAACATTTTCAACACCCTTTTTATCCTTGACTGTGATGTCAAATTCTTGTAAGATAATGACCCACCTAATCAGCCTAGCCTTAGTATCTTGTTTTTTGAAGAGGTATTTTAGTATAAAATGGTTAGTGAACACAGTGATGGGGGATCCTAATAGGTAGGGCCTAAACTTCTCTAAGGAAATAAAATAGCAAGTAACACCTTTTTAGTAGTGGTGTAGTAGATTTGGGCATCATTTAAGAATTTAATTGCATAAGCAATGACATAAATAGTTTTATCACAATGTTTTCCTGACACAGCTTCTACAACAAAGTCACTGGCATCACACATAATTTATAAAGGAAGGTTCAAATGTAGAGATTTCATAAAGGGAGAAGAGGTAAGAGAGGATTTGAGGGTTGAGAATAAACCCTCACAGCTTTTTGTCAAAACAAATGGCGCATCCTTTACTAGGAGAGTACTAAGCGGACAAGAGATTGAACTAAAATCCTTGATGAATCTTCTATAGAAATCAGTATGTCATAAGAAAGACCTCACTTCCTTGATTGTTTTGGGTGATGTTAGGTGACGAATTGTAAGAACTCGGATCTTCGTTCAGGTATGTTTTCTTTTTTTTTTTCTATATTTTTTAAGGAAAATAAATTTTCTGGAAATTTCCGAAGTACACGCCATGTGCTGGCCATGTCCGGGCCACACACACGGTGTGTAAGGCTGAGGTGGAGCCCGATAAATTTGGAGTATGGAAAATTGAAGTACATGTCGTGTACTCAAGAAGTACACGCCGTGTACTTTCTTTTGTTTCATTAAACGGACCGGGGTCACGCCTAACCCCCAGTTTCTTATTCTTCTCCAGTTTTCGTCCGTCCAAGAGTGACCGTACGGTCGGATCATCAACGGGCTCCCACCTCGCCGTCCGTTATCCAATTCAAGCACAACTGATTACGTTGGAATCACAGCGGTGGGTTCTTCCTTCTACCTTAGCCTTGTTTCTTGATTCCTCCTCATTTCCAAGTTACCGTGGGATGAAATTTTTGTGCATTTTCTCATATCTACGTTGTTCTATGAGTAATCTGTCATCGAGGTTCACGTATATCGATCTCCTCGGATCAAGGTAGGTGGTTTGTGCCTTTCTGTAGAAAGTTTATGAGTATTATGTGCAAATTCCACCAATACCTGTGAATAGGGTATTGTGTGCTTCCTGTTTTTCCCCTTCTGTTTTCCTTCTTTGCTTGTTCGCTTTAGTAGTGATTATTGTTTGTGAGTAGATTAGTTGTTTTTGTGCTCAGGTTTCTTTTCCATGCTTGTTTTTCCTATTTGTCATTTTACCAGTTTCCATACCTCGTTGTAGGATAGTGGAAATATCTATTTTGTTATTACTGTTAAGCATTAGTTTTTAGCCAAGTAGTTCTTGAGGTTTACTTGGACAATGCATGTGCACTGAGCATGTTTAGTTATACTTCGGACTGTGAGAACCTAGAGTAGAAGACCAAAGGGAGAATTGACGGAGGGGCTTCTCCAGAGTGTCTTTTAATTACGATGTGAGACAATAGGGGGAATTGATGTTGAGTGCTTCCCTAGAAAGCCTTTAGCACGATACGAGACTATAGGGGGAATTGATGGTGAGTGCTTCCCCAGAGAGTCTACTTAATTTCGTAGCTGAACCAGAGGGGTGAGACTGTGGGTGCCTCCTATAGGGTTGCTAGTACCAAATGTTGAACCATAGGGGTTAGGCTGTGAGAGCTACCCAGAGGGTTACCAGTTTTCTTCTTGTTACTGGTTGCTTACTTGTGTAATTTACTTGTTAAAACTGTGGATTGTAGCTGCTTGTGATTTCCTATTTACTACTTCTTGTTTATTTATTTCCATGTATTCATTGAATGTTAGGCACAAATCTTTGGGTGATTGCCTAACGGGATTGTATCTCACACCCTGTTTGGGCCATGCTTTTGGGGCCAAGCAGACTATGTTGCTGTAGATATAGATAAGGGCAAGTGCCCTTCTACTTCAGGTTCTTGATTGCACTAGAGTTGGGGAGCATGGGACTGAGTCGTGGATCGCGATGATGAGGAGCTTTATTTGTTTTTCTTTTGCACTTGGTTTCAGTTGTATTCCAGCACGTTGTTGTGTTTGCTGCATTCCATAGATACTTGTACCTTCTCCATTATTGTCATCATTGTTATATATCATCATTGCTTCTGCTGTTTGGTTTCTATTTTTATGCATGTTGTTTACTGCTTCCACTGCTTATTGTTGTTTTCTTAACTTGTATACCTTACCGAATGAGGGCATAGTTTCCCCACCGACTCACCAAGGTCCTCGCTGCTAGTCGGTAGCCTCTGGCATTTGGGGAAACGCGCTTGAGGTCATGTGGCGAACCGGGTACGGGGCACTAGTGGAGGGGCTCCAGACTCGGGTCGTTACAAAGTGGTATCAAAGGGGTTATTTTCTCTTTCCTTACAGTTTGGAGACTTTATCCAGGGATAGGACAGATTTGGTACTTGGTATTAATTTTTTCCTGGGAGTAGCTAACCCGTGTACAGGGAAAAGCCATACTACTTCGTTAATTGCAGTTTTCTAGTTTTGAGATTTTGTAGTTGATCTGATTTCACCTAGAGTGATTCACAGGACTTGTGCGGTTATTGTTTTTATATTTCGGTTCTATTTCTATCGCAACCCGATGAGATGAGGGTATTCCATCCCATTCATCATATATGCACTTTTAGAAATCACATGTCATGCATTCTTTCCATGCCATCTATGGTGCATTAGAGATTTCTTGCTGTTGTGATGGACTTTGTGTAGATTATGCATGTTGTTTTGATAGTTTCCTGATAGATTCTCTGCTACTATGTTAGAAAATTGTTTTTTTGTTCTTTGTTTAAATTGAATGCCAAAAATTTGGTTCTTGAGGTGTTATGGGCCCTCACAGATCAGAATTTGGCATCTTTTCCCTCGGTTTTAGTGTTTCTAGATTTCTGCACTATTTTTGAGCTACTGCCCAGAAAAACCCAGAATACATGGCTTGTACTTTTTAGATACACAGCATGTAGTTTTCAGGCCATGTCACTGACCGTGTGAGAAGAACATGGTGTCATGGGAGTAACTTCTGGAACACGCAGTGTACCATTGGTACACGCTATGTGAGTTCGGAGGTGTGTACCCTACCGTGTCACTAAAAACATGGGCCTGGGAAGCTCGAGTAGAACATGTCGTGTCCATAGGGAACATGCCGTGTAGTCTTGTCCTGGTACTCGGCCATGTCATGAACAACACGGGCCGGTGTTAACTTTCTTTCCACACGTCGTGTTTGTTCGGAATAGGCCATGTAGTCTTTCCCAGGTACCCGACCGTGTCACGAACAACACGAGATGATGTCACCTTCTCCTATGCATGTCGTGCTTGTTCAGATCACGCCGTGTAAGGTCCATCCATGTATACGGCCATGTGCTCAACAACATGGACCACCGAAGCCTTGTCTAGTTCACACCGTATTTGTTTCGAACACGCCGTGTAGTCTCGGGTTGAGTCGGACCGTGTGGGTTAGTGGTGTAAGGAGACTCGGGTAGGGGAATAGTTTTCAAGTACACGCCGTGTGTGGGGGTCAACACGCCGTGTAGTTTGAAGTGTACATGACTTGTAGGGTGAGAGTACACGCCCATGTTAGTGGTTTAAGAAGACACGTCTTGTAGTTTTATACATGCCGTGTAGTCGTGTTTTTCAATCTTGTGTGTTTTTTCCCCTATTACCATTTTGTACTCTTGTGTTCTAGGTCCTTGTTTTCCAGATCTAAGGTGTGCTTTTGATCTTTCAGAACTATGCCTCTGAGACGTCCTCCGGTCATACGTCTGTCTTCAGGTAGTGATCAGACGCCAGACAGGGCTGATCAGGGACTTCCTGTCGATCCCCCAGCCGAGCCAGCCTTGGCACCGGTTTTTGTACTAGTCGCGGGCGCTGATGCGCAGTTCAGGGAAGGCTTCTTGAGGATGATGTAGGCCTTCCAGGGAGCACCGCCTCCTGCCTCGTCTATGGAAGACTTGACCTCGGTCTTTCAGCAGCAGCTTCCTCCCACATTCTCGGGGGAGGGAGGACCTCAGGTTGCAGAGTCATGGCTGGAAGCCATGCTATCTATATTCGAGCATCTAGAGACACCTCCAGAGAGGCGGGTCAAGCTCTCCACCTACATTCTCAGAGACTCCACCAAGAGGTGGTGGGAAGTGATCTCACAGGCGGGTCAGTACCAGGCTATGGCTTGGGAGGAGTTCCACCGCGTGTTTTACGACTACTTTTACCTGGAGACTATGAGGGCTGATCGAGCCCGGGATTTCATGAGCTTAGAGCAGGGTACTCTATCTGTCATAGAGTATTCTTCCCGTTTCACGGAGTTGCAGTTTTTTACACCCCTTCGGGTTCAGAGTGGGGTATTCTTGGCGAGGAATTTTCAGGATGGACTCAGGCGGGAGATCCGCTCGCAAGTGAACATCTTCCAGCTAACTTCCATTACTTCCATCGTCAACCAGGAACTGATTGCAGAGTGCAATATGAGAGACTCTAGAGCTACAAGTCAGGGCGGTTCTACTTCCAAAGATAGCATTCATTCAGATGACAGTAAGAAGCACCGTAGGGAGCCTACACGCGGTGATTCGAGGAAGCGAGACGCATCATTAGGCAGCCAGGTGACATGCTACCAGTGTGTCCGGATATGGAACACGAGGCCGAAGTGCCAGAGAGACCCCGTGGAGTGCCAATCTTGAGGCAAGATGGGTCACCTTCAGCGTTTATTCCAGGTTTTCTCACCAGCAGCAGGTGACCGGGGTTCCTCCATGACTCCTCGTTCAGGAGCAGACCCACCAGTCTCTCACCAGTCAGGGAACTAGAGTTCTGCCGGCCATTCAGGCCGAGGTGGAGGTTGAGGTCATGGCATTTAGCCACCAGTTCCTCAGAACTATTAGGGAGGTTCAGCTCAGAGTGGTCAGTCAGGGGGGCAGGGCCGCGGTGTAGGCCAGTTTTTCACCATGGATCATACTTATCATGAGAAGGATCCCGACCCTTCTACTATTCGAGGTATGATTTTAGTAGACTAAATTTTATCTTTAGTCTTTTTTATACTGGTGCTATGCATAGCTTTATCTCTGTTGCTGTCGTGGAGAGCCTTGGGCTCTACATCTTTTCTTCTACCGACTCGTTGACACTAGAAACACATTTGGGAATAAGGAAATCTTGTGTGCACCCGTGTAGAGAGTGCCCTATCGCGGTGACAGGGTATCACTTCTTTTGGGATATCAATTTCCGAGAGATGATAGGCTATGATGTAATTCTTGGCATGATCTGGTTGATTCCCTTCCAGGGATTCGCTGACTGTTATCATCACAGAGTCATTTTTATCTCACCAAAGGGTGAATCTTTTCTGCATAGAGGCGAATGGGATGTTCGGGCGAGTCGGGTGGGACTCAAGCATCTTGGGCTAGGAGGGGTGACAGTCCAGATTTCTAGTATTTGTCTAGATGATCAGTGGACTCCACAATTGGATTTTCCTTTAGTGGTGGATCGCTTCAGGGACGTCTTTCTAGAAGACTTTTCAGGTTTGCCTCTAGAGCGTGAGGTAGACTTCTCTATTGAGCTAATTCTAGGAGCAACACCGGTTTCCATTCATCCCTATCTAATGTCCACACCTGAGTTTCAGGAGTTCAAGAAGCAGTTGGAGGAGCTACAGGCAAAGGGTTTCATTTGACCCAGTACGTCTCCTTGGGGATCGCCTGTCCTGTTTTCTTAGAAGGAAGATGGTACCCTTCGGATTTGTGTGGATTATCGGAAGTTGAACTAGATTCCGGTCAAGAACCGATATCTATTTCAGTGGATTGATGATCTTTTCGATCATATTCGAGGAGCCTGGGTTTTTTCAAACATCGTCCTGATGTCCGGTTATGATCAGTTGCACGTTAGGCCATCATATATACCTCTGACAGCCTTCAGGAGTAGGTACGGTCTTTACGAGTATACAGTCATGCCCTTCAGACTCACGAACACACCTGTAGTTTTCATGGAACAGATTAACCGAGTGTTCCATCTTTACTTGGACGCCTTTGTCGTGGTCTTCGTGGACGATATCTTGGTGTAATCTCACACTCGACATGACCATTCCGCACATCTTGATATCTTTCTGTGTACACTGAGAGAGCATCATCTTTATGCTAAACTCTTGAAGTGCCACTTTTGGATGGATCAGATTCACTTCTTGGGTCACATCATCTATGAAGCAGGAGTATCTGTGGACCCATAGAAAGTGAGAGCTTTAGTTTCATGGGAGCAGCCAAAAAACTTTTTTGAGATACGGAGCTTCCTAGGGCTGGCTGGATACTATAGAAGCTTCATTCAGGACTTTTCTCGTCAAGCAGCACCTTTGACACGTCTGACCAAGAAGGGGGTGAAGTTCTTATGGTCAAATTATTGTGAGTCAACCTTTTAGGAGCTGAATGGGAGGTTGACGTCAGCACCGATACTAGTCTTTCCAGAGCCATGAAAAAGCTACACTGTTTAGTATGATGCTTAGGGTATCGGGTTGGGATCTGTGCTTATGCAGGGAGATGGAGTCATTGTGTATGGGTCTCAGCAGCTGAGGCCACATGAGAGGAACTACCCTACGCACGATCCGGAGTTGGAAGTTGTTGTTTATGCCTTGCGTTGATGGATATACTATCTTATAGGAGATCACTTTGTGGTCTTCACTGACCACAAGAGTCTCAAGTATATCTTCACTCAGTGTGATCTGAATCTGAGGCAGTGCAGGGGGGTCGAGTATCTTCATTCTTTTTATTTCGAGGTTGCCTATACGCCGGGAAAGGGTAACGCCGTGGCAGTCGCGTTGAGCAGGAGAACTCAGATTCAGGCAGTTCAAGAGGCTAGTAGTGAGTTGGAAATGATGGATCTATTCTCTGAGATGCATCTGGAGGTGCACGACAGACGAGGACAAACCGTTATATCTTCTATAGTTGTTACCTCCACACTACTTTATCGGGTATGGATGAGGTAGCTATCAGACTCGGAAGGCTTAGTCATGCAGGAGAGTGTGTCAGGATGAGACCCTCTTCCTTGACGGACAGTGGGTGAGGATGTGATATTGCGTTTCCAAGGATGCGTATGGGTTCCAACAGACATACGCGAGGATCTGATTCGGGATTTCCATTCCTCAGTTTGGGCAGTTCATCCTAGCGTCACCAAGATGTATTGGGATCTTCATCGCCAGTATTGGTGTCCGGGTATGAAGAAGGATGTTGCTGGTTTTGTCATGAGATGTTCTACTTTTCAGCAGGTGAAAGCAAAGCATCAGTGGCCAGCATGCCTTTTATAGCAATTACCCATTCTAGAGTGGAAGTGGAATTATGTTGCGATGGACTTCGTGACTGGGTTGTCGATATCACCTCGAGGGAACGATGTTGTTTCAGTTGTCGTCAATAGACTTATGAAGGTTGATCACTTCTTTCCGATCAAGGAGACATTCAGTATTGATGATCTGGGATGACTTTAGATCAGAGAGATCGTTTAGCTGCATAGAGTTGCACGCTCTGTTGTTTCAGTCAGAGATGCGCGCTTTACCTCTCGGTTCTGGTAGGGACTTCAGAAGGCCTTCTGTACAGAGGTACTTTTGAGAACAACATACAATACCCAGAATGATGGATAGTCCGAGCGTACGATCCAGGTGCTTGAGGATATTGTCAGAGCGTGCATCCTTGACTTTGGCAGTTCTTGGGAGATGCATATTCCTCAGGTGGAGTTCTCCTACAACAACAGTTTATAGGCAACCATTCAGATGCAGCCATACGAGGCTTCGTGTGATAGGCCATGCCGATCACCCTTATGCTGGCTGGAGGCAGGAGAGACAACTTTGATGGGACCTTGTCTTGTCCAGGAGACATTAGTGCAGATAGAGCTGATTCGGAAGAGGATGGCTATAGTGCAGTCTCGACAGAAGTCTTATGATGATCAGTGGAGACGACCTCTGGAGTTCGAGGTCGGTGATCAGGTTTTCCAACATGTCGCACCGAGGTTGGGACAAAAAAGGATTTGGAGATAGGGTAAGCTTTCACCGCAGTACGTCGAGCCGTTTTAGGTCTTGGAGAGAGTGGGCCCGGTCACCTATCGGTTGCAACTACCTCAGAGGTATCGGGCCATGCATGACTTCTTCCACGTCTCTCAGCTCCAACATTACTTTTCAGAACCATCTCACATCTTTCAGCCTGAGGAAGTCAATCTTGAAGAGTATGCATCATTCGAGGAGCATCCTATCCGGATTATCGATCGCAGTATGAAGGTTATCCACGGTTAGTCTGTTCCTCTGGTACAAGTGCTATGGCGGCACGGGCAAGTACCGGACGAGACCTGGGAGAGGGAGGCTGATGTATGATTGCAGTGGACGGAGCTGTTCGGGGATTCTTCTTCTCCACCTCGTTTGGGAAATTCGGGAACAAATTTCTTTTAGGGGGAAGTTTTTAAGAACCCGGATCTTCGTTCAGTTATGTTTTCTTTTCTTTTTTCTGGATTTTTTAAGGAAAATAACTTTTCTGGAAATTTCAAAAGTACACGCCGTGCACTTTCGGAGTACACACCGTGTACTCTTTCCTGGCTCGAAGCCGGGTGCTGGCCATCCTCGGGCCACACACACGGTGTGTAAGGTTGAGGTGGAGGCTGGTTAATTTGGAGTACGGAAAGTTGAAGTACACGCTGTGTACTCAAGAAGTACACACCATGTACATTCTTTTTTTTAATTAAAGGGACCGGGGTGGCGCCTGACCCCCAGTTTCGTCTTCTTCTCCAGTTTTCGTCCGTCTGAGAGCGACTGTATGACCAGATCGTCGACGGGATCCCTACTCGTCGTCCGTTCTCCGATTCGAGCATGGTCGATTGAGTTAGAATCACAACGGCGAGTTCTTCCTTCTGCCTTAGCCGTGTTTCTTGATTCCTCCTCATTTCCCAGTTACCATGGGATGAACATTTTGTGCATTTTCTCAGATCTACGTTGTTCTAGGAGGAATCTATCATCGAAGTTCACATATATCGATCTTCTCGGATCGAGGTAGGTGGTTTGTGCCTTTCTATAGAGTGATGATGAGTATTATGTGCAAATTACACCAATATACGTGAACGAGGTATTGCGTGTTTCCTGTTTAGCCCCTTCTGTTTGCCTGCTTTGCTTGTTTTATTTAGTAGAGGTTATTGATTGTGAGTAGAGTAATTGTTTTTGTGCTCAGGTTGCTTTCCCATGCTTGTTTTTCCTATTGGGTGTTTTTCCAGTTTCCATACCTCATTGTAGGATAGTGGAACTGTCTCTTTTTTTATTACTGTTGATCCTTAGTTGTTAGCCAAGTAGTTCTTGAGGTTTACTTGGACAATGCACGTACACTGAGCATGTTTAGTTATACTCAGGACTATGAGAACCTAGAGTAGTAGACCAAAGGAAGAATTGATAGAAGGGTTTCTCCAGAGTGTCTTTTAATTACGATGCGAGACTATAGGGGGAATTGACGTTGAGTGCTTCCACAGAGAGACTGTAGATCCTCGATGCGGGCCACATGGGGAATTGATGTTGAGTGATTCCCCAGAGAGCCTTTAGCACAATACGATACTATAGGTGGAATTGATAGTGAGTGCTTCCCTAGAGAGTTTTCTTAATTACGTAGCTGAACCAGAGGGGTGAGACTATGTGTTCCTCCCATAGGTTTGCTAGTACCATAGGTTGAACAATAGGGGTTAGGCTGTGAGAGCTACCCAGAGGGTTACGTATTTTCTTCTTCTTGTTGGTTGCTTACTTGTGTACTTTACTTGTTAAAACTATAGATTATAGCTGCTTGTGATTTCTTGTTTACTACTTCTTGTTTATTTAATTCCATGTATTCATTAACGGTTAGGCACAAATCTTTGGGTGATTTCCTACTGGGATTGTATCTCACCCGCTGTTTGGGCCATACTTTTGGGCCCAAGAAGACTGTATTGCTGCAGGTATAGATACGGGAAAGCTTCCTTCTACATCAGGTTCTAGATTTCATTGGAGTTGGGGATCATGGGACCGAGGCTTGGCTCGCGATGCGGAGGAGCTTTCTTTGTTTTTATTTTGCACTTGGTTTCAGTTGTTTTCCAGCACGTTGTTTTTTTGCTGCTTTCCATAGATACTTGTACCTACTGCATTATCTTCATCATTGTTATATATCTATATTGCTTTCGCTATTTGGTTTCTGTTGTTATGCATGTTGTTTACTACTTTCGATGTTTATTGTTGTTTTCTTACCATGTATACCTTACCGAATGAGGGCATAGTTTCCCCAAAGACTCACCAATGCCCTCGCTGCTAGTCGGCAGCCTCTGGCGTTCGGGGAAACGTGCTTGAGGTCATGTGGTGTACCGGGTATGGGGCACTAGTGGAGGGGCTCCAGACTCGGGTCGTTACACGAATGATGTCAATCTTGGATTTATTAACATCAATCCCCCTACGTGAGAATAGATGGCCTAGAACTAGTCCCTTAACCATGAAATGGAATTTTCCAAGTTTAGGACCAGATTCATTTTTTCACATCTTGACAAGACTCTCTCTACATTACTCAGACATCCTCCAAATGTATCCCCAAACATAGAGAATCCATCCATGAAGGCCTCAAGAAAATCCCCTACCATGTCTCAGAATATTCCCATCATGCACCTCTGGAAAGTTCCAGGGTCATTACATAACTAGAAGGGCATGTGTTTGAAATCAAAGGTTCCGAATGGACATGTAAATGTAGTCTTCCCATGATCCTCTAGGGAGACCTAAATTTGATTATACCCCAAGTACCCATCTAAGAAACAGTAGAAGGCATGACCTGCCACTCTCTCAAGGAATTGGTCAATGAATGGTAAGGGAAAATGGTCCTTCTTATTGAATGAGTTTATCTTCAAAAAGTCAATGTAGACCCTCCATCCACTACTCACCCTGGTAAGAAGAATCTCTCCATCCTTATTGGTTATCACTGTGATTCCCTCCTTCTTGGGAACCACTTGGATTGGGCTAATCCACTCACTCTCAGCTATGGGATTTATAATACCAGCTTTTAACAATTCCAGATGTTCTTTTCTCACTAATTCCATGAGATTAGGATTGAGTCGTCATTAAGGATGACGACATGGCTTTGAATCAGATTCCAGAACAAACCTATGAGTTCCAATGAGTGGGATAATCCTAGGAATATCATACAGGGTCCAACCAATGGCTTTCTTATGTTTCCTAAGGACATCGTGAAGCATCTTCTCATTATTGGATTCATGGGAAATAGAAATGACAATAGGATGTGTTTGATTGTCCCCTAAGAAGGCATACCTGAGTGTAGCAGGAATTTCCATCATTTCAAGATCAGGTTGGTTCAGAATTTCAGCAAAAGATTAGGATATTGGATCAAGATCAATTTTGTTTCCTAGAGTTTTAGATAGGATTGATTCCCAACATATTGAAGTTTCAGTTACTAGATTTTCTTGATCAGATTTAGGGAAGTAAGTTGGAGTTGTCTCTATGAAAGTGGTTTCCAGAAAGTTTTCACTAATTGTTGGACCTATGACTTAATCATGAGAGAAATTTGAAAATTATTCAAGCAATGGAGATAAACTTTCATCATGTGAACAAAGTAAATCAATCTCATCCTGACTTAAACATACATCAAATATTCCTTGATGTTCTACGGATTCATTATCACTTCTTTCTATCATGTTTACTTCATGAATGTCCACATCATCCCCTATTTGTGAGTTTTTATTATAGATGTTTATGTCTATACTCATGTTCCCAAATTTGATGGTCATGTTCCTATTTTAGACTCAAATAACAGAGTTGGTTATTGAAAGGAAGGAATTACCAAGGATAATTGGGGTTTGTAAATTATTTCCTAAGTTTGGATGGTTGTCAAGGACAATGAATTCAGTAGGGTAGATGAATTTTTCACCCTTTACCAGAACTTACTTTAAAATACCCTTTGTAACCCTAATGCTACGATCAGCAAGTTGAACTGTGACAGATGTGGGTTGGAGCTCTTCTAGCCCTAACTAGCAGTACACAACATAGGGGATGAGATTGACACTAGCACATAGGTCACACAAGGCCTTGAAAACATTTCTCTCTCCTAGTTCAACATTTATGTAAGGGAAACCCGGGTCTTTCAAATTAGAAGGAATAGTCCCTTGAATGGTGGTACTCACATTAGCAGCCAAAGGGACTTGGTTTTTATATGAAAACATTCTTTTAAAAGTGCACAAGTCCTTAAGGTACTTTGAGTAGGCGGATATGGTTCATATTTCATTGATAAGGGGAATGTTCAACTTTGCTTGTGAGAAGATTTCCTTTAATGTTTCACTCAATTCAGGCTTGGTTTCCCTCCTCATGCGTTGAATAAATGGTAAAGGTTGTGGGGTTGTTTGTTGAAGAATTGTTTCTTTGAAAATGTTATAATGTTTTCAAGTTTTATCATTTGGTTCATTTGAATTTTCATCCAAGTTTTAATTTTTATAAGGGTTATGCATTAGTTGTTTAGGTTTCTCAATTGATTTTCCTCTTATTAAAATAGTCACAACCTTTAGTTGTTCGTGAGTTGTTTAAGTACAACTTGACTCTCCCCTTGAGGTTGAGGATGGTACCGCCTGAGTAGGAATGTGTGCCTTTCTAGTTTTGATGGTTTGAAGTTCTTGTTTAAGAGAAGATACTTTCTATTTCATCCATTCCATTTTTTTGCACAGTTGGTCTAGTAGAATCTCTAGAAGAGTTTGGGTTGGTGCTTGAGAAGATTGGTTTATCCCAGGGGGATATTTTGGAGGTGGGATTGTTTGTTGAAAATGGACCAGTGGCTGTTGGTATTGGATAAGTTGGGTTTGGAACTGGGTATGGGTTTGGTAGTTATGATGGGGGTAAATATTTTGTCCCTGTGGTTGACTAGGTGGTTGGTTATCTTTCTAGCGGATGCCTGGGTGGTCATTATACCTTTGGATGAAGTTGTTTTGGTATTGAGGCTTTTGAAATATCAAAGCATTTACTTCTTCTGGGGGTCCTCTTAAAAGAACATCCTTGATGGATGGAATGGTTGGGCAGTTGTCTGTCTTATGGTCATGTTTGTCACAAATTGTGCAAACAGAGTCAATAGTTTGGATTTCATAGACTTTCCTAAGGTCTATCTCTTCAACCTTCCTAGAGAGTGCTGCGAGTTTAGCCCTAAGGATTTAATATTTTCTAAGTGTATGAGTTCCAGTAGTTATTTGTGGATTTTCAAAATAAGTTGAGGTTCCCCATGTTTGAATTTGTTCAGCAAGGCTTTCCAGATACTCATAAGCATCATTTGGGGATTTTTTTTAAAGGTTCCATTACACATCATGTTAATTAATTGATTGTTCCCCGGACCCAACCCTTCATAGAAAATTATCACATGTTCAATACTAGAAAAACCATGGTGTGGAACCATTTTTAGGGTGTCTATGAACCTCTCCAATGTTTCATATAAAGACTATCCATCTTTTTCAAAAACGTTTTGGATGCTCTTTTTTAGTGCAATTTTTTTGTGGTGGGGAAAGTATTGTTTGTAGAATTCTCTTTGTATTTGGTCCCAAGAGTTTATGGATGATGGTCTCAAATTATTTAACCAATTTTTTTCTCGATCCTTTAACAAAAAATTAAATAACCACATCATAGTAGATTCTAGTTGATATGGGTGACACATGGTATCTACAATGTCATTGAACTCTTTAATGCGAAGGTAGGGAATCTCGGACTCCATTCCATGGAATATGGGAATGTGGATTACGAAATGGGGTTTAAATATGTATATGGAATCACCTAGGGAGTTGTGTCTAATGAATGAGGGGGCATTGGTCCCGGCGGGTTTGAGGTAGTCATTCATGGTTTGATCAACTTCATTCCCCAAGTTTGTGGCTGCCTCATTTGGGTTTCCATTTTGGTTCCCACCCTGGTTTATGAGTTGATTTCTTTGAAGACCATCCAATGAAATAGGCTCTATTTTGACACTAGAGTATTAGGAAGATTATGATCTAATGGAAAGAGTTCCCTTGGTGTACTTGACTCCCCAACCCTAGGACTATCCACCCTAACTAGATGGTTTGATTGATCGTGGTTGTAGGCGGACATGCACCAAAAGAAAAAAAACGAGAAATGGATAAGATAAGAGAATTTGTATGAGAAAAGATAAAATGGGGGAGAATAGAATGGTTTTTTAGATAAATTAATTGGGTCTCCAGAAAATGGCTGCAAAATTTTATTCAAGCTCAAATTTACCCAAAAAAAAAAGGTAGGACGATCCTTGTAGTCTAGCTTGGGTTGTCGAATCCTCAGAGACCTAAGAAGTACCTACAGACACGTACATTCTATAAATTGTTTTTTCTATGAAGTGGAAAACATGGGTTGAATTAATAAGGATTAAAATTATCACTAACATATTTAATTTAATTCAAATTAAGTTAATGAGTTGATCCTAGGTTATCGCTAGGGGTGGATAGGATGAATTCCATTTTTAATGATTTCAATTTCTTATATTTGAGAGGAGTCCATTTAATAGGATCAAATAAAATCCTCACTTATAGTTTTAATTCCTACACACCCTAATAGCAATCACCTATACACAATAGGGATAAAAGTTTTGATCACTCCAAGGTAAAGGTTCTTATTAGTACACGAAATGTGTGACCATAAATTCAATAAGGATGAAGAGGTTTTAAAATCATCAAATAAAAATCTCATTTAAAAGATGTGATTAGCCATTAATGGAGTGATAAATAACATCCAATCTATCCCATTGCTACTCCCTAGGATCAACCCATAAAATAGTTCACCCCCCATTGATGACATGACTTCAACGGAAGTTGGAAGTATACTTATGAAGGTGGAATTGAATAAGTCAATAAAACAACAAAAATCGATCACTCCACCGTTGTGTGATAAATATCACAAAGTATGGTGTGAATTAATTCACAACATGAACCAATTATATCAAAATGATATGTAGAGGAACATAATAATAGTAAAGGAATAACTTTTATTATGAAACTAAGGTGAATTAAACAACTTATATGAGAAAGGAATGTGATTACAAACACAAAGCGGCAGCATAACACTACAATGAAACCAAGCATCCAAGATGAAAAAATACTCTATCACCACTACCTTAAATAGGATTTTTGGGTGCCTTGGGTAAAGCCTACAATAGTACAATGCATCCCAATTGATTATGGTAGGCCTTGGGTGGTGGAAAGCTTGTAGAACTTGGACTTTTCTACTCTTGACCCACGGTGGAAGCCACCTTGAAACCACCGAAAAGATGTGCTTGTAATACCTTCTAGATGGCAGAATTAGAGGGGACCATATAAAAAGAAAATGGATCCTCAGATAGCTCCTAATCGCCTATAAAATCTTGTCCCATTTGGAGTTGTGTATTCCGAGATATTATTAGATTGGTAAGTTGTTTTCTGGGCCGCAGAATCTGGCCCAGAATTTTATCTCCAAATTAGGTCGCCTTAATAACCACCATGGAGGCCGAATTAGAACTGGATCTTGATGAATGCTTTGTTCATATACATTTCTTATATTATCCCAATAAATTTGGACTTCATAGGGCTGGTGTCCCCAAATTCTCATCAGTGGGCTGGTGTCCAATCGGACTTCTCTAGAATTGTTTGCATGAAATCCATTCTGGTGGTCTTCCAATGTGGATCTTCCAACACTCCACAAATATGATATGTTCCCAATATAATTAGAAACCTGAAAATTAAATATGAAAATAAAATAAAGATTATTTTGTATTTTAAATGATGTTCAAAAATGTACCACATAATAGTGCATTTTAAGAAGGAATTACAATCATAATGTTAAACGATGTTCAAAGTGTAAAATGCACTAAAATGGTGTTTATTAATAATAAATCACATGAATATTATATAAATTAACAATGAATATTAGCCTCATTTAGTGGCTAATCAGGACTACATGACCCAGAATAACCCATGTACTGTCAGATATAGGATAGATTATTCAAGTTCCCAGAATCCTCATGACTTCCTCTTTAAGAACCTCTTTCATGTTAGGATTTCATATCCTTTTCTACTCAACTTTAGGCTTACGGTCTGGGTCTATAAGAATTTTACCCATGAAGAATGAAGGATTAATTCCCATAATATTATCTATGGTCCAACCTATAGAAGATTTGGTTTTTTTCAAGTCATTTAATAATCCTTCCTCTTAGTTATCTTTATGTTCAGAAGAAATTATTCCAGGAAGTGTTAAATTCTCACATAGAAATGAATATTTCAAATGTGAAGGAAGTGGTTTTAGTTCATGGATGGGATATTCTCACTAGAAAGAAGACTCTTGGGCATTAGAGGACCAATATCATCAATATATATCTTATAAGGTGTTTTAAATGTTGAATGATTTTCAATTTCATGACAAGATTTAAAATTTTCCTCACTACTATCCAATGTGGATAACACACTATCAATGATTTCCAGTTTAGAATTTTATAAATTTAATAAAATAGAAGCATCATTTTGTTCAATAATATCTCCCTCCAAACTATTACTATTTTAAAAATGATTATAAACCTCAAAATAATCCTCATGTTTAGTAGATAAATCTTTATGTCAAAAAATAGATTGAAAATCTCTAGCAACAAAAGAAACTAGATAGTTTTCAAGTTATGGAAAATTTTCCAAATTCTCAGTCTGAGTGGATGGATTAGGATATGAAGAGTGATTTTATGCTTCCAAATTTATTTCTTTATAAAATGATTCATTTTTATACTTTTCAAGATTTTCAATAGAATTCCCATCTTCAATGAATTTTATATTATAATAGTTCTTTGAAAATTCTATTTCCTTTATATGTTTAAAAAAAATAATTTTTTTGTTTATCTCTAATATTAAAAATTAAACTTTACATAAATACATCAATAACTGCTCCCCCAGTTGCCAAGAAGGGGCTACCCATAATGATGTGGAAGTCTTGGTCACACCCCCTTTCATGGTCAAAAATATCAGTATAAAAAATATCTTCGCTACCCCAACTAGAAGGTTATATACGCTTCCCACAGGATGAGTTAATGAACAATCATCCAACTATAAGATGAAATGGGTGGGATAAAGATCACCCAAATTCATATGTCGGAATATTGAGTATAGGTGCATGTTAATACTAGAACCTAAGTCACACATGCAGTTGAGTTGACTAAAATTTCCTAAGTTATGGTGTATGAAAAAACTACTTGGGTCTTTGAGCTTGGGTGGGGTTTGCTTTTGGAGGACATCACTATACTTTTTAGTGAGGATGTGGGTTGAAAATTATTCAAGATAATTTTTATTAGAAATGATTTTTTAATATATTTAATGTAAGATTAGATTTGGATTAAATCTTGAATGAAAGGGATGTTCATGTGGAGATTGCTCAAAATCCCAAGGAACAAAATATTTTCATCCTTAGTGTTACTTTGACGTTTCAATTTTTAGGGAAATGGATGTGTGGGGAATAATTATTTAGATAAGTAGGTATTCCCTTATTTCATTTACAGTTTTCTATTTTCTTTTATTATTTTTATTTTCAGAACCATTTTAAACCTGAATTTCATGTTACAAATTTAAATTTTCCTCATTTCCAGCATCATTTTTTTAGTTTCTAGATTGTGTTCACAATATATTATTATTTCCAGATTTATTGAATTTTCTTTTTTTTTTGTAATTTTCAGAGACCTTTTCTATTTTAGTTTGAGAATTTATCCCATATATAGTGACAAAACAACATGAAATTCTCCGTAGGGTAAATCTTAGTTGAAATAGGAAGCCTTCCATTATCCCTATAATTCATTTCTCTAGAAATTTGGCTTTGTTGAGTTTCTATGTTTTTCATTGTAGCATCATTTTGAATTTTATCAGATTAATATTTGTCTGGTTGTTTATTTAATTGATACATGAATTTTTAATCTTGAGGGTCCATTATATATAAGATTTGATCAAAATATTAACACCCTTAACCCTCATGGTTCCCTTTTAAATTAGAAGATTCTTCCCTGTATTGGTTTTGAAAATTATGTCTAGGTTGGTTTTTGTAGGTAGGTGCAGTGGCTTATTTTATCATTCATTAGTCTTTCCATGATAAGATTTGATGTTTCCTATAGAATTGGTTTTAATTTTTTGAAAATGTTTTATCCATTGTAGGCATCCATAGACAGTAGTTAACAAAGTTTGAGTTTTCTTATTGGGATTCCATATAAATTCTTGGGAAAAATTTCTCAGGGTTCCCAAACATTCCACAATGGGCACACAATACTACAAATAAGGCTTTTATCAGCGCTAAAAATGGCCTTTAACAGCGCTAGAAAAGCGCTATAAATGCCGGCTAAGATAAGGGGGGGGGTACCCTTTATCCGCACTCCGAAAAGCGCTTATTAAGACCATTTTTATCAGCGCTCAAAAATAGTGCTGATAAAAGGGGTATTTTATCATCCCTAAAACAAAGCACTGATAAAGGGATATTTTACCCGCGCATTTTTTAGCGCTGATAAAAGTTAAAAAAATTAAAACAAAATTAAAAAAACCTCCCAGTCATGGGGGGGGGGGGCTTTCATAGCGCTTGAGACCCCCTATTACAGTGCTTTTCTGCCCCCTCCAACTCCCCATACGCACCCCTCCAACCTTTATCAGCGCTAGAACTAGATTCACCCATTTGCGCGCGTCCTTGCCTCGAACCGGATTTGATCTCAAGACCTCCCCCCTGCACGCCTAAAGCCTTTTCCACTCCCCTATATTGATTTGTTCTCCTATTAGTGATATATCTATTTATTTATATATATACATAGTTATATTTATTCGTATAGTAATATATATTTATATTAATATATATATAGTTATATTAATATAAATATATTGTTATATTAGTATATATATATTTATACTGAGATTAATATATATATTTATAGTTATATCAATATATATATGCAGTTATATTAATATATATATATAGTTTGATTAATATATAGGTATATAAATATTCATATATTTGGATTTTAAATAAAATGGATATTAGTTATTATTTAGATAAAGCTAATATATTTTATATGTAAATATATTTTATTATTTATACTTATAATTAAATTTTTATGTGTGAATATATAAAAAATATGTACATATAGTTATATATTTGATTATAAATAGCAGTGCAATATAAAAAATCATAAAATTTCAAAGACATAATATCAATATGATTGTAATACCTTGGAATAAATTCAGTCCCCACAAAAAAGCCAATAATACCCCCTTAAACGAGGCTGAAAATCAACAAAATGTTAAAAAATCAGGGTACCCCGACTAAAAAATCAGTTTTAGAGGTCTTAAGGGAATTTTTTGGCCTTAAAAAACCATGACCGGGGATTCCCCAGTCTTTGTGACGTAGAGACCGTCCTGGGCTTCGATTTGATATGTGGTAGATCTCAAATGGACACCTGGATCAAATGTTATGGCCGTTTGAAGTTTGAGTTTTGTTTTTAATATATTTTGGATCTTTCTTTAATTTATTTTAGTCTTCAAATTGTTATTAAATGACTATTAATCTATAAAAATTATCAAATTAGTAATTAATGAATTTTTTTAATTTTTTTATAAATCATTTTCACTAAATATCTTATATATTAAGTGTAATTGTATATTTACACTTATCTAAAACATAATTAAAATTATATTTTAAAAATATATATTATATTTATATGAGTATAACTATATCTATTTATTTAAATATTAATATATTTTTTAATGAATTTTTTTTGGAAGTAGAGCCTTTATCAGCGCTTTTAAAAAAATCGCTGATAAAGACACCCCTTTATCAGCGCTACTAAAAAAGCGCCCATAAAGGGGTACCCTTTAACAGATCTAAAAAAAGCGCCGTTAAAGGGGGTACCTTTATCAACACTAAAAATGTGCTGACAAAGGGGTACATTTTTGAGTGCTTTTTTAGCGCGGATAAATGTACCCCCCATTATCAGCACTTTTTTGTCAGCGCTGATAAAGGGTGGCGCCGGGAATGCCCAGTTTTGTGGTAGTGAAACTGTTCCCTAAGTTTTTGGTTTGAGTTTTGTTAGCCTAATTGATTAAAATATTGTTTATAATTCTAGTTCATTAAATATTTATGTTGGATGGTTTTTTCAGTAAGTTGATTTTGAGTATCAATTCTAATTCTAGAACTAGAATTTGGATTTCTATTCACCCACTTCCTTATTTAATTTTTATGTTTGGAATTTAAAGAAAGGTAATTGACATTTTTTCTTAATTCTTAATCAATATTATCATTTTAGTTTCCTCCAGTAGATTGGTCAATAAGATTTTGACTATAGGAAGATAGTGATTCATAAAACAATTTCAATGGGAGCATGAGATGATAGTTGAGGATGGGGGTGCCTCCTAGGAAGGTCGCTAAATCTGTCCCAAGCCTCATGAAAGGATTCACTATCCTCTTGGTAAAAACATGTGAATTTGGTTCTATATTTTCCTTGATGTCTTTAAGTGTAAAATTCCATGGTGAATGAATTATACACTTGATCCCAATTCTCGAAAATATTTTCATCTAAAATCAAGAACTAAATCCTAACAATACCTTTAAGAAAAAAGGGATACAATCTTATTCTAGGCTCAGTTTCAGTTTTTCCTAATAGTGATAATTATTTTAAAGTATTATAGAAGTATCTAATGAAGGATAGAGAGTATCATTATATATCCCCTTGAAATAATCTTGTAGAGAAATGTGGGATAATTTGAGTTCCTAATTTCTGTCTCTATGAGATAACCTAATTGAAGATGGATAACAGAAACTTAGGGATATTAGAACTCCCTCATCAGAGGACTCTCAATTTCATCTAAGAGTTCATGGTGATAGTTTTATGGATTATTGGGTGTAGGAACTCTCTCTTCAAAATTCTTCTTTTCTGTTTTTACATTTCTTCCTAAGAGTAGTAAGATGTTTATCAAGTTCTAGGTTTAAGGGACCTAATCTAACATCAGAAGATCTTATGATCATGCAGTGGGTAATAATTTTAGAATTCAAGCACTAACAAGTTCAAAAGTATATAGTAGTTCAAAATTAGTAACAATAAAAATAGTATGTAAAAAGTTACATTGAATCAAAACAACTTTTTAACATAGTTTTCAATTTTTCAGTTTTTCAATTTATTTATGTGATTTTTATTTGAATTGATTTGTTTAGAAAAATATGGTCTCTCGAAGACTTTATCAGTAATGAAGCCAAAAAATAAACCTCGCCATCATTAAAATTGATTCAATGTTTAAAAATTTATAAATCTTGTTAACTAAAGTTTAGTGGAACGAAGGGTTGAACCTAAGGGAAGGAAAAGGTAGATTTGGAGTGACCAATATTCTTCATAACATATTCACTTTTGAAAATAGTAGGGTGAAAATATACGTTTGACTTTTACTATTTTTTGTATTTTGTGTTTTTTATAAAGATAATGAGACGAAAAAAATTCGACTAAGAATCTAATCTTGAACTAGATTAATGATGAATATTAAAAATAATAGTGGACTAAAATCAAGGGAAATGACCGAGAAACTTTTAATGAATAGAAAATCATAGGGAATCTAACCTACTAGTTGAATAGTTAGCATATTCATTTATTTACTATTAAATCCACAACATATAAACATGATCATGTAATATCCCTTTACAAGATATTAACATTCCCGCTACATGAATCTAGAATTTCACCACCACTAGATTCACCCAACTGTGACTGTAATTGAATTAAAGGTACAAGAATAAATCTCACTAATTTAATCCAGTATAAATGAATTTTAGATTTGAAAAGATAATCATCAATATTATTCACCAAATGAGCAGATAGTTAATAAATTAGTTTCATGATGTGTGAAAACAATTTAAATTTTAAGAAACATATTCAACATCAATAGTTGAATCAACATCTTGGTTTAAAGAAAAATTTAACATGAGAAATGAAATGACCAGAAAATTTAAATTCCCCAAAAAATAAAATCTATCCAACAGTCATATTGAATATATAGATTGATATCATATGATTAAAATATATGAAATTGAGTGAAAAACAGAGAAAGAAATAACTCACCCTTTTGCTTGCATTCTTCTGCACTTCCTCCACGAGTGGTCGGTAAGTGTACTTCGAAGGAACACCTCGACGTTCTCCTGATGTCGAAAAAAGAGAAGAGTCAAATGTGAATGATGATTGAATGAATGACTGGTCACAAATCAGAGGTTTGCTACTAAGATTTGAATTCATATGTCATCTACTGGTTTGTTACTGCATGCCTGCACTGACATAGTCTGTCATTTACTATACCAAAACACTCATTCATTTTTGTCCTGTAGCCCACATCACATTATCTAATACCTTGTGATGTACTCTTCCTAGTAGTTTGAATGAGTCTGGATGTCACTCTTGCTTTGGAATGTATCTACAAATAGAAAATTAAGATAGTTTAAAACCGTTTGATGAAATGATAAGAGTTAATAAATATTTTTTTAGATGAATAATTATTATTATATTAACATAAAAAAATGTTTAAAATTAGTTTCTATAAACAATTATTTTAATTAAATTTGATTATTTTATTTTTTTTAAAAATTATTATTATTTATTAATAATACAATTATTTAATTACAATATTAAAGTTAATATTGTAATAAATTTATAATATATTTTTATTAATTCTATTACTTAAATATTGATAGTTATTATATTATTAAGTTATTTATTTATTTATTTGATATTATTATTATTGTTATTTATTTTAACTAATAAGTTTATTATAATAATTATGATTATATTAATATAAGTATTAAAGTATTAAAAATTATTATTCACATTTATTTTGATAAATAATTTTATTTAAAAATTATTAGTATTAATATTTTATTTTCACATAATCTATTTAATTATTAAAATTTTAAATTTTAATTATTATTATTCTTTATTTATTATTTATATTATTATTTATTTTAATAATTTAGTATTTCTATATTTTTAATAATTTTATTTATCTCCCCCCTAACATTCTTCTTCAATGTGTAACAGGGGGTTCCGGTTCTTCCCGATGTCGGTAGTGGAGTGCCTCCATACATCTCCTCTGGTGGCATTAGTTCTCACAAAGCAGTGGTGGTGGATCTCCAAAGTGGCACCTCCACAGTGCTATCTCTTGGTTGCTCTGGCTTCTTGTGACGACGATGGAGGTACTCTTTAGCGGTGTTAGTTTCACCCGGAGGTGCGATGATGGCATCTCATAGTGAATTTCACTCCTCAGATCCATAGCGGTGCTTCTTTGGACAAAATGTGAATGATACTCATGATAGTTCCTTAGAAAAGAGGAGTCGTCGGTGGGACGTCTCACTGATGCATTATTGGTGAGACAGTTAAGGATGAGATGTGCGTTGGTAGGTGGAAAAATAGCGCGTCGGTAGTAGCATCAATAACTAATTGTGTCGCCAACAACAAGAACACAAAAACACTAGGGGAGTATCAGTGACTTAAAATTAAAAAGCAACCTCAAAAATGAAATAATTAACAAATAAAATATTAAAAAAATTAGAGAAAAAGAGAAATAAATTTAAAAACATAATTCAATTAAAGAAACCTAAACTAGAAAATTATCTAATAAATTTAGAATAGAAAACTATAATAAAAAACTAATTAACTACCTTCAACTATTATGCATTACAATTAACAAAATTAATACTTTATTATAAAAATTATTTAAAATAATAATATACAATTATTAAATTTAATAAATGAAATCGAATTAAATAAATAATGTATCATGGGTTGCACTTCACTAAGTTGTAGTGACAAGGAGTCAAAGGGGGAATTATTGGTTATTCATTGAGTCACCATTGAAACAAATGCAATAAGGTGACTCCTTAGAAAAGAAAATTGAAAAATGTGTTCGTGATGGAATGAAATTGAGGCTCATTTAACTGGCATTGACAACGATAGGGTGACACATAAACAAAACTGAAAATAATTATCGGTTAACAACCTAAAATTAAATAAAATATAAATAATATAAAAGCTGCTTAATTAAATCAATTTAATGGGGCTAAATTAAACATAAATATTAAAAAAAAATTAAATTGCATTATTACAATAATTTCAAAAACTAATGATTATTAAAATTCAAATTAATTAATTATTATGTTATTTTATTAATAAATTAATTTAAGACATTAATTTAAAAAGATTTAATAAATGAAATAAGATTAGTTACTGAAATTTATTATTAAAGTTAATTAATATTAAAAATACAAAAACCAAAGATTAAAACATAACTTAAATATTATGTTAATAGAATGAGAATAAATTGATCAGTTGACTAATTATAAAATTACTAAAAACTGTAATAACATGCAGAATACAAACCTAAAGAGTACATAAAAAGAACCATAGAAGTATGAAATAGAAAAATAATTTATTAAAGGAATAAAAAAATACTTATAAATAATAATTAAATAATAAAATTAAATTTAAAATCACAAAAGTGAAATTAATTTGTAAAAAGTGAAAAATTATTTAAATTTTTTATTAAATTTTTTATAAAATTATGTGTCATAAATATTGGATTTGGAGCCACATCACTATAGAAGTGGTTTTGTTTTGATCTTAGTTTGTTTTGGGTTTTGTTCTTGACCTAGGTTGATCATGGTTTTTTTTCATTCTTCTATTGAATCATCAATGTAGAAATTTTCTATTGGATGAATTTTATTAATCATTATTAGAAGTTAGGGGTATAAACCCTAACCATATAGTTTATATAATTACTGAGTATGAAGAAAACTATGATTTCACAACCATGAAGTTTACAATTATTAATTGGAATATTATTGAGGAAAAATCATGTGATAGATTACTCTTTAGATCTCCTTAGATTCAACTGTTTCGCAACCTAGCTTATGGCTACACATGGGGTGAGAGAACCCTTTGGTTAATAATATTTTGGATAATGGTTTAATTTTTGTTTACCATGAAATTATATTTCATTTAGTTTCATGGTATAAAGTTACTAGGGTAATAGCTTACAGGCTATTGATATGACTGTTGATAAATTGATATATAAATTAAAGTACCATTGAATGAAAAATGGTAATTTTCATAATTTACCATTGAGTTTCATGATGTGATATTATGAAGTAATTTAAATTATGATTTGTTGGATTCATAATGAAATGATTATATATAGGGATTTTATTAGAGTATTAAATGATTAGATACCAAGCAATGTCCAATGATACATGCTAAAATGCTTATTTACTGGGTCATGCCTTGTGATATATGCTAAAATTTTTATATCGTGGGATATACCTTGTCATAATGTTGAAATTATTATATAGTGTGGTATTCCTAGTGATACATGATGAAATTATTATATAACAGGATTTTCCTAGTGATACATGCTGAAATTATTATATAGTGGTCCATTCCCAGTGATGCATGCTGAAGTGATTACATATAGAGCTATTCCTAGAGGCCGAAATGATTATATAGCGGTCTCTTCCTAATGGTTTTATTATGCGATGGATTATGGAATTGGTTGACATGGTTTTACCACATGATCAGATACATTCTGATATATATCTGAAACAGGTTGATTTATGAATTGTATTAATTTATTTATCAATACACTTGTTATTTCATTATTGCATGAACTTATTATTAGACTGGTTTCATGTAGGCATGGTGTAGTCTACCTTCTAATTTTTAATAGCACCATATTTTTTACACCGTTTATTACCTGAATAGATTACGTGGTTGCAGGATTGGAAAAGGGAAAGGGACCTTTTTTCTAATTATTGGTTGTTTGATGTAATGGAGTTTCGAGACGAGACTGACGTGGAGTTTAGGATGAGAGAATTCTGAGATTATTTTTTGTCCGATATTTTTTTTATTTTTGGTGGTTTTAGTTTTAAATTTAGTTACATCTCATCTTTTCCTTACATGATTAATCATTATTTGTTTATTATTTTCTCCTTTTACATTCCAATGATTTGATATATGGTTTCCTATATTCTTTATTACTATTATAATACTATTATCTGGCTATTCTGTTATTTTGGAACTCTATTTCTAGTGGTATAGTCTCCCCAATATATTTTTCACACCCCTGAAGGAAATGATGTCGCAGTGGAAGTCGATGGTCTGGGGATTTTAAAATTTTTCCAAATAGGAGTAAGGGAACATGTTGTCTCTGAAGATATGATCCCGATATGGTTTGAGGATCTCATTTTAAATTATTCCATGAAAAAAATAAATCCATACATGTACATAATTTTGAATCTGAGAATGCTTTACAATAACTATTTTCCATTGACCATTTATTGAAGGATCTGAAGCGAAACCCCTTTAGATCATCAACACATGCTTTTAGAATCTACACACTCACCATTGATCGAATTATGGGTTCTAGAACAGAGCTCCAAAGAATCCCTCAATGTCGCATCAATCATCATGATCCATTTCATTTGATCTATCAAAGGAATGCTTGGATAGGCACTCATAGAGTAGCTTTCAATCTCTAGAAGGTAGGAGGAGAGAGCAGCTCTTACTTCATAAGAATGAACAACACAATAAAACAGAGCCTCTTTCCAACTTTTATAGTGGGAGTCAAAATACCTGGATGAGTTCCACGACCTCTATATACATACGTCTCCCTAAATAAGTAATAAATTAATTAATTATGAACTATGTTGCATCATAAATATTATTTATATTTATCACAAACAAGAAATATATATTAAATATATTACCTGATAATCCAGAGCCATTTAACACCACTTTAAATTTCCATTGATATTATATGAACATGGAATATTAAAAAAATGTTCATCTGATTAATATTATTCACCGTATTTACTGAACTTGTAAAAACTTTTAATAAATTAATTCTCCCTAACTAATATTTAATTTAATAGTAAATAATTTATTTATTTTCTGTTGATCGATGAATTAGACAACACTCGAACCCCATGGTAGGACCCACAATGTCCAATGTACCTATTCAACTGAATAAGGTAGATTCTTCAATTTGATAATATGTGTAACCCTCTAGGACCTTATATCGATAGTAGTGAATAGTATACACATACTAAGAGGGGTGTCTAGAAACCCATCCTGGCCCCTAAAGAGATAAGGATAGTCAAAGAAATGGAAACCAACCTATGATAACATACTATGTAATATAATATCACTATCTTTAAATATATCCTAAATTAAGTTGCACACTTTTTTCATTATCCTTCGTTTCATTATTATTTATTGATATAACTAGACTAATTTACCCCTAAGTACCCTGACTATGGAAATATGAAGGCACCACCATCCTGATTAACCAATCATAAGATATATTACTTCCACAACATAGAGGAAAAAAATCCTCTATTGACCAGTCAATCAATACCATAACACAAATGATGCACCCGATACAATCTACATTACTATGATTTCATTATAATGGGTTTCTCCTTGAATCGGTGTACATGGTCTAATGGAACACACTAGAAATGATCTCAAATCAACAGACCAATACACACGTTCATAGAAAATAAAAACCAATGACACTTGAAACATGTGGTATTCCTATTGGTGGGTCTGTCCTCATGATCTCAATACTATAGATCACAAAATGTGAACTTAATAAAAATAAGGATCCATGAATTTGATCCCCTGACACCTAATAGTCAAAAATATACTATTTCCATTTAGTATAATATATAAAAACCACATGAAATTTTTTTAAGATTAATTTCATAGTATCTTTAGGTTCTCATTATAGCATGAGATCTCATATAACCATTTGATATGATAATTAATCTATGAAAATTACCATTAAATATTGGATGGATAAATATGTACACTATAATGCTATGTAAACATCATGTATAGATACTTGTATACATGATATGTTAATAAAAAGTATTGTTCATGTTGGGTATAGGGAACCCACTATTACAACACTCCCACATGCACTAGATTCAACTTACTAACCATCTTTGTTATCTCTCACTTGATTGAGATCGTGTTTCTATTGAGTAACATCTTTAGCTACTAGATATTCCTTATTTCTGCCACATAGTACTTCTACTTTGTGTGCCCCCACCTCATTGAATAAATTTTATAAAGATATGTAAACCCCAAGTGTATTCTATATTTTTCTTTCAAAACAAGACATCTTAGGTGATACAAGTAATTTAATTGACAATATGATTATACTTCATTTGGTGGAATTATAAGAAATGGGACAAAGCATTGTATTTAACAACTATGCCTTAGCTACCTCATAAGCTATGACATACTCGGTATCTATTGATATGGATCCCACTCCCTTTTATGAGCTTCTATCGCTCATCACATTAGACTAACTATGATATTAAAACACATTGATCAAAGTAAGACTAGTTTTTTCCCTTCAAAACTAGTACCCCTTCCTCTCTATTTACCAGGCACTTATAGTTTTTACTTTCCCAAGTGAAATCATATAGTTCCAATAGATCCCCTTATTGTTATCCAAGAAAAAATTGATATTTGACTACTATTATGTATATGCTGGAAATATCCTATCTTGTACATATCATTCTATATAAGATTGATCCAGCAATGAGGTATATATAATTTAACTCACCACATTAATCTCCTCCAATGATAATTCTTGTCTTCTTGGAGAGATACATTCCAGGTGATATGAGTGACAATTCTCTCTAGAAATGTTGCAAAATTAATTTTTCAAACCCATATCATTATATGTTTGATTGACTAGGTCTAAGAAACCATTAGATCTAAATAAGTAGATCATGTTCCCTAGAACATAGGTTCCTAACCTAAGTCAATCACTAGATTATTTATTTCATTATGGTCTTAGATAACTATAAGACCAATCTAGGTTTTCAATATGTTACCGAATATATTATACTTGTAAATAAATGGATCTCCCACTAACCTCTGGTAGCCACATGGAAAATATTTATTCCAAATGAATATTCAATGATCTTGTTCCTTACGTTAATCCTAAACTATATTTTAGTAACCTAAATGCCTTTTGATATTATATAGTGTCACCATGCCTTTCTCGTTGCATCGAATAAACACCTACCAAAATTGGTGGTCATGACATCAAATTTACAATAAAATGATCATAGAGATTATCCCTAATAAGTAAAATTCTAGTGGATTTAGGCATAATGACTTAGCATAACCAATCGAGCCTTATTTTTACCACGCTTGTACCATCCATGTATCTTCTCACTTGAAAAAAACTGCATTATTAAATATAATAAGCCTCATTGCGCTTTGATACATAGAATCCATTATTGAATTTTAATGGACCCAATCAATCTTATCTAATTCCCAAATATTTCATAATTTTAGGAATTATTATTCATAATAAATAATTTATCACTGAATATGGTGAATATAAAACCATCACCATAGTTTTATCCTTCTAATGTAGTTTGTATCTCTAGAACATGCCTCTTACACACCTCTTATAGAACTTGTTCCGATAAAAAGTACATGTGAATCTCGAACATTGACTAAACCCATGTCAATTTTTCTCCCACTATCTCAAGTAGATATGTTCACCCTTTTATATAAATTTAGTCTATCACTTGAATACGAATTTTATATCTTAGGTATTTCTCTAATATCATAAAAATATTTTAGATTTTTTACATTAGATTCACATAGTGTTTTTCTTGATGAATGGTTGTTTATATCCTAACAAAACTCATTGCATATAAACACAAGCCCTTAGGAAATCATGGATTTCCTTCATACTATGAATCATATGATATCCATTTTTTCTTTATAGTTGTCAAATTTTTCATGGTTATCACCATTATATGAGAAGTGTGTGATTAAATAATGGGAATTTAGGATATATATATATTCTCCTTATACTTACAACATAACTCAGATGTTTAAAGGAAATGAGAGTTTATGAATTTCTCAATGCTACATTTTGTTGAACAGTATTAATATGTAAGTATCTTAATAATTCCTCCTTAAAAAAATAATTTATCTGATGAGGATAAGGTAATGTTTATTTAATAATTACTCCGTACTACATTATATTTATCGAGGAATTCTTGGACAATATACTCTTTGGAATTTTGGCATGAAAAAACTTATAATTCTATCCATGAAAATAACATACTTCATTTTAATATTCCCTGATTACTTAAAGGAATATTTTGATTTAAAATTATCACTATCTTACCCTTGGAATAGTTCAAACTCTCTTCCTAAACTAATATCAAAACATTTTTGGAATAACATTATTTATAAAAGATTATTTTTCCTAAAAAACAAGTATATACATTGATAATACCTAATGTGTTTTTTTCTACTGAGTTTTAATACAAAACAAAATATATCCTTGATTTTCACTTTTAGTTTTACTTTAAAAAGAATTATCTATCCAAAATTGGTAAATAAGTCTTAAATTTTATTTTTATCAGATATTTCCTTTGGTTCATGTACTGCAAAACTATTGATTGAGTATGGAACTCCATAAAAAAAATTCATTCCTAAAATCAAAATAATGTCTCATTTACGTCCAAAGGAAACATGAGATAAATGTTTTTTATACTAAAAAAAATGTTCTACTAGAATTAATCACTTGGAAATTAGAAGTTGTGTTCTTCTCACCACTGACTTAGGAATCACCTTTTCTCAGCTACTTGGAGAATGCACCTAACTTCTTGTAACATTTCTATACATACATGGTTACTGTATTCAAACCCACATATGTATTATATACCCAAGAAGTATGTTAGAAACATTAATTGGTGAATATATATTGAATAAGAAGATATTACTTTCTTCTTTAATTCAATTCATTTCAATTAAGAATCCATAGAAGTTTATACAGATATGGAAAGAAAGTAACCCTTGTTTATTACATCTTTATTTGAAGGACATTGTGAAGGTTTATTTTTAATAATTATTACCATTCTCCTTATCTCCATAACTTTAAGCATTTTATCTATAAGAATTAAAGGTTATGGTTTCCTTAATTTTTTATTTACTCGGTGAACCTTTCCTTTATGGAAATAAAGTGTCTACTCCATCCTATTTATTCTGCTATACTACAAATATAATGGAATAATTGGATGAAAAATATTTCAGAATGGGATGCATTGAAAGATCAGGATCCATATTTTTTATTTACACATATCCAGTGTAATCATAAAATTCATATCATTTTTCACTTTCTCCATGCACACTTCATGAATATGAGAGTAAATGTGAAATCATATATTTCCCGATGTTGTAACCACAACTAACATCCTATTTTAATGATATAATTATGAAATAACCATAATATGATTCCTATATTCTTCTCATATAATCATTCTTTACACCCTCACTTCCAGAGGTAACTTAACAGGTATTGGAACTCTAGTACCTTTATTATTTTATATCCTAGAATTGTCCACAGGCACCTATACTTCACATTGGAAATTCATTCTAGTTTGGAAATTTACATTTTACAATATCATCATAGTGTATTTTTGAGTTATTACATTCCATTTTCCACAAAAATAAAATTTAATACATTGTTCATTTTTCTTGGCTACCGTTTTATACATTTTTTTAATTAATTAAATCATTAAATATCTCCCACTATTTTATCAAATTCTAGGAAACTGCTATACATGAATCAGAACACTCTTTCTCTTGAGTATTCTAATGTAAATGATCCTTGAACCTCCCATGATAATCTAGAATCCTTGGTTACGCCACTACTCAGAGAGCTTAAGGTAGGCATTTGACCTTCCAATTGCATTAACTCACAGTTCTATGATATGTTGAGTAAAGTCCCAACTTTTAAAATCATAAACTTTATTTTCTCAAAAATTGACTCTAAAATAACAATAATATATGTTTGGATACTTATTTACTACAACTTTAGTTAATTCAACCAATCACTCTCATAATAACTCTCTGATAGTAATATTCACCCTCAACTTTGGTTTATGAGAACCCTAAACACTTGTATTTGTTCAAAGTCGAAGGAGGGAAGGTGGTTAATGACATAATATTTATGTGATGGTTTTATTATTTTTCCCAATGAATGCAATATATTTCCATTAACAAGGTTTATTATAAGTTTTGACACCCACAACTGAATATTAATAAAGAAACATTCATTGATCATTTATTAATTTTATTGTTAATTATTTTATGTATTTTCCCACTGATAAAAAACTATTATAAAAATAAAAAAATTCATAATGTTAATAAACTACTCAACAGGAATTGAGAATAAAAAATTGATTGGTCTATTTAAAATGAATGGATCAATAATGTCTTAGGGGCATCATATCTAAGTCATAGTATGAATCATGAAGCACATTGTCCCCGCCCATAATGTCCATTGATCATCAATATTTCTCATTGACATGGAGTTGTCTATGTCTCACACCATCCTCATCATGGTGGGGTCTTTGTCCTACACCGTCTATGTCAAATGTAGAAGTGTAATCTCATGTGGGATAGGGGAACTCAAGAGTGAAATGTATATACAAATAATTATGGAAAAACATACCCTTATACATATTAAATAAAAATGAACTATTATGTGTAAAACATCTTAATTAATTACAATCATCAAACACAATTAGAAACAATTAAATAAATAAGTCAAACATGCACAATTCAGTGCTCAAGACCATTCAATGGTTAATAAATTCATGATAGAAATTAAATTTTAATAAATTAAAGCACAATGATATTAAATTAAATTAAATGACTTCATTAAATTCAAATAATTTAATTATTCTCTATCCCTTTATTAATTTAATTTCAATACAAATAAATAAATAAATAAATAAATAAATCTAATTTAGTACATAAATTTAGTTAAACTTATATTCGGGTATTGAAATTATTATTTTTAAACAAAAAATTAATATTTTAATAAATTATATTTAATTCTAAAATTAAATTAATGAATTATAGTAATTTTATTAACCTGAGTCCCAATACTCCCGAATGCCCAATGCGGGTTTTGATGAATAATAGGAAACCTGTATTGGGATGAGAAAAGATGATAATGGTCTATTTTGGGCTTGGAATGTCAACCCATACAAATTTTAGGTTAGGATAACCCACCATGACCTACTATGGGGAAATTATGGTCTAGAAGAACTCATGGGAGTTGTACCAAGAGCCTAGTGTCTCCGAATCTGACCGAAATGCGATGAAAATTCTAGTTCCATGATGGTAGGGGGTACCTAACATGACATGATGGCACCATCACTCAAAGAGAAGGTGATCAGGATCTGGTCATCCTTTAGGAGGAAGAAGCCACATCAGATCAGCCAGCAGGAGCCGGTAAAGCCTGGATCTGGGATGGATCTAGCCGCTGAGAACATGGATAGTGCTAGAGAGCCTGAGAAAAGATGAGGGGGAAAGTTTCAGGGAAAAAAACTTGTTATGATGACTAGGTGAGGAACAAAGGCTGTTGGATCTTGCTCCTTTGACCCGACAGAGTTCGGTGCCGGTATGAGGGAACTCTTTGGAAGAGATCTACAACTAGAGGCGTTATCTCCCACGACAGATGGAGGAACTACTGGAAGGGATATCAAAGGGAGGAGAGGCTCACCATGAGGTGCAGGTGTAGACTCTGGTGGAGAAATGGTGGAGACTGAGGGTGGTGCTCCACCCAGATCAGTTGAAGAGGGGAGGAAATAGGCTTTGGGCTTGCATCTGGTCATCCATGATAAGGATAGGGAGGAAGCACTGGGTCTGGACCCCACTGTGGCCAGCTAAGAGGTTGTCTATAAAATCCTTAAGGGTGGAGGAAAGGTGTTTTGACAAAATGTGCAAGATTTGGTGGTAGAAAACCAATAAGGGGAGGGGATTCCATCCCTACCCCTTTTAAAACATATTTATATTTATGTTATTTTTGTTTAATTACGGTTAACCTAAATTATGCTGGAAAATACACAACCATAATATGGTAGCAGAGAATCCACCTACTGGAGACCTCAAATTCCACACGTTGTGAGATTAAAAATATAATAAAAGTATAATATTAATAATAATAAAAATTATTATTAATTATAATAAAGAGAATTATTATTATCTTAAAGGATATTTTCATATCCTAATGATTTTATGAAAATGTAGCCAAATGGGGTTATTAATTTAATTTTTGAATTAAATTAAATCACTAAGTTATTTTAATTTTTATAAATAAAGTAAAATTAATTGTAGAAAAAAAAAATATTTGAATTTAATAATATATTTGAATTTAATTAGATTCCCTCATACTTTACTTTATTGAAATTGAATTTTTTTCTAGTCTCAGATAATTTACATGATACTTTTGATACAAATTGAATGTACCAGGGATGTAGTGGATACCAGTGGGATGAGGATTTTATAATTTTTCATCATCAGAGAGACCATGCTTCTCGTATCTAATGATACGAGTCTTGGTATGGTCTGATAATTTCACATAAAATTATTCAAAGAATAAAAATAAATTGAAACATGTACCTATTTTTGAATTAGAATTCACTCGATAATAACTTGTCACTGGTAAATGTTACACAACAGATCCAGAGCTAAAACCATCTAGATCATAAACACACACACTAAGAATATGTGCACTCACAATTCATCTAATTATGTGTGCTAGAGTGGAGCTCTGATGAATCCATCAGTGTCGCATCAATCACCATGATATGTTCCCTTCAATCTATGAAAGGCAGGTTTGGATCGGCTATCCGAGAGAGGTTTTCTCTCTCTAGAAGGTGAGAGGATAAAGAAGATCTATCATCAATGGAATGAGTAGTTCAATAGAAATGCGACTCTCTTATAAATTTATAGTGGGAATCAAAATACCTTAATGAGTTCCCCAACCCCCAAAAATATATCGACCACTAAAGAAGCAAAAATTAAATTTATTATGAAATATAATACATCATAAATATTATTTATATTTTATCACATACTTCTAATATATATTAAATATATTATGTTATAAACCTGAGTCATTAAACATGACTCGTAATTCCCTCTAATGTTAAATGAATATGTAATATTAAAATAATATTCATTCAATTAATTTTATTCATCATATTTACATAACATGTAAATAATTTTAATAAATAAAATCAACCACCTTATTATTTACTTGAATAATAATTAATTAATTTATTCTTTGATGATCGATGATTTGGAAAACACTTGGACACCATCGTGGGACCCACTATGTCAAATATATATATTCAACATAAAAGGGAAGATTCTTGAATGTACTATTGTGTGTGACCCTTTAGGACCTTATCTCAATAGAAGTGAATAGTATTCACATACTAAGAGTGAATTATAGAAACCCATCAAGGCCCCTAAAGAGATAAGGATAGTCATAGAAACAACAACCAACCTATGAACATGTATTGTGTAATATAATATCTTTGTCTTTAAATTCTCATTAAACAGGATGCACACCTATGTCATCATCCTTCTTTGCATTATTCTTTGTTGATATTAATAGATGGATCTACCCTATACTTACATGGCCAAATACTTATGAAGGAACTACCATCCTAATAAAAAATGAATAATATGTATTAATGTTTCAACTTGGATGTGACAAATGATTTCTTGACCTTTCAACCAATGTCATACAACCAATGATGCACCGTACACAAGCTAGCTCACCACGATTTCATGATCAATGTTTTCCTTTCATCAAAGTACATGATAAAATGGAAAAAACTGTTATTGATATTAATTATGGAGACCAATACACATGTCCATAGATAGAAAAAACCAAAGACACCAAAAAAAATATGGCATTCATATTGGTGGGTATATCCCCATGATCTAAGTACTAGAGATCAAAAAGTGTGAAATTCATGAGAATAATTCTCAATGCATATGAGTGACCAACATCTAATAGTCAGACATAAACTATGTACAATCAGTATGATGTATCTAGACTATAGGCCTATTGTTTAAGATTAATTTCTAAGTACCTCTCTACACCAAAATATGAATTTTGTGGTAGTTTATTAAACCAATGATAATTGTTTTTAAATAATTTACCGATGGTTTAATGAAAACCATCACTAAACCAAATAATTTTATTTACACACACAACAATTCTCTAAAACCCCCTGATTCCCTCGACCCCCCGACTCCCCCGACCTAACCCCCAAAAGCCCTACCGGTCCAAATCCTCACCGCCCTCATTGTTTTTGTCGACCCTTGCCACCCCTCACTACCCCACACCACCATTATCAACCCTCTCTCCCCACCAACGACCCTCATTGCCCCTCGTTGTCAGTCCCGACCTAGCTGCTAGCCACCCCTCTCTGCCAGTCCTGACTTGGAACCTCACAACCCCTCACCACTGATCCCGACCTATCCCCTCACCGCATATACCTATCCAATCCTCTGATACCCCCTACTACTAAGGTACTATTTAGATTTATTTTATATTAATTTATACGTTACATGTTGGTTCGTAAGGGAGTTGTGTGTATCTCTTCTAATTCTTGTTTTTAATATATTTTCATAGATGAAATGGTGTAGAATTCACTACATGATGATTATTGTCCAAATATATATTATTATTATTCTTATGTCATTCAATTTTCATAAATCATTAGCTGAGAAGAAGAGATAGTTGGATGAGTAATATCAACTCTATGAGTTATGTGGCTCTTTATATTTAAATGTATATTGTATGAGAGAAATTGGTTTATCCTAAAAATTATAACCAATAAGAATTTATCTAATTAGTAATTCAACATTGATCCTCCTCAATTTCGCTAGTTCAATTTTGTATTTGTTGAATATATCTTCTATGAAAGAGTTTTAATTTTGTTATGTAGTGAGTGAGTAATGGATGTAGTCAAACATTTTTATATCAATTTGTATAAGGAACATTATGTTAGTGGTACCTGGTACCTCATTATAGTAACTAGATTATTTTAATTACTTTTATTTCATGAAATCATGCAACATCTTTAGAGAGGTTCATTTCTTAGTTGAATGCCTCATTAGTATGAACCATGAATTCATGATCATTATAAAAATAATTTTCAATGTTGCAATAAATGATGTTAATTTGTTAATAATACACATCGTTGACCATTTCCTAATCCTCATCAGAGTAGCAACGTTTCCCACATAATACCCGACCATTCACTGTCTCTCTATTCACTACTACTAGCCACTGATAATGTCAATAGTGTCTTCATAAATACATGAAAAGTAAATTTAGGAAATTAAAATAAATATGATAAATAAAATCATAGATGTACATAAAATAGAGAAAATTTTAATAACACATCAATTATCATCATCAATCGACCAATTCACTCAATGAAAAAAATGTTACAAAGTGTATCCATTAAATAAAAAAGTGTATCATGATAGTTGCTTAATAGTTTTGAAAATCATGTTGGTCCTCTAATAAATTCTTGACATTGGATTGTGATACATTTTTCAAGGATTTATTATAAGAATATTTTTATTAAAAATATATTTCAACATGTATTTTTCCTCTTATGAGTGTTAATAGTTTTTGAATAAAAAATGTAACTCTTTTACACATAATTTTCCTCACAACTAGACATTATGGATTACAATTAACCATTGTAAAATGCTTTATTATTTACCATATGTATTTATATTATAGAAACTTATTTAACATATTCATATTTTTTCAACTATTATATATGAATATCTTTTCTTAGTTAATACTATTTATGTATTTTTTTAATAATGTGTATGCAGATTATGATATATATGGAGAAAAAAATGGATCATCTTTCCAAGGAACACAACACAATATGCTAAGGGTTTGGAGGAGTTTTTAGATTATTCAATTTCTGGTCGATTCCTTGATGGAGGAATAATATTTCCATGTCCTAAATGTAAATTTATATGATGGTTGAAGAATGATGATTTTTATGAACACTTTATATTGAAGCAATTCCCTTCTCAATATTTGTGTTGGATTTTGCACGGGGAATCAAACATTACATAAAGGTTGATCACTGATGTCAATCCACAGAATGAGTACTAACTTCATAGAATATGGGAAATGGTATGAAAATCATTATAAATTATGCATTCGGAATTGCAAGAAACCATCATCAATATAAAAAATACCAGAACAACTAGTTGAGGATACTACAAATAGCAACGTGGCATGTGATGTTTTTGAGACTACAGGGAAACTATATAAAGATTATAACATACCATTGAATCCTCCTCTTGATTTTGTGGAGGATAATATAAGACAAAACATCACGGAGTAGACAAATTCATTTCATTTTTTAGTTGATGATGAAAATCAAGAGTTTTATAGTGGCTATTTGAAATATTCAAAACATTTCTTTTCTGATGAAGTTCTATCATATCAAATGCCTATGTGGAATTACAAATATGTTGTGTTCCATGATATTGGAGTTATTGTGTGATGAATTTTCTAATGAAAGGATACTTGAGTCTTTTTATGTTATGAAAAATGTTGTTAACATGCTTGGTCGGAATTAAACAAAAGTACATACATGCCCAATGATTGTATGATTTATAGGGGAGTGTATTCAAGGATACATGATTGAAAAATTTTCTTCTTCATGATTAAAGTAAATGGGTGATGTTGGAATCCTGAAATAACATACTACCATGAATAATAAGAAAAGGAACAAACCTACAAAATCATTTCATTACTTTCCATTAAAGCCTCAATTGAAAAGATTATTCAAGACATCGAAAACTACAGAACACGTGAAGTGGAATTTAATAGATAATATCATTGATGGGTTAATATGAAATCCAAGAGATTCACAATAATGGAATACATTTAATTCATTACATCCACAGTTATCATCTGATCCTGGGAATTTTCTATTGGGATTGGCAACCGATGGATTCAACATATTTCGGACATTGAGTATCAGTTATATCATTTTGACAGTTTTTTTGATCCCTTCCAACATGACTCCATTGATGTGTATGAAAAATATTTATTTTATCATTTTGATGATTATTATTTGAAAAAAATTCCTTCAAATGATAATGAAGTATTCTTTCATCCATTAATTGAAAAATTACATGAGTTATGGAACAATGGTGTTGAGACATATGATGCATCTTCTAGAATAATGTTAAAAATAATAGATTGTATAATTTGTACCATTATTGAATTCCTTGGACTTGGGAATTTAGTTAGCTGGAACACTTACATGGGTTTGTATTTTCCTATTTTTAACTTTGATTTTGATCTTGAATGACTACATCACATTACAAAATGGTTCTTCTTGTGTCATTGAATATTTATCGATGCATCTCATAGATTACAGTTGAACAAGTAAAAATTCAATGGTTTCATTAATTGTTTTCCACCTCCAAATATGTTAACAAGTTTTGATATATTGGAAGAACTAAGAAATGTTGAAATAGAATTTGGGAAGGAGAATCATTTGAATGATAGTGGGAAATGAGTTTGTAGTGAATCATCATGTGAAATCAAAACACAACAATGGAAGAAAAAAAGTATATTTTTCAAACTTTTATATTGGTAATTTAGTTTTTTGAGACATAATCATGATGTGATGCATATTGAGAAGAGTTTTTTTGAAAAGTTGATAATCACATTTATTAATGAGGATGAAATGTTAAATGGCCATATTAATGCTCATAAAAAATTACAACCAATAAAATTAAAGCCTGATTAATGGCCAGATGAGAATGGAAAGCATGCTCCAAAAATTTTTGAAATGAAAAATATGGATAATGATACATTACATTGAGTTTTAAAACATATGAAGGTATATGATGGGTATTCAAGTAAAATCTCAAGGTGTGTTAACTTAAAAAATCAAAGGTTACATGGATTGAAAAGCGATGGTTCACATATTGTTTTACAGCAGTTACTACCATTGGCATTGCGTACATCACTACCTGAAATGGTTATAATTGTTGAGCTCAAATTTTACACCTTTTTCAGACAATTATGTGGTAAAAATATATATCAATTTGAGATTGAGAAACTTCTGGAGAGATTTTTATTTACACTTTGTGCAATGGAGATGATCTTTCCACTGTCATTTTATACAGTCATGATGCATTTAACTATGCATCTTGTTGAAGAAGATAAATTAGAAGGCCCCATACATTTTTGATGGATGTATCAAATTTAGTGGTACATTATTTATATGTTTTTCATTTCATTGAACAATTCTAAGCACTTCATTAAATATATAATTATGTTTTTTATTTAATTTCACAGATTATTGGGCATTTGAAATCATACATGAAAAATAATTCTTAACCTGGAGGATCTATTTCTGAAGACTATTTGGAATAGGATTTTCATGACGATTTCTATAGATACTTGGATGATATTGATACAATATGTAAATGAGTTTTACGTGTTGATGACACTTCGACTCAATAAAAAATACATGGGAAATCAAAAATATTTTCTACTATTGGCCGAACAGTTGGACAGAGCTCAAATTTTACACTAACAGAAATGGAATTATTATTAAAACATAGATATGTGATACTAAATTGTGAAATTTCAGATCCATTTATAGAAGATTTGATGGTATAAACAACGATACAAATGAGAGGCTGAACATGAAATGATAAATATTTATTACAAAATCTGTTAATCATGATATTGTAGAATGGTATGCACGACGTGTAAGTTCATAAGTATTACAATAAATATAGATATTAGGTTGATATATATATTTTTTAAATCTAATAATGTATATTTATTTTTTTAGATCATGAATACTTATACTCGAGTAATTTTTTCAGAATATTTGATGTTTCTTGCTCGAGGTCCTCTAAAACAAGCATTAAAATTCAATTCTTACAATGTGAATGACTTTAGATTTTGTATAGTTAATCTAGATGAGGGTTTGAAAACACTTAATAGTGTAATATTTACATTTTCTGAAGTGAGATACTATGGAATAATACATAATATTATATAATTGAACTACCACATTCATTTTTCAGTTGTTTTATTCGAATGCAATTGGGTGGATATTATTTGGAGTTTTAAAGGAAATTCCATGCAATTTACTTATGTGAACTTATCTCACGTGATGGATGCTGGTGAATGAGAACTACATGATTAAAATATCTTATCATCATAAGAGAAAATGGTATATTATGTGAAAGATGTCATGGATGAAGGGTGGAGTGTAATTTCTCATGTAAAATAAAAAGACTCGTATGATATTATTGATGAAGTGGGATATTTTACCTCTGACATTAAATCCCATAAATAATAAGAAGCATACTTATTTGTTCATCATGATATTAAAAATATTAGTCTTTCAATGGTGGATGATGTAGATGAAGTAATGTTGGAGAAGGTAACTGACATGACAGATGGATAAAATGATTGTATATGAATTTATATCTTAATTTATCAACCAATTTTATCATTTGTGTAGTCATTAATTATCATTTTTGTGTATATTTTTTTGTTAGTACTTTGCATCTTCTATAATTTATATTTTTTTCAGCATGGATATCTTGAAATATATCTTATGAACATAATTTTATTTAAATTAATTATAGAGATTCCAAGGATGAAGAATTATACTAATTCCAGTCTACTCTCAGTAGATTTTCCATTGACCACACCTACAAATGATAATCCATCTATCTACCTCCCTATAATATATGAGACACCATCCGCTTTTCCCACCTACACCGTCTCTCACACCCTATGTTAGTGTCCCATCAACAGCTCAGTTGATACCTTCCCATTCATCATCCTCAACAATGAGGGATAAGGGTGACACTCCAAGTACTTCTTGGGGATTTTGGAGTGTGATTTTTATAGGTAAAATTTTTAATATGAATAAATTTATTGCACTTTTTTATACTACTAACAGTTTTTTCATAAAAGATGGAAATAATGATACTATGGAGAAAACTATGAAAAGTTAATATGTATGGAATCTGACTAGAATAAATATATTTGTCCCATTTTATACCTATGGGGTCCCTAGAGATTATTCCACAAGATTACATGGCCAGATTCTAGGCCAGCTGGCGGTGGAGCTGACGATACTTCCCATTACGTTTGATGACTGGAGGCATATGCCTTCATCATGGAAAATGAAGTTTTTTCTTCAAAAATAAATTTAATTTTAATACATAATGGTTTAATTTAATGTAATTATGTTATTAAATGCTCATATTTTAAAAATGAATCTCTATATACAAATGATATTCCACTTTACCGTTGTTCATATGCTTGTATGAAAGTGGACATTGAAAATTTTAGGCAAGAATCATAAATATTTTAAATAGATATTATAGAATGAAGTCAATGATACTTTTTTTAGTGCCCTACAAAGGTATGATAAGGTAACTAGTGAGGTAACATGAGTGTAATTTAATATTTTTATTAATAGGAATTGTGATGAGAAGCACATGGTATTTAAGTTTATGTTATTATATTAATCTAATTTTAAATTTATACATGGGTATAAATAGGATATGACATTTAAAACCTTACTATTAAATTAAATTTTATTTATTTCATGATCTTTCAAGGAATAATGTATTGATTTGGGCTAAGAAAATCATACCTCACACTACGGGGTCCAATAGTTTTTCTATAATCTTATCGAATCTGGTAATCTTTTCATTAGCTTAAATATTTATAAGAAAATATTAATTATTTAATATATTAAATTGTTTATTTATATTTGTTTAATGATGTCTCAAAGTTTAGGCCACCAACCATCCAGAACATAAGTGTGGAGGGGTATTTATAAAAAATATGATAAGATATTTGTTTGTGACCCTTCCAAAGAAGTTAGGGCATTAATGTATTTTTCATTATAAAATATTTTTATCAGTTTCCACTATGTTAATATATATTTCATCTAATATGACTGATATTTGATTAGTAAGTAAAAATTAAGGAACTATGATATCCCAATCCTACACAGTCTTACATAGTCTCCCAGGATGACCAAGTTGGTAAAGTCCTTAGGAAAGAGCATCTTGATCGAGTGTGCAGAATGGATTTGGGACAATTACCATATGAGGGCTTTGGGAGGCCACCAGGGATTGCACCTGCATCTTCTACTAGTTTTATTCACTCCCTACCCCGAGATTCTGAGGGATATTTTTTCGATGAAAAAACAAAATTCAAGAACATGGGGATAAGATATCCCCATTATAGAAAGCATTGATTGATTTATATAAGAAGAGATATGGATCTGTCCCCAGTGGTATTGCATTTATGACTGGTGGTGATCTGGTACATCACACAATTGCAAAATCATTTATTTCACAAACATTTATTGGTTTTTAGTTTAAATATAAATATACAACATTAGTTAATTTTCAATATAATATTCTTATAGGTTCTAATATTATGAAGTAGAGATGAAGATGGAGAGGGTGAAAAGTAGTGTTCATCATTAGACAGTGATTAATGGGGTTTTTGATGTTTTGGACAAATATGGATAGAGAGGGTTTGTTCATTTATCATGTATGTCACATAGTATTCACTAGCATTTTCAGGACCTAACATTTTCATGATTCCCATGTTTAAAGAGGCTAAAAACCTTTCAGGGTTGTAGTGATAATCATCCATTCATAGAAAGATTTGATTGAATACGATTAAAATAACTATCTTGCAATGGTCTTCATGCTATTTAGTGAAAACCATATTATGTTTTTATATATTATTAGAAAAAATACTTTCCCCAATCCATCATAGTAATAACTAAGTGGCATTTCATTCTTGTTGGAATCCCACAAGGTAATGTTCAATCATTATGGTATTTAGTGAAAACGATATTACATTTTCATGAATGATTTTTTTAATTCAAGCCTATACATGTTCATGTTTCTCATTTACATTATTGTCCCTTATAGCATTTAGGCCCCAATGCCCTTAAATCATTTATGATCCATCATCTCCTTAAGCTGTATCAACTCACTCTTTGATATCAATCAATTAATATTGTCATTCATGATTCATATCCTTATTCATTATTCCTCTTATAGCCTTCCATAACCTCCAAAATTTCCATGGACACTGATGGTTTCACCCATCTAATATCTCCCCAGGCCACCTCCCTACTATTTCTACATCAACAAGTATCATTCTAGTTACCACCATGCAATCCAACAATTGACTCTCCCTTCAAAAATCCAAATTTTAAACCCAACACCTACCATATTTATTCACATTTAGATCAAAGGTATATGATTATTGATATGTTTAACTATTTTAAAACATATTTCCAGTTTTTCGGGTGTTAATTAGTGTTTGATTGTTCACTTATAATATTATTTTATTATTAATAGTTTCTAAATTTAATTTTTTTGATAATGGGTGTTATTTTGGATTCTAATTATTGTTTTATTTTTGATTTTTAATATTAATAATTACTTTCACAAAACTATACACAAAAATCAATATAAAATTTTAATTTTTAATATTGATATTGTGTTCATTTTATACATGTACACATATTTTTTAATACTTATATATACATCTATGAATTAAATAATATAAGTTATTATACTTATATAATTTTTATGTAAACCTTTGAGCCCGACTTCATTAATGAACATTGTTGAGCCCATGGTGGAAGGAGTGACGATAATATATAGTTTATATGATTGGAGTGTTTTATTTTTTTGTCAACATATAAATCATGTGTAAAATTATGTGTTTCAGGGTTATTAATTTTTTTTGAAGTTTGTTCCATGGTTTTTTGAATGATTAGATGAAATTGAAGGAATATGATGATTTGAATGTGAATCTTAAATTATTTAATTCTATATTGTTTTTTAATATATTTATAAACACTAGAGAGAAGACAAGATAGAGAATATATATACATTGAATGGAAAATATGTATATATTATCCATATGAGAGAAAAAAGAAAAAAAAAGAGTGGAGAATAAGTTATTGTGTGCATGTTTTGTTTATAAAAAGTGGATAAACAATTTTCTATTTTCAAGAAAAAAGTGGAATAATAATGAACCACAAACAATAACTCTCTACCTATCCGATTATGGATATATTCAACACTCAGAAGAGGGTGAATCAAGTTTGATGACATTTAATCCAATTGTTAGCATTTTAGACCCTATATCTTTAATTTTTTTAATGGATGCGGCCAAAGCCTCATTTATTATTTAAAGAAAATAAAATGCTTCTTTTAACTAGGTAGAGGGAGACCCATTACATAGCCCAAAGGCCTAGTGGGCATTTATCCCATTACATGGCCCGTAGGCGCAAATTTTTGGCCCAAGTCCCATTTTGTGAATAGTATTAATACCTGCTATAGTACGACACAGTATCCGTCATTGTTACAGTACCCTACCTCCAATACAGTGACTAGTTTCCGCTATAGTGCCAACCATTTGTATAGTGTCGTCGCTGCTACAGTACGCTACATTTCTGCTATAGTACATACGCCCCAATGGGGTTTGAACCCCCATTTTTCTTGTAGGATTACGAGGTACTTACCACTAAGATAAACCCCAACTATAAACGCTATCATTTTATCTCTTCACATATTAAGGTGAACAGTCATCTCGTTCTACCTTCTCAACATCATATTTTCTTACAATAAATTTAAACACACACTAACATAAGTGTCAAAATAGATCTAAAAGTTTAACCTCTCAAAATGAGAAGGAACATCCTTTGTGCGATATAGATTCCTCCGATATTACACAACCCACTAGTATCAACCTATAGGTACAAGTGTCCATGTTTTATCCATGAACTTATATTACATGCTTCCTGACTATGTTTTAGTGCATCCTATACTATTTCAACATGTCTATGGGTCTTTATACTACCATCATAATAGTTATAAATAGTTTTTTATAAAAATAATAAATCATTCACAAGTATAGACTATACCTTTCCATTGATGTTCCAAAATCTTATTTCATTATGTACTTTCACAATAGAAAGAAACCTATACACTTATTATGCACAACACATAAACACAAATTATTCTTCGTCCTTTTCATTACAAAAAATATGGAAGGGTTTATATAACCACTTATTTTTTTTATGTTATTTTAAATATTCAAGATTTTAATTATGGTGAAATTTGAACTACAAAACCTATTTCTTCCTCTTCCTTCCATACAACACAAAGATACTTCAAATCATCCCATAATAATATATTTTTTCTTCCCTATAAAATATCTACATCATTGAAACTTCAAAATGAAATAACATATTCTTATTAATCATACATAGTAGCAGCGACACCTTTTTCTCGATTATATTTGAATTTAGAATTCATATTCATGATTCCAAATTCTTTCAATCATTTTGTCAACTTATATTGTCTATTTTCAAACCGTTAGATCATATTATACCTCATAATCAGCATTTATGAGGTTAAATGACTTCATAGATCGATTATGAAAGGATATTGAGTCAAAAATAGAGAAATTTCCTTAGATCCACTCAAAATTGGAATTATATTTTTCATCACATATGAAACCATTATTCGTGGGAACATGTTTTGGTATATCTTCACTCAAACATGATTGTATTTTTCACATGTAAAAGTTTGTAAATGGCATAGATAAATGGAAATAGGATGTTTTTAAATGAATTTTTATGCATTTTACATATTTTCTGAAATTCTAATGGTGGTTTTCATTGAGAAAAATACTTATTAATTGGGTTTTAATCCAATCATGTTTTTAATAGAGGGTTTACCTTTTTGTGTGTTTTCATTATTTTTGAGGCATAATGTTGTTTTATAATGTGAAATATAGTGTCCATTAACATATTTAGTTATGATTAGATTTTATGTGTGCACACATTGCGTTATATGTTCTATACAAATGTTTTTTCAGGGTATTGGGGCTGCATAATCTTTAGTCGGTTTTTATTTGTAAATCAATATATAGTGGCGGTTTAAACTACGGATAAATATTGTACATTTTTAAAATTGGTTTAAATATCCACTATATATTGATAGTTTTTTTATTAGTGGGGTTTAAAACTACAACAATAAAACAATTCAGGATTATTTAGTGTAGCTTTTATTGGTTTTTGATACAATGTCCATGCAAAAAAAGAAAATATTTAGTGGAAATTTTAACCATTGCTGAATTCTTACCATATATTCCTGCATAAAACCTTCGCTAAAACCAATAAAAGCACCTCTAAATATGGTTTCTATGATAATTTCCAAAAACAGTCGCTAAATAGAAGAAATCACCACATATTGGATGTTAAAACTAGTTTTAGTGGAAATTTTATGAATCTGTCACATAAACATATCTTGGTGGTTTAAACCACTGACATATCAAAAATTCCACCACTATTCAGTGATTTGGTTGTAGTTCCTCTAGGTTTTCATTATAGCATGGGGTTTGCTATATCCTTTTGATACTAAAATAAATCTGTGGACATTACTATTAAATATTTGATGCAGAAATATATACACTATAATGGTAAGTAAACACCATGAATAGATCACTATATACATGATAAGGTAATCAAAAGTACTTTTCAAGATGGGTATAGGGATCCCACTTTTACCCCCCCCCCCACCATTAGTCAAAAGCCTATGGCATATGGGGATGCATGCTTGAGGTCTCGTAACCTGCCTATTTTGTCTACATGGGAGAGTGGCAGGTTGGGGGAAATTACAAAGTGTTATCAGAGGATCACGTTTTTCTTTTCCTTTTCTTTACTATTTGAGAATGGCAGAAATGAAACTAAGTTGTGATGGGACTTGGTAATGATCTTGTTCATGGGAGTAGCTAACCCATCTATAGGGTAAAATCCAAGTGCCCAGGGATGAGATTGTTGTTCATGGTGTTTTCTTATTATAGTTAATGGTATTTCACCCTAAATGATTTATATTTTGTGTGATGTTATAGTATCTTTATATTTACACGCTTTTATTGGTTTTCATGAGATGAATGTTCATGCATCATGATAGGCACATAGAGATAGATATTGACATGCATTGTTCATTATAGGGAAATATTTATTACTTGTGTTATATACATTCCAATATGAAACATGAAATGAGGTATCTATTATATCTGATAAATGAAATGATATAAACTATTATGTCATGACAAAATAATTATAATTCATGTTTAGAGAGATCAGGTGTAGTGGTTCTATGTTGTTGTCACATTTTGAGGTTGAACTTGTTTGTTGTCTCGTGTTATATGTCGTGTGTTTATCTTGTAGAGAAAATTAATTCTCCACATATTCATATTTAGCATCATGATAGTGGAAATAAGTATAATCCTAACACAATTTATATGGATCATACCATTTTTCATTAGGAATGGATGGATTTTTACGGTTTTGATAACTTATTAAGGGTCATGCAACCCATGGAAGGGGGGGGGGGGTTTTTACATTTTGAAATAATTTTTTGAGTTGATGAGATAGTTTCAACTATATAATAAACATATGTTCACTAAGGTTAGATCCCCTAGGAAGCCACGTTCTATATTGAGTCAGTACAAATTATATCCAAGCATAAAAATAAACCTATAGATAAAATTGTAAAGATTTATATGTATATGATCTGTGGGCCTACAAAGATTTTTTGAGACATTCTAGAGCATACTGGGCGGTAGAAAAAGTTATCTTTGAAGGAGTTTGAGGTTAAGATACAAATATATTTCGATACCAAGATATTGAGGGATGAGAAGTCTCATATGTTCTTTCATTTGACATAAGAGGGTATTCTAGTGAAGGATTACGCCGAATGTTTCACCGACCTGAAGTGCATTGCACCATCTTTAGGTAATGATGAGATCTAATGCGTGATAAATTTTAAGGATGGGATTCTCCATGATATCAATTTATCTGTGACTATTTTTAATATATCTATATTTTTAGATGTGTCAAATCAGTCACTCATCATAGAAGAGAATATGAAGGAGTCCCCAAGAAACTATTAGGATGTTTTAGTAGGTCTAACTGGGAGTTCTTCTTCTGGTGGAAATAATATATTGTATAAAAGTTTTCTCAAAGTAAATAATGGTAAGAGTAGTTAGGGATGTGGGTATAAATCTTAGTACCATTTTCGGTTCTAGTTCTATTAGTATTTAATGTTAGACCACAAGTGTCTCAGTGTCCATACCCCACTTTGGAGTTCCATGCTTGCGAAAGGATGGGTCATCTATAGAGGGGTTTTCATAACTTATCACTATAGAGTAGTGTAAGGGGATTAAAATAGGTACCAAACTCATGGATGGAATCATCTAATCCTTAGTAGAAAGATTTCTAGAGTTATGATTGAATTTCTAGTCAAGGTAGTGGAGGTGGAACCCTGATACAGGAATGAAAATACCAGGTAGAGTGGATATCTCATGTGAGTCGGGATAGATCCCAGTGGAGAGGGGGGAGTTAGGTAAATTCAATATAAAGTGATCTGTCTATTATGGATGCAAGACCATCTACATTTATAGGTATGATTCTTGTATCATATAACCTTAATTATGTTTTTTTGATATAGAATAATAAAATTCATTTTATGTGATGTTTTTCAAACAATTTGGGCTTTGTTGTGAAAATATTCGATGGTTCTTTGACCATCAATACATCATTATGAGTGAGTTCATAGAATATAAAATGTTTCAAGGCTTGTTCTCTAGAGATCAGATGTTACCATTTCTTATTGGAACCATTTTCTATATAAATTATAGGTTTCTATATTATTTTTGAAATGGATTAGTTAGTACTATACTAGGATTATATTGGCTATTATCAGTGGAGATTTAGTTTTCTATCTCTAGACATAGGAAACGATTCTCACCAGGATGAGTGTGATCTTACCGATGGCTGCACAGGACAAATATAGGGAAGATATTTTTGTCTCACGGATCAGATATATGGTCTTGTTCTAGATGATGGAGGAATGTATTAGTATTGTTTTTCCTCTAGTGGTAGACCGTTTTCAGGATTCCTTTCCTGACAGGTTCCACATATTGCTTCCCAAGCTGGATATCATGTTCATGATATACTTGGTGTCGAGTGTAGAGCCAGTTTCTATCCCTCCACATAGAATAACACTAGTATAGCTTCAGGAGTTGAAAGTCTACATGGAATAACTAGATGAAAAAGTTTTCATATGGCCTAGTATATCTTCATGGGGTTCTCTAGTTCTTTTTTTCAAGAAGGTTGATTGAAAGTTTCAATTATGGTTAGATTATTGGATATTGAACTAGATAATAATCATGAATTGATATCCCTTTCTGCATATCCATTATCTACTTGATCAATTAAGATATGATAAGATCTTCTCCAAGATCAATTTGAGATCATGATATAACTAGGTTAGGGTGAGACAATTAGACATACTTTAGACTGGTTTTAGGTGCTGGTATAGCTTGTATGTGTTCTTAGTGATACCTTTTGGTTTAACAACCTCACCGATGATATTTATGGCCTCGATGAATCATATCTTTTATTCTTTTCTAGATTTGTTTTTGTTTGTTTTTTTGAAGAAATATTTGTGTACTTCGACTTTGTAAATGATCATTCCCAACATATTGATATTTTTTTGAGTACATTGAATGAGTTTTGGATTTATGCCAAGATATCTAGATATAGTTTTCTATATAGATAATGTGATGTTGTTGGATCATGTAATCTTAGATGCCGGAGTTTAGACCCAGATAAGGTTACATCAATGCTATCTTGTGAGATACCAAATAATTTCTTAAATATTCTGATATTTCAATGTTTAGTAGGTTATTATTGACATTTTATCAATGGATTCTCTCATCTGGTTGAACCAATGTCTGGGATGAAAAAGATAGAGGTGAAGTTTTTTTATTCAGATGATTTCTTGAGATATTATTAAGAGCTAAAGAGATGGATGAAATCATCTGCTATCATAATTTTATATATACCAGGTAAACAATATATTGTTTACTATGATGTAATAAGAGTTAGACTCAGAGTATTTCTGATGTAGGAGGATCGAGTAGTTTCTTATGACTCCAAAAAACTAAGACCGCATGAGAGGAATTACCAAACTCATGATTTAGAGTTGGAAGTGGTGGTAAATTCTCTAAGACATTGGAGAAATTATCTAATGGGTGATAGTTTTGTGATTTATATGGACCTCAAGAGCCTTACATATATATTTTATCATTAGGTCCTAAACCATTGGTATAGGAGGTGGGTCGACCATCTATAGTATTTTGAAATAAAGTTTGATTATACACCATGAAAGGGAAATGTTGTTTCCAATTACTTAAACCAAAAGATTAATATAGATGAAGTGTGAGAGTATTTTTATGGATGATGGTAGATGGAACTCATTATAGACATGAATCTAGATGTTCAAGAGTCCAAGTGATGAGTAACTCTGACTTCAACAAATACTATAACCGCGTTTTTCAACTGGATCATGATAGTGTAGTTATCTAATTCAGAGGGCTTAGTTCTGAGAGAAAACTTATATGGTGGGGATACACTGTCTAAATTGTCTCTTGAAGTGAAAATTATATTCTTTTATTATGGTAGAGTTTGGGGTACTATGGGCTTGAGTGAGGAGATGGTGAGAGAGTTTAATGCTTATAGATGAGCAGTACATCATGGTTTTACCAAGATGAATCATGATCTCCGTAGGTAGTACTATTGGTTAGGAATGAAGAAGGATGTAAGAGGATTTTTTGCAACTTCTTTCACCTATTAGTAGTAAAAGTCTAATAATCAAAGGACAATTGGGAATGTTCTTCCATTTCCCATTCCAAAGTGAAAATTGAATGGTGTTACTATGGATTTTGTGATAGTTTTACCAAGGAGAACCCATAATAATGATTTTGTATGAGTGATCTTGAATCAACTAACGAAGGTAGAATGTTTATTTCCAATATGAGAGAACATAAATTTTAATGATCTAATTAGTATTTACATGTGCAGGGTAGTTTAGTTGTATAGTGTTTTGAGGAGTATCATTTCAGAAAGAGATCCTTATTTGAGATCATGTTTCTAGAAGAGTCTTTAAAAGGATCTAGGATCATAGGTCCTTTTGATAATATCCTATTATTCTTAGACTGAAATTCAATATAAGAGGAATATTTAGTTTCTAAAGGATTTTTTACAAGCCTGTGATTTAAATTTCAGTGGTCATATGAGAAAATATTGCACATATGAAGTCTTAATATAATAATATCTTCCATGTATTGATCCAGATGGAACCTTTTTAGGATTTAATTGAAGTCCATGTCATTCCACTCATTGTTGGTTAGATTCCGGTGAATCAGTGCTTGTTGGAATAAGTATCTTGTAAGAGACATTTGAATAGGTTCAACTGATTTGGAGGTTGTTGGTGACCATGCAGAGCTGATATAAATCATATGTTGACTATCAAAGATGACCAATAGAGTTTGATGTTGTTTATAGTGTTTTCCTTTAGGGTTTTCCTAGATTGTGGAAAAACTATATCTAGAAACTAGATAATCTTTCCCCTAGTTTATTAGTCCATTTTACATAATTGATAGTGTCGGTCTAAGGGATTACTAATTATCCTTTCCCCGATGCTATAGTTCCATGCACAATGTGCTTCACATGTCCCAACTTCATTGATTTTATTCATACCCTTATCATGTAATAGACATTGAGGATGTATACTTTTATGCTGATGAAACTTATGAGGATCTTCAAATATGAATTATAGACCATGGTGAGAAGTATATCTATGGTATAACTATACCTATGGTTTGAGATTTCTAGTATAATTTGTGAGTTTAAGAAGAGACCTAAGAGATGGATTTTAATATGTGATCATAATGGCCAGACATGTCCCCGACACGCCACAGTAATTCGTAGAGAAACTCGAGGACAAGCTATTTTATAGTGGTGAGGTTGTAAGATCCCTTATTTTTCTAGGTACGTACTAATTTCTGTATTTTGTTCAATGTATTTCGTTGGGATTTCCATTGTCTTTAAAACATGGTGGTTTAGTCTTATTCAGAGATGGAGAGTCCTTTTTGGGAAAATTGACCTAATATTTAGGGATGTATGTTTGTTTAAATTAATAGATATTTGGTAAAATTATGTTTGAATGGTATTACAAGGATTTTTTATTAGTTTAGAATCCTAAATAATTTATTCAACCTTTCTATACAAATTGTGAATAAAGAAATCTATAGGGAATTTACATATCGTTTACTTTTCACATGATACGAAAATGATGCTAGAAAGAAGTCATGAACTGGTTCATGAGGTGAAGTGGTCACACATCGTAAACCTAATTTACATAATTTGAATATCATAGAAGTTTAATAATTAAGTTGAGTTGATCAGTTTTTCAATGTAATTAAAATATAAGGATTACATGGTGTTTAATATTCTTACACACCATGTAAATCACGAGATGGGTAGTTTTAAGGACAATAAATGATTATGTTTTTAATTAATATTCTGTATTCATTATTTTTCTTATGACCCTAAAAAATTATTGGATTTTTCAGAGACCTTTTCTCAACTCCGAACCTATTGATCATGCATATGATCACTAGTGAGTGTTTCTTCTTAGGTTATTGTTCTCTTCTATGGTTCCTTATTATGGTGGTGGAGTTATATTGATTGTAGTCTTATTTGGTATTTAACATGACCTAGGTTTATCTTGGTTCATTTTTTGATATTTTGATCCATCTTTTGTCTTGGAATTTTACATTGGAATCATTCTTTTAATCTATGGTAAAAGGTAGGTGGTCTACAGCCTAACCCTATGGTCTATTTAGCTTTTTTGAGTATGTGTAATACTTTGATTTCACCACCATGAGGTTCACATTGATTAATTGAATTATAAATGATGATACATCATTTTATATATTACTTCTTATATCTCTTTCGATTAAATGGTTTGGTGACATGTCTTATGGATACCCATGGGGTGAGAGAACCCTTTGATTAATAATGTTTTGGATAATGGTTTAAAGTGTTCTTATAATTACATGATATTGCAGGTAATTTATTGATATATAATCAAATGGGTAATTAATTATGAGATATTAATATGGATGTTCATATATTTATATATGAATTAATGTTTAATTTAATGAGAAATTGTAATTTTCATAATTATTCAATGACAATTATTATGTGATATTATGATATTCTTGCTATTATTAAATGTTCAGTTCAGGACAAAATTCTTACATATAGGGATTTTACAAGATTTTGAAATTAATATATTGACTGATATGACTTCTGATATATGATACAATGCTTATATAGAGGGATATTCCCAATAATGCATGCAAAAATGCTTATATATTGTGCTATTTCTAGTGATACATGCTGAGATTATTATATAGTGGTCTATTCCTAGTGATATATGATAAAATGATTATATAGAAGTCATGGGACAATGATTCATGATGAAATGATTATATAGAAGTTTATTCTCAGTGACACATGCTGAAATTCTTATATATAGTTCTATGCTTGGACGCTAAAATACTCATATAGAGGGCTCTTCCCAGTGGATTGATTGTTCCATGGTTTATAAAATTAGGTGGCTTGGTTATTCCAAATGATTATAAACAATATGAAATGGAGCTGAAGAAGGTTTATTTGTGTATTGTATTAAATTATTAATTTATACTACTAATATCATTTTATTTCTTTCACTTATTATTAGAATGGTTCTTTTTAGACATGGTGGTGTCGAATTACTGAATTTTACTCACTAACTATCTAGGTCATTGTTTGAAAACTAAGATGATTACATGGATGTAGTATTTGATAAGGTCATGTGAACTTGTTTCTGATTGTTTCTTGGTGGATGGGTTGGAGTATATGGATGGTACTAATGTTTGATTCAGTACAAATGTCATTTCAGTTTATTTTGTGTTAGGTGATTCTATTATTTTATTGTTTTTAGTTTGAAATTTAGTTACACATCAAGTTTTCATTACATGATTCATCATTATTATTTATGGGTTTATACTTTTTTTCTTGTTTTAGGATATATAGTTTCCTCTGTTCTACATCACAATGATATTATTATTATTATTTGATTATTATGCTCTATTGTAACTATATATGTTGGGGTATAGTCTCCCATGTATATTCATCACGCCCCCGTTGCAAGTTGGAAGCCTCTAGAGTATGAGGTGGCACACTTGAGGTCTTGTAAACAACCCATTTTATCTATGTGAGAGAGTTATTGATTTTAGGATTTTACAAGTTCCTTTTATTTTTTAAAATTATGAATAATGACTTTAGTAATTTTGTTACCACTGTAAATTGTAAATCAGGTAATTAAAGAAACCAATTAAATAAAAAGCACTAAAAAAAGAGTCCAAAATTTGAATTAATTTTATTAGATGAGTATATATCATCCACAATAATAAAATGGTCAATATATGGTCATTTTTTCCATTTGTAAATAATTATTACATTTATAATATTTTATTTAATGAAATGTTAAAAATTTCACCCTATTGATTTCTTATAACAATAAATTTTTTATTTGTGGATAAAAATGATATATTAGGTTATAAATAGTAATTTTAAATATAAATGGTTTATATTTATTGTGGTAATTTATTATTAATGATTAGTAATGTAATAATTACCTTAAAATCTTACACAATGCGGATGTAGTAATTATTCAATTATTGGGATAATAATATAAATGATACAAAAAATATTATAAAAATTATAATTTAAACTATTTAATATAATAAAATAACTTCATATAAAAAAATTACATGTTATAGAAGTTTTAAAATAATTTATTCTAATTTAGTTTCTTCTCTTGATGTTATAAAAGTCAAAGTAATTAAATAATTCTAAAATTGACATTATTGATATTTTATGAAAATAATATATTATTAAATGAAATAAAATTCAAATAAAATAATATATTAGGACAGTTGATTAGTATATAGTCTATAATATCATTCATGGTCTATATACGGGTCTTTTTTCAATTTATAGTAACTATCATGTCTCTTGAAGAGTAAAAAACCTTGTTGTTATGGTATGCGTGAAAATGGTTATAGGGTGATTCAAAGTAAAAAACAACGGTAAATAAATAATAAAAACATTTAAAAATTTAAATTGATGAAATTATTTTGAATAATAGGCATATTAACCTCAAAAATGTAAAATTTGTATCCATTTTGAACACAAAATTAGTATATATTAAATTAGTATTTCAAAAATTCTCAAGTGTCCCCTCCCCTCTCTTATAAAGGGGGACCCCTTCTTCTTATTACATAACACCTAAATAACCATTTATTTCATTAATTACATACAATAATACTTTAATAACATATTTACCCAAGTTATTGAGGTCTTATTTTTGTAATAATACCAACCTTATAGGGGTTATGGTGTAAAGAAAAGGAGGGTGTTCGAAGAAGAGGTATAATTATTATTTGAGCATTTTCATTTTATTTATTCTTTCACCACATTAAAATATAATCCAAAAATGATGAGTTAATAAAATTATCATTTAAAATATTATGATATATTATAATTTTTATTACATATCCCATATGAAACTCCAACTTCTATAAAACTGTAAAGGAATTTATCATTCATATGTACATAGGAGTACAACCTCGTAGACCGATGTAATTTGTTTTCCATCACCGTCTCTCTCAGCTAGTTCTAATTATTTAATTATTATTTAAATATGATATTAATGAATTATTTATAATTATTAAATTATAATATATTATTAATTTTATATATCTATTCAATGAATATAAACAATTTCGTTCATGTGTACATGTGGACTACCACCTCCACAAAACAATGTGATTCATTTTTCATCACTAAATCCCCTTGATTATATATATAATTATGTTTATACAGATAATATTTTATTTATGATATAATTATAATTATTTAAATATTAAATAATAATTAACTACTTTACATAATGATCATTGAAAAATGAAAATTTTACTAATGCGTATGTACAACCTACTATCTCCATGATTGTATCATAGTTCATTTTTCATAAACTTATTTCAAGATTGATTTTAAAAATATAATTAATTTAAAAGAATCATAATTATTTCATGATAATTATTCTGAATATTATATAATAATTAACCCCTTGAAAATTTTTAACACACTGGTGTTTTTTTTTGAAATTACGGGCCAAACGTTCTCAAAATAACTAACACAGAATTAACTGATAATGTAATTAAATATGGTAGTGAAATAAATGAAAACAATTGTTAAATGATAAAGTAATAAACCTAGAAAATTTTATTATATAAGTAAATAATTGATATAATTTTATTATACCAGACATAAAGGACATACATGGAAGGTATGGACTCATGGTAAGGTATTTCATCTCAATTTCATTTCATTGAGGCATATTTTGATATTATACACATAATTGATTTATATGGAACATATACTACCCCTTAAACATATTATATAAAGAATATGTCATAAATCACAATTTTTTATGTCTCAATATGATATACTTCATCCAAGGGGATTTTATTTTAATGCTACCAAGTGATAAATATATTATTAACATAATTTTATTTAGTTGGGTCATAACTATTCTTCATTGACTTTATTATGCCATGATTATGCGTGAATTAATATATGTAAACTATTTTATTGAGTATTTAAACATTTTTTGTGGGTCTTTAAATGTTTTTCTCTTAACTCCTTGATTTATTAATTATCCATTCAATGGTATGATCTTTTTATGGATAATTATCATCAAATTACCTTTCCTTAGGACATGTGTTTTAGATAAGAAACAATATTATTTTATGAGGTGTATATACTACTAGTTGACATAATATATCCTGAATATCATTTATTAATGATATTTAATGTTCCATTTGATGTTTTTATTCCATTTTTCTTATGATTTAGGAGTCACCAAATTTGAAAAGGCTTTATGTTACTATCTTCTTTCTTTTTAGGATTGAGTATGATCAAGGTTCCTTTAGGGGAAATTAAAAACATATTATTTTCTTAAACCAAATATCTTTTACTTTACTCTATTTATGAATATTTTTACCTATTTAGACCCCATTTACTCCGTTTTTTATAATGGAAACGTAAATAAATTCATTTATAAGTCATAACAATCATCTATTTTTTTAGATCGAAAATATTTGTCTTCCATATCCATGTTTTCTAAATTGTTTTTAAACATGTTTTTTTTCTAAAAATGAGTGATTTACTAAAGTTATTTTACAAATTCCTTAACCATATTTTAAGAAATTTGATAAAATAAACTTTCATAACATATTCCAAAATGGGTCACTTTAGAATCCCTTTTATATAATGTTTGAAAAAAAAGTTTATTTTTAACATTTACAACCTGACTGAATTTTCCCACCATAATGAACATTATTTGTTTAAATATTCATTTATATGTTTCCATGGTTACTTTCAATGAAAACTAATTTCATAATATTTTTATAATTTTTTATTTTTTAAAATATATTTTAAAAGTTAGAAGATTATATTCATCAATAATGATTCTAATGTTCTTTTAATGGAATTTCCATTCATCAACTTCTATAACACTTGATGATACATATTCTCCACTAGGAATATTTTTATTAATATCATCATCATTATTTCTATTGATGGATTAGGATTGTTTCAAATATATTTTCCTGGATCTTGATCTTTTTCCATGAGGTAATCATGTTATAAAAGCAATAATGGTAAAATATATGAGTATAGTGATAAAATACAAGCTCTATATGCATGCATAATGTTATGTTTCTTGGAAATTTGTTATTATGAAAGGTGGATATATTATAAACCGAAGGTGGGTGATCTCATTATAGTTCTCTAATATATTAGGTAAGGGTATGATGTTATATAGTTATATTTCTCATAATAGATAATGGGAATATACAGTATTTGTTATTCCATGTATAACTATGATGACTATTTAAAGTGTTACTATGATAGTTACTCTATAACGACGCGATCATTTTTGAATAAATTTACCTCTTATGTTGTAGTAAAGAAATAACATGGACTCTTATTATTATTATTATTGTGTTTAAATGACTGTTATGTATCCTTACCATTGAAAATATAGATGTATAATAGTGATCACATGACTGATATAAATTTATGGTTTTTAAAAGAACCCTTTCATCACAAAAAAAGGATATGATGGCCCCATACAATAGACTCGGGCCATACAAATATCATTTGTCAGAGCTCAGAAATGAGGTATCATCATTGGGATTCCATCTTGACCATAACTAAATAGAGATTCAACATACTAAGATTGAATGGAATTTTCAACATGATAAGTTCAAGTTAATAGAGATTACCACCCAGGCAATGTCATCCGAGCCACCCAAAAGTCGGTCACCAGCACAGACCATACCCTTAAGTCTTATGGGAGTGTTTTAAGGGGTTATGTAATAAGATATTTCTTACCTATAGAGATCCATTTTTATAAATTAAATTTGTATTTCATCAATTACTTAATTAAAATGGTCTTTCATAAAAAGTGATGAATTTTATAAATTCTATTTTCGGGTTAAAATAGTGCTTTTGGGAATATGTACATTATATTAAACAATGGTTTTTATTAATAATAATATAAAAACAATTATTATAAATGATGATTATATCAGTTACTTATCTGTAAATGATCAGGTAATGAGTTGGATAAGAGTTTTATTTTACAATAAAACGAAAAGTGTATTTTTAAAGAATTTATATTAAGAACTTAATGAATTTTTGAAATAACTAATAATTTAATAAAATATAATTAAAAAATTACTTTTATGGATATTAAATATATATATATATTTTATGAAGTGAAATATAATTTTTATCATGGTTTGAAAACTCTTTCTGTCAAAACCTGTGAATTTTAAATAAATGTTAGTTTTAATTTTAAAAGTGAAAATTCACATATTTTGAAAATTATTAGATAAAATTAATATTATTATTTTATTAATTATGTTGAAATTATCAAATGGTTAATTTCTTATATCTTTGTAAGATAGTTGAATTTTTTGCGTAAACATTAAATACAATATAAATAAAATATGTGTTTTTTGACAACATAATGACCCCAAAATGATGTAATAAATAATAAATGGGTATTATCTAGCCACTATTTGTTTTAAAATTAAAATAATGTGATTTATATTTGGTTTAATTATTTTATAAAGACATAGTGAATCTTCCAAGATGTATAATATATTTTTTGATTTTAAATTATTTTCCATGAGAGTGTGACTCACCTCCACAAAAGAAAAGAAAATATTTTATTATGTCTATCCATTTTAATTATAAAATAAATTTTTAAACTCCCCTTTCGAAAAAAAACCATTGGATGGTTTGTGATTTTGAATATTTAATTATATATATTCCAAAACCAATGTTTGTGGAATATAAAAGAATTCCACTCTCATTTATTATATAAACCCACCCAAGATCCCACTTATATTCACACAAAATAGTTGGAAAATGCCTATACTCTTCCCCAATATCTATAGAATCCACCCCGGCAACCCAATATCTCAATAATCCCTTCTTAATGCTCTTGAAGTCACACACTCAAGTATGGGACTCCTTCCTTTATCATTTGTATCCATGTTTCTTCATGTTGTTATACTATTTTATTTTCAATTAAAAATGTCAGGGTATGACTTCTAACCTCTCCCATACTATTATCCTTATATTTTAAGGATGTGATACAACATTCTATATCTTTAATTCTTTCTCTGTACACCTGTTACTATGAAGAAATTCTGTGTGGGATTTCTCTCTTCTTATTTCCATTCAACTATTTATTCCTTATAATGCCTCTAAATTACATTTCAAATGTTGTGATATTATGATCAATGATCTACTTAATGACTATTTCCTTTATAAATAACTATATACCTCTTTCACTCTCCTCATCCGATCTTATTAATTTTTATATGATGACGTTATGATGCCAAAATTGCACCGTTATTTTCCAAGCCAAAATCATTGTGTAGTGAATACCGTTCCCATTTATCTATCCAAGGTATTCACCTTTATGCACATGTATATTTTGAATGGTACTTACTTGTATGTATTCAACCCTCTTTAATCTTGTCATAATATATTATGTTGAATGATTCAATTTTATATGATCCATATGGCACACTTATGCATGAAATAAAATGTTTATAATGGATGCGCCATGATAGCACTCCAATGTATTGGTTAATGCTTAGTATCATGATACACCACATGAAAGGAGGGTTTAATCATGATAATTAAGGTTAAATTTTGGTTTACATATTTTAATTCATGTTCATTGAGGGTTTACTAATGCTAATCCATGTGTAATGATCCTTGGATCATGATGATATCATGTTGTATGATGTTTCCACATTTCAATGTTATGATTACCATGATATATATTTTCTCTAAGTTCATGTTTATTTTATACCCCATTGATATTCCTATTTCCTAATATGTATTGTATTCTTCATTTTATGCCTTTTTTAATATCTTACTGGGGTTTATAGCCCTCCTCTTTCTTATGCATGTATTCAGGTTATCCCATGAAATGATAAGTACGAAGTAATGAGTTGGTCATGTAAATGATGTTTTCAATAAAAATGTTTTATTTTATGTTTTATGTTGTTATGTAATGTTCCTAATTTCCCATGACACTAGAATTATCTATCTTCATAGTTGTATTATGTGATATTTTATGTAATAAATTATGTTTAAGTGTGTAATAAAGAGTATGGTTTCTATAGTAGGTAGTAGCGGATAGGTTTAGTTATTTTGGGATTATGGTTATATAAATATAATTAAAGTATTAGGGATGCAACTGAGTATAAGAAAATACTACCTAAATTTTGGATAGTATATAGTAATTGTTTTATCAAGAAAATACATCTCTGTATAGATAAAAACAATTAGATGTCTCTCTGGCATTGATGTATCTATGGGTAAAACCTGAAAACACCACTTTGAGCTAGACTAAAATGGGAATTGGTGCATGCCAATAGGCCTTGATGCACTCTTTGGTTGATACTCTAGGGGTATATTCTTCTGTAAATTTATAAGCATAGTATGAACCATTATTACGGGATTAAAAAATCCCCCTAAGAATATATGTTGGGAAGTAGATCATGGATAACATAGATTGAAGCTTATAAGTTCAATAGTTATGGAAACCGAAGTAATTTAAAATTTATCCCATTTTTCATTGGATTCCCCTTTTTGTGTTTAATAAACTTACTCCTTACATTCCTTTTTTGATATTTCCAATGGCTGATAATAGAAGGACTCAGTCTCACAATCGATGTGAAGATCAATGTGAGGACTATTTTAATGATATTCCTAATCTGATTGGAACAGTAATCACAAACTTTTCTAGGATAATCTCTCAATTTACTCAATTTTTGAATAGAAACAAGGTTTAAGAGGAACTTTCAACCCCCCCTACGAATGAAAAAGCCACAATTGGTATCTTCATGAGGAAAAGGCCTCCAAATTTCCATGGATCATCTGATATCTCAATCATCGAACAATGTATCAACTCCATTGAGAATATATTCTCCATCCTTCAATGTTCCGAACATGAGAAGGTTCTTATGGATTATTATCATATGGAGGGAGAATATAATCAATGGTGGAAATTGATAAAAAATACAAAGCCTGAGGAAAATGTTTACGACCGAATTGAAGGTTTCCAGCTTATTTGGTTGGATAAAACCAAGCCTAAAGAAAGCCCTAACGATTTGTGACATTGAAATTTGTGAGGAAATTGTCCAATGTGCCCTCACAGTTGAAAAGGAGATCCGAAAATATCATAAGTATCATGGGGATACGAAGCGGAAAGTGGACATTAATTCGGGTTGTCCGATGGATAAATCCAACAGTGTTAAGAAATTCCTACACCCCACTTGCCAAAGGTGCCGAAAGAAGAACCAAAGAAATTGCCTGAAGGTGATGAGAAATTGATTTAGGTGTGGAAGAGAAGAGAACCCGACCATTAATTTCCATCAAGAAAAACACCCTACTACGACATAGAAGTGGAATGCTCCGTTCGACCCTCAACTCACTGTTCATTCACAAAATTACAAAGAATAAGGGTACTTTCCAAACCAATTCCCCAATCCATTGGTTTTTTGAGGCAACCAACAACCTCCAAGGCATTAAGGGTGAGCTTTTTCCATCACTACTACTGAAGTGAATCCGGACAACCATGTGATGACATTTATGCTAGTTTTTCATTCAAGGATAGTGAACATATTTTTGATTCTGGTTCTACACATTCTCTTATACCTCAAAATTTTTGTAGAACAATCCAAACACCACAAAAAATCATGGAAGTAGAGATATCGATGAGAATGTCAAATGGTGAAAGTATATTTATCCCATGAATATAACTCCTCCCCTGTAAAAATTTGTGGATTGAACTTCCCATAGAATCTCTTCATGATCAATTTGTTGGAATTTGATTCAATTATTTTCATGGATTGGATTTTCCTTTGTAGAGCCTACATAAATTGTCGTGATAGGGAAATCACTCTCTATATGACGAAACGGCCCCCGATTCTGTACAAGTAAAAGGAGGAGGATGAATATTATTTAGCATTTTCATCTAAATCATGGATATTAATGACCTATGAGTGTATGCATCTTTCTTAGATGGTCGAGTCTATGGAAGGAACCATCCTCGAAGACATGCCTATTATTAGGGAATTCACTAATGTGTTTCCTGAGTAATTCCTTTATCTTCCTCTTAGAAGAGATGTTGAATTATCAATTGATCATATACATGCGGCATTAGCAATAATGAATAATATATATATAATGGATGTTGTGGAGCATGAGGAGCTGAAGAATCAATAACTGGAGAATATGGATAAAGGGTTTATACACCCAAGTGATTCACCATGGGGTGCACCAGTCCTCTTCATAAAGAATAATGACATATCAATGTGTCTTTTCATTTATCATCGTGAGCTGACAAAAATCACAATAATGAACATGTATCCTCTACCTCGAACTGATGACTTGTTCGATCAGCTACATGGAGCACAATACTTCTCCAAGGTGGATCTGCAGTCGGGATATTACCAAGTAATCATGAAGAAGGAGGTTATCCCCATGACTACATTTCGTACAAGGTATGGGCACTATGAATTCATCGTAATTCCTTTTAGACTCACTAATGATTCATAAATATTTAGGGGCATGATGAATAGAGACTTTAAAGATTAACTCAACAAATTTTTGGAAGTATTTATATATGATATTATAATATACTCCAAAACCAAGGAGGAGCAAGAGCATATATGTACTGTACTAGAGACCCTACAAAAGGAGAAGCTCTATGCATTGTACAATAACATTGAGTTATATTTGAAGGAAGTCTCATTCATGGGTCATATCATTACAATAAATTGATATATATAGATCCTTACCAGGAAAATTCAATTGAGGGATGGCTGAGGCCAATATCTATGACAAATATCCGTAGCTTCCTTGGGTTCACAGGATATTATCGCCGATTTGTGAGAAATTTTCACGATTGGAAAACCCTATTACAAGGATAACTAGTAAGGGATTCAAGTTTTCTTGGAATGATGAATGCAAAAAGATCATCAAGTAGTAAAAAAAGAGGCTCATCAATGCACTCATGCTCACACTATCCACAAGTAGATAACTCTTCGTGGTATTCGGTGAAGCATTAAATAATCTCCTTGGATTTGTGTTGATGCAAAATGAAAAATTCATTATCTATGCTTCAAGGAAACTAAATGTTCATGAGCATAATTGTCCAACAAACGATATGGAGTTTGCTGCAGTACTATTCACTTTGAAAATATGGTGACACTACTTCTTTGGGGACATTGTGAAATATAAAAAGATCAAAAAATCCTCAAGTATATATTCACACAGAAATATATCAATATTCTCAAACAAAGATGGTTAGAGATGATCAATGACTATGAATTATCAATCCATTACCACCCTGGGAAAGGGAACAAGGTGGAAGATGATATATGTAGAAAGGAACCAATGATTCTATCATTGATGAGAATTTAAAAGCATCCAGTCTTCTATGATTTGATGAAAATCGACATGTGAATCATAAATAAGGGAAAAAATTATTCCTTTCAAAAATGGTAGCTCAAACATCTCATTTGGAATTGTTAACAGATGCTCGAAATAATAATTTTGGAATTCATAAGTAAGTGGAAACTATTACAAAAGAAAAATTCTCAGAGTTTAGTGTTATTGAAGAAGGATTTCTGAGATTTTATCATAGAAGATGTGTCTCATAAAATCCAGAGTTAAAGATTGTACATTTGGATGATGCACGTAGTCTTAATTTCTCTGTTCACCTAGTATACACAAATATATATCGAGATCTCTAGAGAATTTTTTGTGAGATAACATTAAGAAGGAGATCATTGAATATACAACAAAGTTCCTTGTATACTAGAAAGTGAAGGCTGAGAGGAATAAGTATAAGGGGATGATTCAACCATTACCCATACTAACATTGAAATGAGAGAACATCACTATAGACATTGTCACCAGAATTATGATGAAATCCAAAGGAAACAATGTTATCTGGGTTGTTGTGGATCATCTTATAGAGACTGAACACTTTATTGAAATTCAGGAGGATTTACCATTGGATCAATTAGAACAAATATACATCAAAGAAGTGGTAAGGATACATGGAGTACCACTATAGATTGTATCCAATAGAGATCCAAGATTCACCTCTATGTTTTGGAAGAGTCTCCAACATGCTCTGAATAATGAGATGAAATTCAGTATGGATTATCATCCTCAAACTGAGGGCCAATCTGAGCAGAATATCTAGACACATGAGGACATGTTGAGAGAATGATCAATGAACATCAATGGAGGATTAGATCAACATCTTCCTATGGTTTAGTTCTCTTAAAATAATAGTTTCCAATCAAACATCCAAATAGCTCCTTATAAATCCCTTTATAGGAAGAGGCACAGTACACCGAAATGCTGGGATGATGTTGGGGAGTGAAAACATCCAGGTCCTAAAATGGTCAAGAAATGGAGGAGAAGGTTAAGATCATCCAGCAAGCCATTAAAGCTACTCAGAGTCACCAAAATGGTATTCTGATAGTCATCAATGAAACATAGATATTGATGTTGGAGACATTGTATTCCCTTGTATATCTCTATGGAAGAGAGTGATGATATTTGTTAAGAAAGAAATTCTTATTCCAAAGTACATCATCCCTTTTGAGATCCTTGATCGAATTAAAATGTTCCCTATCAACTAGAACTCACACTGAACCTATCTCATGTACATGATGTATTCCTTGTATCAGTCTTTATGAAGTACATAATTGAACCATCACATGTACCCAATCCATTGGTGGTACCATTGAAGAATTACCTCTTTATTGAATAGAAGTCGAATAAGATCTTAGATCATTTGGAAAAAGTTCTATGAAATAAGACAATTCCCCTCATCAATGTGTTGTGGAGAAACCACAAGATTTAAGAAGCAATTTGGGAACTGGAGGAAGTGATGAGTCATTGTTACACTCTTTTATTTTTGTTGGGAGAAGAAAATTTCTAGGGTAAAATTTCTTTATGGGGGAAAGCTGTAATGACTAGATAATTTATGAATAAAATTCCATTTCTATTAATGTATTATAGAAAACACATGTACACTTTTTATTATTATTAGTCAGTTCAAATGACTATTACGTATCATTTTTGTTGACAATATATCCATTTAATAATGATCACATGACTGATATAAATTTAAGGTGTTTAAAATAATCCTTTTGATATAGTCAAAGGAGATGATTGCCTCTTCTAGTAGACTCAGGCCATATGATGCTCATTTTCCAAAGCTCAAAAAGGAGGTAGTGTCACTGGTAATTACTCTTAACCAAGACAAAGCTGAGATTCAACATGTTATGATTGAACAGAATCACATATGAAAGAATTTAAAGTTAATAGAGATTACCACTCAGGTGATGTTATCCGAGCTGCCCCAAGAGTATGTCACCATTACAAACCTTACCCTTAGGTCTTGCGTGGGTATTATAAGGGGTTATGTAATAAGGTATTAGCTACATATTTTGTAATCCATTTTTATAAATAAATGTTTTAGTTCATCAATTCATTTATGAAAATGGTCTCTCTTAAAAATTAAAGAATTTGATAAATTGTCCTTTCAGGAATAAATGGTACTTTCTAGAAATAGATACATTATATTAAACTATGGTTTTTATTAATAATATTATAAACACTATTCTTAAAAATTATGATTATAAATGTTCCGTATATTTAAATTATTAGGTCATCAGTTTGATAAGAGTCACATTTTATAATAAAACAGAAAGTGGATTTTTAAAGAATTTATTTTAAGGAATTAATGAAATTTTGAAATAACTAATATTTTAAAAAAAATATTATTATAAAATATATTATATAAATAAAAAATGATTATATAACTTTTATGAAGTTAAATTTAATTTTAATCAATGTTTGATAACTCTTTTTGTCAAAACCTATGAATTTTCAATAAATTGCAGTTTTCATTTAAAAAGTGAAAATTCAAATATTTAGAAAATTATTTAGATAAAATGAATATTATTTTTGTGATTAGGAGGTCTAAATTATCTAAAATATTTTTTTTATAACTTTCTGAGTTAGTCAAAATTTTGGGTAAAAACTAAATACCTTGTAAATAAAATTTGTGTTTTATGACATCATAATTACCAAAAAATGATGTAAAAAATACTATAATGGGTACTCTATTCCTAATATATGTTTTCACACTAAAATATTGTGATTTCAGATTTTTTTACTTATTTAAAAAATCCTTAGTGATTTCCCTAAATTGTAGAATATATTTTATGATTTTAATTTTTTGTTGTTGAGATTTTGACTCACCTCCACTTAAGAAAGGGAAATATTTTATTATGTTAGGCCATTGTCCTTATAAAAAAATTATTTAAACTCCCATTTGGTAAAACCCATGGGATGGTTTTTGGTTTTGAATATTTAATTATATATATTCCAATACATATGTTTGTGGAATATTAAAGAATTCCCCTCTCATTTCCTATAAAAACCAACCCAGGCTTCAGATTCTCTTCACTAAAAATACTTAGATCAGTTCCCTACTCTTCCCCATCTCTCTATAATCTTCCCAGGCCTCCCCAAGCTCTCAAGAAGCCCCACTTTCAGCTCTTGAATTCACACACTCATGTAAGGGATTCCTTCCATTATCATTTGAATTCATGTTTCTTCATGTTGGAATACCCTTTTATTTTCAGTTAAAAATGTTGGGGTAATATTTCAAACATCCCCCATACTACACAAATTATGTTTTTATTATGAGATACTAGTTTATCTCTCATTAATAAATTTTTTTCACACTCGTTACCATGCCAAAATTCCATATGGGATTTCTCTCTTCTTTTTTCCATTCTTGTATTTATCCGATATTATGAATCTAAATTCCAGTTCATATGTTGGGATATTATGTGACATGATACCCTTACTTTATAATTAATTTATAAATTATTAGACAACCATTTATCTCTCATCATCATTACTTATGAATTTCTATATGACGATATTATGCTGCCAAAATTGCACCACAATTTTCCAAGCCAAAATCATCATGTAGTGAATACCATACCTATTTATATATCAAGGGTATTAAAATTTATGAAAATATACATATTTAATATCACATACATTTATATCTTCCAAATTACATAATAATGGAATAACTAATGATTTTGAATGATTCAATTTTATATGATCTATGTGGCATACTTATGCATAAAATGAAATTTTTATAAAGGGTGTGCCCTGATAGACATCCAATGCATTGGATAATGTTTATTATCATGATAAACCATGTGTAATGAGGATTTTATCATTATAATTCATGTTAAATGAGTTTTTACTCATTCTAATTCATGTGTAATGAGTCTTGGCTCAAGCTAATATCATGTTTCATGTTGTTTCCACATTTCCATGTTATGATAATCATGCTCTATCATGCCTTTATGTTCATGTTTATCTTATGCTTCATTGATATGCCTATTTCCTAACATTTTTTTCATTATTCATGTTAGTCCTTTTTTACCCCTTAATATTATTTATTGATCACCACTTTCTTATGCATTTCTTCTGGTTATCCCATGAAATGCTAAGTTTTAGGGAATTAGTTGGTCATATAATCAATGTTTTCCACAAAGATGTCGTATTTAATGTTTTAATTTGTTATGTAATGATACTAATTTACCAATAAACTATAGCTATCGATCCTCCGAGTTGTATTATGTGCAACATTACATAATAAATAATTTTTAAGTGTGCAATAAAGTGTAGGGTAGCTATAGTTCGTATTGGAAGATAGGTTTTGTTATTTTTGGGATTAAGGTTAAAAAACTCCAGTGAAATCCTTAAGAATAAGACTGAGTATAAGAAAATAATTCATAAATTTTGGTGAGTATAATGTAATTGGTTTATCAAGAAAATAAATCCATGTCTAGATATGAAAATTTTTAGGTGTCTCTTGCACAGAAGTAACTAGGGGTAAAACCTAAAACACCGCTCTGAGCTAGACTCAAACAGCAACTAGTGCATGACAACTGGTCTTGATTCACTCTTATTTCGATACTCCCAGGGGATTCTATTTTGTAAATTCATAAACATAGTATAAATAATTATTAATGGAATAAAAAATTCCTCTAAGAATATATGTTGGGAAGTAGATCAATGATAACATATATTAAAGATTATAATTTCATAAGTTAATGAAATCAATGTAATTTATAAGTTATCCATTTTTATAATTGGATTCACTTTTATCTGTTTAATAAGAATACCCCTACTGTTCCATTTATTCTATCCAATGGATGGTAATATGAGGGAATGGGATAAAAAACAATACAATAATCAATGTGACCAATGTTCTAATGTGATGCCCAATCCGATAAGATAGGGAATCATAAACTTTTTCACAAAATGATCTCAGTTAAATCATGTTTTAAATTCAGACATGGGTCAAGAGGAACTTCCAACCCACCTAATAAAGAATAAGATGAAATCAAGATCTTCATGAGAGAAAGGCCTCCTACTTTCAATGGATCACATGATCCCTCAATCACAGAACAACAGATCAACTCCATTGAGAATATCATCTCCATGCTTCAATGTTCTGAAAAAGAGAAGGTTCTTCTGGGTGATTATCATTTGGTGGGTAAAGCTGATCAATGGTGTAAATTGATCAAATATATGATTCTTGGGTAAGATATTGAGGCATTGAAATTGAAGGATTTACAGAAAATGTTTTTTCGAAAAATATTTTTCTCGTACCCTCTGACTTAAGATGGAAAGGGACTTCCTTACCCTCAATAAAAATGATGCCAAATCCATTAGTGTGTATGATGAAAAGATCCCAAGGTTCGAAAGATATGCCTTCAGCATTGTCATTACCCCTGAATGCAATGTTGGATGCTTCTTTGGTGGGATAAAACCTAGCCTAATAAAATCCTTAGCGATCCCTAACATTGATAACTATGAGGAAATTGTCCGATTTTCCCTCAAAGTCAAAATGGAGATCGATGAATCTCATGGGTATCATGGGGTTAAAAATTGGAAAGTGGAATTTAATTATGGTGGTCTGATGGATAAATCCAATGGTTCTAAGAAAATCCATCACCCCACTTGCCAAGGGTGTGGAATGAAGCACCCCAGAAATTGGCGGAAGGGGACAAGGAAATGCTTTAGGTGTGGAAGAGAAGGTAACCTGACCATTAATTTCAGGCATGAAAAAACCAACTCTTGTGAAAGAGGATATGAATGATCCATTTGACCCTCAAATAATTGTTCATTTCTTTAACTGAAAATAACCATGCACATTGAGAACCAATTATTTAAGACAAGGGTTTTCAGAGGCAACCAACAACCTCAAAGGAATCAAGAGAGATATTTTGGCATCACTACTATTGATGTGAATCCAGACAACAAAGTGGTGATAAGTATGCAAGATATCCATTAAAGAATATGGAATTTAATTTCTGATCTTGGTTCTACGTATTATTTCATATCAGTAAAGATTCATAGAACAATCCATACAATTCCTCAAATCATGGATATATAGATGTTGGTGAGAATATAAAATGGGGCAATTATTGCATCCCATGAATATAACTCCTCCTATATCATAATTTTTGGATTGAACTTCCCATTGAACCTCATCATACTCCCCCTAGAAGAATTTTATTCAATTCTTGGCATGGACTGACTATCCCTATATAGAGCCAACATAGATTTCTATGGGATGGAAATCTCTATCCATATGGTGAATTTACCCCCGATTCTATACAAGTGCAAGGAGGAGGATTAATCTTATTTAGAACCATCATCTTAAGCATGGATATTACTAGCCTTTGATCATTTGTATCTTACTCAGATGATTGAGTCTAAGGAAGGATCCTTCCTCGAAATCATGCCTATTATGAAGGAATTAAATGACTTTTTTCTCCAGGAATTTTTTAGTATTACACTAAGAAGAGATGTTTAATTCGTGAATGATCTTATACCTAGTGCATTTCCAATATCCAAGACTCTGTATAGAATGGTTGTTGTGGTGATTGAGGATAAAATTAAACAACTACAAGAGAATCTATATAAAGGTTTTATGTGCCCAAGTGATTCACCATTGGGTGAACTAGTCCTATTCATCAAGAAGAATGATGTGTCAACGCACCATTGCATTGATTACTGTGAGCTAAAAAAATCCCAATAAGAACAAGTATCCTATTCCACGAATTGATGTATTTTTCAATCAGCTATGTGGAGAAAAATACTTTTCCAAGGTGGATCTGTGGTTGGGATATTACCGAGTAAGGGTGAAGAAGGTCGATATCCCCAAAAATGCTTTTCATACAAGGTACAGGCACTACGAATTCATTATAATTCCTTTTGGAAATACTAATTCTCCTGAGATATTCATGGACATGATGAATAGTGTATTTAGAGATTACCTCAAAAATGTAGTGGTAGTCTTTATAGATGATATTCTAATATACACCAAAACCATGGAGAAGCATGAGGAACACTTTACTATAGACCTTGCAAAAGGAAAATCTCTATGAAAAGTACATCAAGTGTGAGTTCTGATTGAAGGAAGTCTCATCTTGGGGTCATATCATCACAAGAAATGGGATATCTATGGATATCTCCAAGAAAAATGAAATTAAGGGATGGCTGAGGCCAACATCTATGACAAATATCTGTACCTTCCTTGGGTTAAATGGATATGGTAGCTGATTTGTGAGAAATTTCTCACGATTGTAAAACCCCATTACGAATCTAACTCAAAAGGGAGTCAAGTTCTCTTGGAATGATGAATTTGAATATATATTAATGGAGTTGAAAGGGAGGAATATCACTACACCTATTCTCACACTACCCACAAGTGGAGAACATTTCGTGGTATCCAGTGATGCATCAAAAAATGTCCTCAGATGTGTGTTGATGGAAAAAGAAAAAAAATCCTTGCCTATGATTTATGGAAATTGAAAGTTCATGAGTAGAATTTTCTAACACATTATATGTAGTTGGCTGTAGTAATATTCACTTTGAAAATTTAGTGACATTATCTCTTTGGGTAGAATTGTGAAATATATACGGATCAAAAAAATCCTCATGTATATATTCACACATAAATATTTGAATATGTGACAATGAATATGGTTAGAGATTTTCAAAGACTCTAAATGCTCAATCCATTAAATCCCTGGGAATGAAAACAAGGTGGCTGATGGTTTAAGTAGAAAGGACCCATAAATTCTTTCATTGATGTGAATTGAAAAGGATCCAATATTATTATATTTGATAAATATGGACATGGGAATCACAAAGAAGGTAAAATCATCAATACATTCACAAATCGTTGCTCAACCATAACTTTTGGAGTGGTTCAAGGATGATCTAAAAGATGATGTAGGAATTCAGAATAAAGTGGAAACAATCAGAAAAGGGAAATCCTCAGATTTCATTGTTAATGAAGAAGAAATTGTGAGATTTTAGTTAGGACTATATATTCCCTCAAATCCTAATTTAAATAAATAAATTTTTATGGTGCACATAGTTTGAGTTTCTCCATTCACCTAGGAAACACAAAGATGTATCAAGATATCTTGGATCATTATTTTTGGGATAACAAGAAGAAGGACGTCACTAAGTATACATAAAACTCCCTGGTATGTCAACAAGTGAATGTTGAGAGGACGATGTATAAGGGGATGATGAAACCATTTCCTATAACAACATGGATATAGGAGAGCATCACCATGGACTTTGTCACTGGACTTTCAAAGAAATCCAAAGGAAACAATGTTATTTGGTTGTTGTGGATCATCTTACAAAGACTGCACACTTCATTGCAATTCGAGAGGATTTATCATTGGATCAACAAGAACAGGTATACATCAGAGAAGTGGTAGGGGTACATGGAGTACCATTATCAATTGTATCCAATCAAGATCCAAGATTCACCTCTATGTTCAGGAAGATTCTCCAACATGCTCTGAATACTAAGCAGAACTTCATTACAACATATCATCCTCAAATTGATGGCCCATCTGAGTGGACTATCTAGACACTTGAAAACATGTTGAGAGATTTCTCAATGGAATTAAATGGAGGATGATATCAATATCTTCCTATGGTTGAGTTCTCTTATGGAATTAGTTTCTACTCAATCATCCAAATGGCTCCTTATATGCACTTTATGGGAAGAGGTGCAGAACACCAACATGTTGGGATGGAGTTGGGGAGAAAAACATATATGTACAAAAATGGTCGAAGAAATTATGTAGAAGTTTAAGACCATCCAACATCTCATTAAAGCTACTCAGAGTCGACAAAAGATCTATGCTGATATTCATCGATTATACCTAGAGTGTGATGTTGGATAAATATTATTCCTCCACATATCTCCATGGAAGAGAGTGATGAAAGTTTGGAATAAGTTAATTCTTAGTCAATGGTACATCAACCCTTTTGAGATCTATGATCGTATCAGAGCACTGGCCGATCAACTAGCACTCCCATCAACTTTGTCTCAAGTACAAGATGTATTCCATGTATCACTCTTGAGGAAGTACATACCTGAATCATCACATGTACTCAATCTACAGGTGGAACCATTGGAGAATTGTCTCTCCTATGATGAGATTCCAGTGAAGATCATAGATCTTAGGGAAAATTTTCTATGAAACAAGACAATTACCATCGTCAAAATATTGTGAAGAAACAAAATGTTTGAAGTAGAAACTTGGGAACTAGTGGACGTGATGAGGTAGAGATACCCTCATATTTTTTAGTGTGGAAAAGGAAATTTTAAGGGTGAAATTTCTTAAGGGGGAATGTTGTAACAACCCGATAATTTTTGAAAAAAATTACAATTCTTTTAATGTATTATAGAAAATACATGCACTCTTTATTTATTATTATTGATTTTAAATGACCATGATGTATCATAAAATTTATAATATATCCACTAAACAGTGATAACATGGCTTATATAAATTTATGGTTTTTAGAAGAAACCTTTCGACATAGGAAAAGGACAGGATGGACTGATTCAGTAGACTCATGCTATATGAAGCTCATTTTTTGGAGCTTGGAATGGAGGTAGAGTCACTGGAATTCTCTCTTTACAAATCCCAATTTGAGCTTCAATGCCTTATTCTTGAACGAAATCGCCTGTAGGAGAAGCTCAACATAATAGAGATTACCACCTGGGTGATGTTATCTGAGCCACCTTAAGAGTCTGTCACCATCACACACCTTACCATTTGGTCTTATGTGGGTGTTATAATAGTTTATGTAATAAGGTATTAGTTACTTAATTTGTAATACCTTTTATAAGTAAAAGTCTTATTCAATCAATTCTTTTATGAAAATGGCCTTTTCCAAAAAAGTGACGAATTTCATAAATTGTCTTTTCAGGTAATAATGGTACATTGGAGAAATATATGAATTATATTACTTATGAATTTTATTAATAATATTATAAAAAAATTAATAAATTATGAATATATCATTTCTTTATCTGTAAATGATTAGGTAATCATCTTGATAAGAGTTATATTTTATGAAAAAAAACAAAAAGTGTATTTTTAAGGAATTTATTTTAAGGAATTAATGAATTTTTGAAATGAATAATATTTTAATAAAATATTATTACCAAATTAATTTTATGAATAATAAATGAGTGTATAACTTTTATGAAGTCAAATGTACTTTTTATCAAGATGTGAAAACTGTTTTTGTCAAAACCAGTGAATTTTCAATAAATATCAGTTTTCATTTTAAAAGTGAAAATTCACATATTTCAATAATTATTTAGATAAAATTAATATTATTTTTTGAATCATGACATCAAAATTATTCAATGATGAATTTTTTACAATTTTTTTAGAGAGTCCAATTTTTGGTTAAAAAATAAATACCTTATAAATACAATATGTGATTTATGACATCATAATGACCCAAAAATTATTTAATAAATACTATAATGGGAAATTTTGTCCTAATATAATTTTTCCAATTAAAATAAATTTAATTTAGATTTTTTTTAATTTTTTTATAAATCTTTAGTGAATCATCCAAAATGTATAAAATATTTTCTAATTTTAAATTCTTTTCCTTGAGAGTGTGACTCACCTCAACATCAGCAAGGGAAATATTTTATTATTTTTTGAAAATTTCCTTATAAAATATATTTTTACACTCCCATTTGGAAATAACATTGTTTGAAACCATGGAATTGTTTGTGGTTTTCAATATTTTCTTATATAGAATCCAAAACCAATGTTTGTGGAATAGTAAAGAATTCATCTCTCATTTCCTATATACACCCACCCAATATCCCTCTTCTATTCAGTAAAAATCCTTGGAGAACATCCCTAATCTGTCCCCCTATCTCTATAATCCCCCTAAAGAACCCAAAGACCTCAATAATCTCATCTTTAAACTCATGTAGTCACACACTCATGTAATGGATTCCTTCCGTTCTCATTTTTATCCATGTTTCTTCAGGTTGTTATACCCTTTTATATTCAATTAAAAATGTTGGGGTATGATTTCAATCCCAACCCATACTTCCCTAATTATTATTCAACGATGGTATAACACTTTATCTCTCATTAATTACTTCCCTATAAACCTGTTACCATGCTGAAATTTCATAAGGGATTTCCCTTTTCTTATTTACATTCAATTATTTCACCCATATTATGAATCGAAATTCCATTTCATATGTTGGGATATTATGATAAATGATCCCCTTACTGTCTATTTCATTTTTAAATGATGATAGACCCCTTTATCTCTTAGCAACCTAACTTATGAATTTCTATATGACGACGTTATGAAGCCGAAATTGCACCACAATTTTCTAAGCCAAAATCATCGAGTAGTGAATACAATACCCATTTCTATATCAAGTGTATTATCCTTTATGAACATATACATATTTAATGGTACTTACATGTATGTATTACACATTCCTTAATCATGTAATAACTTATTATGTTGAATGATTCCATGTTATATGATCAATGTGGCAGGCATATGCACGAAATGAAATGTTTTTAAAGGGTGCGCCATAGTAGCACTCAGATGTATTGGTTAAGGTTTAGTATCATGATACACCATGTAAAATGAGGGTTTAATCATGATAATTCATATGAAATTATGGTTTAATCATGCTAATTCATGTTAAATGATGGTTGACACATGATAATCTATATGCAATGATCCTTGTCTCATGCTAATATCATGTTATATGGTGTTTCCACATTTCCATGTTATGATAATCATGCCATGTCATGACTTTATGTTAATATTTCTCCTATGCTCTATAGATATTCCTATATCCTAAAATATATTTTATTCTACATGTTATTCCTTTTTTATTCCCTTACTAGGCTTTATATCTCACCCCTATATTATGAATGTCCACTGGTTATCCCATGCATTTCTAAGTATTAAGGAATGAGTTAGTCATGTAAATGATATTTTCCATAAAGATGTTATATTTTATGTTATATGTTATTATGTAATTTTCCTAATTTTCCAAGTCACTATAACTATTTATCCTCAAAGTTGTATTAAGTGAAATTTTATATAATAAATATTGTTCAAGTGTGTAATAAAGAGAAGGGTTTATATATACTCCATGTGTGACCATGAATGTTACTCTATATGTAAGAGTGATATGAAAATGATGACCATGATAAATACATGATTTATCTATTCTTTTTATGTTTTTTATGTAAATATTATGATTTCATATGTTATGATAATGATTTTAGGTTTTAAGAAAAGTATTTTATACTTATTATGGGTTAAAATATATGGGATTTTAATGTCTCATTTAATAAATATTGAAATCACATGGATCATGGTTATTGTTTCCAATGAATATTTACTTTGTTAAAGCATTATTTAATTTTTCATGATTTATGATCCAAGTATTTATGGGTATGAATTTCATTATGTTATGGTCATGAAATTTGATTATGTCATCATACTCTTATGATTATATTATTCTCACTGATGAAATTGAATTTCTAGTGCTTATATTTATTCTTAATAAATATTTTTTTGCACCCTTCTTATGTTTATTATTTACCTAGGTTTTTAAGAATTATTTTAAAATAAATTATTATATAAATATTTCATATGCGAATAATATTTTCTCTAATGTTGAACACTATATATGATTGAATAAAATATGGGTTTGTGGGAAAGCTACTGTCTTGAAGTCGAGGGTGTTTTTTATGTAAAAGTTTTTATTACTTATCTAAAAAACTCATCCTAAAATATATTTGGGTATTTAAGTGATCTAAAATATCTTTTTCATGTTATAAGGTTTGGATGGAAAAAATTCTATCAAATTCATCAGTATTAAAAAAATAAATTTAAATTTTATGTTTTCAGAATAAAATAAAATAGTGTGGGTTTAAGAACTTTATTTAAATAGTTTTTTGGTGAAAAGGTTTAAATATGGTTGGATTTTGACAAGAGGACATCAAAATAATTGAAATTTATTTCAAGTGGGATGTAATTAGAATTAATCTTACTTATGTGTGAATGTGGAAAATTAGTTATGGAATAGAAGGCTTGGACATAATTGTTAAAGGAATATGATAAATCTTATAAAAATTAAAATTTCCCACATCCTATAATGGTATGGTTTTTAATTTTTCACATTTTAAAGATGTGATTTATACGTCCCAACCCTAGGATCTTATTTATTTTTGCTTCTGTAGAACCATGGTGAAGTAATCAAAAAATAGAAGTAAGTATTTTATTTTATTTATTAATGAATTTACTCACATTACATGTATAATTTGTATTAAACATAAATAATAGGCCATTAATATGTTCAAAAGTTTTTAGATGAGTATTAAGAAAGAGTGTGGTCAGTCCATGGAGGACATCTAGATAGATAATGGTATGTATTTTACTAATGGTGCCATTAAATTTTATCTTGAGAAACATTGAAGTCAATATGAACTCAATGAATCTTATAAGTCATAACATAATGGTTTGGATAAATGGAAGAATAGAAAAATAGTGAAGATAACCAGAAAAATATTTATTTAACATGACATATCCTAGTACTTTTGGAGATACGGTATTAGAACAATAGTAGATATTGAAAATTGTTACTTATATAGAATAAATTATGAAATTTCAACATATGATATATATTAATTGAAGACCGTATGTTTTATTTACCTAAGGGTATTATTAAGTCCCCTATTTTCAATGAATGGGGTGAAAATCATGGGATATTTGCTAAAATTGTAGGTAATTGTATATCATTGGGTTATCCTAAAAATAGAAGAAGATATTGATACAACATGAAGGAGAGAGAGATGACCATTGTTACTGATGGAGATAAAATATTTGAACATGATAATAAAAAGGACCCACATGAAATTGAATGTTCAAATTGTCATAAGGATGATTATATTTGGATTAAACAATAAGAATAATTTATATAAGATTGTGTAAATTTTACATACGTTATGGTTGAAGATGAGGATTAAACTAACTAAAATTAAGAGTAATAACTCAAATCATATCATCCAAGGTTGATAAGGAAAATGGAGGTCCAAAACATCATTGAGGATTAATTAAAACAAGTTATAACTAAGTTAAATTTTAGGAAAACATAACATACCGCATTGTTTTAACAGTTTGAACTAAGGGATATTTAAGATTATTATGAGCATATAGAATGGGTTGATTCCGTGACTACAGTGTTGGACCATATAGATATGAATGATACCTGGGAACCACTACCAAATCCTTAAGACAAGAATATCATTAGAACTAACTAGGTATTCAGAAATAAGTTGAAGGAAAATTAATAAGTGAATGGAAATAAATTAATAAATGTGTTGATGAGAAATTATCTTGGTAAATGATTATATTTTGATAACCCCCTTGTAGTATATTCTAGGATTGAAACCATAATAATTTCTCTTTTTATTTCTAAAAAAATACAATAATAAATCATTTAAATAGATATCATGTCCTACATACACAATGGTGAGTGGGAAGGGGAAAATTTTATTGAGAAAACCCTTGGTCTTTTTCATAGAGAATTTGTGAGTCCATATTATAGGTTTAATATGACCTTATATGGGATGAAACAAGACCAAATATTTTTCAATAATAACTTTTAAACCTATTTAATGAAGTTGAAATTAAGATAATCAAGAGTGGACTATAATATTTTCATTATCTATGATAAATGTGTATCTATAATTGTTATTATTTGTAGATGAAATAATATTGTATAGAAATATTGATGGTTTATATTAAATATTTTTCATAGAGATTAAAAAATATATTGAAATTTAACTCCTGGGGAGATAGAACACTTTCTTGGATTAAAAAATTATCTATAGAGAGATAATATCATTACTTCTCAATAGAAATATCCTAGAGGAATTATTAAAAAGTATGGAATTTAGTACTCATGGCTTGTTTCTATACCAAAAAATGTAGGAACAATTATATCTAAATATAAAAAAGGAAATGAAGTGGTTCAAATTAAATTTCAAAAGAAAATCAGATATATACTAAACATTACAGCCTCAAGGATAAACATACTTTATGTTGTCACCCATTATTCTAGATATAAATGCTCACAAAATATGTCACAACTTATGGTTGGAAAAATAATTATTAGATAAATAAGAATAATTTTTTTGGTAGAAATATAAGAGAAAAGGAGACATAAATCAATTTATTTATAAAGATGAAAACGGGGTAGGATGTGTTGACGATATAAAATGGACATCTAGTGGAGTTCTCTTTTTTAGGGGTGGGTATGTTTGTTGTCAAAAAATAAAGATGAATTTTATGACCCTATATACATATGATACACAATATTTAACTAACTCTCAAGACATTACTCAATTGATATGTATAGAAACCAAATTAAAATATCCCAAGTTGGTGGTGAATCTTCCACTGAGAAGTGAAAGTCAAAGTTAACTAATTTTTTTAAATAATCCGGTAAAATATTCAAGGTATAATATCATTGAATGAAAATAAAACTTCATCAAATACCATATAGAGATAAATGATATAAATCTGAAATTTGAACTTACATTTGAGAAAATATAAAATTGTTTCACCAAAACATTGTCTATAGATACATTATAAAGTACGAGGTTAGAAATATTATTTCATTATCTGTTGTAAAAACGAAAAAAGTATAGTAGTTTTTCCTCCCTCTCATTTAGTATTTTGATATTTTTGATAATGGGGTAGAAAATTGGAAACATAAATATTTTTTTATGTATTTTTATATGTTTTGGTTTAAAAGGGACAAAATATATATTGGAATAGTATTAATTGATATATGTTTCTATTTGGGGGGTATATATTAGGAGATAGTCAATAGAAATGGGAATGATGTGAATTTAGAATGGTTCATGTGTTGTGAACCATTTTAATAGTTAGGTTGAAGGATATGCATGAATTAGGTATTTAACATATCCCGTGAAATATATTTCAAATATGGATACAATATTAATTATGATAATGGGGATGATAAAGTATTTATTAAATAAGTGTTGTCTGATATCAAATCACAAATGTGCATCATTTTCATCAAAGATAATCAAGATAATATGGTTTAAACAAGTTTTATATTTATCACTATTTCTATGGAAAATATTATATTTTTTTAGTATTTTTATTTTCTACCATGAGTTTTCTCAAGTAGGCATATAATTTTTGAATGGTGATTCTTGGTTATGAATTTAGAGTACCATTTTATTTATGTTCTTTAGTTTACATCAAAATCTAAAGGGTGATATTATGGTGATAAAGTATTCAATTTAAAAAATGTTTAAGGAGGTGAATTTTTTTTGTATATTTTATTGAAGTTCCAGGATAAAGTTATTAGGATATTAATGGAGTTACTCTAAATTATTTTATTCAACATAAAAAGAAATATTAGAGAATATTGATTAAAATATGATGAACGTGTTTATTTTTGTCAAAATATAAATCATGTTAATGTTTTATTGAAAACTAATTATCACGTGTGGTGAATTATATTTGGATATTTAAATATTGTTTTAATGGATTTTAAAATTTTTAGAACTTATCTAGAATCATGTAGTGTTAATATAGATTTTTGAATATTGAAATTGAAAGTCGATAATCTTATGGATTTTGTATGACTTTGATCATTTCGTTTAAATTATAAATGGTATCATATGACATTGATTATTTTGAATGCTTTCAAATGGGGTTTTCCATGACTTAAATACTTTTGTATCACTTCCCATATTTTATATGACTTTCATATAGATTTCATACAACTTCATTTTTTGTATGAATTCATATGTTAGAACACATTCTTTCAAAGTCATTTCATATAAATTTATAGTAAAGTGTAAGACATCATAAAAAATTATGAAACAAAAGTCAAACAAAATTATAGTGGGAATGTTTTTAGAAAATGTATTACATGAGTATATTTTAATTAAAAATAGGTAATTTCTATTAGATGGATTTTATAATATTCGTGGAATTAAAATTAATTTTCAAAGACATAAAAATTAAACTATAATTTTTTTGAACCATCCTTTAGTGAAATAAACATTATAAATACATGTTTTGAATAAATTTGATGTTCTAAGTTATAATAATGGAAAGGTAAGTGATGTGATGTGTTTTGAGTACATCTATGAACACGTGTATTCTATTTTAAAATTAATTAAATCCATTGATATTAATGTGATATTATACTCAAGATCTATGAATGTTTTAATGAATGGGGATCATTCATAATAATGATGGAATTTCAAATTAAATATTTGATTTTTTTACATTATCGGAAGGTTGTAAAAGATTTAGGGAGTAGTTAACCAATGTTTTTGTGAAGGAAAATGTTTGTGGTAAATTGATAAAGAATTTATGGAATAAATATTCACCAAGGCTATATGAATATTTAATGAAAAATAGGATATGTAAAAAGGAGTTGGTATTTTATAAAGGAAACCAATAATTTTATTGAGACATATATTATTTCAAAATGTCAGAGATGAATATGCAAGAAAACAAATATATTCTTACTCACCATTTTGGAAGTGATGTGTATGAACAAAAGAAGAATTGTGATAGTACATATTTGGAAGAATGATGTAGTAAGTGATATAACACTTGAAGTTTTATGTAATAAAATCCATTATGGTTATTTCGAAAATTAGGAATAAATTATTACATTATGGGATGCACATACAACATCAGGATACGATAATGTATTTATTTTTAATGGTTATTCTCTTATTATTGTAATCCATAGGATTTTTTCTTATCTATTGTGTGATATTGACTATTTTTAGATCATTCCAAGGAATATCTTATCTTGTTATGTTGAAAACCATTCAAATTTTGTTGTTCCTTATTGTGTGTACATTTTGTTGCATATTAAAATTGAAGTAAATTACTCTAACCAATAATGATGGTTGATTAAAAGGTAAAAACATTCAATATTTATTCACACCCCTCATAGTGATTTTAGTAATCATGTGAGTAGTTTTTCAATATAACAACCACATACTACACACCACAACTACTAAACAAAAACAATTCACCTCCTTATCCTAGTTGGGTATCATGAACATAAAGGATAAAAACCTCATGCCCTCATCCTACCATTAATGACCCACACCATGAATCCATACCATAACTAAATAAATAGGAATGATAATATATATGTTCACCAAAAACTATATCTATTATATATAATACTTTTATAACTATATGAATGAATCGAGATCTTGGAATGTTTTTTTAAAATTAATACTATGTTTAGTAGATTGATCTGCATGAAACATAAAACCAAAATGACTTATGACATATTAAATGTACATTATTAATAGATTATAAGATGAAAATAACCACTAGTAATTAATAATATAGTAATGAATTTAAATATCATATGTTTAGAGGAAAAATAATTATTATGCTTTAGTTTCTATTTTCCAAATAACTATTTAAAGTATTAATAAATAAAATCAACCAATTTTAAATGACTATTAAGATAATATATTTCATATGAACTAATTTTTCAACAATATTTAGAATATAAATAGATATGAAATACTATTAAGAACACTTAATGTTTAAAAATATAAATTTTTAATAAATATAGATTTCCTTTATATTTTGAATTTTATTTAATATATAAATTGTTAAATTTTATGTTTTGAAATTGAAAAATTAAATTTATTTTTTAATTATACATATAAATATTAGAGTATGGTTAAATTAAGATATCTTTTATGAAAAATTATATTTTATGCGAGTTGTAGAAAATACATCTTTTAATAAAACTATGGTATTTTTGGATCTATTAAGGAGTAATTGTAAAATAAAAAGATAAAAAAATTCATGATCAATGATGTATTAAGGAGTACATTTATAAATTTAAAAATTCTATTCTGAATTTAGGAAACCCAACATCAACAATTTATGAAATACTTTGAAATAAAATAAACTATATTTATTCATTTCATTTATTTAAATATAAATTTTTGTAAAATCAGGTTTTGGATTATTTTAAATGACACGTAAATTTTATTTTACCTTTAATAAAAGAAATTATATCGTTTAAATCAAATAAATCTATAATTTTACCTCACATATACATTTTAATTTTAAAAACAATCCTTATTTAAAAATGGATTTTTACACATTACATGCGCTAATGTAAAAAGTGAATTTTCTTACACATAAAAATTGTTAACATATGAAATGGATTTATTAATTACAATAATTATTTCAAAATTAGTTTATACATTATATTTTATTTTATTTTATATTAAAATAATTACTCAGGAACAAGATAATTTCCTCGATGGAAGCCATAACTGGTATAAAGTGTTAACCAAAGAAGTAAATGACCTATTATATTAAAAAAAGGTTTATAATTGATTGGATGAGGTTTGGATAGAGTAAAACTCATATCCACTACATTCTTTTCAATTTTTGAGTCTTCTTTAAAAGTAAAACATGTTCCTTTTTATATTAAGTTTATGTTTTTACAATAGTGTCATTCTCAATACCTAATAAATGGGCTCTTACCACTCCATCAAGAAAACCTGAAAAAATCGATTTCCTATTGAAACACTACATTTTTTCATTCTTATAGAATCTTATTACTTTTTTCATGTGACTTTGTTCAATAGATGTTATCTTAAGACCACATTTCCAAGACACTTTCATGGGAAATCCCATGTCCCCCAATTTAGTATTATTAATTTTCAAATTTTAATTTTTTTCGTAGATTATAAATTATAATTTTATCATTCCAATATGATTTTATCAACATTGAAAATATATATAGTGTCATTATACTAGGGTATAAACTATTAAAATAAGGTTCTAGGCACAACAAAAGTACCAAGGTCTGCGATAAACCATAAGGGGTTTTTTGATTTGGTTGGTCATTCACAATATTGGACATGATGTGAATGCCATGGAAAAAATTACATTGAATATTTATATAGTGTAAAACTAAAACCTAGAGAGGATATTTTCATGTTAAATATATAATTATGTATTTATGATTGTAATAAATAATTACTTAATCAATGAACTTTATTTGATTATGATGTTGATTATATGAAAACCCTTCTTGGATTACCTTTATTTCATTGGGAGTATCCAAGTTTATAATCCCTATATATGAAATCTGAACATGATCCATTGATAACTATTCTATGATATGTGATTTTTGGGTTTTAGATAAGTGAATCAATTATCTTGTGTTGTTCATGTTGATCACTTCTAGTAACTTCAAGATTATAGGAAATCCTCAAACACATATCATTCTAGAGAGGAAGACATGATGCAGTCTAGAGAGAGAATTCTATTATGTGCAATGATTCTAAAATCACAATTAACTCTAAAAAATAGACATAACTACATATATATAGATCTAGGGTCTATGTTAATATATTATTTAATTACTACTTACCCTTAAATAATATTATAATTATCATCAAACCCCATTCCATATAATAATATTATTATTATTTTATGGAGTGTTCTAACTTGTGCAATGATAAATATTATTTATCATCTAGAAAATAAATATTAATTATTAGAAGTGATATGGGTCCACTCTAACTCCTCTAATATTATTGAATAACTGAATAAATATTTAATTAAACATTTAATTCATTAAAAAATAAATAAAATATTTTATTCAAAATCCAATGAATAATTATTTATTAAATTGAAATGTAATTAAATAAATTATTTATTAATTAATATGTTGTTATTTATTACATTATGAATATTAATGATCAATAAAATTTGAATAAAATTATTCGTCTGTATTGTGAATTATATTTATTCCAATAATTAAATTAAAACAAAATTTAATCGAGATCAAAAAAAAATTGTGCATCCCTCCATGATTCTTTTTTTAGTATTAGGAAGGATCACATATAGTCTATGATTAATATCTAGAAAGAGGTAATGGAAATGAAGATAAATAGCTTAATTAAATAATATTTACAACCACATACTAATGCCCACTATGTAATATATTCTCTTTATCCCATTATCTAATTGGGAAGATTTCATATTCATGTCACCAAAATATATGATTGATACATATGTTTTTGAATTTTTGGAATGAAAACATTGTTACACCATTTTAATTTAATTTATTGAAATTGTTCTATTCCAATAAAATCCTAATATATCAATGTTCATAATGATGGAATGGAAAAACTATTCCTTTACTTATTCATTAATAACACATCACTCATGTTTCACTTAACTTGTACAAATTCTCCATGAAATATATTTTCATGGTTTAAAACATACCTATAAGTGAACAAGTCCTAATATATATTAATAATAATCATAATGTATATGATCCATTACAAATGGTCATAGAGAAAAATACTCCATGACACCAAAACATACAAATTTTTTTCTGGCAGGTCTGTTAAGATAATTTCCCACCCTAGAAATTAACAAGTGTGAATATCATGAGAGGAATCCTCATCCGAATACACGTTCTCATGTAACAACCCGACCCCAGAAGCTTGGAACTGGTTCATTATTTTAATACATTGTCATGATTACAAGGAATCAAGTCTTGATGGACCGATCAGTTTAGTATTATTGGAAAATAAATAACATACACGAACGTTACATTACATATTCAAATATAAAACACAACATAAATAATACATTGAGAATTCCATTATTCCCTTAGATTAACCCTAATTATCAAACATCATACACTTCTTGGAATTTTTGGAATAACAAAAGAAAGGGGTGAGTTCCGATGCTCAGTATGGGTAAATAATTTTGCGGAAGCTATAAACATTTATGTTAAGATGTGTAATAAATAAATCATCCTTTTAAACATAAAATTGAACATAATAAAGAGAAAATAAATAAAAAATTACCATATAAACATGCACATGGATATTATACTAGTCGAATAATCACAAGCAATAATTAATTTCATAATGATGGAATTCCTAACACCGGACATCATTACCACATATTCAAGGGATCGTGCCAAGACTACAAATAAATGTTGTGTCATGGCCTTATTACAAGACACTAGTTTGTCTCATGAGGCCCACCAATGCATCGAGGGGCTATAGTGGGCCCCACCCATCACATACTAAGTCCACTGCATTCCTCATATGAAAATGTCAAAACATGACTTAAACATTCATATTAAAACTAGCTAACGAAATGTCAATGATTCAACCCTAAACCATGAAGGGTATCAAAATAGAACAAACACATTCAAAAAAATCATAAGTCATTTATACAATATGGAAGACTGTATTATAATAAATCAACCTTAATCAAGAATAATATCCAGTCAATAATGTTGGAATTGTTGAAAATGATCAGTATAACTTTTTGAGAGAAATAACCCTTTTGTGAAATAATTTAGAAGACATAAATTTATAAATGATGTCATTTAAATGAGATTTTTTAATCAAATTTTCCCATAACTCTTTGAAACTTTTTAACGGAATTAACATTTTAAAACAATCATGTCATATATAAATAAATCTTTAAAAACATTTTGAAAACACAGAAATTAATGAGAAATATTTACATGAATAAATATTAAAAACATTTAAACTGTTGTTTTAATTAAAGATTACCATAAAATAATTATTTCGAAAAGTATTTTATGAAATATGGACATGGATAATATATATTTCCCAGAAAATACTTACACATAAACAATCACAGATAATAATGAGATTGAGAAATTAACCCTTACCTTGCACTTTCCATTAGTCGAGGGTACATTTAACCTCCTCTATAATGACCATAGTATGTTATTAAATTATAACAGAACCATATTCATCTTTATTATATCATAAATGATTCTTTTAGGACTTTATACTACCCATTAAATAATGATTTCCATGTTAAATTAACATTTCGGGTAATAATCGCTTTCTTTATTGTACGTGTTTTAACTTGTTATTTATGATCATATCATGTCAATCATGATTTAAATACATCCATAATATATAACATGATTTATATATAATATATATTTATAATATAAATATGTATAATATATATATATATTAAATGGAAAACACCATTTATGGAGACGATATGTCGTACATAGGCATCAACGCTGTTTCTGTTTTCATATCGTATTGAAAGGAAGTTAGTAAATGAGATAAATGTAAATACACACACATAGACACAAACATATATATTTCCAGTAGTATTATTATTTCATATATTACATACATATTAATAATATGTCATTTTATAATCATTGTTGAATGGTGAACGTGGAAATGAATCTCATTGTGTCATGGAGACGTAAGTCGTACGTGCACACGAGCGAAGATATCATTTCCTTGATGATTACAAGATATGGAATTGGATGGTATATTAATTACAAAAAAACATAATCTTGTTATTTTCATTATTTATATTTATATTACTGATCATTATATCAATCCAAATAACATAGTGATGAATAACAAATTACACCACGACATGGAGACAATAAGCCATGCGTACGCACGCCTAGTGACTTTATCATTCATAGGATGGATATAATAATAAATTTGGTTGTACCATATTTATAATAAAATCATAGTATGTATAAGGTATTGATGATATTATTTTGGTATGTAAATAACAATGAAAGAGAAATTCTAAGAAGAAAAGAACTTTAAAAGGGGTGATAAAATAATTACATCTTCTTTGGGTGTTTCCTTTTGATTTGAAAAAAATGAGTCTGTAGGTTTGATTTTTAATCAAGGTAAGGCATATAAGTAGAATTGAGGGAAATTGGGAGGATATTTATTCAGGGTTTGGCTGAGCCAAATGGCTTTGGAAGTGTCATTTTGAGATAAGGGGAAGTACCCTTTTATAAGAGAGGTGAGGGTTACTTTAGGAAATGCTTGAAATATTATTATATTATAAAATCATTTTCCTGTTATAATTGCCCCAATTGAATTTATTTCGGGCCTTAGGTGTTTATGGGTCGAAATAATATCATCTAATAGGTTTTATACAAGTTTAGGTTACCATTTTAGCCTTATATTTTAGATTTAACTCTTAGTTAAATAGTTTAATATTTACAATGTATTCTTGTATTTTTATATTACATTGTCAATAAACATACTATAAAATTGCAAGAGAACCCCTTGTGGTTCATTAATGACATATATATCATTATAATAGTCCTTTTACCAAACCTTATATTTTTAGTACTATTATATAATTTAATAATATAGTATTTGTTTTAAAAACTCATTTATGTCAATTTTGATACAATATGGTATTTTTTAAGTCATAACAGTATGATTACATCAAAAAAATTTATTTAATCAACCATAACATGTCATATTAAACTATAAAATTGTTTAAGGCATAAAATTGCATAATTTACATTTATTAGGATATTTATAATATCAATTATTTTAATCTTTCATTAATAAGGTAATTATTGCATCATCATTATGTCATAAATAATTTTAATTATTTAATGTATAAAAATTATAAATAAAAAATCATTATGTAGTAAATATTTCTAGATTTCTATTGAATATTTATAGTCAAATTTATCTTATGTATATGCCTATATTAAATTTAGTTTAGTTATGAATAATTGAATTTAACACTTTCAACTCTTCTTTAAGTAAAATAATAATAAAAGTACTAATCTAATCCAAGTGGACCAAAAGGATCATATTTTATTAATAAGGTTTATTTTTGTTGAAATACTATTTTCTAATAAAAATAGGACATGTGTTAGGGAAATTATAAGATCATTTTTACCTTTAATTACCATATTTACTTATAATTGTGGTAAATAAAAGTCAAAATTTATTATTCACCAAAATTAATTTCATCTTATTGAACCAAATTTTACTTACTGATGTCAACTATGTCTCTCATATTTTTTAAATTCAATTCATAGAAGCCGTAAAATTACTTTTTATGCAAATTTGCAAATGTTCCTAGAAGGTGTGTAAAAGACGTTAAAAAGTTCAATAAAATTTAATACATATAATTTCATTGTCAAATGAATCCAATTAATTATATTGAAAATATAATGTTATTATATATATAGTTTTATATAATATAAATTTATATAATATAATTAATTATTTAAATAAAATGTCAGTTTTGAACAATAACACACATTTTTTCACTATTCTACCAAAATTGATTGTTTTCAGAAGACTACCCAAAATTCACAATAAGATAATTTTGAAATTATGAATTCAAAAAATAATTTTATTTTATAAATTTCAAAACATATAAGTGGAATTAATTAATTTAAAATCAATTCCCCTTGTCAAAACCAAAAAGTGGGTTTTAGAAAAGTAAAAACTATGAAAAGATTGGCCTGTGTTTATGTCAAATTGAAATGTGAAATTACAAATTTTGACCTGAATTGTATTAAATGATAGAAATATAATCTAATTATACTTAAAAACCTTTAAAATTCATAATTTAACACTATATATTATTTCTATTAAATTATTTTCAATTAAAATTTAGTATTTTTCACTATTCATCAAAATATGAAAGTTATTTGAAAAGTACCAAAAATTTATCCGAACTAAAATTGTATATCCTTCTTCTAAATAATAATTTAATTTAATATAATTTAATAAATAAAAGTTTCAAATATTGTTCTTAAAAGGGGTTTCCATTAAAAGGTGGTAAAATTGCCTTTTTTGAAAAAATACATATTTTATCTAAAAACAATGATTTTGTTCTTATATTATGTCTAATAAACACATAATATTGATTATAAAATTATACGGAGTATATAAAATTCAGAATTCAATTAATACTATTCATAACAGCTTTTTTAATGACTAGTTTGTCAAGTCATGGTGTTCTCGAACTCGGTGTTGCGTGTAGCGCAAGTTATTGAATTACATTGAAGAGATAACATACTATTAAATCATGGGGTGTTACAACTATAACATGAAAATAAACATTATATGTGTCCCATAATAGTATTTTATTAGACCATAGATCTATATTTAAGAATTTCATCATTGAATTTCAAGGTTCCCATCATAGAAGGGAATTTTTATCACCTTATCAATGTGAAAAATAAGCTATAACATTATTACATTAAATTCATGGAGAACAAGAAAAATATGTAATAATATATTTTATTAATATTCAAATATTTTAATATACATGTTATCAAATTAAAAATATTTGGTTCAAGACTACCAACTCCAACATACTCTCACTCTCACTAAAATAAACTTCCTATAACCTTTTGTTTGCTAGACCCCATATAAATATTAAGTTTCTTCTAAGTTAAAGATTTATTCAAGGGGTTTTCCATGATTTCTTCCATAAAAATACTACTCACTGTGATATTATAAAGTTATCAAAAATATCTCAAAATACGATACTTAAAAATTATATGTTTCATCAAATGATGTTACTTTTTCTCCTTTGTGAGAGACAACATTATAGTATTATCACAATAGGTTGTGATATGATATTTCCTACTAGGTAACAGGTCAAAATCTTGGATGAATTTTCTTATTGATAGTACTATGTTAGCTTCCTTAGAAGAAACAATATACATAAACACTGGTATATAATTTGTGACCACAACCTACATTGGGTGATTCTAGCTCACCACACCTCCATTCAATGTGAATATGTATCCCATATATGTTTTTATATCATGTTGATCTATTTGGAAACTAGAATATTTAAATATCATTAAGACTAGTTCCCCATCTCCCAATAGAATAGAAACACATATAATGTACACATCATATACTTATGGATAGTCTTGACTACCATCTAATTATGGTCATGAAGGTCATGTTGATGTATTACTACCAAACTCAAGTCATATGAGACTTCTATCCAAGTACATAACAAAATATACATGACTAAAACTATTATAGATGTGTATGTAATCCTGTTCATTAATTTTATTTCCTCATCTGTCTAAAGAAACATTTTCTTATAAAGATGAATACCTTGTGACCCCTTGATCTATCCCCTCTTACATTATTCAATACTTAATTTATTTAGTATCATATTAATATAAGTACCCTGAATTAGGCTGAGCATTCACATGGATCTATCACGATGGATATTTACCCCAATAATATATGATTCTTTATGTATGTACTTCTTGCAAACACATTTATTCGACTGGGCCATAACCGACTGTAATAATTGTATTTCATTTCAAATATGTAATAATTCATCAACATAAACTATTATGAAAATTACTGCACTACCATTAATGTTTTTTATAGGAACAAGAATCAAATTTATTTCTTATGATTCCAAATTCTATTATGGCTTCATCAAACCAAATAATCCATGACCGGGATGCTTTATTTACTCCATAAATGTTTTTTAAATTTTTTATACCATTTTGGAATCCTTTGGAGTCACAAACCATTTAGGTAGAATCATATAGACTTATTCATGAATTTTCCTATTAATAAAGTCTTTTTTGAAATTAATTTTCCAAAATATCATAGTCACGAAAATAAATAATTTCATGTAAAATTTTGAGATATTTCAATATAGAAATTAGTGAAAATATTTCATCATAATAAATTCGTTGATTCAATTTAACCCCTTTTGAATCTATCCATACATTATAAGTACTAACTTATCCATCCATATCTAGTTTCTTCTTGAATACCCATTTACAAACAATGGGATTTATATTGACTATAGGTTCTACCAAAATCTAGACGTAGTTTTGGTACGTGGAATCCATTTCAAAATCCCCAGATTCTTGTTATTTTGAAACATCTATTTCACATAATTCTTCCTTGTAGGTTAGATGATCATTATTTCCAAAAAATAATAATTCACTATCTTTAGTGACTATAAAACCATATAATTATTGTTATATAACCTCTATTATAATCCTACATAGTTCTCTTGTATCTATAACATCTTATTCTATGGGGATTTATGGAGCCTTTTCCTATTCCAACTCTTGTGTATCTTGAGATTGGACTTCATCAAAACCCATCTCACTCCCACTATCTCTTCTAAAGATATGATCCTCATCAAGGAACTTTTTATGGATTTCAACAAGAACCATTTTATCTTAATGTTTTTATAAGTAATATATCTTTTTTCCTTGGGATATCCTATAAATATAAACTTTGAGACTTATGGTGAGAGTTTTCTACTAGAAGAGGACATAACAAATGCTTCACATCGCCACACATATAAGTATAAAAACACTGATTTATTTCTACTCAAGAATAGGTATGTAATACCTTCATCCACTTTTCATGGTACTAGGTTTAGTATATATGCTAATATTTGTGACATGTATCCCCAGAAGGATAATGGAGAACTTGTATGAATCATAATTAATCTCAAAATGTCTAAAAAGTTGTGTTTCCTCCTTTCAATGATACTATTCTACTAATTTTTATAAGTAGGAGTGAGTTGATAAAAATCTATAACTTCTATAAATAATAAATAATGTCTTGATTAAGATATATTACCCTGAAAGTTATGTTTATTTTCTTAATATTCTTACCAAGCCAGTTCTCAAATTCATTCTTGTATTCCTTAAAATTGATAAAATAAATACAACTTATATGATATCAATTAGACAATTTAAAATCTTATAAAATCATCATTAAAAATTATGAATTATGATTAACCACCCCTTAAATGAATATGAAATGGTAAACACACATTGGTATGAACTAATATAATTAGATCCTTATCCCTTTCATCTTTCCCACCTAATGGGATTTTGGTTAATTTTCCTTGAAAAACTTATTAACATACACTAAGTTGTTTTAGTTTAAATGAATCTAAATACCCATATTATTGTAAAATTTTAAAAAACAAATTTGTTAACATGACCTAGTCGGTGATGACATAGTTGGGTGTGATATATGTCAGGTGACACAGTTTCATTATCGATTTCCAATACTTGTTTTGTGTAATCCAACAGATAAAAACAATTATTTAAAAGTTACATTCCATAAAAATTATATCCTTATAAAATTAGAAACATTTATTTCAAAATTTAAAAAAAAATAAATATATCTGTATCAAGTCTAGATACATTAATAATGTTTTTGATAACATATGGAACATAATAATAACATTTCCAAAACAATATCATTTTGGTTGGTAAACTGAGGTAGTAGTTTCTGAAAACTATAAAAATAAGTTTATCCGCATTTTCTATGCATATATATACTTCCCCTCGGTCAACGTTTTTTAATCTACTTGGTTATTGTATTGGAATAGACTTCTGGGAACCAAAAACAATATCTAATCCCCAATTTATAGAAACAGATAAATTTCACTCAATAACAAATTCACCTGAAGCTTCAACTTCTTTTTCGGGGTTTATTTTTTCTTCTAGTAGTCTTTCATTACATATACAAAACTGACAACATCCTTCTCCATTTGTTTCCCCTTAATATTTATCTTTTTGGAAGGGCATTGTAATGAATATTTGGGATTTGAGATCTTTCCTTGGTATTTACCTTTACTCAACATAAGGAAAGATGGATTTTCAAAATTTGTATCTTTATAATTTGGAATAAATATTGATAATATCTAGAGATAATTATCCTTATTGTTCTTATTTAAATTGAAAATAATGTTGGAGAATATCTAAAGGATTTATGTAATAATGAGACCAGTTCACAGTTCAATAATATTTTTAAACAACATATCCTCTAGTTCAACAATATGTCCAATGAGTTTGAGTTTTTGTGGCCCAACTAGTACACCCTCTCCTAGATTACTCTAAAATAGAATCATGATGAGTTCAAACCATTATTTTCTTTCTATTTCATAGTATAAACGATCGATATTCTCAAGAATGATATAAGAATAAATTTTTTTTAGACTTCATGAAATCACTATACATGTTTGAAATAATAAAAAAATTTAAAGTCAACAATAATTTTAAAGTGTTTTACATAGATATGGAACTCTTCATTATTTGTATACTTTAAAGGATAACCAGGTAGTGAGTATTTTATCATGTATGATTTCTATTAAGGGAGAAACACAACCTAAAGGTGTCTGAACCATTCCATGAAGTTACTTATAGTAAGTTGATGGTCTCTATCCAATATTAATCACAATGATAATGTGTTTAATGCAATTTAAATTTATTATAAAATAAAATTAATATATTATTATTTCTATTCTTGATTTTAAATAATGTGAGAACCAATAATGATTGATTTTATTAAGCCTTTCGCAATTTTATCATGTCATAAAAACCCTATCTATTAAACTCAGAATGTCACATAACTATAGGAATTATAGTGGAAAGGATGTATATTTCCATTATATACAATCCAAAATTTATCCATAAAAAACATAAAATGGTATTTAGGTAGGTTTTCATACCAACCATGGGCCTGTAGTTTCTTATTCTATTGAGTGGACTCCCTAATCTAGAAACCCTAACTAAGATTAACTTAACACTGCCTCAATATTTGTATTGAATATAACTTTTCCATTAAATTCAATATAAATTATGTAATGTAAACCCATTATCTTAGTTATGATTTCTCAATAATTAAAATTTCCCACGACATTGGAAAATTAACACTTTAACTACAAAAACATCTTAATTAAAACCAATGAAGGAAGAATGAATTAATATTTACTTGATGGATTATTTTATTATGAATAAAAAATTAATTTTTTATCACTTACATTTATTGTTAATATTATGTGGATTTTACTTCATTGATTAACCATACTTTTTATAAAACATTTATGCATAATAAATTTATTTATATTCCATGTTTACATATTAGATCATTTATTAATGTGATCACAATCATGAATCCATAAAATAAATAACGCACACAAGAGAAATACATAAAAAATATTACCTAATAATGATATTTTTTAATGATGCTTTATTCAATGAAAAATAGATCAGCCTTGGACCTAGGGGAAAACTCGCTATTGGAGTCTTGGCATGAGTTACAATATTCATCATTTCCATATGATTATATCCAAGGTTTTTATCATCTTATTTATATATTTAAATATATACACTCTTTATGGGATACTCTATTTAATATATGAATTTATAACACATATGCAGGTGAGGGGAACCAAATAATTGGTTAAGATGAATTACATATATCACATTGGACATGTAGGTCCTACAAAATAATTGAGTGCGAGATGAAACAAAAACCATCAATTTTAATTTAATAAATTAATCAATTGAAAAAAATTAAATAAGTTAAATTATATAGTGGAAACATATACAAAGATCTTGGTCCATCTTATGATTGTTCATACACATGAAACAGATACACAAAAGAATATTGGATAATATTCCTTTTTATTTTTTCTTTATACAAAGATAAACACCCCTGAATTAATTAATAAAATATCTATTTTTTATTTTAATTACCATCAAAATTTCCTTGAAGATACTCATCATAAATGAATTAATGGAAACTGAATTGTAGAACCAATAATTATAGATAATTATATTAAATTTATTGAGAATTTATTATTTCATTAAAACCACTATTAAATTTTGCAACACTATTTTTTATAAATATAATATTGTTTTAAAATTGTAATTACAAATTTATGGAAATTTAATTATATAATTTATTGGGAGACTAAAAACCATGTACTTTTGAGCTACATGATGTACACCTCAATTTCCATGTACCTGATACACAAACCCGGTGCTTCAATGTGTACCTCTTTTGGATTACATGATGTCTACTATCTAGCTACATGCCACGTATCATGGTTTCCATGTGTCCACAAAACTCGCTTAAGGAATCATAATGTTCTTTGAATTTAAGACCCCATACATGTTCTCCAGTTACACATTGTTTGTTCCACTAGATGTGTTTCTACTTGACTCATCGATGAAATCGACATGTACATTAGATGCATGAAATAATGAACTACACACCTTGTATGCTAAAAACATTTCATATATTTCATTATTAATCTAGGATGTTAGTATCACACATTTTTAAATGTGTATTTGAAGACTGGGTATTCATGAATTTCACCTCTAAACTATGTAGAACGAACAATATGTACACTGAATAAACACCAATTAATCCAACAAGCTATATTACAAGTTGGCCTGATCTACATATATTGTGTAATAAATGAACCACATGTAATTGCTGATTGGACCATTATTTATCCCACAAAATTTCTAGATGCAGTGCACATGGGTACATGAGGGGTAATTTGAGACATTACAAGACCTAGAATCCTGGATTCAGTTCTAAAAACATGTAGTCTATATTAATTTTTTCCTAATAATTTCAACTCAGAAATATGAATTCATTAAAACAGACAAGGATATTTTTGGTATAGGTTTGGGAGGATTTGGAAAAACCTTACATCATATCATATTTTAAAAAAAATTGTAAACAACTATCTATTTTCACCCGAGCTAGCTCCTTAAATGAATCCAAATACATTTTGTACTTCTAATGATCCCATGAAAATCAATTTGAAAACATATGGCAAGCATAACATTTCTTAGTAAGGATTTTTAAAACAAAAAGAAAACTCAATTTAAAACATAATTTTATTGATATTTTGAAAAAAAATCATTTCATATAAAATAAAAAAGTTTGATAAATAATTTTACAAAATAAGATGGTTGGTTTTTAAAAAATGTCCATAATAAATAATTTTCAAAACATTTAAAAATACATAACTTTTTGAAATCGCATATCATTTTAGACAACTTTAAAACATTACCTTAAAAATAATAACTTTATTATGGAATATAATGATACTTGGAAAATATATGAAATCTATGAATCCACTAACAATATCAAATTTATGACAACATCTCCATGATATCATGGGATCATCCCATTCCTCATTATCACATTCAATTCCCAGTTACAAATTTTGTATAATTTTTTTGTAATTTTTTCCATTATAAATTTAATTACATTAAAAAATTTCAAAATCATACCATGAAATTTTTTTTCAATATAAAAATTAATATACTTTAATGGAGATATGTACTTTTCAAAGAAATTCATACCATCAAAGACTACGTTTATAAAACAAAAATTTAAAGAAGTAATCATAAAAAAAATCTATTATAATCATGCATAGAATAAAAATGAATAATACAGTGTCACAACCCCTTCCCCAAAAAGTGTACCCCTCCTGGGCCAGCAATGTGAGAAGGGAGATAATGACCCCCGAGTCTCGCCTCCAGTAGGCCCCGGGTTGGCGACTAGCACTGAAGGTATAGTAAACACACAAATGGGAGGCATTACCCTCTTAGAGAACACATGCGAAGAGAGACACAAGATAGACACCAACCAACTCCAACTCAAAACTGAAATATAATGGAAAACCCAAGTTCACATATGAAATGTCATGAAAAATTACTACAACTGTAAGGGGAAAATGAAAAGTACCCAAAAGAAAGTAAAAACAGCAGCAACCACAAGCCCAAACAGCTCTTGCAACTACAAGTAAGTACAAACCAGATTAATCACCAACCTGCTTCTAGTGACCTGAAAAATAGTTTATATATATATAGGGTGATTATAACAGTATACTCAGTATGATCCTCCTTGAATCATTTAATAAAAATGTAAACAAATTATGCTAAAGCACAATGAACAACAACTGAAACTAACTCATCACCTAAACAAGTCTACTAAGTTCTCAACCTCACCATGGATACTCTCACCATGTAACACATACAAGAATATATCATACAATAAGGAATATCAAGGGTACCCCGCTACTACTTCCCCCTGGTTTTCCACATTTCCCCAACGTCGCACTTCCCGAGAATCTCTCTAAAAAAGGCTTGCCCACAGACACTTGGGTGAAGCACCACAACATTCACCTCATGCAGCAAAACCAACACATCCATGCAAGAAAGTAACAGGGTAGTTTTTGGGATCCACCACAGCTTTCATAACGGGTATCATACGTTGGTTATTATACCTCAAGGCATTACAACCCATACACAGAGTAAGTATCCTCAAGCTATCATAGCCTATACATGTTACACCTATAGTAGTCCATCATTTACTATATATAGAATATATGTGTGTGAATAACCACAAGCCATTACAGCCCTCTACACACATATATGGGGAAAATGACTATTGTGCCTACCAGCACAAGTAACTACCAAGAGAAGAGAGCATGACCAAAGGGGGTAGTCAGCCATTCATCCTCCCACCAGAATGTTGGGGAAAACACCCCCCGAGGGCTCAGAATCCCTGGGGTGTCAGTTTTTCTTACTGAAAAGGTGGATTAGCATATAGAAACACAAAAATTACAGGATATAATATATCTCACAACCACACTATGGGCATAAATTAGACTTAGACTCAACTGCAGCTAATGTCTATCTAACTCTAGCTGCTAATTCTATGTCTAGGTATCCTATAAGCACACAACCATTTAAAAATATTTAATACATTGTTCCATTCCCTTTATATCAGTTTCAGTTTATGTTAATTAATTTTTTAAATATTAGTTAAACAACACCAATTCCACATTAAAGTTCATATGCATCACACCCAAAGTACAGTGTCCCTTTAAAAGTACAACCTCATCATTATGTTCCACCAACTCCAACTCCAAGGGTTAACATAATTTATTAAATTATTCATTACAAAATTAATTTCCCATTTTCCTAGGCATTCTAGAAAAACATTCTATGATACTAAACACAAGGGTTTCAATACGGTGAGTAGATTTACTACCCATCGAGTCTTTGCCTCCTATAGTAAGATCATAGACCCATCCTCCATTGAGAAGCTAAACACAGAAAGAATGTGGAATACCCCATGCATCTTCTCCTCTTTAGGAAGAAGGGTAAGAAAGACCAGGTTCCTTGAGAAGTGGGGGAAACTAAAGTAGATAATCAACCAATAATAAAAAACAAGCATCCAATAATCACATCCATCCCATTCCATCAACCCTGGTGTCCTCCCCGACACCCACAAACATAAACCAATGCATCTCACCACTCTAGGAATCATCTTCTACAACAACCAAAATCCCTCCATGCCCCCACATATCACAACAGCTATCCAGGTTCACATCACAACACAAGCAATAAGAAAATAAACATTTTAACAGTTGGGATCTTGGCCCTTTAACAAACAATATCGTAGCTCATAACCCTACAAGGAGTTATCTTTTATTGACCAACCGGTTCTTTAATCCATCTTACATTAACCGATTATTATCCTCAGGTTCAAAATTCTAGAAACCTGATCAGTAAGCTATCACAAATAATTAAACATTCTTACTACACTATTTTGATTAACATCAAATTACAACAAGAAGAACCAGATTCATTTACATGTCTCTTTATCTTTAACCAAACCATTTTCAATTAATTTTGGAATTACGTTATTTACCAATTTCCATCAAGAACGAAATGTTAACACAAAAAGCATTGATATCACACTATCTAGCAAAACTGGAGGCAATAACATATGACCGATTTCAATTTGTTTATCCTGTTAAAATATTTATTAGGTCAATTCCATTGTGATCCAGTAAGATAAAACATTCTAAAAATAATGTTCCATGTAATAGATGAGAGAGGAAATGAATCCCCTACCTCAACAGTTCTTAACGTTTTTTATATGAGCACAATCCACACAGTGGGTCATGATCCACCTCTCGCGACAACTGCATCCACCTGAGGATGCCATGGTATGACCGCACCAATAGAATCCCGAGAAAACTCCATTATAATCCTGTAGATTACATGCTATAATATGGAATGTAGAAACAGGAAAAGATGAACAAAAAAATAATGACGATAAAACATACCTTGTATCGAATATTGATTGATACAGCTTGGTTGCATCAAAACAGAGCAGAACCAATCCGAGGAGGAATGTTTGATTGTGAAAATCCTATGAGAAGAAACTGGATGTTCAAGCATCTCACACCTGAGAATAAGGAGAAACAATTATGCAGGAAGATATCCCATCACATTAGAAGTTTAACAGAGCGATGGATTAAGATACACTTAATTACCCATTAAAATCGGATCACATTAAACCACGCGGTTTGACCTAGTTAAAACTTCCCAAGTCATTGGAATAATTAATATAAGATTTAAGGCCTTTGAATTAGCCTTAGAGTCCTTAAAACAAGGATTTAAATGCATTTTATGTCAATGAAAATGTAAAAGGGGTGAAACTATAGGAAGCTGGAAACACTGTTCATGAACTAGAATTTTGGAAAAGGAAAACACTATTCATGAACATCACTATTGAAACCTCACTGTTGGAACCTTGCCGTTATGGAAACACTATCTATGAACCTCACCATTGAAATCTCACTGTTGGAACCTCACTATTCTGGAAACACTGTTCATGAACCTCACTGTTGAAACCTCACCATTAGAACCTCATTGTTTTGGAAACAATTTTCGTGAACCTCACCATTGAAACCTCATCGTTAGAACATCAATTATCTGGAAACACTGTTCATAGAAGGTTACTGATTCACTGTTACCAACTGTCTACCGTTGGAACTGTTCAACAAGGGTCACTGATGCTACTGTTCACAAAAAGGGAAAATTTTCAAAGTGTTAGGGATAAGTCACCTGGACCTCTTGGAACACCTCAAACACCATATTTTCATAATGTAAACGGTCGAAGAGGTTTGGGCCATTACATTAGATACCTCTCAAAACATTTTCATCCTTGAGAATTCAAAACCCACCTAAGGTGAACATAAAATGGGGTCCGAACAACCACCCATCGAGATACCTCTTAAGAGAGAGCAATCCAAAAATCAACAAAATGAATCCATCTCATAAACATGAATGGTTTATAACCACAACGGCTACATCGATACATGAAAATAGTTAAAAATCAAACAACTCTAGGTACTGAGCACATATCTGTGACTCATGTTCCTAGGTACTCTCCTCCATTCCACTATATCGCCATAAGATATGAAACAAGGGGATAGAATGCCCACACAACACCTTCTCCTTGCTGTCTTGGATCTCCACAGGTCGCCCCTTAAAGGTTCCATCATCATCAACATCGATCTCTCCCTAATCGATGATGTGAGAATCATCACGAAGAAAATGATGGAGCTATGATACATGGAAAACATCATGTATCAGACTCATCTGTGGGGTAAGTGCTACTCGATACACCATATATCCAACAAAAGCTAACACCTAGAAAGGCCAAGCAAAGTGGAGAGAATGCTCACACCAATGACCAAACCTTCAATTCCTATGACGAGGAGTCACCTTTAGAAACACATGATCCCCAACATTAAAATCTATGGTGCTCCTCCTTCGATAATCTTATGATTTCTCACGATCTTACACTATCTTCATCCTCTCATGAATCACCTGAACCATCTCTGTAATATTATGCACTAGTTTTGGTCTGATAATTACTGACTCTCCGACCCCAGTCCAACACAATGGAGAACAACAAGGTCGGCCATACAAGGCTTCAAATAACGCCATACCGGTGGTGGAGGTCAAACTATTATTGTATGTGAATGCCACTAGGGTATGTTCCTTATCCATGAACCTCAAAAATCTAGGACACAAGAGCGTAACATGACTTCAAGAGTCTGGATGGTTCGCTCTTTCTGAACATCAGTGTGAGGATGAAAAGTAGTGTTAAGGCATAGTTGAGAACCAAAAGCATGTTAGGGACTTCTCCACACCTTGGAGGTAAAACGAGGATCTCGATAAAAAATAATCATCATAGAGACTCAATGAAGTCTCACTACCTTTTCTAGATACTTCCTTGACAAAACTTCCACTGAGCTCAACTCCTTGATTGCTATAAATTGGGATGATTATGTTAAGAAATACACTACCACCGAAATAGAATTATGTCCTTCTGGAGCTCGAGGTAAACCAGTAAAAAAGTCCATGGAGATGTCCTCCCACATCCACAGAAGAATCTCTAATGGCTGGAGTAGACCACCAGAAACACAGTGTTCTGTCTTCACCTTCTAGAAGACCATACATCGAGACACAAACTCCACAACTGAATTCTTTAGCCCAGGACACCAAAAATGGCTCCTCAAGGCTTGTTACATCTTTGTCATTCTATGATCCACTAATAAAGGCAAACTATGAATCTCTCTGAGAACCGTCTCGCGCATTGTCAAAGGAACAAAAAGCCTTCCGTGATACAACACTCGGTGTTGTTCACCATCAGAACACCCATCAGGGGCCTCGTCACAAACAACTCGGTCTCTCTAGACATCCACATCTAGATCCCCTAATTGGGACTCATCCACCTTCTACACTATAGATGACTACACCATCATATAAAAAAGATAACCTCTTCCACCAACTTCTCCCATATCAAGCTGTAAGCCTGACGGTTCTTCCATTACTCTCAATGAATAACTGGATTCACATACATCATCATTACGCGACTTTTGACTCAGTGCATTTGCTACAAAATTTCCCTTTCTAGGTTTATATGATACCTCGAAGACATATTATTGTAAGAACTCCATCAACCGTTGTTGTCGTAAGTTCATGTCATGATGGGAGAAAATATACCTCAAACTCTTATGATTGCTGAAAACCACAAAACTCTCACCAATGAGGTAATGTCTTCACAACATCAAAAAAAACACCATGGATGAAAACTCATGATCGTGAGTGGCATAGTTACATTCATGTGGACCTAACTACTAAGACCCATAAGAAAAAACTGATCCTTTATGGATCAGAACAAAACCCAACCCCTGATGTGAAGCATCACTGAAAACATCAAACTGAACTCCCTCAGTTGGAAGACAATGAAATGGACCACTTACTAAATTTTCTTTTAGATACTTGAAAGTTGCCTGACACTGATCAGTTTATATGAATTCCTGATACTTCAAGGTCAGATCTGTCAGAGTAGTCGCAACTCGTGAGAAATCGGCTACGAACCTTCTGTAGTATCCTGTGAGACTAAGGAAACTTCACACCTCCAACACTATCTTGGAGGATTCCTAAGGAAAAAATTCTTCAATATTCAATGGATCCAAATATTCACCCTGATGGGACTCAACATGCCCCAAAAAACAGACTTCTAGAACCCAAAACTCAAACTTTGGGACCTTCCCAAATAGCTGATGTTTACGGAGAACTCCCAAAACCGCATGTAGATACTCTGCATGCTCCTATTTAGATCTGGATTACACAAGGATGTTTTTGATGAAAAAAAACCTGAACTTGTCCCCAAACTCACGAAACACAACATTCATCAATCCCATGGCAACAAATGGAGCATTCTTCACGCCGAATGTCATTACAATGAACTCATAATGCCCATGATGACAACGGAAAGCAGTCTTTGGGATATCCTGATCCTTCACTCACATCTAATGACATCCCTACAACAATTCAATATTTGAGAACCAAATTTCACCCTTCAATTGATCGAATAAATCATCAATCCATAGAATAGGATATCAATTCTTTATTTTCACTTTTTTAAGAGATGATAATTGGCACAAAACAGCAAACTGTCGTCAACCTTCTTCATGAAAAAAACTGTTGCACCTCATGGTGACACACTTGGCCAAAAAAACCACAATATAACATACCATCAAGCTATATATGTAGCTCTCATGACTCATAAGGGGCCATACTATATGGAGACATAGAGATAGGATATGCTCCTGGTTATTGCTCGATCACAATCTCGATCTCTTGTCAAGGGGGTAATGCCACAACCTATTCTGAAAAAATCATTTGAGTACTCTTCTACGACCCTAGGAAATGAAAAATGTTGAACCTATGAATAACTCAACATCATATCATCCTTCATGGATGATAAAGACAGAATGTATCTATGAACCATCTGAGGATCTCTCTCACCAATAAACACCACCAACTCTCTAAATGCATGGAAGAAAATGACATGCTTCCTAAAGCAATCCATAATAGCCTGCACCAAATACAACAAATACATGCCGATGATGACATCCTAAGTTTGTATTCGTAATCATAGAAAATATCCCCAAGTCTGATGCTTCCCCAACACTAGCTCACAGTTTATACATACATCAAACAATTCAGCTCGACCTCCAACTAGCGTATTCAATAGCAAGGGAACTAGAAGCCTCTCTACCTCAAGTCCCAAAGAATGGAAAATGGTAGGTGATATGAAAGAGTGTGTCAATCCTGAATAAAAAAAGGAATATAACAAGGTATAAATCAAGAAAATGGTACCTCGAACGATGTATGACTCACCTGGAGCTATCAATGCTAGAGCATGAAGCTGACCATGACCTCCTCCACGGCCTCTCTGACCCTGATGACGAACACCACCATGGCCGCACTCTACTCTATGAGAATGAGGACTCTCACCAGGCTGTCCTCTACCTTCCCCATATTCCCTCTGTGGATCTATAGATGGTGTAACCTACTGCTGCTGCATTAGCTTCAACTACTTAAACGGAGGAACCTGGAGTGGTGAACCTGGTGCACGATGGCTACTCTGAAAGTTCGGGCACTCCCACTAGTGATGACCTCGACCAACACAATAAAAACAAGAGCCTTCTCCCTTGGCACGAGCTAGAGAGTTGCTGACTCTAGAGAAACGAGATGTGAAGGGATGGGACCCACCCCCGACTGAACGAAAACTCTTCTGCCCTGAAAACCGGGAACCACAGACCACTGGTCTGCTTCATGAGAAATCATGATGATTCCACTCTTGTGATGATCCGGTCCTAGAAAAAGTCCTCTCAACAACCTCTTCCCCTGTCAGTACCTCATGATATGTCTACAGCACAAATGGGGTGACCTGGAGCTGGATATCTGGATGAAACACCTCCTCAAAATGCCTTTCCCTAGCCTCATCTTCTCGAAAAAGGTTCAAAGCATATCGTAAAATGTTTTTGAAATGGATTCCAAACACTCATAAACTTGATCTCCCCTATCGAAGGGTAATAAGTTCATGCCGGCTGGACACCTTCGCAGTTGAAGAAAGAAACTCGACTCTAAACTTGTCTCGGAAATCCTCCCATGAGATAGCTGACTCCTCACGATCCCCAAGGAACAAGAACCACCACTTCCTCACTAATCTACACAACATCATCACAACAAAAGACACCTTGTTCTCCTTCTGAGCACGGATCAAATTGAAGTCGATCTTGACCTCCTCTAACCAGTCTTCCATGAATACATCTGGAACAAAGTCCTCATACTTCTACATTCTCTAGCGCTGAAACTCTCATAGTGTCTTCCTCTAATTTTCATCTTCGTCAACCTCTACCCTGAGGCGATCTGCTGGAACAACCTACTTAACATCTTCTATGAGATCCTGAAGAGGACGTTGTCCTGGAACTATACCTATAAAATATCAAACAATTAGGGAACCAAAACCTGGAAAATGGAAGACTCAACATTAAATAATTATTTTTTTTCTTTTATTTATTTTATATTAACATATCCCAAGGTCTACCCATTAAATCATTGGCACAAAGAAGAATGATGCATGATCCCTTCCTAGGTATCTACCCTAAAACTAGTATCACCTCGTTTAGTAGCCATTGTAAACTTAAAGGTCTGTACATCAAATCATAGGGGGCCCTAGACGCCTATGTCTCAGCCAGTCTCTAGTGTGTACATCACATGCTAAACATGAATGACACAGTTTCCCTACCAACCCATGCAACCTCACCAGTGCCTAACTCCAAACTCCATCCTATCCTTCAACCAGACCTCTGATACCACTCTGTCCTGACCACCTCCCCCAAAGTGTACCCCTCCTGGGATGGTAATGTGAGAAGGGAGATAATGACCCCCGAGTCCTGCCTCTAGTAGGCCCCGAGTTGGAGACTTTCATAGAGGATAAAGTATACACACAAATGGGAGGCATTACCCTCTAAGAGAACACATGCGGAAGATAGAGACAAGATAGACACCAACCAACTCAGACTAAGAATTGAAATATAAATGAAAACCCAATTGCACATACAGTTTCTCCCTTTTTCCTCAAATTTTTTTGAATAATAAATATAATTAATTTTCAATCAGTACTACAACTAGAAGGGGAAAACTACAAGTACCCAAAAGAAAGTAAAACCAGCAGCAACTACAAGCCCAAACAGCTCTTGTAACCACAAGCTAGTAGAAACCATGTTGATCTCCAACCTACTCCATGTGACCTAAATAACAGTTTATATATAAATAAGGTGAGTCTAATAGTATACTCGGTAGGATCCTCCCCAAATCCTCTCGTGAAAAAGTAAAGAAAGAATGCTAAAGCACATTGAACAACAAGTGAAACTAAATCGTCACATAAAGAGGTATACTAAGTCCTCAACCTCACCATGGATACTCTCACCAAGTAACACATACAAGAATTTATCATATAGTAAATAATATCAAGGGTACCCTGCTACTAATTCCCCACTGGTTTGCCGCTTTTCCCGAATAACGCACGTCCTGGGCATCTCTCTCCAAAAGTCTTGCCCGCAAACACCGGGGCGAAGCACCACAACATGAACCTAGTGTAAAAAACCCACCACATCCACACTAGAAAGAAACCAGGTAGTTTATAAGATCCACCACAGCTCGTATAACATGTATCTTATGTTGGGTATTATACCTCAAGCCATTACAACCCATACACTAAGTAAGGATCCTCAAGACATCACAACCTATACATGATACACCTATACTATTCAATAGGATACTATATCCAGAATATATGTCTGTAATAACCACAAGACATTACATACCTCTACACACATATATGGGGAAAAATAACCATTGTGCCTACCGGCACAAGTAACTACGAAGAGAATAGAGTGGTGCCAAAGGGGGTAGTCAGCCATTCAACCTCCCACCAGAATTTTGGTGAAAACACCCCTTGAGGGTTTAGAATCCCCTGGGTTTAAGTTTACCTTACTAACAGGGTAGATTAGCGTAGAGAAACACAAAAACTATAGTATATACTATATATCACAACCACACTATGGTCATAACCTAGTATTAGACTCAATCGCAACTAATGTCTCTCGAACACTGGATGCTACTTCTAAGACTAGGTATCCTATAAGCACACAACCATTTAATGAGATTAATACATTAATGCATTCCCTTCTTATTAGTTTCACTTTACGTTAATTAATTATTTAAACATTAGTTAACCAGTAAAAATTTCACATTAATGTTCATTAGCATCACACCCAAAGTAAAATATCCCTTTAAAATTACGACCTCATAATTATGTTGCAGCAACTCCAACCCCAAGGGTTAACATCATTTATTCAATTATTTATTACAGAATTACTTTCCCATATTCCTAAGTATTATATAGAAACATTTTATGCTACTAAACACAAGGGGGCTCAACACGGTGAGTAGATGTACTACCTGTTGAGTCTTTGCCGCCTATACCAAGAGTGTAGACCCATCCTCCCTTGAGAAGCTAAACACGGAATGCACTTGGCATACCCCGCATGTCTTTGCCACTTTCAGAAGAAGGGTAAGCAAGACCATCTACCTTGAGTAGTGAGGAAAATTAAAGAAGACAATCAACCAATAAAAAACAACAAGCATCCAATAATCACATCCATCCCATTCCATAATCCTTGGTGTCATCCCCGACACCCACATGCATAAACCGATGTATCTCGCCACTCTAGGCATCATCTTCTTCTACAACCAAAAGGACTCCATGCCCCCACATATCACAACAGCCATCCAGGCACACATCACAACATAAACAACAGAAAAACAAACATTTTAACAGTTGGGTTCTTGGACTTTTAATGAACAATAGGGTATCTCAGAACCCTAGAAGGAGTTATCTTTTATCAATAAACCGGTTCTTTAATACATCTTACACTAACTGATTATTATTATTAGGTTCCGAATTTGAGAAACCTAATAAGAAAACTACCACAAATAATTAAACATGCTTACTGGACCATTTTTATTAACATCAAATTACAACAAGAAGAACCAGATTCATTTACATGCCTCATTATCTTTAGCAAAACCATTATCAATTAATTCCGGCTTTAAGTTCTTTACCAATTTTCATCAATAACGAAATGATAAACACAACAAGCATTGATATCACACTATCTACCAAAACATGAGGCAATAACATATGTATGATATCAATTTTTTTATCTGGTTAAAATATTTATTAGGTCAATTACATAGTGATCTAGTGGGATAAAACATGATTAAAACATAGTATCACATAAAATAATAGAAAACAATGAGTCCCCTACCTCAAAAATTCTTGAAGTTCATTATATGAGCACAATCTACACAACGGGTCACGATCCTCTTATCATGACAACTACATCCACCTGAGGATTCCACGGTATGACCACACCAACCAAAACCCAAGAACACTCCATTAGAAGCATGGAGATTACATGTTATGTTATGGAAAGTAGAAACAAGATAAGATGAACCCCAAAAGAACAACGATAAAACATACCTTATATCAAAGATTGATCGATACAACTTGGTTGCATCAAAACAGAGCAGAACAAATCTCAGGAGGAATGTTTAATTATGAAACTCCTATGAGAGAGAATGGGATGTGAGAGCATAAAACTCACGATAAAAAGGATAAATAATTAGGGAGGAAGATATCCCATCCCATTAGAAGATTTAATGGAGTGATAGTTTAAGATTTGGTTAATTTACCCTTAAAAGAGGATCGCATTAAACCACGTGGTTTGACCAAGTAAAAACATCCTGATATATTGGAATAATTTATATAGGATTTATGTCCTTTTAATCATCCTTAGAGTCCATAAAACAAGGAGTTAAATGCATTTTATGTCAATGGAAACATCAAAGGGGAGAAACTGTAGGAAGTTGGAAGCACTGTTCATGAACTCAAATTTTGGAAAAGGAAAAAAATTGTTCATGAACCTCTCCATTGGAACCTCATTGTTCATGAAATACTATTCATGAACCTCACCATTGAAACCTCACCATTGGAACCTCATCGTTATGGAAAAAGTATTCATGAACCTCACCGTTGGAACCTTATTGTTTTGGAAACACTGCTCATGAACCTCACCGTTGAATCCTCACCGTTGGAACCTCACTGTTCTAGAAACAATGATCATGAACCTCAATATTGAAGCCTCACCGTTGGGACCTCAATATTCTGGAAACAATGTTAATGAACCTCATTGTTGAGATCTCACCGTTGGAACCTCACTATTCTGGAAACACTGTTCATAAACCTCACTGTTGAAACCTCACCGTTGGAGCCTCACTGTTCTAGAATCACTGTTCATAGAAGGTTACTGATGCACTGTTCTCAACTATCTACCGTTGGAACTCTTCACCGAGGGTCACTAATGATACTATTCACAAAAAGGGAACATTGGAAAAGTGTTGAGGAGAAGTCACCTTGACCTCCTAGAACACGTCAAACACCATATTTTCACAATGGAATGGGACAAAGAGGTCTAAGAGATTACATATATGGTATGTCCATAACTATAATCATGAATGTAATTTATTGAAAAATTAGATATATTTCTACAAAAAATGATAGATTTTTCCATTTAAAATAGAATTGACTTAGAAAACCAATTATTATTTTTTAATTAATTTTCTTAATTTGAAAACGTATAGTTTTAGAGAGAACTGTATTTAAATTATTAAAACATATTCTTCTACATGGTGGGTTTTAATAAAATCAAATCTATTTTAAGTAAAGGGTTTTTAAAATGAACAAGCTAATGGTGTTTTTAAAATAAAAATTTCCTTACATGGAAAATAAATTTGAAAAAAAAATCATTCTTACATCGATATAAAAATAAATATGAGTTTAGCTATTCTCCACCACTAATTCTAGATGGCTTGGAATGAGTTAGGAGAAAGGGATTTCAGTAATGGGGCACTTTCCCATGAGTAAGAAGAGTATCTATATATATTAAAGGAAGATCATAATAGAGTATTTTAATATTATAAAGTGGTTTCACAAGTCTGATTATCATTTAATGAGTCAATTCATAAAATAAAATGAAATTATTGTCTAGTCTTGGTATATGATTTGTTGGAAAGTTCCACCATGCTTTATCAAAAATATTTTGTTAAACAAGCCATGACCTTTCCATATTTTTAACCTTGTAATAGAATTGGTAGATTGAAAAGATCGTGAATTAAAGGAAATTATGGGAATGGATTTTGTTTCTATAAATTAAATAAGACAATTTTAGTAACATTTTTTAAGATGAGAGATCATTCTAGGAAGATACCTCATTGTCTTATAGTTTGAAAAAATAAATGCTTGTCTTCAGAAGTGAATGATAGTGTAGGTTTAGGATGGAATCAGGCTGGGTTGTAATCTCAATAGGAAGATGGAAACATTGATTGAAGAGGAAGATGATGATGTTGAGGGTTTTTAAACTTGGTGTTAGGTTTAAGAAAACCCACAAAGTGTTCATATAGCTGGGATAATTTTTATCAAATGATGTTGATATAAAAATATGATTTTAAAGGTTGGTGAATAGTACTCCTATGGAACAATACCATATTGATCATTTCATATATTGAGCAATTATAGATATTAAAATCGATCCCAAGAGATGTCCAAGACATGTCATCGAGGGATTAGCACTAAGATACAGTTATACACATGCCTACTGTGGGTCAAACTACATGGTCCCCCGGGAACCCTACGGGTGCTATAACCCCACTAGTTCTTTACTATGGATAACATCTTCTATCCTCTTGCCACCATGGAATCTCCTAGTCAACTTCCATACACATGGTTAACTATTAGGGTCCCATAAGTGTGGCTGATGTGGTCCCTTGCTATCCTATGGTCCGCTTTTTTTTTTTATACTGAGTGTATAAAATTCTAAAATATATTAGTATACTATTTTCAATATATGTATCTATGTATTTAAACATTATAATATTTTCATTCTTATAATAATTATGTTTTTATATATTTTTTATTAAAATTAAACATAAAGTACTCATATTAAATATTATTCTTTTTAAATATCACATAAAACTTTATTATTTTAACTATGAATTATATATACTTAAATTGAAAATAATAACTTATTCAAAAGTACAATAATTATAAACATAATATTTTGAGAACTATGAATATTAATATTAAAATAAAATAACTTTTAAATAATTAACAATTACTTGTATTTATTTATAAAAAATAATTTTTAAATATCTAAATATAAAATTAAATATATCGAACCATATACATACACATTTAACAATTTTATTTCTAAAATATATTTATTACATTTACTTTTGGTTTTATTTAAATTAATATTTAATTAAATTATTTTAATACTATATCACTACTAGTATAAATATTTTATTAACCATAAATTTTTATTATATTATTTATCATTATTTGAAAACAACTTTCATAAAAATTATTATAATTCTGATACAAAATTAAAATTAAATACTTATATATTAATTATAATTAAAATTATTTTCTATAATTAACATATAAAATTAAATATATTCAAAAAGGTTTATTATTTATGATTTTCAATTATAATGTAAATATATCATTAAGAATCATATTGTTTAATTTTTGTATAAAAATATATTTTATCTTTGATTAATTATAACATTAACTAAGAATGTAAACAATTTTCATTAAGAAAAAACCATGTTTTTAGAAAATAAAATTGATATTTTTATAATTTTAATATTTAATCATAATTGGTATCTATAAGTAAAATTTATTATATAATATAATCTATTTTTGGTCAAATCTTAATATATTTTGTTTTAATTACTAAACATTACATCAAATAAACATTTAATTAAAAGAAATATTTTATTAAATTACTGGGATGTTACATTCTCCCCCATTAAAGAGATTTTGACCTTGAAATTACTTCATCATATTTAATGTTATTCTAAAATGAAATTTTTGGGATTAGGAATACTAGGATCTAAATATTTCTATATTTTTAAGAGTCACCTAGAATCTAATTTTCTTAGAACAAATAAATCAAAACTCAAATTCTAAAATTATACTAAGATGAAATAGTTTTTATCTCTAAAGTTGGCCAAATCATTTATTAGATAAAAAATTAATACATGTTGCTTCCCATACTATAAGATCTGGTCCTAAAAACAGGTATACATTTTTCCTTATAAAAATTTAAACTGAGAAATATACCGTCCATTACACATCCCAGGATATTTTTGCTTTAGGTTTTCTAGGATGAGTAAAAAACATCCAATGTATCAGTGTTTTTAACAAATTTGATATAAATGCGCCTGGATTCATCTATGATAGCATATTAAATGAAACTAAACACTTTTGGTAATTCTAATGATCATGTGAAAATCATTTTAAAAACTCATGTTGAGCATAAAATTTCCGAGTTATGGTTTTTAAATATAAGAGTATAATAATTTTTTATATATGATTTAAAGAATATTTTTATAATATTTAATTTCATATAAAATATATAACATTTTATAAATAATTTTCCAAAATTTGGATAAAGGGTTTTCAAAAATATCCATAAGAAACAATGTTCAAACCATTAAAAATAAATATCATTTTAAAAACCCATATCATTTCAGAAAACTATAAAACATTACTTAGAAAATAATAACATCCATATTGAATATATTATTACTTTTAAAAAATTAATAAATCCATGATACCACTAGCATTCTTTATTTCAGGATAATATCCCCTTGAGGTCATTGGATCACCTCATTCCTCATAATCACATTCAATACATAAATACTAAATTTTATATAATTTGTTTTGTAAAGTCAGACTTTGTCATTATAATTCCATTAAAACCATTAAAAAAATATCTTGAAATTTATTTTCCAATATAAAATAAATATAATTTATCAAAAGTTTCAATGTGTAAGAAACATACATTTCTATGAAATGCATACCTTCAACGGTTACCGTTAAAAAACACATCATATAAAAATAAACTTACTCAAATGATATTAACATCACCAATGGGTTTTCAATAATAAATATAGTGTATGAACATAACTATAATATTGAGAGAAATTTATCAAAATTATAAATCAATGTATATATAAAATTCTATAGATTATCATTTAAAAATATCCTTGATTTAGAGAAAAAATTTCTTTTTTAGAAGAACTTGCATAATCTAAAAATGGATGTTCTAAGATGTAATTTTATTTAAATTAATAAACCATACTCTTATAAATATATTGTTTTAATAAAAATTAATATTATTTAAATTATGGGTTTCAAAATAAATATAGAAATAGAGTATTTGAAATAAATACTTTCGTATATGGAAAATAAATTTTTAAACAAATCACCCTAAACTCAATCTAAAAATTAATACAAGCTTAGGTAGTATCCACTTCCAATGCTTGAAAATATAGAATATGTGAGGTGATAAAGATATTTGGGTAATGGTGGTATTTATAGGGAGTAATAAGGTTTTCTATATATATTATGTTGAAAACATAATATTATATTTAAATATTGGATAGTGGTTTCATAGGTCTGAATAACATTTAATGAATTAATGGATAAAATATAATGAAATTATTTTCTAGTTTCAGTATTAGATATGGATATATATATATATATATATGTATGTATGTATATCTAAATCATCTAAATAATACTAGTATCTTTGTTTGATCTTCCACAAAATCAAGGATGAATATATATAGATATATATTTGTATATATAAATGTTTACATATGATTACCAGAGTATCTAGAAGGATCCACATATAATATGGAAGAAGGTTATTCCTATTAAAATTTTGTAGAATATATTTATATACATACATACATAAGAACTCAAATCTAATAAATGTGTGATCTGGGGAACAAAATTATGAATCTGAGAGACCATATAATGAATTTTAAATGATTTTTAGTTTAAGTATGATTATTTCATTCAGTTATGTATATATTTATTAAACCTGTTCTAGGAAGCTCTACCAAGACTACTCAAGAATATTTCATAAAACAAGACATGGCTCATTTATATATTTGATATTGTAATATATTTTGTGGCATGAAAGGATGACACATTAAATGATGTGATGTGTGAGGATATTTTTGTTGTAAATAAAAGAAAATTATTGGTAGTGACAATGTGTAGGATTAGGGATCTTCATAGAATGATACCTCACTGTCTAGTAGTCTGATGTATTATAGTCCTTTCGTCAAAATATAGTGATCGTGAAGGCCTGGGGTGGCATAAAGCTAGTCCATAAGCATGAGAGGAATAATGTATTGTCAGATAGAGAGGAAGAACATAATGTAAAAGGTTTATAAACATGGCATGAGGTTTAAGACAACCCAGGAATATATCGTCAGACTGGGATCATTTTGATTGAACATCAATGATATAAATTGATGATTTTAATGGTGGGTGAATATTACATACAAAAATTCCCAGCACAAGAAATGCCACACATCCCACAGAGAACCATGGGAGCTCTATGTGCCCACCGGTTCTCTATTAAACATGACATTTTCTCCCCTCATACCACCATGGTATCTCTTAGTCAACTGCCTCCCATGTGGTTAAAACATAGGGTCCTACATTTTTTGTTGAGGTAGTCCATGGATTGCCTATGGTTGGACAATTTTTAATACTGAATCACTATTGGAAATAAGATCTATACCTATAGTTTTGGGAAAACCATTAGTATAATTCACTTATATGGACATATACTAATAGTATGGCCAAAAACGTTGGTATAGGTGACTAATTTGGACCTATACCAATGGTTTTGGAAAAACCGTTGGTATAGAGGGGACATATAAGGCCCCAGCCTAAAACCATACTTAATCTTGAGTTATTACAAGATTACACATTGAGGATCTTTTCGGGTTTAGAGTTTTAGAGAATTAGATCATAAAACTTGCATTACATTCCACATATAAACAAAGTGGTTACATAAAGATAGTATTCTTCATTCCCATCAATGGAAACACATTTAAAATAAAACATGGATTATTTCTTGACACATCCTTGACTCTATCATCTTATCATGTACGTTTCCCTTGACCTGTGAAAAACATTTCAAAAAACTTGGGATGAGCATAAAAACTCAGTATGGGTTATAAAAAAACATGGAAAGGAAACATGAGTTCATATATACATAAGAATGAAATCATACTTTACCCATAAAACATAGGCACTTTAACATACCTCATAAAATCATGAATAAATCATAGAAACCATAAGACATAAAGGTAACTTGAGGCATTCATAACATTCTTACGTAGGGAGTAACCCTCTTGGTTACGTTTGGAATACCCATCACAGTATATTCCCTAAAATCTCTTTGGAGAAACCTTAACGTTTCACTCCTTCGCGTTTCCCAATGAATTGGAGAGCTATAACGGGATCACCCGCCCTTAGTTTATCACAGAACCACCCGTCTTCATAATAATGCCCAAGAACCATAACATAATCATATCACATAAAACATGCATAAAATAAAACATAAAATTTCCACATTTCAATCACGAGATATCAATACAAAACATTGATATCAAAACATTATGAAAACCATTTTCAATATCAAAAAAAAAATAAAAGTAAAACATGGTATTTATTTTTCTTTTAAAAAGAAGGAATGGCTTGTAGAGGAAGCCGAAACTCAAATAACGATCACGACGGTGGAGAAGTCGTTGTCGCCGCATACGTACGACAAAAACATTCCCTTTTTTCGTTTAGTAAACGCTTCGTATAAAAAAGATTCCTTTTGAATAAATGTAAAAGTCAAAGTGGTTTATACACCGTATAAAATAAAGTTGTGTATAAAATAAAATATGCCTCAATGAAAGGAGATTGAGACGAAGTCCCATACCTCGTCTCCGACTTGACCCGACCGTTCTTTAATCTCCTGAATAATAAACTTGAGTTAATCTCTACTTGCTTAAGAATCTTTTTCAAGTTCATTATTCTTTTTATACCATGTTATGAACATCATGTAATCATTTAAGTTAATAATGTTCATTTTGTCGGTATTTGGTTCTTAAGTCAAAAATAGACTTCTTACACTTACATGTTGTTAATTTGGTCATAGGTTTGTTATATCCAGAATGATATTAATGATTTGGATAACATATATATCATATATATTCATAATATACATGTATTTATAATATTACATCACATTTAGAGGTAAGAAATGAAATGCACCGTTCATGGAGACGGTAAGCCGTGCGTACGCATGAACGCTACTTCCATTTCTATTTCATATTTTCTGGAATGGAATCATAATGATATAAGAGTATATTATAATTCCAGTATAAGAACATATATAATATCATTAACTTTATCCTTTAAACATCCCACATATGGTATTAACGAATCAAATCACTTTCAGGGGGCGGTAGTCCACACTTCCTAAAATGAAGATATCGTGTTACCCATAATGGAAACCATAAAGGTATGCCCAAAATGAAAAACACAGAAGCTTAAGGAAAACATAAACATATTATATATCATATATAAAAATAGTGACATCATAATGGCCACCTTTGAAGGTGTTAAATGAGTATTGAACAATCATCGTTTCGGGAGGCATAATTTCGCCATCCACGGAAACCGTATGTTCTTTAACCATTTGATGTAGTTGTGTGAGTGTGTAGCTCAAATATATCTTATAACAACATCCTAGTATATTTAAGATACTGGTGTTGTTACAAATGAAGTAAATAAAAAGAGTTTAGGGGGTTGGAGAAGCAAAATAATACAAATGAACATGAGAGAATGAATTACCTTTAAAAGTGTAACTCCTTTTGATTTGAGCCTAAAGGCTTCCTTTGAAAGTATTATGCCCAAAGGGAATCCTCTAGGATGAGGAGAGGGATATGGAGAGAGTAAATGGTCAGGGGTTGGCCGAGCCAAAGGCTTGAGGTGTGTGTGAAATGAGGTAGAGGTGGGGGCCTTTTATAAGAGGAGAGGAGGGGCACTTTTGGAAAGTAAAGAAATATTACTTTATTTGAAAATGTGTTTCGGTTTCAAAAGGTCCCAAATTGATATAATTCGTGGATAAGGTGATAAGGCTTCGAAATCCACTCATCCAATAAGTTTTGGACATGTGTAGTTCATAGATTTTACATTATCTTTCCATTTTATTTAAATCGTCAAATAATGATGTCATCGCTCCATCATTATTATGACATAAATAATTTAATTTATTTAATGTCTAAAAATCATAAAAAAAATACTATGATGTAGGAAATCTTTTTATCTTTGCAATTACTATTTATAATCAAAAATATGATCTTTATAACCCCATGTAAAAATTGTTTTCGTAAAACATCTCTTGTTTGTGTCATTTTTACTTTAACATTTAATAAAAAGTTATTTATGTCATTTCCAAAACAAAGTGTCTCCATGGAGTCCCCAAATTAACCCATGGCTTGTCGTGGTCGGCCATGACACAACCAATAATGTTGGGACATGTGTCTAGGTCATTTCCTATTATTAAAGCATTATTTATACCTTAAACTACCCTACTTACCACTAATCGCGATTAAGAACTTAGTAAGTTACTATTCACCAAAAATTATTATAATCTCATTGAACCACATTTTACTTCTTAATGACAACCATGTATGTCGGATTTTCAAAATTCAATACACATTAGTGGTAAACTTTCATTTAACTGAAAAATCAGTTTGCTTGATTACCACTTAGTGGTTTCACTATTCATCAAAAATTGAAGTTTTTCAGAAAATTACCAAAAATTCACCCTAAGCTATATTTGATATTCCGAATTCAAAAATGAAGTCTATTTTAAAAAATTTAAATCATATAAGTCACATTAATTAATTTAATAATTAATTCCCGCTGCCAGAGCAAATAGCGTGTTTTTACAAAACAATAAGTATCAAAAGATTGACACCAGTTAAAGTCTAATTTTAAAGTGAAATTGATTCCAATGACCACCATTGGATAAAATGGTAAAAATATATTCTAATTTCACTTCAAAACCAATTCAAAACATAATCTAATCATATAAATAAATTAGATTAAAAAGCAGTTTTGATGTAAAATGCAGTATTTTTCACTATTCATTAAAAAATGAACATTGTCAGAAAAATACCAAAAATTCACACAAGGTAAATTTTGATGTCCCAATCATAAAGGATAAGATTATTTTGACAAACATAGTTTATAAAATTGTCAAAATATAGATTCAAAAATGGTTTGCCATCAAAAGGCAGTAAAACAATCTTTTAAGAATATTAGTGTATTCCATGCATAAGATTGTATTTATTTTCATTTTAAGCCTCTATAACACTATCTTAATCATTAAAAGACATAGATTAAAATATCTATTATTCATTACTTACTTGGGATGTTACATCCTTACCCCCTTTAGAAAATTGCGTCCCCGCAATTTATTTACTTATCGAATAAATGGGGGTACTTATCCGTCATTGCATTTTCAGATTCCCATGTTGCCTCTTAAATCATGTGGTTTTTCCACAAAACCTTTACCTGCTTAATCACCTTATTTCGTAACACTTTCTCCCTGTGGTCAAGAATCTGGACCGGTTGTTCCTCATAAGATAGGTTCTCTTCCAGCTGAACTACCTCTGGACTCCAAACATGAGATGGATCTGGCATATACTTTCTCAACATCGAAATGTGAAAAACATTGTGCACCTGAGATAAACTCGGAGGTAAAGACACTCGGTATGCAACTGATCCAACTCTCTCTAGAATTTCGTATGGTCCAATGAACCTTGGACTCAACTTTCCTTTCTTACCAAATCTCATCACACTTTTCCAAGGGGAAACCTTGAGAAAAACATGATCACCTACCTCGAAAGATAGATCCTTCCTCCGGTTATCCGCATAACTCTTCTGCCTGATCTGAGCTGTTCTCATGTGTTTCTGAATCAGCTATACTTTTTCTGCCATCTCTTCTACCAATTCTGGTCCCATCAACTTTCTTTCACCCACTTCATCCTAGAAAGCTGCAGTTCGACACCGCTTCCCATATAATGCATGAAATGGTGCCATCTGTATACTGGAATGAAAACTGTTATTATATGAAAACTAAACCACAGAAAGATGTTGGTCCCAACTTCCATGATAATCCATAGAACAAGCTCGTAGCATATCCTCCAATGTCTGAATTGTTCGTTCTGACTGCCCATCTAATTGAGGATGAAAAGCTGTACTAAAATTTAATTCAGTACCCAATGACTTCTGAAGGCCTTTCCAAAAGTTAGAAGTAAACCATGGATCACGATCCGATATAATGGAGAGAGGAACTCCATGTAACCTGACTATCTCTTTAAGATACAAACGGGAAAGTTGATCAAGAGAGAAAGTATCTCGTATAGCAAGGAAATGAGCAGATTTGGTCAAGCGATCAACAATAACCCAGATTGCATTATTACCTCGAGATGTCTTCGGTAATCCAACAAAAAAGTCCATGGATATATTCTCCCATTTCCACTCTGGCACTGGTAAAGGCTGAAGCATCCCTTTCGGTAACTGCCGCTCTGCTTTAACCTGTTGACATGTCAAACACTTCACAGTAAAATCAGCAATATCTATTTTCATTCCATCCCACCAGTAATACTCCCGCAGATCTCTATACATCTTAGTACTGCCCGGATGAACTGAAAACAGAGAACTATGAGCTTTACATAACAACTCTCTCTTCAACTTTGAATCACAAGGCACACACAATCTCTTCCCAAATCTCAAAACACAATCATTATCAATGTTGAATTCAGGCAACTTACCTTTCTGAACCAGCTCTACCTTTTTCTGCAACTCACTATCTTGCTTCTGTGCTTGCTTGATTCTATCTGATAGAGATGATCTCACTGATACCTGAAACAAAATAGAAGGACTTCCTTCACCAACAACTTCTATGCAAAAGTTCATCAAATCGTTAACCAAAGGATCACGTTCCAAACGCAACATTGTTAATGAAGCATTACTTTTTCGACTCAAAGCATCAGCCACTTTATTTTCTTTTCCCGAATGGTAATGAATTGTACAATCATAATCCTTGATTAATTCCAGCCATCTCCTTTGTCTCATGTTTAACTCTTTCTGAGTGAATATATACTTTAAACTTTTGTGATCGGTATATATTTCACACTTTACTCCATACAAATGATGCCTCCAAATTTTTAAAGAAAAAACAACAGCAGCTAATTCCAAATCATGTGTAGGGTAATTTACCTCATGAGTTTTCAACTGTCGTGAAGCATATGCAATTACCTGATCATTCTGCATTAGGACGCAACCAAGTCTTTTCAATGAAGCATCACTGTATATAACAAACTCACCATTCCTGGAAGGTAGTGCCAAAACTGGATCATTCATCAATCTTCTTTTCAATTCCTGAAAACAATCATCACATTCTTTTGTCCAGATAAACATAACACCCTTCCGAGTTAGCTTAGTCATTGGACTAGATAACCGTGAAAAATTTCTAACAAACCTTCGGTAATATCCCGCAAAACCAAGGAAGCTACGAATCTTGGTTACATTTGTGGGTCTTGGCCATTCTTCCACAACTTTTGTTTTTGCAGGATCAATAGTTATTCCATCTTTAGAAACAATGTGACCAAGGAAAGAAATTTGTTGCAACCAAAACTCATACTTGCTGAATTTCCCATACAGTTTCTTTTCTTTTAAGGTTTGCAAGATAACCCTTAAATGTTTTTCATGCTCCTCTTTACTTTTAGAAAACACCAAAATATCATCAATGAAAACCACCACAAACTTATCCAAGAACTCATGGAAAATTCTATTCATTAAGTCCATGAACACAGCAGGTGCATTGGTTAGCCCAAAAGGCATTACTACAAATTCATAATGGCCATATCTCGTACGGAACACGGTCTTCGGAATATCTGCCTCCTTAACCTTCAGCTGATGGTACCCCGATCTCAAGTCAATATTTGAAAAAAACTGAGCTCCCTGGAGCTGTTCAAACAAATCATCGATATGAGGCAAAGGATATTTGTTCTTAACAGTGATATTATTCAAGGCTCTATAATCAATGCAAAGTCTCATAGAACCATCTTTCTTTTTAACAAATAAAACAGGATCACCCCATGGTGATGTGCTAGGTCTAATGAAACCTTTCTCTAATAAATCTTGCAATTTATCCTTCAACTCTAAAAGTTCAATTTGTGCCATTCGATAAGGGGGTTTTGAAATTGGCTTAGCATCAGGAACTAAGTCAACAGTAAACTCAACTTCCCGATCTGGTATTATTCCAGGCAACCTATCAGGAAAAACATAAGGATACTCATTTACCACTGGCACATCATTAATCTGAACAGTTCCTTTATTTTCAACGATGTGTGCAAGGTAACATTCATTTCCATCTTTTACAAGTTTCTAGGCCTCTTGATATGTTATCAAAAGTAAGGGTTCATTCTTGTAAACAAACTGAAAGTCTTTCTGAAAAGAAACTTCTTTAGCTCTACAGTCAATCTTAGCATGGTAAATAGAGAGCCAATCCATACCCAGGATAACATAAAACTCTACTAGAGGTAGAATAATAAGGTTTGCAAGTAGGTTCTTTCCATAGATAAGGATAGGACGATTCTTATAAATTCTTTTTGCCTCAACATTTCCCCCAGGCGTTTTTACCAAAAGTCCAGGAGTCATTTCTTGAGATGGTATTCCCATTTTAATAGAAAAGGTTTCAGAGATGAAAGAATGTGTAGTCCCCGAATCAAACAACACGCTGGCATAATCTGAAAAAACAAACAAAGTACCTGATACAACTTCATTTGATGGCCCGACATCTGCTGAAGTAGTTGCAAAGGATTTCACCACCCCTTTCTGCTTGTAGTCTAACTGCTTCCCATCACTCAAGCTCTTTGTCGGACACTCGTTTGCATAGTGACCCATCTCATTGCACTTATAACATTTCACTAACTGTAAATCAAATTTGTTCTTACCTTCACCTTGATCCTTTTCAGTTCAATCACGAGCCTTATGTCCCATATTACCACATCGGTAGCACTTTCCAGAATTCAGAAGACATTCCCCAGCATGCCTTTTTTCACATATATCACAAACTGGAAACTTAGTTATCTTACCATCAGACTTTTTTGAAGAATTTTTACCTTTCTCCTGCCCCCTCGGTCTCTTCTTCTACTGGTTGTTATAGAACACTTGGTCATCGGCAAACTCCATTTCCACCTTCTCAGCACATCGAACAAGATTTTCATAACTTCAAAACTCACGAGAAGCTAATGCCCTTCGGTATTTTGGCTTTAATCCTGAGTAGAAACGATTGATTTTACTATCAAGGTCCCGGATAAAATTTGGAGCATACCTTGCCAATCGAGTGAACCTTTCTTCATAGGCAGCCAATGAGTCTTCCTCTTGCCTCAATTCCAAGAATTGATTTTCCATCCTAAGTCGAACAGCCTTAGGAAAATACTTCTCAAGAAACATACCTTTGAATTCATCCCAGTCAAGAGAATCAATCTCATCGGTGTCCCAGATATTTTTAACCATATACCACCACTGATCTGCTTCACCCTCCAAACGGTAAATAGCAAGACTAACCTTTTGATTGTCTAAACACCCCATGACATCAAAAATCTTCTCCAGTGCTTTAATCCACCCTTCAGCTAGCACAGGGTCAGATGATCCTCTGAATGATGGTGGATGTTGCCTCATGAAATGTTCCACCACTGACATGTTCCTCTGCGGTTGTTCTGGCTGATCTCGTGCATGGATACCACCACCATTTGTCGCTTGAGTCAACTGCGCCATTACTGCAACAAACTGTTCAGTTCCAATTCCGACCATTTCTGGATGCTGATTCGGAAGGTTATTTCCTTCTGTATTCCTTCCTAGCACTGCTTCCCTGTTTCCTCTGCGGAAAACCATTCTGAACAAACATGTCTTAGATGAAGCAACATGGTAATCTTTAAATGCTATATCATTTCTAAAAAAATACTTTTGGATAATCATTTAATAGAATTCTAACTCCTAAAGTTATCTAAACCGACCTTTGATACCATCTATAAGGCCCCACCCATAAACCTTACTTAATCTTGAGTTATTACAAGATTACACATTGAGGATCTTTTCGGGTTTAGAGTTTTAGAGAATTAGATCATAAAACTTGCATTACATTCCACATATAAACAATGTGGTTACATAATGATAGTATTCTTCATTCCCATCAATGGAAACACATTTAAAATAAAAGATGGATTATTTCTTGACACATCCTTGACTCTATCATCTTATCATGTACCTTTCCCTTGACTTGTGAAAAACATTTCAAAAAACATGGGATGAGGATAAAAACTCAGTATGGGTTATAAAAAAACATGGAAAGGAAACATGAGTTCATATATACATAAGAATGAAATCATAATTTACCCATAAAACATATGCACTTTAACATACCTCATAAAATCATGAATAAATCATAGAAACCATAAGACATAAAGGTAACTTGAGGCATTCATAACATTCTTACGTAGGGAGTAACCCTCTTGGTTACGTTTGGAATATCCATCACAGTATATTCCCTAAAATCTCTTCGGAGAAACCTTAACGTTTCACTTCTTCGCGTTACCCAATGCATTGGAGAGCTATAACGGGCTCACCCGCCCTTAGTTTATCATGGAACCACCCATCTTCATAATAATTCCCAAGAACCATAACATTATCATATCACATAAAACATGCATAAAAGAAAACATAAAATTTCCACATTTCAATCATGAGATATTAATACAACACATTGGTATAAAAACATTATGAAAACCATTTTCAATACCAAAATAAAATAAAAGTAAAACATGGTATTTATTTTTCTTTTAAAAAGAAGGTATGGCTTGTAGAGGAAGCCGAAACTCAAATAACGGTCACGACGGCGGAGAAGTCGTTGTCGCCGCATACATACGACAAAAACATTCCCTTTTGTCGTTTAGTAAATGCTTCGTATAAAAATGATTCCTTTTGAATAGACGTAAAAGTCAAAGTGGTTTATAAACCGTATAAAAGAAAGTTGTGTATAAAATAAAATATGCCTCAATGAAAGGAGATTGAGACGAAGTCCCATACCTCGTCTCCGACCTGACCCGACCGTTTGTTAATCTCTTGAATAATAAACTTGAGTTAATCTCTACTTGATTAAGAATCTTTTTCAAGTTCATTATTCCTTTTATACCATGTTATGAACATCATGTAATCATTTAAGTTAATAATGTTCATTTTGTCGGTATTTGGTTCTTAAGTCAAAAATAGACTTCTTACACTTACATGTTGTTAATTTGGTCATAGGTACGTTATATCCATAATTATTTTAATGATTTGGATAACATATATGTCATATATATTCATCATATTCATGTATTTATAATATTACATCACATTTAGAGGTAAGAAATGAAATGCACCGTTCATGGAGACGGTAAGCCGTACGTACGCATGAACGCTACTTCCATTTCTATTTCATATTTTCTGGAATGGAATCATAATGATATAAGAGTATATTATAATTCCAGTATAATAACATATATAATATCATTAACTTTATCCTTTAAACATCCCACATATGGTATTAACGAATCAAATCACTTTCAGGGGGCGGTAGTCCGCACTTCCTAAAATGAAGATATCGTGTTTACCCATAATGGAAACCATAAAGGTATTCCCAAAATGAAAAAAACAGAAGCTTAAGGAAAACATAAACATATTATATATCATATATAAAAATAGTGACATCATAATGGCCACCTTTGAAGGTGTTAAATGAGTATTGAACAATCATCATTTCGGGAGGCAGAATTTCGCCATCCACGGAAATCGTATGTTCTTTAACCATTTGATGTAGTTGTGTGAGTGTGTAGCTCAAATACATCTTATAAAAACATCCTAGTATATTGAATATACTGTTTTTGTTACAAAAGAAGTAAATAAAAAGAGTTTAGGGGGTTGGAGAAGCAAAATAAAACAAATGAACATCAGAGAATGAATTATCTTTAAAAGTGTAACTACTTTTGATTTGAGCCTAAAGGCTTCCTTTGAAAGGATTATTCCCAAAGGGAATCCTCTAGGATGAGGAGAGGGATATGGATATAGTAAATGGGCAGGGGTTGGCCAAGCCAAAGGCTTGAGGTGTGTGTGAAATGAGGTAGAGGTGGGGGCCTTTTATAAGAGGAGAGGAGGGGCACTTTTGGAAAGTAAAGAAATATTACTTTATTTGAAAATGTGTTTCGGTATCAAAAGGTCCCACATTGATATAATTCGTGGATAAGGTGATAAGGCTTCGAAATACACTCATCCAATAAGTTTTTGACATGTGTAGTTCATATAGTTTACATTATCTTTCCATTTTATTTAAATCGCCAAATAATGATGTCATCGCCGCATCATTATTATGTCATAAATAATTTAATTTATTTAATGTCTAAAAATCATCAAAAAATACTATGATGTAGGAAATCTTTTTATCTTTACAATGACTATTTATAATCAAAAATCTTATCTTTATAACCCGATGTAAAAATTGTTTTCGTAAAACATCTCTTGTTTGTGTCATTTTTACTTTAACATTTAATAAAAAGTTATTTATGTCATTTCCAAACCAAAGTGTCTCCATGGGGTCCCCAAGTTGACCCATGGATTGTATTTATCTGCCATGACACAAAAAATAAGGTTGGGACATGTTTCTAGGTCATTTCCTATTATTAAAGCATTATTTATACCTTAAACTACCCTAATTACCACTAATCGCGATGAAAAACTTAATAAGTTACTATTCACCAAAAATTATTATAATCTCATTGAACCACATTTTACTTCTTAATGACAACCATGTATGTCGGATTTTCAAAATTCAATACACATTAGTGGTAAGCTTTCATTTAACTGAAAAATCAGTTTGCTTGATTACCACTTAGTGGTTTCACTATTCATCAAAAATTAAAGTTTTTCAGAAAATTAACAAAAATTCACCCTAAGCTATATTTGATATTACGAATTCAAAAATGAATTCTATTTTACAAAATTCAAATCATATAAGTCACATTAATTAATTTAATAATTAATTCCCGCTGCCAGAGCAAATAGCGTGTTTTTACAAAACAATAAGTATCAAAAGATTGACACCAGTTTAAGTCTAATTTCAAAGTGAAATTGATTCCAATGACCACAATTGGATAAAATGGTAAAAATATATTCTAATTTCACTTCAAAACCAATTCAAAACATAATGTAATCATATAAATAAATTAGATTAAAAAGCAGTTTTGATGTAAAATGCAGTATTTTTCACTATTCATTAAAAAATGAACATTGTCAGAAAAATACCAAAAATTCACACAAGGTAAATTTTGATGTCCTAATCATAAAGGATAAGTTTATTTTGACAAACATAGTTTATAAAATTTTCAAAATATAGATTCAAAAATGGTTTGCCATCAAAAGGCAGTAAAACAATCTTTTAAAAATATTAGTGTATTCCATGCATAAGATTGTATTTATTTTCATTTTAAGCCTCTATAACACTATCTTAATCATTAATAGACATAGATAAAAATATCTATTATTCATTACTTACTTGGGATGTTACAGGACATATACCAATGGTTTGGGGAAACCATTGGTATAAGTCACTCATATGGACCTATGCTAATGGTTTTAGACAAACTGTTGTTATAGGTCCATAATAGAGACCCTATACCAATGGTTTTCCCCAAACCATTGGTATAGGTCCCAAAAACAAAGAATCTATACCAACAGTTCTCAAAACCATTAGTATAGGTCTATACAAACATTTTTGAGAACCGTTGGTTTTGTTACATGAATTTGTTATGGAATATTCTTACAAAGAACATTAAATAAATCAAAATTTAAAATATTTATGATAATTTATATATATGTTAATGAAATTATGTTCACAACAGTCAAGTTAGGTTAGTGGTTAGGTCGTTCAATCATAAACTGGAGGTACTTGGATCAAAACCAATAGGATGATTCTATTTTGAAATACATATACCAATGGTTTTATGGAACAGTTGGTTTAGATTTTTCATACTACTTATACCAACAGTTTTGTAAACCATTGGAATAGGTCTATAACAATGGGTTTTTCCAAACCGTTTGTATAGACCTATCCCCATGGCTTACTAGCCAATGGTTCTCCAAACTGTTGTTATAGGATATACCAACGATTTGGTGGCCTATACCAATGGTTTTAAACTGTTGGTATAGGGTATTTTTCTAGTAGTGAATGTACAAAATTCTAAAATATAATAGTCTACTATTTTCAACATATGTATCTATTTATTTAATCTTTCGACTAATTTCATTCTTATTTGAATTATGTTATTAATATATTGTTTATTGAAATTATAACATAATTTTTAATAATTAAATATTATACTTTATAAATATCACATCAAAATTTACTATTTTCACTATGACTTATAAATATTTAAATTTAAAATGGTAACTTATTGAAAATTAATTTTACTATAAACAAAATATTTTGAAAATTTTGATTTTTCATATAAAAATACATGAAATTTGAAATAATTAAAAATAATGTTTATTTTTTATACAAACTATGTTTAAAATATCTAAAAATAATATTAAGTATATCAAACCTTATATATACACATTTATCATTTTTATTAAAAATTATATTGAGACCAATTGTTGTTTTCATTGTGTTAATATTTACTTAAATAATATCACTACAATATTACTTCTATTATTAATATTTTAGTAACCAAAATATTTATTATTTTTACTTATCATTATTTTGATAAAATTTGATTACAAATTAATGTAATACTTTTTACGAAATCAATAATAAAGACAAACTTCTAAAAAATATTTTAAATTATTTTCTAAAATTATCTTTTATACATAAATATTTTTAAAATTGTTTATTATTATTTATTAGAAATAATAATTTAAATGTTGAATAATGAATTATATTTTTTAAATGTTGTATAAAAATACATTTTCTCTTTGTTAAATAATAAAATTTAATAAAAATTTATTACATTTTCATCAATAAAATATTATTTCCTAAAAAATAGATAATTAATATTTTTATAATATGAATATTTAAACACAATTTATTACTATAATTTAAATTTATTATTTATCAATTGAAAATTTTATGTTAAAATATATTTTATATGATGTCCTGACCCATGTGACACACCGTAGTTCCCTGAGCCGATTGGTAACATTACCTTAGGCACACCTCCCCGTACAACAAAGGCTTCTAAATAGTTGTGAGGGTCTAATATTGATCATGCAAAGAATATTACTTCTTTATAAGAGTACTCAATAATAGAAATAACCTAGAAATAACTAAAAAACAATAACAAAAAACCAGAATTATATAATAACCAGAACAAACTAGTGTCACACGATGAACCAAACAGAGAAGAATATCCATTTATAAATAGTAAATCTGTCATGAGAAAACAAGTTTCAAGTGTCTAATTCCAAACCAAAATAAATACATTGAAAAATCCAAGAAGGTCCCAAAACCATGTTTAGTCCCCTTATTCATGCTCCTTACCATCTTATCCATCTAACATATGGATCTTTCCCTTATCATGTCCCAAAACCATTATATGTATTTTGGTATTGATTAGGTAACCCGAGTAGGGTGTGAGTACAACTCAGTAGGGTACACCCAACATTGTCTAAAACAATATCCAATCAATAATAGTGTATTCAGTTATAAGAAATAATTTTACCAGTTACATTTTAAATTAAACTTTATTTTAACACATAATCCCTGGGTTCATAAGGGCACAAAATAAATAAATACCTACTTTCCCCATGTAGAGTCTAAACCACATCACATAAGGAATCAAAATTCATCATAAAATGAGATTTCATTTTCAATTTCATTTCAATTTTAAATCATGGCTACTTGGAACCAAAGTCCAATGCTAACTCTTTAGTTCTTGAACGTCTTATATTACACCCCATGAGTATTTGGAGCATCAGTACCAATCTCAAGACAATTTATTCGTCAATAATGTATGTGTATTCATAGAATTAGTTAATTTCCCACACCAATATATTAGTTAATCACATATTTGTATTTGGAGTATCAGTCTCTGTCCCACACTCGTATACCAATAAATCACATATATATCACACATATCAAATCTATAAACTTTAATCAAAATTAATCATTTTAAAAACATTTCACATCAGGGTATACCATTACAATTTATCACAAAAATATGGTTCTTCAATTTAATCATAAGGAATAATATGAACAGATCACCATTAAACCATTTTGCATTATTTAAATCATATAACACATTATCCCTATATGGTTAATCCAAATATCTCATAATTCAATTTTTTATTTATTTCATGATCACATCTGTAGGAAAATTATACAACCCGAATATCCCATAAATTCCACAACCAAAATACACCATTAATTAATTAACTAATTACTTAATCCAATTCCACCAATTCCAATCTCCCCAAATTTAACCTAATTCATTATCACATTGTAATTAAATTAAATCAATTCAACCATTGATGTAATTTCCAAATCATAGAAGTTGAAAATTCATAATTACGTATATTTAATTAAATCAAGGCAATGGTATTTTTAATTTAGACCACCAACCTTAATATTGATGAATAATGCTCGCTATTGGATGTCCATAAATTAAAACGAAATGAACAAGAACAAGAAAAATAAAAATATCTAAAACCAAATACTAGAAATAAGATCAAATGGATCAACATCCAAGAAAAGATAAGTTTAAAACAACAATAATAGAGGAAACCATACATTCAAAGGATTAGAGAAAGATTTGTGTGAGAGGGAGAGGAAACTAAAAAAGATGAGAATCTCTTACTGGGATAGGTTCATATCTTCAATACGTTAATAGATATATTATGAAAAGAGTTTGTAAGGCCTTTTAATTAGTCTAGGAGCATCCAAAAATTATAGGAATCACTTTGGGTCTTGTTTCAGAAAATTAAGATAAAGGCCTGGGGGGTTTGGAAAGTTTTAATCTATTTTTTGTGATTTAATTTTATTCTCACATAGTTTCCTATATGGGGCACACAATTTTCCTGAACCATGTGACTAACTATACACCTCTTTCCAATACCCACACAATTGGTGCCGGAAGGGAACAGAATTTGAAAAACCGTGTGCTAACTATTAGAATCCCCTCTATTTAGGTTCACAAGGTTTTCTGGCTTGGGCGCATGATTTGGGATAACTGTGCGCCAATTGTGCAATTCACCTCCTTTAATTTTTTTTTTCAATATCTCCATGAAAACCCTAAAACAAAAACATAAAAAATAATACTAAAAAAATAAATAGAGTACCATTAAAAAAGGATGATTTATCTCCAGAAAAATGTTGGGATATTATAATCACATCATTTTAAAATAGCTCTTCCTTGAGTTGTACTCCAAAGAATCTTTAAGATCATAATCCTAAAAGATCGGGCCATTGAGCCCATATATTCAATTCCCTCTCCCATGTTTCCTCCTATACATGACATGTTTCCTCAATACATGAACTATTAGTATGTTCTTTCCTTGAAATAGTTTCTCACTATGTTCCTACACACGTTTCTGATTCACCTTAAAGGACACATCAGTCTAAAGCTCAACATAATCCACATCAATCATATCAAAATGGTCGGGGTGATACTGTTGAAGATGTGACACAAGAAACACATCATGTAAAGAACCATACCTTTATGGAACATCCAATAACCTGAAACTGGACAAATTCAATCTAAAACCTAAAATAGTCCAACAAACATGGGTGAAAACTTTCCTTATATCTAAATCCTAGGGAGACACAATATAGGCGACACCTGAAGGAACATACGATCACCCACTGTAAACTATAGGGGTCATCAATGTCTATCAGCATATAGATTATTGATACTCTAATCCATATACATACACTTCTGAATCAGCTAGATGTGCTCTAATGTCTCTTATAAAAGACTCAGTCCCAACAACTCTTACTCAGCAGCCTCTATCCAACACAAAGTTGATCTTCTTGGCCTAGCATAATGTTCCTTATATAGTGCCATATGATTTGTTTCCTGATATCTATTTTTACAGGTGCACTCAATGAGCTCTAATTTATTCTCCCAAGAAACACAGAAGTTAAAAATACACAATCATATAATATTCTCTATCACCTATGTAGTACACATTTAATACCCATTTATCTGTGGGTGGAAAGCCATACTCATTAAAACATGTATACCAAGCACCTCCTTTAAACCATTAAGGAAGTGAGAAGTAAATAATGAGTCACTTTCTAAAACTATACTCTATTGAACCCCACACAGATGTTCTATCCACAGAATGAACATATCTACCAACTAATACAATGATAAAGTCTCCCATATTGGATATAAATGTGATAATTTCATCAACCGGTCCACAAAAACTGAAAAAACATCATTCCACCAAGGAATCCTTTGGAGAAACACCATAATGTCCATGTTAACATTATCCCACATCCATTCCAAAATTGGAAATGACTATAGTAAACCACAAAGTTTTCGATGCCCAGTCTTCACTAGTTGACTGGTGTAGCATCATGTCCAAAACCCTAATATATCATTTTTCATTCCCAACCACCAATACTAATAATGTAGGTAATTTTACATTTCGGTCAAACACATATGCATCACCAACTATGAGGCATTAAATTCATGGATTAGGTTCTCTCGAATAATTGTAGGCATAATAACTCATTTCTTGACATAAATGATCTCATCCTTATTTATAGTCCAATATGAAGGTGACTTCCCACCTTAAAGGCATTATCTCATGGACGAATATCCAGAATCCCCATATTTTCTATCCCAAATATAGATGAAAAGTGTATACCCCACTAAAACCAAAATGAGATTCATCTGTTCTGGAACCTCCTAAGACACAATACGCATCTCACCCAATAAATTCATAATCTTGCACTCAAATCTAGATTCTTAAACTTACAGATTCATATTTTTACTACTCAAAGAATTAGTAACACCGCTTACCTTACCAGGAATATGTTCAAGATCAAAATAAAAAGAACACATAAACTCAACCCACCTCCACTTCTGGAGATTCAAATATCAAAGTGAAAATATATATGTTATACTCTTGTGCTTAGTATACACAGTAAACTATTTTCCTAATAGATAATGTAACCAACACTTCAATGAATAAAAAAATATATCTAACTCAAGATCATGCATAGGGTAATTTTATTCAAGTGGCCTCAAATTTTATTACCTATACACTAGAACTCGATCTTCCTACTTGAACACATATCTAAGACCAATCCTAGAAGTGTTACAAAACATTGTATACTTTTCACCTAGCTCATGTAGGATCATGATTTAGAGTTATGTCAATTGTTTCTTAATCTCTATGATAGAATTATCACATGATAAAAACCACTCAAACATTATAAACCTTTTGGGTAATCCATAAATTGGTACTTCAAAATTGGGAAATGTCTATGACGAACCTCCAATGATAGCCCACTAAACTTAGAAATATGTGGATATTGAAAAAATTATTAGGCAAATACAAATGGAAAACTACATAAACTTTCTTTGGGTCCACTGGATTTCCTTCATATAAAATGGTGTGTCTTAATAAATTTACCTTATAAATCTAATCATAACACATAAATAGTTTAGTGTATAGAAAATTCTATATTTTTGTACTGAGGATGAGGTCAAAATATTTGGCATGATCATCATGAGTCTTAGAGTAAACCATGGTTTCATCCACAAACCCAACCAAAAATCGATCCAGGTTTCGATGGAATATTATGTTCATTAATTCCACCAACACTACTATAGAATTCGTCAACCCAAACAGAATCACGACAAAAAAATAAAGTCCATACCTTCTTATGAATGAATTATGAAGTATTATAGAAGGTCAAAATCTGAGAATATGATGTCTTGATTTCAAGACAGTCTTTTAGAACACATAGGATCCCCTCAAAAAGTCAAAAATATCATCGATATATTTAAGAGGATACTAGTTCTTAACTATCATCCGATTCAACTTACTGTAATCAAAACACAAGTGAAAATATCTTGCAGCCTTTTTGAAAAACAAGATAGGGGAACCCTAATGTTATATACATGGATTAATAAAACCCTTATCCATGAACTCTTCCAGTTGATTATTAAGCTCTTGAAGCTTTGTTGTATCCATTCAACATGGGGGAATATAAACTAGATCATCCCCTGGAATGATCTCAAATGTAAATTAACAATTTCTCTTATGTTATATCCCAAATAATTCCTTAGGAAATACATATTAGAATCTTTCGACAATAGTCGTAAATAAAACCATTTTTACACCTCCATAATATAGAAATAGACTTGAAACCTTGGTATTGAGCTCACTCAGTTGAGGATTAACTGGACCTGTACGCCCTACATTGATATCCCACTCTTTATGGTGAATATAACTTCCACCCATAAGAGATGTAAAAGTCACTCTCTTGTGATAAAAATATATGTAGGCTCCATATGATACTAACCAGTATATACCCATAATTAGATCAAAGCCTGATATTTTATGGATGTAAAGATCCCAACTGAAATGATACTCCCAAACCATGAGAGAACACCCCTTGCAAAAAATAGATGTCTCTTCACCATACACCCAAAGGTGAATCTATCATCATAACCCCAATCATGAACTCCACCACTAGGCTCAAAACAACCACAAGTTGTGAATATTTAAAATAATGAGAGTCACCAGTATCAAACAATGAACTACCTAGAATAGAAACTATAAAAATAGTACATTTAACAATCAATGTTCCATCCTCAATATCGAAAAGTGTAGGTTGAACGACTTGCAACTATCCTTCCGCTCTTCCCTGAGATACCATATGATTATTCTGAGCTTCACAAATCTGATGATATAGGATATCATTGTAAGATTCTCCTTGTCCAATATCTATTCCACCAAAACTAGAAGAACTATAACTTATAGACTAATACTTTGTAGAATATCACATTCTGCTACTATTGTTCTCTTTAGCAGCTCTATCACTACCCATATGTCAGGGGTTTTATAGAACCTCTATAGATGTCCCATCCTACTGCTGGATCAGAACTATACCAGTGGTCAAAGGCATTATCTATAGAAGTTACCCAGCCCACCACACTAGTGAAATATTAATTTATTAATATCCTATGTAACTGATCTTCCCCCCTTAAACACTCAACTTTCCAATAATCATTTCTACATTCTCAAAATGATGCTTCTCAATTTTAGAAGTCGTACCTCCATAACTTCTATAAGAAATGACATTTACTACACCAAAATACATTTTTAGGTTCCCCTCATAAATGAGAGCCTAATTCACCACATTATAAAAAAAATCAGCTAAAATATATTCTCATGTGAATTATTTTCACATTTAATCCCATCTGGAAAATGTTTTTCCATTGTTGCCTTATCTCCCGCCAATGTTAGAGAAAATACCTAAAGATTTGTAATGTGGCCAAAATAGTCAATAATAGATGTTAAACCTAGATTCAACCTGAAAACAATCTGCTTCTAACTCATTCACGAGAGTCTCAGTGTAATATTGATCCATGAAATTCTCCTAAAATTCCTTCCACACCATAATATTCAGCTATCCATCCTACGTTTGGATGTCCCACCAACACTGTTCTTGACCGTATAACATTTAAGAAGGTGAATAGAGTCTCTTATCAATATTAGTATCCAAGTGTTCATGTATCGTCTAGATAGACTAAATATAGAACTCAGCTGCCTTAGGTCCACCCTCATTGATAAATTTTAGAGTGTGAAACAGCTAAAACTCCCTCATTAGTTATGAAAAACGTTTCAAACCCCACCATAGGTATCATTATATAAAATGAAATAACTGATAAATTTTTTCATGAATCTTCTCTCTGAATTCCTTACCCAACACTATTGGTGGCTCTTGTTCCACTATTAGTGGATCATCTCTAGCCATATCCTCCTCTCATTCTCTCAACATGGATTTTCATGGAGGAAAATATATACAATTTCCAACCCACATATCAGGAAAAAATACACAAAATTATAACATTTACACAAGATGGATTCAAAATAATCCATAACAAGTCATTACCCCAAACCCCACCACACGAAAAAAAACTAGGGCACTATCACTACCTTTATCCACCCCTCATCCATTTCTAGGTAATCCAAGGGTAAACACATTGTCATTATTCATGTTTCTAATTTGACTCCTAGTTTCTATTTTAATATATCAATGCTTTCATTATTTACAATTCTCAATTCATATTAGGATCCCTTTAGAGTTTAAATTTAAACAGAAAAATAAAAACAGTTTCATTTAATAACATACCCATAACCTAATTTTCTAATGTGTGCCTAAAATGATGAATGTCACATAATAATCTAGATTACCTAGAATGATGAATTATTAATTCACTCTTATTTTATACTGATCCAAAATTAAAATATTATAAATTATAAAAAACAATAATCAAATAACACAAAATGTGAATCACTCGAGTTGAAATAATATTCAATTGGAACAACACACATCAATAACAACAATCCCACACTATGTAATTCAATTTTACCAACATACATAGGTTATATACTCCCATGAATGAGATCTTAACCAAGGTCTGACTCATACTATTATCCTATCTATATTTAAAAAATAGTAATACAAAAGAAAAGAAAAAAAATCCCATTTGATAACTCTTTGTGACATCATGTCTCGGGTACCAAACCCCAGTAACCCGAGCCAGTTGGTCACATGTCCTCCAGCGCACCTCCCCATATTCCAGAGGCTACTGAATAAAAGAAAGGGTCTAATATCAATCATGGAGAGACTATAAAATCTTTATCAAAGTAGTACAATAGTATAAATAAGCAAGAAAAAAATAAATATAATAACCAATAACCATAATAATACAATACTAGAAGAAACCAATATCACATGGTTAACCAAATTGAATAAAATATCCAAAACTAAATAGTAGACTTGTAATAACAAAATATTTGGAAAGTGTCTACTTCCAAACAAAAATAATGACATTTTCAACTCCAAGTAGGTCCCAACCCCATTTATAGTTACCTCATGCCTTCTACATCCTCACATATCCATCTAACATTGGGATCTTTCCTTTATCCTACCCTACAACCAAGAAATCTATTCAGGTAATGATCAAAAACCCTAAGTAGAGTGTGAGTATAACCTAGTATGCCACCTCCAACGTTGTCTAAAATGAAATCTAGAAAAACAAATCTAGTATGTTGTAAAAAAGAATAAAGCACATTCAATAATATAACCAATTACATTTTCAATTAACCTATATTTAACCATATAAACCCTAAGTTCATGAGGAAACCCAAAAAATCAATGTTGGAACCAGGGGTTTTCATTGCATGAAATGAAATATTGATTGTGTTTGTTGTCAGTCAATACTGGGCTGATCAGGGAGTTTTCAAGGAAAGTGTTCTTACAGTATAAGCTGACTACATTGTTGAAGATAGAATAATTTCTCAATTTTTTCAAAATTTTTCAGTTCAAAATCCGGAAGAAGGAGAATGATTCATAAAAGGTGGGTTTCTAGGATTTTCTCTTCATAAATATTGAAAATTTCTACGTTTCGTGAAGATTGGGTTTCACAAATACTGGGTTTCCAAAAAGGATGAGTTTCTTGAAGGAATGGATCTTCACAAATGCATGATGGAAAATAGTGTATCTTTATGACTATGATAATCATTATGAGTGTGTGATGGAAAAAATCTATCTCTGTGACTATGAGAATATTCCTGAGATGTTTAAATTTAACTGTTGCTTCACAAATGAAGAAGCTTTGTAAACATGTTTTGGAGGTTCTCGAAAAGGAAAATTGTGGCATGAAATCATCTTAATGGGATGAGCCTATAAATAGGCATATACACCCCACTTCATTTCATGTGAAAAATATTTGGAGAAAAGACTGAATATTTCTAAACACATAAAGGCTGAGAACTTTAGGAATCTAGTAATAATTGTGAGCATGATCATCGTGAAAAGACTATCTTAGCATGGACCAATTCTTAGGTATCTCAAAAAGGAGTTTGAAGATGACTAGTTATTCCACGTTGTCTTAGTGTTCGATAAAGGAATACTTCTTCATGAGAGTTATGAGTTTCATGAAGGAGCTTCATTAAAAATAGTGTTGAATATATATTTTATGTCAAAAATTATTTTAGGTTCATCAACTCAGGTCAATGTTGAAAGAAGAGTCTGGTGCTAGTTAGAGGCAATGATTTAAATTCCAATCGACTAAAGAAATATTCATGTCCTTAAAATGAGTGAGACATCACCCAAAGTAGGGATCTAGGGGGAGTAAATGGATGTTTTCCAAGGGAGGTAGTATGTTATACCTAAAATATTGTAATGGATTCATTCCTAGAATAATGTGACTCTATTAGAGCTTATGTATTTCAAAAATAGTGAATATTAGTGGATTAGTGTATAACTGAAACACCATCGGGGTATTCTCCTTGGACTATACATCTGTGTTGAACCATGTAAAAAATAATGTTTTTTCTTTCTTAATGAGAATGTTTGAATATTTCATGATACTATCATAGTGGTCTAACAAGTTCCTACCAATGTGGGAACAAGATTCATCACTTGAAAAGAAAATTTTCTCCCTGATTCACCCGTCCCCTCCCAAGGTGTTCTAGGGTCCTATAATTAATACCTACATTGACCTATTCTAGATTCTAATCCAAATAACATAAGGAATAAAATTCCTTATAACATGGAATTTCATTATTCATTTCATTTCAGTTTTAAATTACGGTTACATGGATCCATAGTCCAATTCAACCATTTTGGGCCTAGAATGACATGTCAAGCACCTCATGATTATTTGGAGAAAAAAATCCATATCTTATACTTGGTTTATCAGTCAATCACATATGGGTATTTGGAGCATCATTCAATTTTCATAACTCATATATTATTTAATAAAATATAGGTATTTGGATCATCATTCCATATCCCACACTCATATATCAATCAATCACACATATATCACATCAATCCCAATAATCAAGGATAATAACCAATAACCATTTTATTAACATTTCACATCATGTTATTCCATTACAATTTATCACAACAACATGGTTCTCCAATTTAATTACATGAAAAATATGAAAAATAACCATTAAGCCATTTTTCATTATTTAAATCATATAAACCATTATCCCATTAAGTTTAAGACAACCATCTCATTATTATCATTTTTTATTAATTAATAATCACATTAATATACAAATTAAAAAACCCGAATATCTCATCAATTCTATATCCACAATTTTTCTTTAATTAGTTATCCAATTAATTAATTCAATTCCAAAAATTCCATTTTTTCCTATATTTTTCTGAATTCATTTTCACATGGAAATTAAATTAAATCAATTCAAACCCTAATGTAATTTCCCAATCATGGAAATTTTAAGTCCATAATTACATACATTTAATTAAAGTAAAACTAGTGTATTTTCAATTTATACTAACTTCCTCATGATTGATGATGAATACTCACCATCATAACTCCCCAAATCGTAGTGGAACGATCCAAAACATGACGAATAATGAGATCTAGAAAAAAATCCAAAAAACAAGATCAAATGGATCAACATCGATGAAAACCTAGGTTTAAACCATTTCCAATGTAAGAAAATGACCCTTCAAAATATGAGATAATAATGGGAGAGATTGGGGAAGCTAAATGTGATTATAATCTCTTATCGGGAGAGGTGAAAAACATTAATCAGGCATTTGATTCATCCAGAGTAGAGTTATAACGGACTTATAGTCCAGCGTAGAGCCTCTAAAAATGATAGAAAACGTTTAGGGTGTTGTTGGTTTCAATTCGGATGAAGTCTATGGGGTTTAGGGATTTTTAATCTATTTTTTGGGGGTTTATTTTTCCGTGCTCATAGTTTCTTATATGGGGTGAATAGTTTTCCCTAACCATTCACCTACACCTAGGGTTCATATGGTTACTCCTATAAGGGTGAATTGTCTAAAAAACCAGTGCCAACCATGAAAATCCCCTTTTTCTATGTTTGTAATGTCTGCTGGCCTGGGTGCATAATTTTGGAAAATCATGCACTAACCATGAAATGCCCCTCCTATATCCAAAATTAGCCAATTTCTACAGAAACACCATGAAGAAACCGAAAACATAATACTCAATAAAAGTTAAAATAGTAAATTTAAAGGAGATTGAGACATCTCCCAGAAAATTCAGGATCTTACACATTATTTTGTATTGATTGAGAAAAAAAAATAAATAAAAAAAAATAAAATAAAGTTATGCATGAAGTCTTAGGATGTTATATAATTTTTATTCACACTGTGTAACCCATTCATACCAGATCAAAATTCTCATCACTTTCATATTTAATATTTGACCATTATTTATAGGTTCTTAGGTATTTTAGAAAATGAAATCATGAATGGTGATAATAACAATGTCAATGGAATTCTATTTAAAATAGATTAAATAATTAATAATTACTGAATTGAAAATCTAACCACTCTTACACATATAATCCAATAATTTAAAAAATAATTATAAATTTAAAACATGACCACTCTGATATATCTTGAATGTATTGGGAAAATTAGGAAATTGGTGGTTAAAGATAATCGATAATGGTTTTGTCAATTCAGTGGATCATACACAATATTTTACATGACATGAATTCCATGAAAAAATAATTTCTATCAAATACTGACGTAGAGAAAACGTATAAACCAAAGAAGATATTTTCAAACTAAAATTTTTATTAATTTTTTTAGGATCAGAAGAGATGATTACATCAGCATGGAACATTGTTTAATGATGATTTTGATCGAATTCAAAACCTTCTCATATCATCATCATTGTTTTTTGAAGACCCAATTATAGAATCTATATAGTAGTGATCTACATGTGGTCCTTTGATATCCGAACAATGCTAATTTATTTACGAATACTTTCTTAGTGAATCAATTGCCATGAATTATTTGTGTGGATCGATTCTAGTTTCATTGAGGTTGGAGGAATCTCTCTTGAATTTCTCATTCTTAAGAGGAATAGAGGAGAATGAAAAGAGGGAGAGTTATATTGTGCACAATGATTCTCAAATCTCAATTAACCCTATATAAAAGGCATAATCATATATTTATATACCTAGGGATTAGGTTGAAATATTATTTATTTATTTACAGACCCTTAAATAATATAATAATTTTTATCAAACCCCTATATATATAAAAATATTATTATTATTATTATAATTTCATTATGGTGTGTGCTAACCCGCATAATGATAAATATTATATATTTTCTTGAAAATAAGTATTAATCACCAAAAATGTTCTTGGTAGACTAAAAATCTTTGAAATTTATTAAGTACATGAAAAATTATTTAATTAAATATTTTATTCAAGAATAAATAAAATACTTACCTTATTCACAATCCAGTGAATAAATATTTAATAATTTTTTACATAATCAAATAAAGTATTTATTAATAAATAAATAATTATTTATTATTGTGAAAATATTAGCGTTTAAGAAGACATGAATAAAATCATTCCTTGATCTTGATAAAAATATTTACTTCAATAATCAAATTCAAATATAATTTAACCACGAGCCAGAAAAATACATAGTGTGTGATCCTCTCTTATTCTTTCTCATTGTCATTATGTGTTCTTTTCTAAAGTACAGGATTACTGTCTTGATATGGGTCAAAGAAACCAAGAGAAATAACTTCATTCTGTAATGTTGATAACCATATACAAATAATAATTTTATAATATAACCCCTTTATCATAGTATCTCTACAAGTAGGTTTCATATCAGTTATACTAGTATAAATGCTTAATATTTCATTCTTTGACTGTCTTAAAAAAACATCACTACACCTTTGAAGTGAAATTTACTGTGCAGGTTCTATTCAAATAAAATGGATGAGATATCTAATTCCATAAAGATATAAGGGATAAATAATTTCTAAAATTATACATTAAAATCACTCATGATGAACCCATCATATCAAACTTCTCTATGAATTTTTATTAATCATTTATAAAAAACTCTACATGTGAGAGTCAGATTATTCATTGATAATAATAATAAAGTATAAGGATGATTACACATGATCAAGTATTTGAACATATAATGATATTAAAACAAGTTGAATTCAAACTTTTAGGTATATTCCTATAATATTATATCTTAGATATTATAATGTTCAATCATTATGAGAAGATACCACATTTTCTTATGAGTACATGTAACATCTCTCCCCTTCCCATTGGCTTGAGAAGGCAATGAAATTATACATGGCCTTAGGCAATGTTCCCAAGGTGTCAATGGATGGAAATAAATTCTAAGGGCTTCAATAAGAATTGGCGAACATTTTTCATGGAGATTAAAACCAACCAAACAAGGAATATCCAACCACAAATAAATGATGCATCTTAAAAATGTAAACCATGATAACACCTTACCAAGAGAAAACCAAACCACCAAATTTATTCATATTAATTCCCACAAACCAATTCAATTGAATCAAAAAAATTCCAAAATCAGAGTACCAAGAGGAAGACTCATCAACAAGGCCTAAATGAATCGAATAAAAACTCCACTGCTACACACCGATCTCCATGCTCGAAGAACCACAATACCGCCCATGCATCATGATGATCCTCTAGAAAAATGAGATGCTTTACCTTTAATTGTATCCTAAAATACCACATTTGAAAAATAATCCAAGTTTCAAAGAAGGGGTGACTAATAATACTCAGTAGGTTTTTTCCAAATTAATATCCTATACATGCCACTAGGATATGACCATTATAGATTTTTTATAAAGTAGTTTATATAAAACATCAAATATTGAATCAATTTTCAGCAATCCCAACACACCCTTACCAATCCATTTTTCTCCCAAATACACACAATATAAGGGAATTAAAACAAAAAATACATAATTAATTTTACCATAACATATTAGCACAACAATTTCATCTTACATAGCCACACTAATAATCAAAACATATACATAATTATTCACACACTCAACCCAGTTTAATAATAACGGTAGAATTTACAGTCCAAGACCGTTTACTACTTTCTCAATCTAGTGGTACTTCCCAACCAATTATCCTTGATTGTGGGCCTTACATCCACTGTGAATACAATTTTTATATTGGTACTCCCACCCACTTCAAATTCACTTCAATCACAATCATTAATACTTAACTAACCAACAAGAATATTGTAAAACAATGCCATAACATTATGAAAACAACCATTTACAACCTAAAAAATACCTTAGGAAATTATCCATGTCACATTACCTTCCAATAAAACAAATCCTTTTATGGAAATCCATTTCCAAAAACCATTTTTATAAATAATTCCACACAAATAATTTTAAAATATACATTTTAAAATACAATATGATGAACATTTCACCGTAATACCCAATTTTCCCCAAAATCCCAAATTCATCAAAAAATTAATTTCTAGAAATCGTCAAACATCATAATAAAAACCAAATTCAAGAAAACAAAATAATTTATGATGAGGCTAATAGTTTAAGAAAAATGGAGTTGAGAGAGATGCCATCGACCTTAGGGTTTCAGTAAAATCGACCAACTAACAACTGCATGACAAATCCAGGTGAACTCCCCACCAAAATCGTTGTAGTTATCTTTACCGAACATCAACAAGACCAAATATCAACATTTTAGGCAACAAAAAACCGTAGATCTACAGGTGAAGGTTGTAGATCTAGAAAATAGATAGAGAGAGAGTGAGTGAGGGAGACGTAGATCTAATAGAACCCAAGAATGAACCAAGAGAGGAGACTTATCAAAGAATAATCTCCTTCAATTCACCTTGAAAACCCATTTAATTGCCTCCAAAATGAGTGGGAGAGGACTCTTTACCATTAATAACAAGAAATCATGAGTGAGGTTCGAGTGGGAGGATGTTTGGGGTGTTTTAGGTTAAATCCTGAGTGACCTATTTTTTAGAATACCATTTTTAATGTTATGCACAATTAGCTTGATGGTTAGACAAAAAATGCACTAACAATGCTACTACTACAATCCAAAGTGTTCCCTACATTATTTCCTCATAGGGTTAGAAAAACTATGCACAAATCATGTGATGCCCGCTACCTCATGTGGCATCGTTACCTGGGGGTTCATCATGGTTTCACATAACTATGCTCAAACTATACGCCCTTAGAAAATCATAATAACCATTCCAAAAACCTTAAAAACTTTCTTAAATAGTACCCAACCACTTTAACTACAAAAAAATACATAAACAAGGGTTACAAACCTCAAACCAGGGGTGCTACATTATCCCCACCATTAGAATCTCTATCCAAGGGAAATTGAGACCTATCACTTTTCCAAAAGTTCTCGGGCCATTGCTCGACCATATCTTTATCCTAATCTAATGTATCCTCATAAATTGTATCATGCCTCCATAAACCCAAACAAGAATTAATATTTTTTCACACAATACATTATATTTCCTATCCACTATTTGTACTGCCATGTGCACCAACAAAGCATCTACGTCTATCTCAACATGATCCCATCGAATCACTTGGTCAGGATCTAGATGATACTTCTTCAACTGATAGACTAGTAAAAAATTGCTCACCACACTATGCCTTGGTTAAAAATCCAACTGATAAGACACCTCTCCAACCAAATCAAGTATCTCAAAATTCCCAATATACATCGGATATAACATATCCTACATTCTAAACTGAAAATGTCAAATTCTAGGAAAGAATCTCAGTAATTCAAGATCACCCACCTTGAACGAAAATGACTATTGATGATGGTCCACATACAATTTTTGAAGACTCAGAGACGTATCCATTATCTTCAAGACCAACATGATATTTTCCATATTCTTTTGGACAATGATAGGTCTAACCATCGAGGCCTCACCTATTTCCACCAAACAAATTGGAGAACAACACATATTCCCATATAATTATTCAAACATAGAAACATATATCGAGGCATAATAACTATTATTATATGAGAACTCTATAAAATGGAATGTGATCATCACATAAGACACCAAAATATATCACACAAGACCGTAACCTATTTTCCAAAGTTTGTATCATCCTCTTAGATTTCATATCTGTTTGAGGATGGTACGTTGTACTCATGGTAAACTCGGTCCCAAGGGCTTGCTGCAAGGATTTCCTAAAATGATATATGATTATTAGATCTCTACATGATACGATTGAAACTAAAACACCATTCATCTTTACCACATAAATGATATAGATTTGAATAGATCTTCCACAGTATGATATTCAAAAATATGGATGATATGGGATAACATTTTGAGATGACAGGCTATCACCCATATAGCATCATGCTTTCTGACCATTTTTGGTAGACTTATAAAAAATCCATTGTTATATGTCTTCACTTCTTGATAAGTATAGGTAAATATTTCACCATACCATCCATCCCCTGAGGCCTTGAATTGCTGACAATTCAATCATCTAGAATCAATATTCTCTACTCTCCTTTTCATACCAATCCACTGAAACTGTTCTTTAAACACCTTATACCTTTTTTGAATTCTAAAATGGATAGCCCATATAGAATGATTATAGTCACTAATAATTTCCTCCTAAAGGCACTAGTATAACCATATGATTCCAAAAACACAAAACCTTATTCCCATTCAGTTCCCAACCATCAATGGTCTCCCCACCATTAAGATTAAAACTCATCCCCATACACTCAGAATTAGATAGTTGCACCTCTTTAACGAAGTCATCCAAGTCAGGAACCTATGTGACTAGACGGAAATTCATCCTATCACCCTGGTCCTCACATTACAACCACATGTCAGCTATAACCGATTTCAACAACCATTGATCTGATGCCAATTTCTTATTCTGAGAAAATGATTTCCTATATAATGCATTCACCACTGAATTTCCCTTACCCGATGTATACATTAGGTCAATGTAAAACATCTATAGATACTCAATCCATATCATATTCCTCAGGATCAAATTGTTTTGTGATTATATATGATTTTAACCCTTATTCTTGTTAAAAACAATAAATTTCTCAATAAATAGATAATGACTCCACATTTTCAAGGCATGAACCACTACCTCTAACTCCAAATCATGAATTGTGTAGTTATTCTCTTTAAACCTAAATTGAATTGATCCATACACAACCACATGATCCTCTTTCCTGAGAACACAACCTAAACCTTATCTAGATGTGTTACAATAGACCACATACCCTTTCCCTAGTAATGGAAGAACTATGATTGGTGATGTTTTAAGGTGACCCTTAAGGTCTTTAAAGTATTTCTAACACAACTCATTCCATTGAAATGGAACATTCATCCATGTCAAAGCTATCATCAGTGAAGTTAATCATGGGAATTTGCAAAAAAATGATGATAATACTCAGCTAGACCAAAGAAGATCCATATTTCAAAGACATTATTTGGTAGTTTCCACAAGATAAAAACCTATTTCTTTTCTGGATCATGTGAAACACCTTTTTCAAAAATAACATTCCCATGAAAATAAACATCTTATATCTAAAAATCATACATTGAAAAATTTTCATATAATCAATTATATCTCTAGATCCCCAACACTATTTCCTACTGCTTCTCATTTTCCACCATGTCTTGGAATACACAAATATATCATCAAAAAATAATACTATAAAATAATCTAGATGTTCATTTAATATATGATTCATCAATTCCATAACTACCACTAGTGAATTAGTCAAACCAAAGTGCATAACCACATACTCATAATGGCCATATCTTCCTCTAAAAGATTTTTTCAGAATATCTTCATTCCACACCCATAATTGATGATATCCTGATCACAATTCAATCTTACAGAATCGTTGCGCTCTCCTCAATTGATAAAAAAATCATCAATTTGTGGAAGTGGATATTGGTTCTTTATTGCAACGTGGTTAAGCCTGAGATAATAAACACATAACCAAAAAGTTACATCCATCTTTTTAACAAACATAACCAGTGCTTCCCATAGAGACATTCTAGGATAGATGAACCCTTTGTTTATAAAATCCTCCAATTGTATTATCAATTCCATAAAATTTTTGGGTGATGTCTGGTATAATGGATGTCAGATAAGACTGGTCCCTAGAAAGAGATCAATCGTAAACTCTAATTCTCTCATGGGTGGAAACCATGATATTATTTGAGAAATACATATAGGAAGTGATCAGAAACAACTAGAAAAATTCTCTGCTTAACTGCTTCCATTGATGCCAATTACAATGCCGATAAATGATAGAAGATCATCCCAACAGCTAGTGTTGACAATCCAGTTGCACCCAACATTTGATTATTCTATTCTCTAAATAGATGTTAGACACTATCATCTATCGTGAAACTAAACATTCAATCATAGTTGTAAATGTGGGACTTAATCATTACCAACCAATTCATTCCTGGGAATATATCATAAGCATCCATCTCATGCATGGAGAAATCCCACATCAACTGAACCCCATCCTAAACTATATAACATGATCTACACAGAAAGGTTCAACAATATTTTTGACCCAGACGAGATTGAGGTTTTATAATGGAAAAAATCATTTCCACACTTAATCCCATTAACATAATAACACAAGAATCAATAAAATAATGGGAATCACCCCTACCAAACAAAACATTCCTCACTGTAGAATTTAAAATAATCTTATCCCACAACGTAGATGGTCCCAAATTATCACCCCTTATAACATGCCTAGATCAAAACAACTAATTTATTTACCCAATATTATCTTTATTTACCTACAAATGGGTTTTCGTATTCTTGGACTCACTATTACTGACATTTCTTTTCTAATGAGGGGGATGATTTTACCCACATCCCATCGAGGAAAAATATTCCTGCGAACCCTGAGGAGTGCCATGAACACTTGAAACCCTATATCATTATGTCAATAACACTGAAAGTTCCCCATATTCTTGTAGTTATTATATGGTCGAGGTTGTGTCGTACAATCCTACTTGATGTGTCATTTAGAACCACACAAAAACATCCCAACTTACTTTGAGGATTTGGAGGATGATTCACTAATCCTGCTATCATATTTTGAGCCATACTCCCACCCTAGAAATAAGTGTCCCATTTCCACTTGATCCCATCATTAGATTCCCCACCATTGATTGTGGGTAATGACATGTTTCCCCCACTTGTAGCCCCCAAATATCATTATGATCCATAATTTCTCTATTCTACATTTTGATGTAATAATTTATGCATAACAACGCTATTTTAGAATGAATTTCCTACCTCAAACCATATTAAAAAATATGTGTTTTCAATTATTTAATACTTTCCACCTCTGGTGAAAACCACACTATGTTCATAAACATAACAACATATTTCATTATCTAGAGGTTATCATGATTTAAATGCAATAAATCCATTGTGTTCTTAATTCTGAACATATGAGGGTAGAATTTTTTGTTAAACAACTCCCCAAAACCATACCAGGTCATACCTTGGTCTGTTTCAGCTTGGACCACCAACTCCCACCACTAACGGGAAATATATTCCGATATCTACTTTATAACTTCATTTTCAGCTCCAACGATGTTCTATGGAATTCAAATATCCTATTTATTCTGTTTAACCATGCCTAAACATTTTTCGGTTCTGAGTCACCTCTAAATATGGGTGGATTATGCATTTAAAACAGAACCACATGATCCACATGCTATGTCTCTTCCACTTTATTCCCACTTACCACTGCTTGGAAATCATGCTCTATACTCTTCACTAGCTTCTAGTTCATCTGCGGATCAGGTGAAACCACATTTTTAGCATCCAACTCTAGTTGGTCTCTACGAAGCCTACCCTGTGTCATTTCAATCAACACAAAAAAAACCATAAGTCTAACTCCCTTAGTAAGAAAATGCTTATAATTTCAAATTCAATTACATTCCAGCAATCATTACCATGATTTATATAAGTTCAAATTTTCCATTTTGAACCATTTTTGAATAATAAAACATGTTTTGAAAATTGACCCATTTTCAAAATAACATAACTATCCAAATTTCAAATCCACACATTTGAAAATAATTTCAATATTTTCACACGTCTATATATCCATACCATAACATAAATCATTATGCCAGTGAGATATGTATCCTATTAGGAATTCATTTATATCAGGAATTTAATGCACATATCATTGGAAAAAATGACTATAATTAGATTCCCAATGACTATATGTTTCTGTAAAAAAACTAAGTACCCCGCTTCCTGGTAACATGAAGTTCATAATAAAAGGGTTACCAATATCATTTTATGTTATAAATTTCTAGTTCCAAAAATAATACTCCTTGAAAACATCCAGACTCAAGTAATGACCTAAGAATAAATGCATGCTCCGAGACTAAGAATGAGAAATAATTCCAAAGGAACAAACAAGTAATACCACTTGTAATGTCCTACCCATTCCTATTGTCTTTAGAACATGGTGAGACTCTACTTGGCCTTAGGCAATGTAACCAAGGTTCCAAAGGGTGGAAATAAATACCGAGGGCTTCCAGAAAAATTGGGGAATGCTTTTACCTTAGAATAAAAGCAACCAAACATGGCATAAGCATCTATAACTACATGACTCATGTAAACTAAGTAAACCATGATAACACCATAACAAGAGACAACCAAACAACCCAATGTTTCCATAATAATTCGAAGAAACCATTACAACTAAAGAATAAAAATTACAAAATTAGGATACAAACAGGAAGATTCATCAACAAGACCTAATGAAATCAAAGACACACTCCACAAATCCACACCAAGCTCCATCCTCCTAGCACCATAATACCTCCCAAGCATCTGTATGAACCTCTTGAATAATGAGATACTTTACCTTTGCTTGTATCTCGAAATACCACATATAAAAAAGCACCCATGTTCTAAAGTAGGGGGGAGTTGTAATACTCAATAGGTTTTTTTGAAATGACTAAACTGTACATGGAACTAGGATATAACCATTATCACACTTATATAAAGTAGTTTATATAAAATATCAAATAGTGCAACAATTTCTATTAAGCCCAACACACCCTAACCAATCAATTTATCATCGAAATACAAACAATACAAGTGAAAGGAAACAAACAAGCCATAATCAATTTTACCATCACATATTAGAATAAAATATTCAGCTTTCTAAGCTAGATGCATAATAAAAACATAGATAATTTTTTTATCACACTCAACCCAGTGTAATAATCACACTGGAACTTCATGTCCAAGAACATTTACTAGATTCCCAATCAAGTGGTACTTCCCACCCAATTATCCTTGATAGTGGACCATCCATCCACTATCCATCCAATTTTTATAGTGGTAATCCACAACTACTTCACATACACTTCAATCACATGCATAAAAACATAACCATCCAGCAATAATATAGTACACCAAGGCCCCAAAATTATGAAAACAAACATTTATGAGCCAAAAAATACATTAGGACATTATCCATGCATAATTTTCTTCTAATAAAACAAAATCTTTTTTTGAAACCCATTTCCACATACCATTTTAATAAATCAACCCAGGAAAATGATTTTAAAATCAATATTTTAAAATCCAATGTCAAGAACAATTCATTACAATTCATTATTTTCCCAAAAATCCCCCAATCATCACAAAAAGAATTTCCATCATGATTAGGACATCATAATCACAAAAAAATTCAATTAAACAACATAATTTATGATGAGGCTAATAGATCTCACAAAATGGAGTTGAGAGAGAATCCACTTACCTTAGGGTTTCAGTGAAATCTACCATCATTGAAACTCACCACAAATCTGAGTGAATTCTTAAGAAAAACCACCTTAGATCTCTTTTACTAACATAAAAGGCCAAAATTTAAACATTTTCAGCAACAAAAACCCTATATCTACATGTTATGGTTGTAGTTCTAGAAATCAGAGAGAGAGGGAGATGCAGATTCAAGAGAAACCAAGAATGAACCAATAGAGGAGACTTACAAAGAATAATATTCTTCACTACACCATTAAAAACCTTGGAATCAACTCCCAAATGAGTGAGAAAGGATTTAATACCCTTGGGAAAATGAAATCCCATGTGAGGTATTAGTGGGAAGAAGTTTGGGGTGTTTTTGGTTAAATCTTATGAGACCCATTTATTAAAATCCCATTTTAAATATAAGAACGGTTAGCTCACATGGTTAGAAAAACTATGTGCTAACCGTGCTCCTACTACTATCCAAAGGTTTCCTCTCATAGTTTACTCAAACATTTAGACAAACCATGCACAAACCATGTGATTCCCACTCCCTCATGTTTCACAGTTACATGGGGGTTCTACACAGTTTCACTAGACCGTTCTCAAACTGTGAACCCTTAGAAAATCCCCAAAACCATTAAAAACCTTCCTTAACTCTCCCAAAAATTACTCAACCACTTTAACTATATAAAGAGACATATTAAAGGGTTGTATACCTCAATATGGTGGTGCTACAATACTTCCACATGGATGTTCATATTCATTGTGCCAGATCATTGTATATTATCCAAATGCAGAGAATTATTTAAGAATATATTTGTGGAATTTAATGATTATCATTATAGAGTGGAACTAATATGAACTTATCAATGTGAAAAATGATCAACGATATTGATATATTAAGTTCATTAAGAAAAATTAACAATATATAATAAGATATTTGATAAATATGAAAATATTCAATATACATGTAATTAAAGTACAAAGAGTTGGTTCTAGAACAATACCTCTAATATTAACCACCTTTACCATTTCCATTGCGAAAAATGAAAATGTGATTCATGTATTTGGTAGAATACCTTCTCCACAAATTGATGACTTCTATTTTTTCACCACTTCCTCTCATGGATAATTATAAAAGTAAAATTGAGGAATAAATGTGTCAAATATAATATAATAATAATAATTATGATAAAAATTACAATCCACCTTATTTCCCTTGCATTCCTTAAGAAATACACATATTAACAATGAATTGTGTGGACTCATTCCACGACAAAGTAACGAATATAAATTTTCATTTAGTTTCTTTCTTATTTATGAAATTATATTAAAATATTATTCACAACCTGAAAATTTTATATTTAATATCTCTAATATTATATTTTATTGATATGATGGAAAAATGAACCATTTTGATAATAATAAATTTCTATTTATTATAGTATACTTATATTTGGGTTGGCCTAACCGTATACTTGAAAAAAGGAATTTAATAACAGCATTGATGACTATAAAAAATTAAAATAGATTACATATGATATACATAAGTAAATAATTATTTGATTTTGTTTTTTTAATTACAACATTAATATTACACTCATTAATTAAGAAACTATCATTTTTTATTAATGATCAACAAAACATGGTTTCCAACAATTTAATCTACAAGAATAATGACTAAATCTCTATTTGATGTAATTATAACTTTACAAATAATCTTAAAAAATAAATTTCAATACCTTTTATGATTTTTAAAAAATGATCTTTGGGAGATGAATGAAGAACAAAAATACCATTACAGAACCAGTTCAAAATAATCATAATTACTCATACCGAATATTGAAAATAGATAATAACTAACTAACCTAAATTTAGATAATAATTATAGATAATTTTAATAAAATGTTTTGAATATGAATAATTTTCATAAAAAATTGATTAATATAGTTATATTTTTATCCAATAGATTCAAAGTTCTTTAGTGTATATTTGGAATTAAGGTAGTGGGTTCTTTAATGAAATTTAATTTAATGACAAAAATTTATTATTGGGCACCATGAAATATATTAATGGGTGTGATTACTATCTAATGAATTTATCTTACCATATTTATTTAATTCACAGGGTTTCAAGATATATATATTATTCTTTATTTAAGTGATTTTGATTCAAAGGATACCAATGACGTATGTTTCTGTGTTAACATAACACTCATTATTGAATTTGAATGCTTCATCTTAAACTTATTTCATCCAATTTTAGGTTTTTATAAATCAATACATTTTATTTTAGTACATTATATACCTATCCAAATAAAATGATAAGTTTTATTCAAATCTTGATCCATGATGAATTTCCTCCCCAAAAAAATATATCATTTTTTAGAATAATTCCCATACTCTTTAACTACATTTTTTCTTTATCTCACATTTTTTACTATCCCACTAATGTTTTAAATTATATTATAAAAACCAATTATATTATATATATATTTACCTTTATATTTATCTTCTTATATTTTCAAAATGATTCTTTGTTACTACTTTTTTGATGTGGTTTTTCTACAATGTTATTTGATAATAATTTCTCATCATCTTAAAATGAAATGTTTTATCTTCAACTATATATTTCTTTCGATTACAGTTATATCATATCAAGGCTCATTTTTTGGCTTATTTTTTATAATTATGTTTTTTCCTAAATGTTTACTCAATATTTTTAAACCTTGATGTCTTTTTCAAGGCATCATTATTCAATATTATTTTTCAAATGTAAAACTTTTCGAAAAAATTACATCACCTTTGTTAACATGTATTTAATTGCATGGATTAATTATTGATATTTATTTTAAAACAATTATTTTAAAAATTCCTTCCTTTTAATTTATAAAAAGATATCTTTTTAAAAATTACTTTTTATGTGATTTTAACTGCATCATTTTTTCCAATGATAAATGTTATTTCTAAAAACACAGTTATGATTTCGATGCCATTTCTTCTTCATCACCATGTCATTATTTCCTTATAAGTTATTTTTAATGAATAAAATTGTAAATTTTATTATTAAATAATTTTTTTATTTCGTTATGGGTATCAACTATTTACATTGTTGAGGATACATTTTGTAATACCATCTAAAAATATTACCAAACTATTTTTCATTCCATGGTTTATTTATGATGTCATACACTGAACAATTGATATCTAAAGGAAAAATATGGTTATTTTTCATTAACTACTATATATATATCGAATTCATTGGAAAACAATATATCTCATGTTATAAGTGGAAATAATATGTAATTATTGACCCAATAAGAGAAATTGAAGAGTGAACCTTTATCCACCAAAAGAAGCATGTGATTGAATCCTGGTCCACTATGGGAAACTGGTTGTAATGCCTTATAAAAAATTTTATGATTTTTATTCTCATGATTGTGCAAAATTATTTTGTTTTTAAACAAATTTATGTTATTATTGATCATATATTATGTTCCATGTTTTTTTGGGTAGGTTTTTCTATTGGTATGTTCAAGGATCTTGATTATCATCTCATACCCTTATTCACATATTTTTCTCACTTATGATCATCATTGGTTATCTCCCATGTTTCACTTACCGAGTATCTAATCACAACCCTTTCATATTTTTTATTTCCTAAGGATAAAAACATGGGGTTTACAAGGGATATGTTTATAATGGGGTTTAGAGTTTAGTAGCTACAATGAAATTTTGATGAGTATTGTAAAATTATTTGTTTATTTATCTAATATTCTAAGTCAGTAAACCAATAGTTCTTTCGTTTTTGTGACCATTTGTGATATATAATTATTTTCATGTCAAATAACTAAATAAATTAATTTATTAATCATTGGAAAATATAATTTTAAACAAATTAAGGTTTAATTATTTTGGATATTTATTTAGATAACTTTATACAAAACTATAGGGATAATTCTATGTATATAATAACACCATAATATTGTTTCTAAGTAGAGAGTTTTTAAGTTTTAATAGAAATTAAATCCATACTTGGATACTAAATGTTGATACAAGCTCTAGAATATTTGTACTTTAGTGTAATAAATATAAAGAGGGAGGATTTGGTATTAACTCGATCTTCACCTGGTAGATGAAAAAGTGAAAAAAAATTATACACCTAGTTTTAACCTCTTTAGGTATATTCTTTGGTTAACACACATTCTTTTCACAAACCATTCTAAAGTATTTGAAAATTTTAGGTTATAAACCCTAATAGGTAATTACTATAGATAACTTAGATTAAAATGTTGAGATTTAGGAGTTATTTTTTTGGATAATGGGTAAATATAACTTTGAGAGAATAAGTTTAAATGATTTTATGGTTTAATATATTTCCAAGAAGATAGTGATTCCTTTGAGATAATTCTATTAGGGATTAGGAAAATATGTTCAAGTGAACCTTATTAAATGTAATTTAGATTTAATTTTAGATTATAAAGGAATGAAATTATGTTTTCATTAAAGGATACATCTTATGATTGATATAATCATTTACCATAATTTTATTAAGAACCATTTTGGGTTTAATGTTTTTTTGAAACTAGATCTGGAAAATTAATCTTAGAAATGTATATATCAAGAAACAAAAATGTATTATAAATGAACAAGGGAAAATTCTATAATGTTTTATAATATTTTTATATTCTTGTAATAAAGAAAAAGGACAATTTATTCATATTACCTTAGGTATTCTGTTTGGGATCATAATAAAAATAAAACAATGATTCTATTTTCAATTTTCATTAATGAATGTCATTTATCAATGATATTATATTATAATATAAAATTTATTAGGATTATGTGAAATTTTTATTCATGGTTCTTTAATATTTCTCCTTTAATGTGTTGGAAACATATATTAAATGGTATCAACAATTTTGAAAAGTGATTTTATTCTAAGATTATATTTTTGGGGATAACTATTAAAGAACTCATGATTGATGGATAAATAACCCATTTTCCTTATATGTTGATTTATTTTTTTAAAATTGATTTTGACAGTATTAAAATATTTTAAGTTATTGTTGATTTAATTAAAATGGTGAAATTAATATATTTGGTTACCATTATCTCATTTTATATGAGTATGACACTTTTTAAACAATGTGTGACCTTATAAACTAGTGGTAAAAATGATCCAGGAGATCAATATAGTGTTTATTTCTAGAAGAATATATGTTTTAATTTTGGTATAATGTATTAGAGACACATATGGTTATGGGAAGATTATATTTTGATGAACATAAGATTAGGGTATAATCATACTTCAGTGTATCATTATATGAATGCTTAATATTATTTAAGGAAAGATAAGTAGCTAGATATAACCTAAGAGAGTAAAGTAGATTTTATTATAGAAGTTATTTCCTGAATGATAAATATGTTAATAATACTCTAATATAAATTTATCAATGAGTAATAATTAAAATTTCATTATTATAATTCATTTAATGTTGTAGAATGTAGTTTCCTATAATTTTGGAATATATTTCTAATAAATAAATATTTTGTTCAATAACATTATACATGTGAAACACAAAACCAAACTGATGCATTATATACTAGATGAACATTATTAGTAAATTATAATTTTAATAAAAACTCAGGTAAATAAAAATAATGGAATCAATTAAAACATCTTATGTTTAGAGGATAATAAATTAATATGATATAATAATTCTTTCATAAATCACTTTTTAATGTTTTAATAAATTAAATCAACAAGTTTGAAATAATTATTTTTATAATATTTTAAATATTAATTAATAAATTCAAATTATTTTAATTATAAAATTATATGAAATAATTTTAAAAACCCATAATGTTTAAAAACAACAATTCTCAATAAAAGTAGTTTCGGTTATATTTTATATTTTTATTTAAAAGATAAATTTATAAATTTTTGAATTATATTTTTAAAAAATTAATATTTTTATTGAATCCACATTTAAATACTATCAAAAGGAAATGTTTTGATATTTCTTTAAATAATTTTTTTAAACAAGCCAGTGCATGAGCCTTTATTGAACCAAAGAAACCTCCTTTTTGGGTAGAGGGGAACCCATTACATAGAACCTAGGACCATAGTGAATTAACTTAACAAATGACCAATAATACCAAACAAATAGGACTACATATACTATATCTTGTGCTCTAGCACTACTCCCACGGGATCCTATGTGCTCGCACAACTTATAGTGAATCCCTATTATCAAAGCCAATCCTGCCATCACTACTTTACCCAACTATCAACAACAGAATTTAAAAGTTCTATATGAACCAACCATTATGTGATATTTTACATCCCTAATTCAATACCATATTATCACACCTATTTTGGTACCCTACCATCATTCCATGTGTTCCTGAAATAATTTTTCATACGTGAATAGTAAAAAATATAGCTTTTATTAAAAATGAAGAGTTTATAACTCTATTAAGTAGTAAGTGTAAAACACTTTTCATGATAAAATATTTTTTTAAGAGTATATATATACATTTTAAAGTACTAATATGAATTTATAAAACCCTTGTTTAATAACTTGTGATACATTTTCCAATAAAATTAATGAATTTAGGTATTTTCTTTTAATTAATATATTTTTGGTAAAATATTATTTTATATTATTTTTATAGACACATAATAGTTTAATAATAACTAATTTTATATCATTTTAAAAATATTAATTTATATTTTTATGCAAAACAATAATTATAATCTAAAACATATACTTATTTTAAAAATTGGGTTTATTTATTACATTCTTTAATGTCAAAACTAATTTTTTTACATATAGAAATTAAATATGATATAATGGATTTAATATTTATTATTATTATGTCAAATTTATATAATTAAGAGAGTTTTATTTTTATTCCTAAAAAATAATTACATAGGTAAAATATAGTTAGCATAATAACAACAAAAAAGGGTTAAAAGGTTAAACCAAAAGAGTAAATAATCAAACATGTTAATTTTTTTTATAACTAAGTGGAGGAGGATTGGATTGAATAAATATTATCTAAACTTCATTATTTTACATTTTCTAGTATTATTAAAAAGTGAAACAAGTTACTTTTTTATATTATGTTGAAATATTTCTGAAAAAAAGCAATTCTTTCCACTTATAAATTGGGCCTTTGACCACCAATTCAAGACAACTCTAAAAATTTAATTTACTCATGAATATATGATATTTTTAATTCCCTTATAATACTATTCATTTTTTTACAAAGATACATGATATTTTTTTAAGACCTTCACTTCCAATAATTTTCTCACCAGAATTCCCTAGTACGCAATGTAAAGACAATTTCTTTTCATACCTTGTTTTATATTATTTTTTTACTTTCCCATATATAATTTTTTTAATTACTATATCATAAATTTTTATTTATTTTATAATTAATTTAGTTATTTTATTGTTATAAATATTATCCACCTTTCCCATTTTCCATTAAGAAAAATGAAATTTTTTTTCATGTGTTGTACGGACATCTGCCTCCACAATGCGATGAATTTTAATAATTTCACCACCTCCTCTCTTCTCTAATTATAAAAGTGAAATTCCAGAATGAATGTGAAAAAAATATTATTACTATTACTAATAGTAAAATTATATTCCTCCCTCTTTAAATTTCATTCTTAGATAAATTAAAATGCTAATTGTGTGTTGTGTGGACTACCACCTCCATGAAGTAACATATCTCGTTTTTCACCACGATTATTTTATATTTATTAAAATATATTAAAATATGATTATAAGACTTATAATTATATATATAATATAATTATACTTCAATAATAATGATATTGTTCCAAAATAAACTAATTTCATACTCCAAATCATCCATTAATTATTGTATTTTCATGTTTAGGTTGGTTTAACCACCTGCTTGAACAATGATATAATGATATATCATGGATTACGAGGAGAAATTAATGATCGATGATAAGTGATATAAATAATTAAATATTTACTTTATTTTGGTTCTATAATTGTAAAATTCATATTAATCACATCAACTAATATACCATTGTTTTTTTGTTAAAGATAACCAAATCATGATTGTCACAAATTTCATCTACAAGAATTGTGCCTAAAAATATAATTAAAAGAAACTATAAATTTATAAAATGTCATAAAGAATTAAATAAAATTCCTTTTAGGATCAATAATTTATTAAAACAATTAAGAATGAATAATAACACTACAATTATTATACAAGTTCAAAACAGTCAATATTACAAACACCTGATATTAAAATAGATAACTAGTAATTAATATACATGTAGATAATCATTATAAAGAAATTACATAAATGTTTAAAAATTTTAATATGGTTCTGAAATATTTTATTGATATAAATTTTAAATAGTATATTCATGTTCTTTAGTGGAATTCATAAATTATAGTAAGGGGTACTTTTTCTCAAATTTAATTTCATGAGACATATTTATTATTATGAATCATGATATCTTTTATATGATGTGATTAATACCTAAAAAATTTCATTTAACACATTTAGGTATTTAATTTGGTTTATGGATCCATATCATGTTTTTTAACAATATGTATTTTTATATAAACGATACCAAGGTTGTAAAGTAATTTATTAACTTAAATCCCATCATTGGGTTATAATTATTTTTATTTAACTTCACTATTCCATGTTTTTTTGATTCTAAACTATGATTTTATTTTATGGTATGTTAGTTTCCTCTCTAGAAAAAAGTACATATTCAATTCAAATATTTTCCTTGATGAATTTATTTCCCATAAAAAGTATAAAATTATTCAAATTTATTATCACCATCATTAATGAAGCTTTACCCCCCTTTTCTATATTTTCCATTTCTTTCAATGATATAATTTATATTTAGAAACCAAAGTATATATTATCCCACATGACCTTTATATTCCCATTGACATATTTTTAAGTGTAATATTTGTTAATCATTTAACAATTTGGGATTTCCAAAATGGTATTCCAAAATATTTTTCTATCTTTTAAAAATAAAATTTCTTATCTTCAAATCCACATTTATTTTTATAACCACTATTTTATTTAGAAGACCTTTTATTGACGATTTATTTTTAAAATTAAGTGTTTTACAACTATTTTACTATACATTTGAAAACCAGTATTTCTTTTTGATGGACTATTTAATAATGTTTTTTTTGGAAAATTGTAATTTTCCAAAAAAAATTCAATTGAACTTTTTTTTATGATTTTATGCCTTTTAAGGCTTTATTATTGAGATTTATTTCCAAATATTTATTATTAGTATACCTTATTTTCAATTTACTTAAATTTATCCTTATAAAAAGGTATTTTTTATGTTACTATTAAAAAATATTTTACAACATACATAAAAGTGATTTTTAAAAAATAAATTATTATTTCACTAAAATTTCCTCTTTCTCACTAACATATTTATTTACCAGAGAGATATTTTTAATGAATAACCATTTAAATGTTATTATTAAATATTATTTTTGGATAAATGGGTTGTGGTTTACAATTTTTTACATTGTTGAGTTCAATTATAATGATACCATCTAGAAAATTTATGATAATAATTTTTCCTTCTATGGGTTATTTATAATGTGATATGTCGAATAATTGATATGTTATGGAAGAAATATTTATAAATTTGTATTGAGAAATTATTAAGACCTATATAGCCATCCAATTAATTAGGAAAATATTTATATCTCATGAAATAATGGAAGACTAGTTGTGATGGTCGATATACCCAAGGAAATAGGTTAGTGAATCTTGATTGACAAATGGAAATAGGTGAGTGAATCTAGATCAACTATGGGAATCATTTTGGGTTACTAGATACACTATGTTATAGTTACTATGATAATGTTTATTCCATATTATTATGTTCGTAAATGTATTAATGTTATGATATCTCATTTTTATCCTCAATGTTTAATCTATGGTTTTTTACTAATGTTATAGTCATGGATATTGATTATTCTCTAATATATATATACTTATATTATTCTCTCTCATGATCATCATTGGTAATATATTATGTTTCCATTATTAAGAATATAATCTCACCCCATTCTTAGGATTCTTTTCCCTAGTATAAATAAATCGGTTTTATATGTGATAAATTTTGAAGGCTATTTAGAGTGGAGTGGTTTTGGAGAAATGATGAAGAGGGTTGTTAAATATCTCTTTATGTTTATAATATTCCAAGTCACTAAACCTTTTATTCACTAGTTTTCAATACGATTTGTTAGATGGAATAATTATTCATGTAAAATAATTATATAAATGTTTTTATTTATCTTTATCACCATACCTACTATGATTCATCACAAACAAAACATTTTTTGATGAGGGATCAGAGAAGATGGAGAAATTATCCATTCATTCTCTCTATAATATGGTTGTCAGATAAAATAAAAATAACCCCAATAATATAGGAATCATTATGGTTACACAACTTGGGTGGGGGTGAAAAATAAATATCAATAAAACTTAAGATGTATGATATTGACACTTAGTCCCAACCCAATCATTAAAGCCAAAGAAACACTACTATCACCCAAAATAGCCACTACATCAATACTAATACTTTTTAAGAACAAATTCCATCACGATTCATTAATCTATCACAACATATTCTCTCAATAAAACCATAATAATATTTCTAAAATATAATATAATTTCTTACTACTATTTATTGAATTTCCATTATATGCCTTGTTTTAGTTTTTAACCACCAAATCCTTTCATTATTATTCAAAAATATTTATTTCATAAATTTTCCTTTTACATGAACAATTAAATTTCATTATGAATCCATAAATTTATTAATATCCATCTAATTAGCCTTACCCTAATTATTTATCACTATATTCCATGCCACTGGAAAAGTACCCCTCAACCAATAACAACTGAACCAATCACTACATAAATCTCTGCACAACCCATGCCCCCGACCACAAAAACATCTAAAACTAACCATAAAATCATGATTTATCCTATCTACATATCAATATGGCCTAACTGGCCATATCAAACACATCTTATGAACCAACAGAAATATATCAAACAAATAAACTCTAACCAAAAATAATAACTCCCAACTGAAACCAATATAACTATATAATGAATAAAAAATATAGCACAAAATAATTTATCATAAATTCTATATGGGTCACATAAAATTATCTCTTCAAATCATGATTATATATTTATTCAACACATTAATGATATGTATATCAATAATGGTATCCTGATTTTTGAACATACCAATTTTTTACAACTATTAATCAGCTAAAATCATATTTAAAGTGATTGAATCATTCAAGAAATATAAAAATAGGTATATCAAAACAATATCCATAAATAAAATAGGGAAAATTACAATAAAATCACAAGAACTCATAAACAAATATGAATCATCCCCTTCCCCCACTTAATTTCATTAATAAAATTCATTATCTTTATTAATATATTTTATCCATCAACTAAAAAAGTAGTATAATTTAAAAACATTCTAAAATATTAAATAAATGGGAAGTAACAAATATCAAATTTCAACCAATGATTAAACAATTCACCACATGAGTAAAATGAAGGATAGATGATCATACTTCCAATGAATCACAAGGAAATCCCACCAAAACATTGCACAACCAACTTCTATCAAAACCACAACCCAAAACTAGGGAAATGGAAGGTGAAAAACTATTATAACACCTCCCAGATTAAGGAACATGATGAAATAGATAAATAAATGAGAAAAGAAAGTAAATATCATATCAATTTAGAGGACCTGATAAAATTAACAAAACAATCAATGATCATCGAATGAATGACCAATGTGACCTTAAAAAACTCTATTGGAAACCTAGGGTATGACTGAAAGTTATTGAATTCGAAGGAAATTGGAATATTATTTTTAATTCATAGTAAATCAAAAAAATGATACATCATGATAGGGTTCTTTAACATATAAAGTAGACCTAATCCAAAAATCATATAGTGATATCCACTAAATAGTAGTGATAAAAATACATTAAAATATATATAATTACATATGGTCATGATGAAACCAATTTCGAAACAAATCAACTCATGAACTCTTGAGGATCATAACATTATCCTTTGTATAATCCCCTCAAACCTAACACCCCCCCTGAAAAAATTAGAATGCAATGAATGGTAAAATATTGAAACTTACCTCAAATAGGAGGAACCTATAAAACCAGCCATAAAAAATATCATAATGTAATAAAAATAATCACTGAATAATGACCCTCAAGTAATATTTGATCCAAAATATCCCAAAAACTATCCATGTTATTGTATATCTCTCCATAACAAAACATGCCTTATTCAAGATTAACCCAAAGTAGTTTACATGATAAACAATATCCATCACTCCATAACTGGATATCCACTATGGTACAGAGAGTCACATAAATCCTAGGGTTCCTCCTCATTCCATGACATACCATACTATCTTATCCCTTCTCCATTGAAAATGTAATCACATAAAAATATTTAATTTTAAATGGATGATATGAGTGGAAAATATAAGAATCAACTTAAAACTCACTCAAACTCACACCGAAACTCCTCTTAAAATATGAAATACTAAAAGGATGTAAATAAAAATAAAGAAAATGATTAATCCATTGTATTTTTCCTCTACTAATATGACAATACTATGATTAGGATGGATCTCAATGGGTTGTTATGTGTTTATTTTAAATGTTTGGATGTGGAAATGTTATAATGATATAATGAATGAATTAATACTATTGGTAAATCTCTTTATGAATAATTTGATAAATTTTGATGGATTAGTCTTGGTATATAAATTTAAATATTTATAGAATTTGAGTAAATTTTATGGATAGAGAATTTGGAAATTTATGTTAAAAATATTTTCCACCATTATTAAGGTGATTATTTAGAGGTGGTATTCATCGAACTTTACGATAAGGTATGGATCTAGAGTAACATTGGTGAATAACCTTTTTAGAGGGGGAGATACCTTATATAATATATTAGTGTGTCATGATATATGTGTATAGAATTACCGTATTATAATATATAAAAATAAATAGGTTTAAATTTTAAAATTAATTGATTAAATTGTTTTCAGATGAAATCGAACAAAGGAATTGGTAATATAATTTTTTTCATCTTATTTATTGTTTATAACAAGCTTTACATGTTTCATGGAATCAAGTTATTCATTCCATTAATAAAGAAAATATGAATATGGAATTGTTTTAGGTTTAATTGCATTGAGTATGAATATTATATTATATGCTTTCTATATATATAAATATTTAATTGTTTTATACCTTACATGGATTGTTTATATCCTTTGAAAAATTAATTCTTCATGTGGAATTGAGATAAAGTGATCATACAAGATTTTTGGATTTAGATGCCTGTTATTTTGTGTCACCCTATGATATATACATGTTATCATTATAATTATATTTCATATATTGTTACATCTTATCGAGTGGGTGATGGATATATTAATGAAATGGCATAATCATTGGGTGTGGGTATACTATCCACCCATGATAACAATTAATCATGTTTCCCTTTGTATTATGTATATCGATATAAGTAGAAGATTTGGAATTCCTTATCATCTATTATATAAGTAGATATAGTTTGATATAAGTATACATGACATTCCCTACTATATAATTTTATATTGAATTCTATCTGGCATGGGTCATGATGAAACATGTCAATCTTTAATGTAACATGTTATTTCTGATGGACAAAATGTTCCATTATGGAAAATATATTTACTTAATCCATAGACATTTCGGGGTGGATAGGTATAATTAATGTATAAGAACCAATTATAATAAATGTTTCCCTAATTTGGATTCATATTATTGATTAATAAAGGTATTCTGGGTTCCCACTATGATTGGTGTAAATGTGGGAGATCTATACCATTGGTGTATAGTTTATTATTTTATTTATAATTAGAATCCACTACCAGAAAAATATCTTATAGTCACATGTCAAATACATGATGGTTTCTTACTATTATGTCATTGGTAATTATGGAATTAGTAACTATGATCATATACATTTAGTTATGATTTTGATAAAACGATGTCTATAAGTCATATATAGTCCGAAATTAATTTTTTTGACTATAGGTAATCTACGACCATGGTTTTAAAATCATGATCGTCTATTCTACATAATAAAAAAATCATCTAATAATTGATTATATAAACATAACCATAAATTTAATTAAAAAATCACTACACTTACTTAGAGTATATATATATATATATTTGTGTGTGTTAGTGAATGTTCTAATTGAAATTTTACATTATAATAAAAAATTAAATTATATATATATATATATATATATATATATATTGGTGTGTCTATCCGTGTATCTATGTATGATTTTTAGATTTCAATTTAATATTATAATTCAAATAAAATTAGATACCTTAATCTATTTCTTTGTGTACTTTTTATTTTGAATCTAAATTCAATTTTTTATTTGATATTATTATTCTATAGAAAACTAACTATTTAAATATATAAATAAATATTGTTATGAAAACACACATATCATATGACACATTGTTTGTTATATATATATATATATATATATTTCTATGTGTGTGTTTTATAGATTTTATGTTATTATTATAATTGAAGAATAAATAAATTATTTAAATTTATAAATATATAAATTCATATATATAAATATTGAAACACATTTCATGGGGTTTGAAAAATAATATTTATATAACTCCTTAGATTGAAATATAATAGCCAACCATAGGTTCATCTCCCAAATGATCGTTTCATCAATCAATCATTTCTCTAATCAATATATATATATATATATATATATATATATATGGAATTTTACATTTAAAAAAAAGAATAGAAAATATATGGGTTTAGTGTTTGAGATGGAAATATATAATTTTTATTTATAAATTAATTGAACTAGTGGGGAAAACTATTGTTATTACATTATTGTTATCTATTATTGTATTGATTATTTTCATTTAATAAATAAATATATTTAGTTTCATAACATCCAATATTAATATATTGTAAAAAATAAATTTAAAGATCATTAAATACATTATTCCTCAAACTACTCAAGTAGTAATGAATGTCTTACACACCACAATGAGGTATGTGTAATCATTGTACACCAAAAATCATCACATGTTATTGCATATCCGTACCCATAAAATATCATCATATTATAGATGATAAAAAAAATTTGACAGAGGAATATATAAGCTAATGTTTTTAGCGAATAATCCATCGATCATTATCTCAATATCATGAATCTTTATTTTTCACCATGGAAAAAATAAAAACAAATAAAATATTAAGAGAAGAAATAAGATAACACTAAAACCACCAAAAAATTAAAATCTAAGGGTTAGTACTCATCCACTGAGGAGTTTAAATGGTTTAGATGATAAAAAACCCTGATGAACTATCCAAAAGTGAGAGATAAAGTGAATGAATAAAATAAAAATAAATAAACCGTGTAATTAAATTTAGAAAAAAATATATAAAAACCACTATTATACTTTGAAAAGTGTCCAAGGGAAAAGTTAGGCACTCTTTAGAATGGACGCAATGGTTTTTTTAAATAGGAATATTTTGTGAAATTATCCTAATTATATTCTTTACATGTAACTCTTAAAAATATGGTATATTATTAGTGTACATGGACATTCAATCCTTTCATTGATTATTAATTCCCACAAACCACAGTCACGATATGGTAAAAAAAATAGTTGAATTTTCTGTTGGAACAAGGATATTAAGATACCATCCATAAACATAAAGGAATGGTCAATGGATTTTCATTTGGCATGTATTACATGTTTGGATGGAATCACTTAATGATGTTATTATTGAGTAACAATAGAGTTAGGATATTGCGACAACACTGCTTATACTAAAATAATTGGTATTAGCTATGTGTATTTATAGGTATTGAATTATTCTTGAGTGTTAACATTACTATTCCTTATATGGTGATAATAAATTCACATTACTCGGAATTTACATACATTTGGATTTTTAATGATTGGAATTATTCTTACACAACATTTTTACTATTTGTTACATATACACAAGTTACATTTAATCTAATGTGACCTATTAAATTCATGCTTGTTCATATGGGTCATATTCCCGTACTCAATCACTATTATATAGGACTCACACTTTACAATATATTATTATAAAGAATAAATTTTAATCCTGTTTTTTACTAGAATGATTTAATCTTATGCAGCCAATGGAATTATGTATTTTATCATAATTGTATAGTTTCTATCTGATTTTTTATTATATTGTAGTTACATAGTAGAAGATACTCAAACAACACTTTATTACCACTTTATTTAATCATATTCATCCCATGAGAGAAGGATTTATTCACCTATAATGTGTTGTGGAAATAAATTCTAATTGTAACTTTAACATTATTTATTTTAAATCTCCCATTCACACGTAATTCTTGATGTTAATATTGAATAGTGTGTTGAATTTTCATTTCATAAACAATCATGATACCATAGATAATATTAACAACGTAATTAAAAAATAATTAAAAAACACTTTCAAATAACTATAATTCATCATTAAAATTGATAGAAATTACATTTTAACTAAAAAAATTCACATTTTAGGAAAATTTCATAATAAACCACGAAACACTCCAAAATAAGAAAAATAAAAAACTTAACATTTTTTTGATATTAAAAGGTGTGAAATAGTTGAATTAAAAAATATAATAAATTGTTTTTCTTTTATATCCCCCCTCACACATAATTATTTCACTCATGGGAAAATATTTTGTATCCATATCAAAAAAGCATAATAGTTAAAAATAAGAGAATTTTCCTAGATCCTTGTCAAAATAGATATTATTATTTATCTTTTTTTAAAATCATTTATCTATACTTCACTCTTTTTGTTTTAATGTTTTTCAACTTAAATTACCCATCTATAACCCAATTACAACATACCTACCACTTAAATTAATTCTAGTCTTCACTCACGAGAAATTAATAGAGAGTTTTGATCATAATCGTAAGATTTATATATCATTATAAGCTTATAAAAATTATCATTTTACAACACTATAAGGAAATGATAATTTTTTTAATCATGTGGTATTTTAAATTTATATTTTGTGGAAAAGGTTTAGTTTAAAAAATCGTTCAATAATCAAAGGTCGAAAGGTGAGGTTATACTCTTTAATATTGTACATGAATATTCAAGTAAACCTAAATATTATTCCTCACTCAATTCCCCATACATATGTGAATATCATTCAAATATATTTAGTAATTAATTATTAGAACAATACGTCTTAATGAAATATTTCTATGCACATTATCTACTTTATATATATATATATATATATATAATTTTATTATTAATTTAATATTTTCATATATATCTAAATCTATTTAATGGATAATGGGTTGAAATTTTTTTATAATGATTTTAAATAATATAATGATTTTGAAAATTCACAAAATGAAGAATATAACCTCATAATTATATAAAATTTACCTTTTTTATAAGTAAATCACATTAAATTTACCCCCTACAACAAAACATGAAATTTTCTTGAAATTATATTAATAATTAAATTAGGTAAGGAAAAAACAGATTAAAATGTTTCTTTAACCTATACATGAATTCATGTTTTTCAATGTTCATAACAAGGGTTGATAAAAATATAGGTCTCAAGGTACACATAAACTGTCCAAATAAGTGAATCAATCACAATTAAAAAGTTTCACAAACTCAAAATCCATGGAAAATAATGATCACATGTTTTGTTTTGGAAACAAAATCCAAGTTTCTCTCAAGAATGTGTGGGTATTACTTAGATAATTTCAAAAGGTATTAGGTTCCCTATAAGGAAGAGAAATAAAATTTGGGTAAGTGTTCAAGGGAATGGATTTAAAAATTGTTAAAACTCATAAAAATTTATAAAAACCCAAATCTTGGAAAATAATTCATATCAAAAATAATTTAAAGGCCATTTTACTTAATAAATTAAAGAAAATACCCCCAAACTAAATAAAGAGTGAAAATAAAGATCTATATTCATTTAACTTATTTTAAAAAAATATAAATCATGAAATAAATAAGAGCACAAAAATGATAAATTTTGTTTCCACTCATCCTTGTATAAATGAAACTATCCTTTTTAATGGAGGCATAAAGAAAAAAAAAACATAAAAAATGGGGAAAAAATAAAAAAATGGAGGAATAATAAATAAAAACTAAAACTTCTATGTCTAGTGGCCTATGTAAAAAAAACGATTCTACATTTTAAAACCAATAAAATTTAAAACAATAATAATGAAAAAATTTATTCAAATAATAATAAAGTGAAAATGATAATGAGGGAGGGAAAGGGTTTCATTGGTCAATCTTTTATGCAAGTGTTGTTTTTTTAATTCATAAAACCAAACGGTTTATTTATGAAACCAAATATAATAGTAGATGGGGTTTGTAAGAAAACCACCACATTTGTGTATTTTTGTGTCTCTAAGTATGCATCTAGAATGATGGCCCTAAATATAAAATAAAATAAAATATATCTTTTCCCCCATAATAAATTATGAATATAATGCATGTAATGGGTGGATATAGAATGAATTAAATGGTCTCTACAGTTATAAAGTCCTCCTATAAAATATTGCCTTATTTTGTTTTTTATTTTTTGGATCCAATTCATGGATTATACTTTATTCTCCTTAAATCACTACCCATTGGATTATTTCTCCTTCAAATTCTGTCCCCACCTGCTCCTCCTTATGTATAATTTTATCGTCATCATCATTTTGAGAAAATGTTAGAGATGATTATTAAAAAGATAACAGGAGGTAAGTTAATTTGATTTTTATTAATAAAAATATAAAAACAATAGAGTCCAAAGATAATTACACCCCCTTATGTTATTCCTAATCACGCATTGGTTCTTCTTTGAAGGATTCTAAGAGGAGGGATTTATGTTGAGAGAGAGAATGTTTCAGTAAAATTATTTCAATATCCTAAATATTTCCTTGATAGTTGTGGGGGATACATATAGATATTAGTGTTATGTATCCTATTATAAATGGGATTATTGAAGTTAATTTAAGAAAACATTGAGTTCCCTGACTAAGCCCTTAATATATGGGTACTCAATTGTTCCCTAGACTGAGACTCTCATATCTGGTTGAATAAAAACGTACATTATAGAATTTTTTTATTACCAACTATATATTATCATTCCTAACTATCACATAACATAGAAAAAATATTTCATTACTCACATTAACAATAAATTTTTGGTTTAGATATTTAGAGAATTATGACTAAACATTAGCAAAAAAATCCCATGTTCTTTGTATCAAATAAATATTTTCCCATTATATATGAAACTAATTAATTCATAATAATTCTATAACATATCCGACCAATTCTGCTACAAGTTTTACCATTAGGAAAATATCTATTTTACTACATTTCTCCATAATCGAGGGAATGTGTACAAAAGAAATGGTTATCAATGATTCTCATTAAGGAAAAAATATAACTATAGAAGTTAATAACAGAAGTATGGAATCTATAATATGATAGTAATAAATAATTAAACTAACTAGATAATCAAATAAAGTATATATAATTATATATACTTGAAAATAAATGAAAACATGTATATCAATAATTATTGAACTCATACTAATGTAATGCATTATTCTGTTAATCAAAAACACATTGTCATTGCCTTTTTTAAAGACAGTAAAGTTACATGGGGATAGTTTTGCACCCAAAACAATTTTTTTTTCTCTAGAGACCCATTGATGCATCGAGGGGACATATAATACTGGACTCTAACTATCACTTTATTCAGTTTAATTCTTTCACTTTAAGATTCAACAAAAAAAATTCATAATATTTCTTAATTATCCTATTTAAGAATAAAACCACGATCATAAGTATAATGAAAGATTTTTAATTTCAATACATAATAAATCTACGTCAGAAGTGAATAATCATAAATAATGTCAATGATTCCCCCACTAATAAATAAACATTCATTCATAATGAATATCCTCCAATATGAATTTTGTAAAATTAGAAGTTCAAACTATATAGGGCAATGAGTATATTTTTAATTCAATGATGTTATAAAAAATCATAAGATATCCAACAAAATAATTTGGTTGTTTTTAAAATATCATATACCTATTTTAATAATTGAAACATATTGGGATGTTGAAATTAATTAAAAATAACATTGAAAAAATAATGCTTCAAACGATGTAGAAAAAGATGGGATTAGGAATAAAATTGTTCTATACCATGAGTTCATACCCCTCAATTGATAAATATATATTAGAGGATATTTAATGAAATATAAATCCCATTAAGGTAAATACTATTAAAAATGATAAGGAAAATCGATGCAAGAGTATAATATATCTATTAAAATACATTTTTAACATTGAGATAAAGAATAAAATTACATTTTTCTTTTAAATGTAATTTCTAAAAAGAAAACAAGATTGATTTTTAGAAGCAATAATATTAAAAAAATTAAAATAATAGAGACGTAAAATTTTCAAAATGTTCATCATAGGTAAATTTGGATAAGAAGACAAAACATATGGGGTAAAAGGGAAAAACTATTTTTTATTATTTTGAAAATATTGTTTTTCAAAATACACATTATAAATAGAGTAAAAAATAGTTTTTTAAAAAAAATATATTTATCCATATATTAGTATAGAAATTTTCTTAAAATAAAATTTTAGTGTGGGGTAACCTAATAATGCAAGCAATATTTTCATGATGAAATAATATAACTCAAATAAAAGGGATTTGAGTTATCAATATCCATTATGAGAAAGATACTCTTTAAAGTAATAAATATTTCAAAAAGGTAAAACGTTTAGTATTAATGTAACTATAGAGAAAAAAAATTTAATACCACATAGTATAATCAATTTGTAAAATGTACCTAACTTTTATATCTAAAAGGATGATCATAACTCAATGAATAGAAATTGGGTAACCAAAATCTTTACAACTAGGGTAATAATTGAGTAAATTCAATTTGATGAAAATGAACAGATTTGTATTAGTATATTCCCTTTAATAAAAAATATATGATAAATATTCATCCATGTATTTTTAATGAACCATTTTATAGATGTCAAGGTGCATAACATAAACATGTATTAAGGAATTAATGTTGGATGCAAAAAACAATTGCATATTCAGTATAATTCAAATCAAAACCCCTTGAAAGAGTGGGTTTGTAATTGAACATAAAAAATCATTATTAAAATAAAGTTAAAGGTATAATATTTTAAATAGGTATTATGTACACCACATTAATTAATTTACCTGAAAAATACCAAACATGTCTGAAGGAGAGGAATTTTAGATGAAAACCCATACGCTTCTTCTGATTCATTATTTAGTTTCCCCATATATCATGAATTATTAAATTTAGTTAATTAAATAAATACCCAATAAAAATGTTAATAACTTTAACCATTTACTCTCCTCATTTATAATCATCATATATATATACTTATATTAGTTAGTTTTTAATTATTTTGAACAGTAAGTATAACTACACTTTATAACATTAAAATAGTTTCATAAAAGTGGTGTTGCTATTTATTATTTTTACATATTACATAACATTTAGATCATGTAAGGTATTTTAATATATTTTAAAATATATTTCTTAAATATATTATTTCATTCCATGATAGTTTTGATTATGATCTATGAGGATTAAATCAACAATGAGTATATTTATTTGATTCCTTGTAAAGAAAGGGTGATCTATTAATTAATGAGTTATATATTGATAATAATTTACTAAAAAACATTATTTAAATATTTATATCTTATTATTCTATTAAATAAGTTCTAATTTTCACCCATGATATAAATTTATAATACTGTTCATGTAGGAGGTTAAACCAACGCAAACAAGAACATGCCATAATTAATGGATGATTATGAAGTGATGTATCTGTAACATAATTATACCATAAGAACAATAGAATTATTTAGTTTTTATTAGTGTGATATATCATAATTACAAAAAATTATGAAAATATTATAAACCATACAAGTTTATTACGTTATATGAAGAAATCATTTTTTCTTTATGAATGATCTTCTAAAGAGTTGAATTTTCAATTGTAGTTTATTTCTTAGACTGTTAATATGTTATCATATTTTTATTTAATGAATCTTAATTATTTCATAATATTTATATTTATCAATTAAACCAATTCTTATAACCAACCATTTATGGTGGGGATGAAATGAAATATAGAAATCAATTATTCCTTAGAAGGAGTAGTCCACATGTATGATGGGGTGATGCTTTCATTTTCCATAGAATTAGTAAAATGATTAATATGGATTGTAATTTTAGAATCTAAAATATGTTATAAACATGATACATATTTAATAAATTCCCTATTATTACTAACCATGTATGGTGGTGATGGAAAACAAAACATATTACATTGTAGAAGTGGTAGTCTGCACAACACACAAATGGCAGGGTCATTTTTCTTAATGGAATGGTTATTAATTAATGTATCATCATTATATTAATCATACTAGTATACTATTGATTCATATTTTATAATTTTATACTTTTTTAATATAATTTCATGAAGAATATGTTCACATAAAAATAAAAAATCAGAAAGGAGTGATTAGATTTTAAAACCTCACTTTATGGATTGTATCCTTTATAAATGGGGTTAATCCTTTGTCTGATAGTATTATGTGAATAATAGGAACTATTGGATGTTTATAACAGTACTAAGGATTGTCTTGTGTATATTTTTGTATGAAATAAATGGGCTATGTTTTGAGGGGATGTAGCGAGATGAGAGATCCATTTATAAGTGAATAGGGATGCAATTTTTATAAATTCCAAAAAACATTCAATAATGGGAAGTCAAAATCAAGGAAAGTGGATCCAAAATTTATAAATAATGGATAGTTTAATCAATAATTTATATATATTACTCAACCACCCATTTTCACACAGTATTTAAACTTTGTTTCCTCGACCCCTTGGATAAACTCTTTTCTAACCCATTTTATTTCTATAGAGGTACCTAGTTATTACCAATGTAATTTATCCTTTATGAAAAAAACTAATTATATATAAATTGGAAAAAATAATTCAAAATATTGTATAAATTTAATAATATTATATTTCTAAAATCGATATAATTTAACATTAAAATAATAAATTTATAGTGTATTGAAAGCAAAATTTCAAAATATTACTTATGTTCTAAAATTTTCAATATGGGTCAATAAAATAAAATAGAAACATTTTTAATAGTATATAATCACTTATAAAATAATGATATTTTTTTATAAAAAAATTCATGAATTTAAAATTCATATTTATGTACCAGTAATTTAATAAAAATCATATTGTTTGTAAAGCGATATTGTACACTATTCACTGAAAAATAAATCATTTTTTAAAAATTAAAAAAATTAAACATTAGAAAATATTAATATGAAGAGTCCACAAATAATTTTAAATTTTTTTAAATTAATATTATATGTTTGATAAATTTAATATTTAATAAAAATGTGAGATATAATGAAAAATATTTTTTGAGGATTTGTGTTTTTTCATAATACCAATTATTCTCATTTTTATTTTATATTATTTACTAATTATATTAGTATGAAACAATTATTCACATAAAATATAGTTTAACATCAATAATTATAATTTTCTTAAAATATAAATTCATATTGTAAAAAAATATTAAAAAAAACATTTTATGCATAAAATGATCATATTAGTCTTATTAACAATACTTATTTAATTTAATTACTTTTACATGTAATGCTTATTTTATTACAATAAATATATTATAAATCATTTACTCCTATTCATTCTCACTAATTCGACTACTATGTTTTAATGGTCTAAACATATCACAATTTCTTTTTTATTCAACATTTCTTGTAAAGGAAAATATTAACCACATTGAATTACTTAAAGGTAACAAGATAATAAAATTTGAGGGAGTTATGTTTTATCCCCATAAATAAATTAAATACTAAAAATTTGACACATTATATTAGTGTGATTTCAATTAGAAAATCATAACTAACCCTACACCATTATATGATGAATCATTTAAATAGGATTTAGAATTAGATTGATCAAAATGAAAAATTATTTTAAGTGATTTTTAAAGAGATATAACCCTTCGCTAATTTCCAAAATAATTCTATTATGTAAAGATGATCTAGATATGTAATGACTAACTTCCCACAATAATTGAAAATTATCTACATGATAATCATACCACCATGTGTTTTTATTTATAATTCAAAATACTGTAGTTGGTTAATGTTTACATGAAATAGGATATTATAAAATAAAAAATTATAACTCAATGTGTGCTCAATTAGAGGTAGTTTCGTTTGTTTGTCCTTTTTTTCCTTTGGTTTTTGGTGACTATTTCCCTCATTCTCCCTAAGATTGGAACATTGAGTCATATGATGCCCAATTCTCTTTAAATTGTAGAAAAATATTTTTATAGTCCCTATATTTCCCTTATAATTTTGAGCCTTTTGACATGAAGAACCAAATATATAGTATTTACCAATCCTTTTAAGGAAATTTCCCCATGATTCTTCCCATCTTATTATATTTAGGAAATTAAATATTCTTTCTATCATCATCATTATCAAACAAATGTATATAAGATTCCATAATTCTCTTCTATAATGTGGTTGTGATTTCAAATATGTTCCTAGTGTTAATTATAATTCCTGATAGTTAGTTTAGATTAATAAAAAAAATTCTCAGTCCAACAATTTTCCCATTAGAATAATCATTAGGTCTTTTTACACATTGTTTTTAATATCGATTGTAAATTTAGTTTATTCAAACATCAAACATTAATAAAATATTCATTATTAATTTTTTATTAAATAATATAATATCCCAAAGGTTTATATATACATTTTAAATTATGATCAACCTTAACTTATGAACCCTTAAATTATCCTAAACAAACACCCCAATCTGTAAATTTATCTAAATCCTTCGATGATACTAATAGCGGTACCTCAAACCCAAACTCTTAGATTTGATACCATTAACACATAATTTTTATACTAGATTTGATACCCACTATATATTATTGGAAATTAAAATCCCATAATTTCATTAATTATAGAAAATATTTCACTTTGTATATTCCCAAGACCTTTTAGGTTTAGAGATTTATAAAATTAGGATAAAAAATTAAACTACCATTCTTATGTTCTTTGTAACCAATATAAATATTCTCCATTATATACAAAAATAATTAATTCATAATGAGTCCTCTAAATCTAGCACAAATTCATTCACACATGTTATCCTTCTAAATATGTCATGTGTATTACTTTTATTCATAATCCAGGGAATTGAAACATAAGAAAGTAGGAAACTAAAATGATTAGTAAGGGAAACATATAACTAGAGCCGAAAAAACATAATCATATTATACATATTATGCCTGGTACAAATAAATTACATAAATACAAAATCAACTAAAATTTAGTTCATTATATTCCCCTAACAATAAATGAGAACATTGTTAACAATAGTTACTGATCTCATATTTATGCAATGCATAATGTTAGATATCAAAAACATGCTGTCAAGACATAATTACATGAAGATATTATAATATGAGGATATTTCTAAACCAAAAAACAATAATATTTATCTCATAATATGTATCAATGTCTCTAGGGGATATATAATTTCAGGCCCCAAACATTACAAAATTAAATCCAATTTATTCGCCATAAGAGATAACATGACTTTTTATACCATTAGCTTAGGAACCAATGGCTGAATAAAATCATGTATATATATAATGAATGACACATAATTTCAATACATAATAAACCTCATTATAAATGAATAATCATAGAAAATATTGACATATTTATAATAAATTAATATTCTTTCAAGGTGAAAAAATTTATAAACTGAATTTTTTAAAATGATATATTCACACTATATTGGGTAATGAGAATATGATTAAGTCAATTCTAGAATAAAATTATCATAATCCATATAGAGAAATAAATTATTTAGTTAAAAAAATTATTTCCCTATTATGATAAAGGAAACTTAGAAGGATCTTTATTTAAATGAAAAACACCCTTACAAAAGAATGCCTTGATCGTAATAAAAAAAAGGATCAAGAATCTAATTGATTGATAGCATGAGTAAAATTTCAAAAATGATAAATATATATGAGAAGATAAATCATAAAACACAAACCCCATTAGGTTAAATACCATTTAAAATGATAAGGTAAATTGAATAAAAAACAAAAAATATATTTTCAAAACAAATTTTAACATTGATGTAAAATAAAAATTTACGTGTCACTTTAAAAGGTAATTTTTTAAAAGTTAAAATTATTACTTTTCAAAACCATTAATATTTAAAAATAATCTACAATAATAGATCTATGTGAAAATGAAATAATTTTTATCCGAGATAAATTAGGATAGGAATAAAAAATATATGATGGTGAAAGGAGACCCATTTTAATTATTTCTATGATACCTTTGTTCAAAACCCACAATATAAAAAGAGTAAAAAACGTTCTTTCCTTATGAAAATCTATTTTCCACATATTTGTATAAAATATAAAATAAAATAAAATATAATTTTTGGAGGACCCAATAATGGAATAAAGAATTTCATAATGAAATAATATAACTCAAAGAAATGGGTTTTTAGTTATCAGTTTCACTTATGGGGAAAATAATCCCTGAAGTAAAAAATATCTCAAAATGTGTATTATGTGGTAGAAATTTAATTAATTTGAAAAATATAAAATAATATATAATATAATAAAATGGTATAATCTAACAAAATTTTAAAATGAAGAGTATGATCAAAACTCAATAAAAGAAGATTAGGTTACTAAAAGAACTACAATCAGGGTGGCAATTAAGTATGATAAATTAAATGAAAATGAAATACTTTATATAAGTAATTTTAATTATATGAAAATTTATATATTAAATATATATACATGGTTAGTGAATACAATGTCAAATGGAAATCGTGGTGCATAACACTAACATGTCCTATGTAATTAATGTTTAAAACAAAGAACCCATGCGGCTTGAGTAGAAGTTTAATCATATCCCCTTATAAGATTGGGATTATAATTAAACATAATATACCATTAGTAAAATATAATTCATGTGGTAATTTATAAAATAGTTATTATATAAAAAACATAAATGAAATTTGTTTCATAATACCGAACATATCACTAAAGAATGAATTTAGGATGAAAACATTTACTTTAGTCCTGATTCATTTCACACCGGTATGTAATTTTTGAATAATTATTTTAATGTTCATTATATACATACCTTATTGTTAAGTCAATAAGGTTTTCCTTATATGTTTTTCCATTCCTTCATTCATGGGGATGATTGATAATTCATCAAGGTTTCCCTATGAATTTACCATTTTTCTTGCTTTGAAAATTACAAAAACCTTTTCTTAAGAAAAATTTCATTTTACCCCTATTTTACTTCCATAAGGAAAATTTCCTTCCAAAAGTAAATTTATCCCTACCTTGTTCATTGTTCATATCAATATTTTTCTTAAGTGTAAAAATTTGATTCATATCTAAAACCTCAGAATCATATAATACTTAGTCATAAAGCATTCTATTTTAGGATCCGAATTCTGGATATGAACTCTAATGAAGTTCCACTCCAAATAATGGATACAAACTCTCATGAAGTTCCACTTCAAATTCTGGACACGAACTCTAATGAAGTACCACTCCGAATTCTGGATACAAACTCTCATGATGTTCCACTCCGAATTCTGGATATGAACTCTCATGAAGTTCCACTCTGAATTATGGATACAAACTCCCATAAAGTTATACTTCAAATTATGATTACAAACTTCTCTATGTTCTGACTATGAGTTTTTTGAATTCAGACTCCAAACTTTGATGACGTTTGACTCTAAATTCTCATGAACTTAGACTCCGAAATTTGTAAGTTCGGGTTCCGAATTCTAGTGAAATCAGACTCCGAATTTCCATGAAATTCAAACTCCAGATTTTTAGAGAATTCAGGTTTCGAATTCCTACAAAATAGAATATGAATAACTCTTTATTATAGACTCTAAATTCTATTTTTTAATTACACTATGAACTTTCATAATTTTACTACCTTACTAACTTTTATTTACTTTCATTCCAAACTTCAGTTTTACTTATTTTTACACTTTTTTCTAATACAAAACTATGTCGTGCTTTTAGTTATTAACTAATCATTGTTTGAGTGACACTTGTACAGGTTCCTTTGAAATTCAAGGAGAAATATGACCGTTGGAGGAGGAAGCCGACCATTGGGGCTTTGCCTATAAATAAGAGATCATTTGAAAAGAAGCTACAACACTTGAAAACATCTTTGACATTAGTGCTTACATGTTGTTGAAGTGATTTCTAGAGAGAGAGGCTCTAATCAACTCTCAATCCACATGCAGAAAGTTTGAACGGATTGTTCAAACATTTCCTTGTGCAGATTTTCTTTGTGCGACTCTGATGGTTTTTGTGTACAATCGAGGGCTTCCGGGGATAGGAAGGCAGTAGTTCCAACACCTTGATGTTGAGGGCTTCCTTGTAGAGGAAGATAGAGGTGCTAACTACCTGATAGTTGAGGGCTTTCGGGGATATCAAGAGAAACTTTGATCTTCATATCAAGGGCTTACCCTGGTGTGGGTAAGATAGACTTCCTTGAACCCTTTACTAATCTAACAATTGGTATTAGAGGATTTGGTTCAATCTGAATTAATATCACGATATGATTTAGAAGGGATTTCTCAGAATAACATTTTTCAGATTCATATTGTTTGGAATCTATTTTTCAGACTCATATAGTTCAGATTAACTTTTACATAGAGTTACAATATCTAATATCTTGCTTATGATATTTCCCTAGTTTACAAACTCATACTACTAACAAAATTGTGTGCCAATGATTTCCTTAAGAATGGTAAGAATAACTGTTGGATCCATTGATAATATCAATCAAACTAGACCACCAATCATTAATGGTAATGATTACGAATATTGGAGAGATCACGTGAAGACTTTCATTATCAACATTGGGGTTGTAAATTTTATTATGCTTACTGGTGGATACAAGATCCCTGATAAAGAAGTAAGTGCCTTTATAAATCAAGAAAATAATGATTACCAACTTAACTATAAGGTACACAATACTTTACATGGTTCAATGACTAGAAATATATATATATATATATATATAAATTTCATCTTGTGAAGAAGAAAATTCTATATGGAAGAAACTTGAAGTTACTCACTTTGGAACTTCCAAAGTCATTGAGACTAGAATAACCATTCTTAGAGCTGAATATTAGGTTTTCAGTTTTATTTATGGTGAACCCATATGCAAGGTGCAATAGAGATTCATGAATATAGTTAATAGTTTAAAATTAATTGGTGAAAAATGTTTGGATGATGAAGCTCTTGTTGATAAGATAATCGACATCATTCCGACTAAATGAGAATATAAAATAACTACAATTGATGAGAATAGAAAGGTTACTCAGATTACCCTTGATGAGTAGTTTGGAACTCTTCTTCAGTATGAGACTTTAATGAAGGGAGATGTTGATATAATAAAGAAGATGAATGAAAATGGTAGTGTAGCTTTTAATACAACTTCAAATCACATGAAAGCTAAAACTCCTAAGAGATTGACCAGATCTAAATCTATGAAAGTTTTTATCCAATCCATATCTAGTGATATTGAATTCTCAAAAATGAGTTAGCTAATCTTTCTTGAAGGATTAACAAGATAGCTGGATAGAGAAATTTCCAATCCAAGTATAAGAAGAAGGAAATGAAAGACATAAAATATGGAGAAGTTACATGTTATGAATGTAGAAAAACTAGTCATATCAGACCTGATTTTCCCTTGTTGAAAAATAAGGAAAATAAGGAACGAAATTCAGAAAGGAACAAAAAGAAATTCTATCATTCAAAGAACATGAAAATTCTTAAATCCAATGCTACTTGGAGTGCTAGCTGTGGAGACTCTTCAGAAAGTAAATCTTCTTGAATACGATTCATCAGATCGGAAGAATATGGGATTTATTTCTAATACATCTATACTTTATACATGTCTTATTAACAAGGTACGCTCTGCCGGGGCTTTAACAAATTTATCCCTTTATAAGAATTACAATTCCGAAAATAGTACTTCAAGTGAAGATACTTCATCTTCAGAAAATGAAGAACATTCATATGAAGAAGTATCTAGATTTTCCATGTTACTTGAAACATAAAATTTTAAAATTTATATGAAATTAGACAAGGAAAAGACTAGGGATTAAATTCTTACAAAAGAGATTTCATATCTTTCTATTGATCATAAAGATAAAGAAGAGATTTTAGAAAAACTTTCTAAATATCCTTGAGAAAGAAAATTCTATTAAGGAAGGACATTCAAATGATCTTAAGAATTCTATTTTAGAGATGATAATTTTAGAAGAAAAATTTAACTCTAAGGAAATGATTCTTAAGGATAAGAATCTAGTCATCAGATTGAAATATGAAATATTTTCTCTTAAGAAGCTCCTTGAAAAATTTACCTCTGTGAAGGAAAATTTTGACAAGATGTATTCTAAAATTAACCCTCAAGGAAACACTACTAGAGTAGGTTATACTCACCAAAACCGGTTTTCAAAAACAACTATTTTGTTCTTTATAGAGCCACTTTTTGAACTAAGTGTCAAAGCAGTGGGCATTGGAAGAAAAATTGCTCCTTGAGTAGAGTTCAATCTCTCGGGGTTCATAAATAATATTTTTCTAAAAAAATGTGGATACCCAACAATTTTTTATCTAAAAATTTCAGATCCAAGAATGTCTGTATTCTGAAATCCTAACATTTTTTCTTATTTTTCAGAAAAATAGGGAAAGTACCAACATCAATACTTGGTACATGGATAGTGAATGTTCCCTGCATATGACTGGTAACAAAAACTATTTTGGAAAGATGATCAAGATGAAATGAGGGAATGTAACTTTCAGAGATAATGATTAGGGAAAAATTATTGGTATAGGTAACATCATTCTTCTTAGAAAAAAATTGATTTCAATTTTTTTAGAGTCTTAACCATAACCTCATCAGCATAAGTCAATTATGTTATGAAGGATACCTTGTGAATTTTAGTAATGATAAGTTCTTAGTACACAATTCCCAGGAAGAGTTTATTGTTTCAATTCATAGGAAAGAGAAAGTTTATACACTAAACATAGAAGACCTTAGGAGACAAGACTTACCTTGTCCTAGACTCTCCACTACTGAAGCTGGATATGTAGTAGTTAGAAGTTTCTGTGCTCAAGTGTTGTGGATGCAACGCACACTCACATATTATGTATTGAGTTTTACTAAGACTCAAATTTTGTGTGATAACACAAGTGCCATTTCCCTTAGTAAAAACCCTACACACCACTCTCGTACAAAACACATAGACATTATGCATCACTTTCTTAGGGATCACACATAAAAAATTGATATCATACTTCAATTCATTGGAAAGAAAGATCAACTTGCTGACATTTTCAAAAAATATTTACCTTTCAATAGATTTGAATACATTAAAAAAAAATTCGGAATGATAAACGTAAGGTAATATTCCATGATAAAATTTATGTTAAACCATTCTCCATACAGTAATAAACTCTTTTTCATAGGGGGTACATCTCCTTATTGATGTTTCATATTTTTCATAATGATGTTTAATATTTTTCTTAATGATGTTTCATATTTTTTGTATTCATGGTTTAATATTTTTCTTAATTATTTTTTCATATTCTTCATAATGTTTTTTTCAAATTTTTCGTATTGGAAATTTTTGTAATGATGTTTTTGTACTTGAAATTTTCGTAATAATGTTTTCATACTAGAAATTTTAATAATGAAGTTTTCGTACTAGAAATTTTCATAATGTAGTTTTCGTACTGGAAGTTTTCATAATGAAGTTTTCATACTAGAAATTTTCGTAATGAAGTTTTCATACTGGAAATTTTCGTAATTAGAATTTTTGTAATAGGAATTCTCATACACATATTTTTTAGTAATCGAGTTTTGGTACTTAATGTTTTTACATAAAATCCTTTTTGATCTTAAGTCTTTCATAGTAAGTTTTTTGTAGTGAGTTTTTTCGTAGTAAAATTTTCATCAAGAAGAATATCACCAATTACAAATAAACTTCCTAGCCAATACGAAAGGTATGACTTCCTTAATTATGTTTTCATAATCATTTTTAGTAGCTGTTAGTTTCTTTTTCTTTTAAAATTTCTTGGATTCGTTTTTTTCGTAAATCCAAAGGTTTTTCTTAAAACCTCAAAAATTCGGATTCAAGATTTCCTTGCAGCCATGTTTTCAACCATCAGATCAGATTAAATATTTTTTCAACCATCAGATTGTTTTTGGAATTTGAAAGGTCACCTCCATCGCCTATATAAAGGGGTCCCCAAATGGTGTCCCACCTCAGTTTTCAAAGCTCTCACGTCTCGAAGCTCTGCCTCAGTTCTTAAAGCCCATTCGGAATCCTTCTATTTTCCTCCATTCCGAATGTCTGTAGAAGGCACTTCTCAAGAAATGTATACTATGAAGCCAATTTCAAGTTGGTTAGTCTACATGGAAAGGTTTCTCCATCCGAACTTCTTTAGTAAGTATGATTCTCTTATTTCTAAGAATATCAATCTAAATTGATGGGAAGAGTTCTACATATCGAAGACATGGAATCAGAGTGTTGTTTATACAAATTTTCTTGTAGAATTTTATGAGTCTGTTTCCTTCTATAATGAAGATTGCTGAGAAAAATTCTCTTTTAAGAGATATGGGAAAAATTACAAGCTTTTGTACACCAAGGCTGCGAGCTTGGTGGGGCTCTCTTATGATAGTGAAGCTGAATTTTTCTCCCATAAGCTGCCATATATGAAAGGATGTTTCAGCAAAGTTAAGGAAATGGAATGACATGGACTCAAAGTTGAAAAAACATTAATGATTTCCCATCTCTCAACCAATAATCGGATTATGCAGTTGTGGGTTCAAGTTTTTTCATTCCAAGAAGAGGTGAGAAGGATTAGATAAAGAACAGTGATATTTACAACTTGTATATCCTTGTAAATCTAAGAAAGATCAATCTGATGAGGCACATCCTTATTGTAGTTCAGAACATCAAGAATGGGAATTTGAAAGCTTATATTATTATGTATCCTGCTCTTATATCCAAAATTATTATTCGGTGTCTTGATTCTTTCAAGGTTTCTTGCACCTCCAAACCCAAAAACTGCAAAATGATACTGATTATTAATTACACCTTAAAGAGGATGAAAGTTGGTTTTTCAAAATAGACAGGTGAGTTCTATGATATTCCAGAGGAGGACACATAAGTTGTTCTGTAAAATGTTGAGAAATCTGAACCATCCAAGAATGCCGAAAATTTAGTATGAAAACATTTACTTTAGTCCTAATTCATTTCACACCAATATGTAATTTTTAAATAGTTAAATTAATGTTCATTATATACATACCCTATAACATTGTTAAAAAATTAAACCATTTAAAATTTTCATCTATAAAAATTTTGTACATGTATATTGGTTATTTTTTATATATTTTGAACACTGGGTGAAAGTAATCATTATCTATTTGAATTAATTTTGGAAATGTGGTTTTTGTATATATTATTTTTTAAAAGTAATTTACTAATAAACTGTGTAAGGTATATGAATAAATATTTCAAAATATTTTATAAATCAATAAATTAATTTCATTTTGGTTTTGGTTATGTTCTATAGGGATGAAATCAGTGATGAGCAGGTTTTGGCGATTCATAATAAACAAAGAGTAATATTTTATTTAATGAGGTAAATGTTGATATAAGCCAAAGAAACAAAACAAATTATTTAAATGATTAAATAATATTATTAATAAAAATATTTTCTCATATTCATATATGATATATGTTTAGAAAACATTATATATGATGTTGGTTATATCAAACCAAACAAGAACATTCGATAATTAATATATAATTTTAAAGTGAATTAGTTGTTATATAATTATACCAAAATAATAATTAAATGATTAATTTTTTTATTTTTTGACATATGATAATTTTAAATATTTTTATAAATAATTTACATATAAATCATTAATAAATAATACAAAGAAATCATTTTTTATCTAAGAACACTTTATTGCACAGATGAATTGGACACCATTGTTTATTTCTTAGTCTGTTAAGAGGTTGTAAAATTTTTATCAAAAACCATAAAATTTTCATAAAAATAATTTTTATCCATTAATAACACTCTCATGACCATACATGTAATGTTTTTATGGAATGAAAAATTGGAATTAACCATTCCATAGAGGCGAAACTCTACACATATGAATGGATAATTCTTTAATTTTTTAAATAATTCCTAAAAATAGTAGTATGTTTTATCATTTTATAATATTAAATGTTTCAAAAATATAATAATTATATATTAAATTTCCAATTATATCCAAACATCTATGATAGCGATGGAAAAGAAAACACATTGCATTGTGGAGGCAGACAGCTGCACAACACATAAATGGAAGTTTTATTTCTCTTAAAGAAAAGGTTGTTAATTATTATACAAACAATATAATAACATAATAGTATAATAATTATTCTCTTTTTTAATTTTAATATGTTTTAATATAACATGATTAAGAATAAGTTTCAATAAATGAATAGAAATGAGAAATGAGTGGTAAAAAATTCATACCTCACCCCATGGATTATCTCCCTACAATGGGGTTAAACCATTAGGGGATGACCTTATGAGATGAGTAAAACCTCCTCAAGGATCATAAGAATGTCTAAGAGGGTTTTAGGAAGATTTTCGGAATAAATACGTTAGTTGTGGTGGTGGTGAAGTGAGGATATGATATCTTCATTTATATGTGTAAAGGGATTCTAGTTTTTGGAAAACTCCAAACGTCTTAGAAGTAAGAAATCACTCACAATGAATGTGACCCAAAAATTGATAAATAATTGATAGGAGAAGATATATTGTCTATTTATGCCTAATAATCCATTACTTTAAATTTTTTAAACATTTTTTTTGTATTTACCACATGGTTAAACCATTTTTACCCATATTTATTTTTACCAATGAAACAAGTTTGTATGAATCTTATTTATCTTTTATGCATAAAAAATAGTCTTTTTTAAATAATTTGGTCATATTGATTGTAGATATTAAATCCAAATAATTTGACTAAATTTATGTAATTACCAAAAATTAGTTTGAAAATAATAAATCAATAATTTATTATTTTTTTGAAAATAGATATTTAGTTCTAAGATGTATAATATTTGAATCAGCATACAATTTCATGATATACTTCTCTTTAAAAAAACATTATTTGGTAGTTTTTTTTTGCAAAAAAATCATATTTAACTGAACCAAAAAAACTTATTTAAATAATAATATGTGAGAAATTATATTATATTTTAAATCATCACATCAATATTATCCTAGGTAGAAATTTTAGGATTTTTCAAAAGAGATTTATTTTTTAGTGAATAGTGGAAAATATTGATTTATTTTAAAACTGTAAGTTATTTAAATTAAAAAATCCATTATTCATTTAATTAAACCCAAAATTAATATAAGAATAAATTATTTATAAATAACATAATTAATTACATATTAATCATTATTATGCCTGATTTAATTTTAAGTTCATTTTTGGACTTAAAATGGGATTTTTTAGAAAACAATTTTCATCACATTTTGCTAGTTTATTTTTAAATTATCATCTTCCATATATGTGAATTAAATTTAATAATATTTATTCCATATTCCTATTTTTTATGGTCAAAATTTTCAAATATATCACTTTTATTTTTTGTCATTATGAATAGTAAAAGTGGTAAAATTTATCTTATCGGTAAATGGTAAATCATGTAATTAAGGTTAAAAAATAAATTAATATTCATTAATATTTATATAAAACTGAAATATATTAAATTTTATGAATTTATTTCTTCCATTTCCATCAAATTCAATAAAACAATGTCCACTTGGTTCTATTTTCTTTTGATATTGACCCTTATCTTACTTTAATAAAAGAATAAATAAAAAATGTCTCATTATTGACATTATTATCTCAAATAATATTAGATAAGGATAAAAATGGTTGTGTTTTGTTTTAAATGTTAATTTGAATGATAAATTAATTTTTTTATCATAGTATTTTTTTAAAAAATTTAGTAATTGAATAATTACCTTAAATGCTTATGAAACACCAATAGAGTATTTATTCCATTAGTATAAAAATATTGAATGAATTCAAAAATATTATAAGTAATATAAATTGGATAAAATATAGTGTTAGAATAATTTTTTAAATAATTTGACATTTTTATGATTGTTTAAAGTATTGTATTTGACTCCAATATTTTATTGGTGTATATAAAGTAAAATGAATTGAATAGTGTAAAAATGAAATTAAAAATATTTTCTATCAAATAATATTTTAACAATTAATTCAAAATTTATTTAATCCCAATATTCATCCATTTAAATTATTTATGATTTAAAACATTAACCACGGTCAATTTATGGGTACTTTTACCTCTTATAGATAAAATCCATGGCTCTTAAAGGGTAGAAAACATTAATATTGTGGTAAATTTCGAAAGGGTTAATGAGGGGATAAGAAATTTTTAAGGGGTAAAATATATCATAAAATTGGAGAAATTTTATATGGTTCTCATATTGTGACAGTTATACATCTTCTATTTCAGTTATATCAATTTTGAGCCATTTAAACCTATAAAATAATTTATATTAATTTAATACTTTATGAACTTCCATGAAAACCCCTCCCTAACATAAAAAAAGACACCTATTGCCTATTATCCTTACACCACCTCGAGAAATCTATTTTGAAAAAAAAACTATCGAATTTATAAAAATACTTATACAATTCATAGAGGTTATTTTATTTACAAAATACCAACCCTATGTCCTCTAATAAGAAATCTAATGGATGCATACTGAAAAGGTGGTATTCATTATTACCAACTCATTCAATTTTATATGTTCTTATACTTAATATTAATTAATTTTAACCATCCTAATATAATAAATATATTACCATAAATATATTGATATGTTATTATGACAATGTCACAAAAATTAACCATCAATTTCCCCCTATTTAAAAAAACATTTCTCATGTTTATGTACAACTTATTGTCTCCCCATAGCAGTGTCATTTTTTTCATAACCACATTAGTTGGATGATTATAAATATATAACTAGTAAATATATATTATATTTATTAAATTATATTATCATATATACTATCATCACATCTATTCTACTAGAAAGCGATAACTTTACTCTCGTGTACGTGTGGAATACCACCTCCAAGAAGTGATGCGATCTGTTTTTAATTTTCTATTTATAGGGATAGTAATAAGGATATATTTAATGAAAATATAAGATTTATATGGTAAACAATGATCATGTAAAAGTGAATTTTTATTAACCTTTATTTTTTTATCTATTTAAAGTGAAAATAATGTTCATGAGTACGTATGACCTACCGTCTCCATGAATGTGGTAATTCATTTTTCTATATATATATTTCCTGTATTACTTGAAATATCTATATATTTAATATATTTTCAATTTATATATTGAATAAAAAACTAGTTATTATTTTACCATGATTGAGATGAATAGAATGAGACTACAAAATCAAAACCAACAAGAAAAAACCATTTAACACCCAAAATAATGATAACAACAAAATATTTCAAAAAAACTATTTATAAAATTTTACAAATAGTTCATATATGATATTATATATTTTAATATGGTTCTTTTATGTATTTATAAGAAATTAAAATTTATTATAAATGAGTTTATATAACATATATGTAAAGTCAAAATAGTTGAAAGGGATTTCATCTCAATTTCCACGACATTAGGACATAACTGGTATTATGAACCTATTTATTTTTATGTGGTTTATATACTTCACCTATGATGTATTCAACATGGATAACTATTTATTCACGATGATTAAATTTTCATTTAAATTTTACTCTTTTAATAAATTTTTATAATTGTATTCAAAATTTCATATCGGTAGAACTCGAACTAATCAAAGAAATGTATAAAAATATATAATATTATTTTTATTAGGTATATTTTACTTTACATTTCCATATTTTTTTGATTTTTTTTGAAAATTAACTTTTATTTAATCAAATGATTTATTAATTACATTTTATGTTATAATTTACTTTCTACAAGGTTTGAAATAATCTATCAAATGTTTTTAGAAAATATTCATATAAGAAATTTCGTTAAAAAAATTAAAAAAGAATTTATTTTAACATATGTGGTTTTAATAAATTTTCCCACATCCATAACCATTTTATGATATTTATCTACTTCTACATGTTTTCAAAGGTGTTATAAAACAAATAATTTATGAAATATTTTTGTAATGTTTCTCATCCAATGTAGTTTATTCTCTAAAATAAATAAATTTATTTCAAAACCTGTATTCTAGATGATTTAAAGGCCATATTTTGTCTCTTATTAATTATGTGTTCATGAAATTTATCATTAAAAATTGAATTTATTATTATAAATTATTAATATAAATTACATTCTTCTTCATTATCCATCATGGATATAATTATTTCTCAAACCGCATATAATTTCTATATATGGTGTATTTATATAAAATATAAATGATTGGATAATATTTTTTTTGATAAATATATATTCTTTAATCAATAAGGATATTTTTCAGATGAATAATATTTTTAATAAACATAATATATCATTCAGTATTTTACTAATTCATTGTACATGCATTGATGGGTGGGGATCATTTATTGATATCCTCTAAATGCATCAATATGTCTCATGAGAAAAGTCAGTTGGCCAAATTAAATGAATTTCAAGTGTATAATTTCCCATTGATTAAACTGTCTTGGAATAAATATTTGATGGTATAGACATCTTGATATATAATACTAAAAATTTCATTCATAGGGAATTTATTTATTATTATCCATGAGATTTATTTTTTGAAATTATGCATGGATGAATTTTGTGACCAAGTTATTGATTAGATGAAAAGTGTCTCAGTTATTCACGACTCCATAATGATTTTACCTTATTTATTAAAAATAGTTTCAATTTTACAAAACACTTAATGAGAATATTAGATAACCCTTAATTTTTTTTACTTTACCCAAGATATGAAGAATGATATTATGAATAATATCTTGGATTTAAGAATATTTTTATGCTATGTATTTAAAATTTCCAATTTAATATGGGAATCATGTATGTATTTGGTTCTTCAAAACTTAAAACTAATATTTACTTTGAGATGAGATTCAGTGTATATGATACCAATATAATAAAGTTGGAACTAGATCAATGTTACTAGATTTGGGGTTTCTATAGTTTCTATTAGATAAATTTAAATGGAAACCTTTTGAATAAGATTTTAAATGAACATAGCTAATCTGAGAATTCTGATAAACCCTTATAGTATTTGAAAACTTTTACCAATAAAGGGATTTTCATTTTATGGCCAAATATTCTTGATTATTATGAGTTAACTCAGTGTGTGATTTTATTCAATGATGGTTACTATTGAAAAAATGGGAATCGACACCCATAAAATATGTAGAGATTGACCTACTAAGAAATCCAATAAAGGTTGTATTAGAACTCATCAGATCATGGCCATGTTAGGGAATATTAATCAAGTTATAAATAATAACCATGCCTAACTACAAAATCCTATTATTCCAGAGTGTGAATCTTCTATGGTTTATTTCATCATGTGATATTGGAATCTATCTTTTAATATAAAAAATAATCCATTTTTATCTATGAAATGGATTCACTATATCGAAAATATATTCCTAACATTGGGATGTAATGAAAATGAAAATGTTATTTAGGAAGTTTATTATTGGAAAGGTAATGCCAATCAACAGTGTTAATTTATCCATAATAATAAAGAGGCTAATGGAATAGAAATCATTTAATGGATAACATTTAATGTTATTTTAATTAATAAATGTATCCCTTAAGTAGAAGAAGTTGAAATGGAGAATAAGTTCCTCACTTAAAAGAATGAAGAATAAAATATGGTAGAGTATGTGGATAACATTACAATATTACCCCATCATTCATTAGTGTAAATATAGAACCTATGAATCCTACAAGGTTCTACAACTATATTAAACACACCATATATAATAGACCTAATTTAGTTATAGGAATTGAAGACACAACTCAAGGAGAATATTTATAAGGGATTCTTTCATCCTAGTGCATCTCCATGGGTACAACTATTATTTTTTTAGAATAAAGATGTGTCAATTTATATTTTCATTTATTATCTATAACATAACGAAATAAATAATAATAACTATTATACCTTAGCCCATATTGATGATCTATTTGATCATTTATAAGGAGATAAATATTTTCCCATGATTGATCTTTGTTATGGATATTATCATACATGGGTTAAGAATAAGGATATACTTCATACAACATTCTAAATGATTTATGTTCATTATGAATTTATAGTAATTCAATTTTTACTTACCAATACTTCTTCAACATTCATGTATTTTATTAATAGATTCTATAGAGATTACCTTTATCATTTTGTGGTAGTTGTTATACATGAAATTATTATATATATCTAGAGAATGGATGATCAAGAATAATATTTTATAATTGTTTTAAATACCATGAAGAAGATAAATTATTATGCTAAATTTACGGAGTTTAAATTTTCTCTTTGGAAATATTAATTCTTGTTTTATATAACATGATTTGAGGGTATATTATCAGATCCTTCAAAGATAGATGTTATAAATAAATGGACAAGAAAACCCACAATAATAGAGATTTACAGATTTCTTAGGACGAATGGATAATACTAATTTTTTTTTGAAATATTTACCAAAATTATCTAATACAATAACTTAGGTGAATCATAAGGGGGTTAAGTTCTTGTGGACCGATGAATATGAGGATATTTTTTACGAACTGAAGAGAATGTTGGACAGCACACTTGTTTGTAAACAACCATGTTGTGGGAAAGAATTTTTATCTATATTTATAAATCTAAGAAGGTATTGGGATGTGTAATCATGAAGAATTAAATTATGGTAAGATATTCCTCACACCAATTTATAATTATGGATAAAAATTACTCGACTCATGATTTGGAGTTGGTAGTAGTATTTTTTTCATTATTTATATGGAGGAATTATTTTTATGGTGAAAGCTGTAATATATATATATATATATTATAAAATCATTAAGTACATACTAACATTGAATTATTTGAATATGAAACGAATAACACGGTTGACGTTGATCAATGATTATGGCATCTCTATATATTATCACCCTAAGAAGGAAAACAAGTTCGTTGATGCTTCGAGTTGGAAAGATAAATCTAGTTTATCCATGATGATTATTTAAAGAGATTAAATATTTATGGATTTATGAAAGTTGTATCTCGAAATATTTTGAAAAGGGAATATATAATATCTTTATTAGATTAATGTTCAACCATCCATCGATGAGAGGATTAAGAAATCATGACAGGAATATGTGAAATTAGAGAAGTCATGTAATTTTCATAAGTTTAACTATAATCAGGTTAAAATGATATGTTTTAGGTACCAATAATGTGACCCATAAATATTTTAGTAGAATATGGAGAAATTGGATGAGGCTTATATTTTATAATTACTAATTATTATTTTATGAAAAAATATGTATAGAAATATGAAATAATTTTAATGGAAGGATATCAGGAAAAATTATATTGCTATGTTTGTAACCCAATTCCTAGTGTGATAGTAAGTTATAGATGGTAGATAAAAGTCTAAGGGGATGTTACAAATATTGGTTGAGGGATTATCTAAATAAGGGGGGTGAATTGAGTACCCAATATAAAATTCAGTTACAACGTGTTTAAAATGAAATCCAATAGTTAAATTTAAAACATACCAGTTAATCAAAATAGTATATTGATGTATGTAATGATCTTCTATTATATTCTTAAAAAAGTTATTAAGTCACAGTTAAAACAATATGAAAACAATTTTATCTTTTGAAATCAAATTACTTATTCAAAATCTTGTATTAACACTGATTAATATTAAATTTCAATGTATTGGTTTTGTTTATTGTTTTAAAAAATTAAATTAATGATTTGAAATGAAACACAAAAAGTGATGTAAATTTAGCAGGTTCAGTATCAAGATGAGAACTCATCCTATCCACTTGGAGGTCACCTACTTCAAAGAAGATTATATAAAATAATATTGATCCACAACCTAGATCAGGTATATAGAACAAATAACTAACAATCCAGTCCATGCGAGGACCTCTTCAATAATAACTCTGGGAAAAGAATAAACTCAAGACACATGAGAACCTCTTCCTCAAAATGTGGATATAAAAGTGTAAAGGAGGTGGAAAATATAACGTTTATGTTCTAGTTATGTTATATGAGAGAGTATGTGCATTTAATAAATAGGGTAAATCACACACTTCTCAAAATGTAAATAAAACATACAAAAATATAAGGTATGAATATATAGAATATATAGATTTTATCAATCTAATCTGTTCTAATTATTTAGTATCACATGATATAGCTTGAAAAATATCTTGAGAAATGTTTCTGAAATTTTCAGTAAAACAGAGTTTTGTAAGCTCTCTTATTATGTCTATAGAAAAGGAACTAGATGTCTGATATGATTTAACCTTTCAAAGTGTGTTACTAGTAATAATGATTGATGTATTCCTCTTAGAAGGTGTCGTACATTACAATACTATTTTCAATTCTTTCCATTTTCTAGATATCTTAAATATACTAATGTGTATCTTGAATATATGTCTCACATGAGTGAGTTTACTTTCTAATATTTCAACATCATCTAAGAATAAGCATCCAAATCCTCTGATCTTTATAATGATTTACTTACAAAAACATTAATGAATCCCTTTAATAGTTTAAGAATAATCATTAAAAGAAATATCAAAATTAAATTTGATGACATATCAATTATAGGTAATTTAATAAAATAAAATAGAAACAATGGTGATGACTCTTCTAAATGGTGTGACAATTATGGAAGTTACATAAGAAGGTGATGAGTTAGGAAAATTCTGAGTAAAGATAATGGTGGGTCATTATCAATAGTGACTCATCTAAATGATTAGACTTCATAGTAGTGATTCCTCTTGAGGAGTAGGTCATATCAACACTTTTCCAAATTTGGTGGTTAGTTAATTCTGACAGAGAATCGTCCTCTTTTAGTAGGTATTTTATGTACTTCTCCAAATTCTCATCCGGACAGTGAATCATATATGATGGTTGGTATTTACCATACCATGAAATATTTACATACTAACAACAAGTCTTCCTTAATGACATGTCATTACTGGTAGTGACTCATCCTCAATATTGATTCATATGTGGCACTGAGTGGAGTATGATGATGGGTATTTTTAAAAGATAGCCATTTTTTTCCAATATTCCTTCTATAATAAAATTATTTCATAAAGGAAAAAACACATTAATATAAAAAAACATGAATTTTTAATCCTTAAAACAAGGGTTCCAATAATATCCCCTTTTAATGATCAAAAATCATGAAATTTTGATAAACCATGTATAGAATTAACTTTTGGTTTAAAATAGATCATCATAACACTTAAAAAATATATTATTAGTGTAGGATCATAAAGGTATCAAAGATATTAAGTATAAAATAGTATTAGAGGCAGGTAAAAGTAAATATGTATGGTATAAGTGGTAGTTAAATAGGATACAATATTAGATGAAGTTAAAATGGATGTTATAAATTAAATTATGGTACCCAAATAATAACTAAAAAAACATATGGCATCAAAAGGAACATTTATAAAGAAGATATCGAAGGATAATATTATTTATATAGTAGTATATTAATTATTACCCTTTAAAACATTATAAATGTTGGTATCTAAGAAACACTAATTTAAATATAATATATAAATAAATTCTATAGATTTATTATCCCCCTTTTGGTATTATGAAAAACTGAAAATAATATAGGAAATATAAAAAAATCAAAAAAAAGTGAATTTCTATTTAAATGAAATTTAAATGCATCCAAAAATAGATACAATAAAAAGTTATAAAAAAACCCATCAAAAACTGAAATTGTAATCTCATTGTTTTTGAAGAGGTTCTTTTCTAGTACCCTGGTCAAAAACAGGAGACACATCAGTTGAGGATGAGGTAACTATAGGAATGGATATATGGACTACAGGTAGAGAAGGAGTTTCCATAATAATAAGAGGGCTGATATACAGGAAAGATTATCGGGGAATAAAATTGAAAGGATGGAAATAAGTAGGTAATGGGGAAGTTGGATCTCTGGTAAAACCTAGTTATAAAAAGTCTAGAGAAAAAGATATAAGTGTTGGATTAGTTGTGACTAGAATGGCATATTTATCCACTACTTTCATTCCCAGAATCATGAATAAAGGGTTTAATCAAATTGATTGAATCCATGATAATATTTTCCCCCTTTCCATGGAACTAATAATTTCCTTTTTCACCTCCACAAAAACTTCATCACTAGGGTCATTACTTTTATCTTATTAAATTTTTTGTTGAAATGTTGTGTAATCAGAGGTATACTGAGGTTCTATGTAGGTAACTTGAAATGAGAGGTGAGATCATGCTTAGTATATATCCTATAAATGTAATAATTTTTTTCCTTTTCAATTATCAATATAAAAAATTTTATATGCTTCATAAATTCTCTATCCAAAATATTCCCCTGATTTCTATTATGCTGGATTTAACTCAAAATTTATAGTGGGGTACAGAGTACATCACCATAAACAATATAAATATCTTCTCTAACAACTGATCTGATCAAATTAACATCAAGAGAAAGAGGTAGAGTACGCAAAGTAGAATACATGGAAGAAATGTTATCCACCCTCTATAGAAAATAATCCATAGAATCTGTAACATAATATTTCTTCTCATCCACTATAGACTTCAGGGAATATATCTCATTAGATAACCTCATGTTCTCTATCTATAATTCTTGAATGTGATGCATCATCTTGGAATATATGTGATGTATCACAATATCAAACAGATATATTTCATCCCTATCACTAATTTTAGTTAACTTAGGTGCTTTATTTCTCAACAAAAACCGAAATCATAGAGAATACTCTGTATGGATCAATCTAAGTTAGATCTACATATAATATAAACCTACACAAATGCAATAGTAGGTCCAGGTAAGGGTGTAGGGGAAACAATTGCTGTAAAAGAAGCATTTCCATTCTCTTCACTAGAATGTATATCTAAATAAACTCTCTGAAACTCTCCTAATGAATCCATCTATGTTACAAATGATACCTTATGATCCATCTATTTTCAAATAGAAAGTCAACCATGTTTTTATGGACTACTATCATCATCTTAATCTGATTATTCGAAACCAATTTCACATAGCTTAGATGCATATCGTCACTCACTCACAATCCATTTTTTATATTCATTAATGAAACATTTATGGTTAAGTATGAAACCTAACAAAATATCTACCTGATAAAATTCTTTACAAAAGTAAACCAACACAACCCACACATCAGAACTCATAGACAATGCCAGATGAAATAGTTCTCAAATTTCAAATTACAAAAGGTCCTCAATGTTATCATCAGACCACCATCCAACCCATCACACAACCACTAAATCACATCTCATCACACCTTCAACTATCTCCAAACTGAACATCAATTCAATCATCATCTCCGGAGAACAACCAACAACATATCCAACTGGGAAGAGTACATACAAGGGATAAGCAATAAATATAACAAAAATTTGAACAAATCAAACCTTGTAAATGACCATCTAAAGTAGCCACACTCCTATGACCATCATTAACATCCCCAAACCATATTGATTTTGATGAACTCCCAACATCTGAATCCACCAAATCCCTCAATCACCTTAAGATGATACACCCAAAAAACCTCTGGGAAGAACATGTTCCAAAAAACCAAATCCATCGATAAATCCATATTGAGGAATAAATTTTCTAGATTCCATAATGGTGTCTCTTCACCTTTACTGATGATATCCTCATCACATAAAAAACACTTCCATATTCAATCACCATATCACCAGAGAACTCTATCATCAAACACGAAATAGAAGTAAAACAATGCCTTCGAAAACCACCAACATAAGATAACCATAAACCACTAAGAGTGAGGAAGAATGAATGGGATTAGAACCCAAATAGAAAATAGGGAAAAGAAAATAGAATTAAAATTTGAAGGCAAAAAATCACCAATTTGATGGGATGAAACCCTAGACAAATATTGGGGGTTGAAACACTATATGAAAAATAGAATAGACTCTTAGAGGACCCTCAACTACCAAACTAATATCCCAAGGTCTCGGTGTTCCTATCACTCCAGATCTTACCTAGAGTATAGAGGTGGAACTCGAGCCCAGAGCAAAGTAAGGAAGTTGGTGGAAGTCCTTCATGCATCCATTATTGAAGACAAAAATTATGTTTTAACAAAATCAAGCTTAGAAAATATTAACTCAACAATTGTAGGTATTACACAAAAATGGTAATCATATCTCCACACGTCAGTTGTCTTCTCAAAAAATTAAGGCTCATCAGAATCACCAGATGTAGGATCAAAATAATGACTAACAAGAATTAGGGATTACTCTCCCTCAATATATTATTTATTCTCTTCAATATCATATCTATCAACATCTTGAACTAAGATGATTCCCTCTTCAGATCTATAAAATTACGATATACCTAGTGAAGAAAAATGTTCTGGACGTATATCAATATCCTCAACACCAATGCGGTCACTAGAACCATTATGGTCAGAACCACCTTCACTTTCATTTTTATTACAAAATCCCCCATCATTTCTATCACTAATTTCTCCCTCACCTTCTCCTTCTCCTCCTCCGTCTTCATTTTCTTCTTTATTTTTCCCATTCTCTTAACTTTTATTTTCTTCAGAGGATTTAGAAGTTATATTAAACTGTTCTTATCTAGAAACTTCGATTTAATCTTCTTAACATACTTTTTTTAAAATAATCTCTCAGACATGGGGTGATCTTGGATGACTAGGATCACCATAAGATATTTCTAGAGAGCTCTTCGGTAAATCTGGGTCACTACCTTTATCAATAGAAAACAATTTCTAGATATCCCCATATTTTTAGTCCTAATGTTCTTCCTCATATTTATACTAAACTAGATCATCTGGGTCCAACCCAAGTTCTATAATATTATTCAGAATAGAAGGTTGATCAACTAGATTGAGCACCACAAAGAGACTTTCCAAATCATTATCACATTTCCAGTTATAGGGGTTCCAAATAATCATCATTCTTTTGAAAATTGATCTTGTAATTAAAAATTCTCCACATTTTTCCACAGTTTCTTATCATCCATCAACCAATCCCTTTGACCTCTAGCATGTCTTAAATAACATTAGATAAATTAATGAATTTTATCTTGAATAATTATAACACATTTCTATCATATTTTCCATAGGTTATTTATACAGATTAATATTATATGAAATTTGTATAAGAAATAAAATATATACATCTTGAAATCTCATTTTGGTGAAATCACATTCCCTTAGGCAAACAATAGGTTGAATAAACTTGAATAGAAAACAATATTCACCATCAAAAAAATTTACATGACGTATTTTTACTATCCCATATCAAGTCAACTCTACCCATGTATTATCATTTACAATGTTATCACTACCATTTGTAATAGTTCCTTTATTTTCATTTGAAACACCTTCATGATGTACTTTTAGGCATCTTTCCCGACATATTGAAGAGAAAACTACATTTTTCCTGTTTTTTCTACTCTTAACCCTTTTTAAATTTTAATATAATATAAACATGACATACTATTAGAATTAGTGCACTAACCATAGAATAAAGGACATATCATTATTAGATAATGACACTACCCATCCCTAGTCTTGGAAAAAATTCATCCCAAATGATTTTATTAACACAAATAGTTCAACATGAATTTCCTTCTTCGGTACCACAAATCACTTCTCAATATGAAGGTTCATTGTCTCAACAAAATATCTGATCGATTATACATTCGATATCTTTTAATAACATGACATTTCTAGAGAAGATATTGTGTCTCTACACAATCTAACCACGGGGATTTACTTTAGATGTACAAATGAGGTCAACAAAAGGACAATATTTAGGAGAGAAAGGAACTTAGTAAGGCTCAAGAGTAAGGAATGAGGGAGTGAGTGTTGACATTAGAGAAGTTTCTAATTTATATCATTTAGTTATTTGTAAATTGAAAAACAAATTTGTATATGAATAAAATTGAAATTAAATAAATAACTCGTATGAAAATAGAATGGTGTCTTAAAAACAATGGTAAAACATTAACAACAATGGGTTATTTCCAATACTGGGTAAAATACAATAGTGGGTAAAACTCAAATGGTGGGTAAAAACCAAAGGTGGGTAAACACCAATGGTGGGTAAAAATACAATGATGGGTAAAAATACAATAGTGGGTAAGACTCAAGTTGTGGGTAAAACTAAAATAGCGGGTCCTAGAATATTAAGTTTAACCAAAACAAATCATTCCTAATTTAGGTTTGATGTAGTTCATTCTCTCAAAATTCAATGTCTTAATGAAAATTTCACCAATTTTATTTCGACTTCTAATGTATTCAAGAGTTATATACCCATTTTAAAAATTATCTCTCAAATGGTGATATATTACCTTAATGGTTTTTTCTCTAGAGTGAGATACAAGTTTCTTAAAAAACATTATAGAACTTGTATTGCAAAAATTTATAGTTACATGTCAGAATTGATATCCATATTCTAGTAAGGTGTATTTCATACAAAATATTTGAGCACAAAAGCTACCCATAACTATGTATTCAACTCCAGTGGTAGATAGTGAAACAATATTTTTACTACACCATGATACTACATACTTTCATAAATGGTGGTATGTTCTAGTGGTTCATTTTATATAAAACTTGAATCCCCCAAAATCAGCATCTAAATAACTAAATATTCAAATTATTATTCTATTGGGTAGACAAATCCTAAAATTTAAGTATACTTGATCTATTTTTAAATAATATTTATTGAAATTATGTGTAAATCAAATGGATATTCTTTAAAAACAACACACATACACACACTAAAAATAATTTCTGGTCAGCTAGCAGTTAAGTAGTGTAGACATCCAACTATACCACTATAACTAGATTGATCCACTAATTTACCAACTTTATAAATATCCAATTTAAATGTTGTACAGATAGTATTTTCACTAATCTTAGTGATATCCACGCTAAAAGGTTTTAAAATGTATTTAGTAAATTTAAATTGATTTAAAATACTTCCTTCTTTATTTTGAAAAATATGAAAACATAGAAATATATTTAGTTCACCCATTAAACTCATTTTAAATTAATTTTTCATCGTATTTGTGAAATAAGTACTTATGGATTTTTTGGAAGATCCAAAAATAATATCATGAATAAATATTCAAACAACTAAAAACTCATTTGATATTATTTTTATAAATATGGTAGGACCTGCTACACGTGTTTAAAAATATTTTTCAATAATAAAAGATATTTTCATATCATACTGATCTCTATGAGCTTATTTTAAACCATATAGATCTTTTATCAATTTTTAACATGATTTGGAAAATGGGGATTTTGAAATCCATGGGGTTATTCAAAAAACAACCATAACTATATACCCATTCAAGAATGAACTTCTAAAATCCAGTTTATATGGTAATAAATCTATATTCCACACATAGTTTAGTAGTATTCTAACGGGTTAAAGTATAGATATAGGTGAAAATGTTTCTTCATAGTCTATACCCTCTTCTTGACTATACACTTTTGAAACTACTCTAGCATTTTCGTTACTATTGTGACAGTTTCATCAACCTTGTTTAAAAAACCCATTTAGTGCCTATAGCCTAAGTGTCTTTTGGTTTATCAAAATGTCCAAAAAAATTATTTTTTTTAAATTTATTAAGTACTTTTTACATATCCATTACCGTAGTTCATCATTTATTGCATCATTGATGTTTTCAGGCTCAATAAACGATATCAAAGCGTGATGTTAAACCTAGTTTCTAAGTGGGGATATATTTTTTTACATCTATCTATGTCCCTAGAAACAACATCTAAAGGATGAAATTTATAATTCTAAACATCTCTATAGAAAGAAGGGATGGTTACCTCATCGTCTTCTATAGGATCTGGTTTATTATATGGAAGTTCCTCGATATGGGATGACATTGTTTTATGTTTTACAGTAGAATAAAACTATTTGGAATTTATGTTTAAAGAGGGTAAGTCATACTAAAGTTTCCCTAAAGGGGGTTTTGGTTTTGGTGGATCTATCTTATTAAACATGTCCGGGATATACACTTCCACATTCTCAGTTCTTTTATTAAAAACTCTATAATATTTACATGAAGGTTAATAACCTTGGAAAATTACATCGTCAGTATTGGAAGAAAACATGTCAATTTTATTCTTACTATTCATAATAAATACATTACAACCCAAATCTATAATGTTATTAACCTTAGGTATTCTATTATTCTAATTTTTATAATGGGTTTTCTTTAAAATAGGTCTAATTAAAACACTTTTAATTATATAGAAGGTTGTGTTCACAACCGTTTCCCATAAGTATACATGTGAGTCATATTCATTAAGAATTGTCTAGGATATCTCATTATGTTTGGTATATCTTCTTTATACAACTTCATTCTGCAGAGGGGTACTAGAAAAATTGTAGTTAGGGTTATAGGATCTTTTTGATAAAAAGGATTAAATGTCTTGATATTCAAACTCTTGGAAATGGTATCTTCTTGAGGTTTTAATTCTAAGTACACATTTTTTAGAAGATTTATTATATTATATAAAATAATATCAATCATCACATTATTGATAAAAAATAATACCGAAGTATATCTAGAAAATTCTTCTACAAATTCACAGACATAGTGTTTCCCATTTAAACTAGAAACTTTAGATTGTCCAATCAAGTCCATGTGAAATTACTAAAGAGGATTAGAAGTTGAATCTTCTTTCATTAATTTAAAATATATATTGTGATGTTTTTATTTTTGGAAGGGGTTATAGAATTTTTCATTTAAGAATTCATGTTTTGGTAGATCCTTGACTAACCCTTTATTGGTAATATGTTTAAGACGGTGAATTTTATAATGGTTTTGTCTCTTATTCCAAATCCATGATTCTTTATGAAATACACTTAATCAAGAAAAAATTTGTGAAATAAAAGGTTCAATATTAACAGAATACACAATCTCATTTCTGAAAGTACTAGATACAAATGTATTTCTATATTTAAAAAAATTATAAGAATTTTTTTCAAACATTACATGAAAACCATCATCACATATTTATGTGATTATATGAAGATTTTATTTTAAACAATCATCAAAAATTACTTTATAAATTAGAGTTAGCGTTACCGCTTTGGCCAATAGAAATGATTTTTTTACATTAGAGTTTCCATTAAAGGTGAAATACCCAACATAAACCATTATAAGGTTCATGAAGGTCAATTACACTCCCGTAATATGTCTGTAACATTTGATTTCATTGTACCATATATTAATATAGTATCTTTTCTTATAGTTTCCAAATAAAGAAATGCTTACACCTAGAATTATTTTGGAATCCAAATTTTCTTGGGTTGAGACATGATAGTGATTATGGCTTTAGGAAATCATATTTTCTTAATGGGTTTCATATAATTATATAGTAAAATATTTTAAATAAAAACATTATTAGGTACACATTAATAAAAACATACAATAGAATTTTCAAAATTGGATTTAGGAAAAAAAGTAATCCTAATAATTCTTCATTGTCTGGGTTGATTGCTTAGACTAGTAATATATTTTGGAGAAATATTTTTTCCTAATATTTGAAAAAGAGTTTGTCTTATATTTTTAAATCAATCTAATTCCTTATTTAGTTTTTTATTTTAATATTTCACTTCTATTTTTCCTTTCAACTATTGAACATTCTTCTCCTTTTCTATTGTAAGGGAAGTTATAATACAAGTAGATAAATCGTGTCGTTTCTTTAGAATCTTATACTTGTATTTGACCCCATTAAAGGAATATTAAGTCATACTAAATTAATCTTAAATGTCCCTTTTTTACATATCATCATAATTATCTTCTCCATAATGATTTAAATTATATTCAAGAGAAAAATTTGGTACCTCAAATATGTTATTCATAAAGAACATATTTCCCCTATCAGTATTTTCATCATGAGTTATGTCTGAGTCACTAGAGCCATCCTTAGAGGATGTTATTGTGGATTTAATTTCTCTTTAAACTTTCACTCCTTATCATCATAATTCCTTTTGTATTTTGACTAAGTAAAATCATCCTTAACATCAAATTTCATGTTATACTCATAACAGGTAATATCCTTTGAATTTTCATCTCGTTTTGTCTAATTTTTCTAATTTTTTTTTGTACATTACATTATAACTGAGTTTTTAAAATAACTTATTCTTTGTATAGAATTTATTAATCCATTGAACATAATGAAGGATTATCTCATCATTTTAAATTGTTTATTCCTCATCACTATATCTTTAATCATGATATTTCCCTTTTTATTTTTTTCATTAATTCAATAGTCTTAAACGCTATATATTTTCTCTCTAGTTAAAAATCATCTTATTGGTTAAACAAAAACTCCTCCTCTTACATTATAAATATCCCAATCAATTACTTGATAGGTATTTTCCATATTCCTTAAGATTCACTTATTGAAACTAATGTCCCTCTCTATATATTTGGAAGAAATCTTACATGTCACATGATTTGATATTTGTTTGACTCTGGGTTCTGTAAATAAATCATTGTATTTACTATCTCATGGAACCTAAGTTACATATTAAAAAATCTCTCATCACACTTGATATCCTAAATAAATATAAATATAAATCACGGATTTTCATATAATATTATATGCAGTTTTCGTGACATCAACCCATGTAGATTTAGTAGTTCTATGTAATACATATTTATCCTCTATTGACGTAAATTTTTAAAAAACATGTTTTCAATGTTCATTTATATCTTTATTATACATTGAAAATAATTATTGTAATTAAATAATGAAGTTGTATTTTTATAAGAACCTTATTTTCTACTATTTATTTAATGATCTAAATTTAGATATGGAAGAAATTTAAAATCTTATAAAAGTACAAAAATAATATTTTAAAATTTTATGAAAACCCCTAAAACTAAGTGCTAGTTAGAGTGAGTATCTCAAGGGGGAAGGATGAATTTAGTACCCAACAAAAAATTCTTGTAAAATTATTTTAAAATACAATCCCAAAATTAAATTACAAAACCCCCAATTATTCAATGTATTATATTGATATTAGTTTTTATCTATTAATATATTTCTCTATAAATGATTAAGTCTCGATAAAAAAATATTAAAATGATTTTAAATTTAGAAATTAATTATCCTAATAAAAATATTATATTAATAGAAATTAATATTAACTATCAAAGTAGTGTCTTTGTTTACAGGGTAATAAAAATTCACTTTAATTATTTCAAATGAAACAAAACGAACCACAAAATAGAATAAATACAAGAGGTTAAATCTCAATCCAAGACCTAATCCTCTCTACATGTCAAAAGACTTCTTCTAGGAGGATTATACAACATAATACTAATCTTAAACTTTGATCTAGTATGAATAATAGCTAACTAGTTTTCCATCACTCACAAAGACCTATTCCACAATAACAGTGGGAAACGAATAAACTCATTCCACATAAGGACCTCTTCCCCAACTCATGGGTTAAGAAGTGTAAATAGAGTTAATAATATAATTATATTATCATAGTTATAGTAAAATATATATTGTTTGTGTGTTTCAAAAATATGGTAATTCACACATGGCTCTAAATGTAAAGAAAAAAAAAGTATAAATATATAGAAATGGTACAGTTTCTGCGCTTGATGGGATCTGAATATTTAGTCTCCTATGATATAGCTTTAAGAGGATATCAAGGAATTTTTATAAATAATAAATTAAGAGATTGTATTGTAAGCTCTCTTGTTTTATTATATGAAAGGAACTAGATGTTCAACGTTCTTTAATAATACATAGTTGGCTTCTAGTAAAAATTCTTCATGTAAGGATCTTAATAAGTGTCACACATCACATAACATTTTTTGGTTCTTTCCATGTTTCATATCTATTCTATATGATCATGTGTATCTTGTATATGGACCCTGGGACACCCTGAGAGGGGAGGGGTGAATCAGGGTGACAAATGTTTCTTTTAAAGTGATGGATCTTGTTCCCACTTTGGTAGGAAGTTGTTGAAACTGTATGATTAATATGATTAGAATGAAGACATACACATGCACAAAGAAGACACAACACTTTTTACTTGGTTCACCACTAAGGGATACGTCCAAGGAGCATACACTGACAAGTTGTCGGTCGTACCAAATTCCACTAATCTTCACTAGTTGTGAATTAAAATGGTTTGGGAACAGTCACTCTATCCCGGACTCACTTCCTTTACAAAAGTTCAGGGATATCTCACTGCGTCCTTCGGGTCACTCCCATTGACTCCCCCTGGCTCACTGCTGTTGGTGAAGTCCCACTCAGTTTATAGACATGAAGGTCTCTTCATCATTGCATAAGAATGCATCCTATGTTGTATGTAGATGCTCTGTTGAATTCCAGAAGATGAATCTCACTTTGCGCTGAGGGTACCGGGTGATCCTCCATCTTTCGTGCAGCTTCAAAAAGGTAAGATGTGCTTCAACAATATCTGGCAGTCTCCTCAAATCCCAGCACGCAAGTCCCAACACGGCGCGCAAGTCCCAATATGGCATGAAAGTCCTCGGCGCGCAAGTCCAAACTGGCACGCAAGTGTCACCAAAGCACATGTGCAACACTGTTTTCTTGAACTTCAAACCCGCGCGACTCACTTCTTTTCTCACCCAAATCACCTTGGGCCCACAACCAACAGTCGGCGCGCAGCCTCTACTTGTGTGACCCAACAACCACTTGCGCGACTCAATCAAATTCGCAATGAGAGATTGAAAAATATCTATGCCTAGAAATTCATTAAAAATGAGGAGGGGTGGTACTTTATTTATAGGAAAACTGTACCCCCTGCACGGTGGCGCGCAAGTCTTCCCTCGGTGCGCAGGTTCCGGCGCGCAGCTCATCCTCCCTAGCCTCTGTCGCGCTACTCACTTGTGAGACCACACAAATACTTGCACGACCTTCTTTCCTTTACCATATTTTGAGTTTATGATATTGAAAAACAATAGGCATGCATGTTTCCAGTCCTCCTAGGCATCGACGCCCATGTCTCTTCACGGTGCGCAGGTCACTTGCGCAACCAACCCAAAACATGCACGACCCTTATCCCATTTCCATTTTCCCATGTTCGAATCTTGAAAAACATATGGAGCACAAGTTTCCTCTTCATCCAGTACACGGCGCGCAAGTCCCTTTTCCAAAAACACTTTTCTCCATTTGACGATTTTCAGGCCCAAAAACTTGGCAAACACTGGGGAATGGCTCCACCTTCAATACTATTGTCTGCTTGAACTGTATGATCTCTTTGCGGGTACAAATTCTGAACATACACTACTGATTGACAACAAACACGAACCATACACCAAATCATGCATAGAAGACCATTGTACCAACAATCTCCCTCTTTGGGTTTGTTGGCAATTAGAAAATAAATTCAATAGATCTCCATCCGTGTGAAAACCAAAAACGCAAGAATCAACTCATCCAACACTCTAAGTCTACGTGAGCAATGCTCAGGGTATAAAACAAGAGAGGAATCTTAAATTGGGTTCCAATGTTTTCCTTCTCATTCTTCTCATCATATAAGAATTACTTTCCTGAATTTATTCCTTTCTCCCCCATTGACAATAAATCCAAAGACCAGTAATTTTTTCAACGTTCAGCTAAAACCATACTCCCCCTGGAGAGTATCTCCCCCATAAACCTGCATCATAGCCATAAACAGATAAAAAAAGTTATCACAAATGGGGAGAGGGGTATTGCCTAACCTCATTATGCATTGGGAGGTGGCTGAACACCGAGGTTCAACCGATGTTTCTCAAACACAGCCGCAGAAAGTGGCCTGATCAGGATATCAACCACTTGCTCATCAGTTCCCACATGATCCATTGTAATCACCCATTGTTCAACTTTTTCTTTAATAAATTGATACCTGATTTCAATATGTTTCATATGGGAATTCTGAATAGGATTCTTTGTAAGATCAATTGCGCTCTTGTTATCACAGTAAATCACCATTGGTTGCTTTACCTCATCACCAATATCTGTTAATTATTACTTCATCCATAGAAGTTGAGTGCATGCCTTTGTGGCAGAGATATACTCAGCTTCAGCAGTACTAAGAGAAGTACTTTCTTGTTTTTTTCTCAACCATCCAACAAATTTCTTCCAAATATAGAAAGCTCCACCACTAGTGGACTTTCTGTCTACTACATCACCAGCCTAGTCAACATCAGAAAAAACTGATAATTCACTGTCCCTGCCTGTAGTAAAAAATAACCTGAAGTTATGTGTACCTTGAATGTACCTCATGATTCTTTTTACTGCCGCCATATGTTCCTCCTTTGGATTACTCTGAAAGCGGGCCACAAGGCATGTGGCAAAGGCAATATCTGGTTGTGTCGCTGTCACGTACAGTAGGCTCCCAATGATCCTCATGTACATGGTGGGACCAATAGAGTCTCTATCCTCATGCTTTCCATGTTTAGTTCCAACTGTAATCGGAGTTGAAATTGGTTTGGAGTCTTTCATATTAAACATCTTCAGCAGCTTTCTTGCATATTTTTCCTGAGAATTGACAGTGTATTCCTTCCTTTGAATCACCTGAAGCCCCAAGAAATATGTGACCTCCCCAATCATAGAAATTTCAAATTATGATTTCATGTGGTTGGAAAATTCGTCCACTAATTTCTTCCTGCTTCCACCAAATATGATATCATCAACGTAGACTAGAACCATGAATTAATCTTTTGGAGAATTCATCACATAGAGATTTTGATCAACTACTCCTCTTTTGAATTCCAGCTTCTTGAGATATGAATCTAGCCTTCAGTACCACGCCCGTGGTGCCTGCTTCAAACCATATAGAGCTTTCTTCAGTTTGCATACCTTTGTTTCATCAGTACCCAAAACAAAGCCCACTGGTTTTTCAATGTAGACTTATTCTTTGAGTACACCATTCAATAATGTTGTCTTGACATCCATTTGATATACTTTATATCCTTTTTGGAGTTCCATGGCAAGGAAAATCCTAATTGACTCCAGTCTAGCCACTGGAGCAAAGGTTTCTTCAACATCAATGCCTTCAATCTGGGAGTATCCTTTACATACCATTCATGCCTTGTTTGTGATGACACTTCCATGCTCGTCAAACTTATTTTTGAAGATCCATTTGGTACCAATCAAATTGTGACCTTCGGGTATATGGACAAGATGCAATGTCCAACACTTATCAATCTGATCTAATCCATCATTCATGGCTTTCACCCAAGATTCATCATTTGCAGCTTCTTTGAATGAGGATGGCTCTACAACTGATAGAAACGTAGATTGTGTGTTATTCCTCATACTTCTTGTTTGAGTGGGTTCACTCCTGTCCCCAATAATGTTGGATGGATCAATCTCAGCTCTTTAATTTCTCCTGCGAGGTTCACTAGAATTCTCTTCAGCCATAGTTTCTTCTTCAGATTCTTCTTCTGAGTCAACATCATGATGTGACTGATGAGTGTTTTGAACAACTTCTTCTATTTCTGCATTTTTTTTTCTTCACGTTCACTTTCTTCCTGACTTTCTATAACATCAGCATATGATGTCCTTGAAGAATTTGTGTTTTTCTCTTCTATTATCTTAACATCACTACTTTCCACAATCCTTCCTAAATACTTGCTGAAACATTTGTAGGCTTTTCTGTTCATTGAGCAACCAAGGAAAATTCCTTCATCTGCATTGTCGCCATATTTCCCTTGATTTCCTTCTTTGTTCCTGATGAAGAATTTACTTCCAAAGACACGAAAGTATTTTAAAGAAGGCTTCCATCCATGCCACAATTCATATGGTGTCTTTGTCTCACCCATATAAAGTCCTATTCGATTCTGAATGTACACTACAGCTTGAAAATCCTCTTTCCAGTAATGTCGTGGAATATGACTCTCAATCAGCATAGTTTGTGCAATGTTGTTCACCTGTTGATTCCAACGTTCAACAAATCCATTTTGTTGTGGAGTTCTCACAACAACTACCTCATGTTGTTTCCCATGATTCTACAGATAATTATCAAATTCAATGGACGTGTATTCTCCTCCATTGTCAGATCGCAACATTTTGATTGTTTGTCCAGTATCATTCTCAGCGATTCGCCGATATGTTTTCATGCAGTCAAGGACTTTTCGTTTCCAGTGAATGACCATCACACATTCCATTCTACTGTAATCATCTATGAAAAGAACAAAGTACCTTTATCCATGAGTTCTGGCAACATTTATCGGCCCACATACATCTATATGAATCAGATCAAGAAGGTGATATGCCCTTTTCTTCTTTGGCCAATATGAACTGCAGACCATCTTCCCACGAATACAAGCATCAAAATATTTTTCACGATCATGCTTTAGGTTGGGAATGTCCATGACAATTATCAATTTTGATATTTTCTCCAGGTCTTATTGATTGATGTGTCCCAGTCTCCGATGGCACAAATTTTTTTCTTCTTCAACAGTCATGGAATATACATTTTCTTCACTATCAACCTGATATACATTGCCTTCTGTTCTACGTCGCTTCATAAGTGAATTTCCTGTCTTTCCCTTGATAGTGCAGCCTTTCTGATTAAAATTAACTATAAGTCCCGAGTCATAGAGTTGACTCACGCTGAGGAGATTATGACGTAGGCCATCTACGTAAAAGACTTCCGTCTTCTTTAGTTCTCCATTAGCTAATTCGGTACTTCCACTCCCTTTGATTTTCAGAGCTCCATCATTACCAAATCGTACTGTACCATCAACCTTAATTTTGATATCTGTTAGCAGGCCCACATTACCTGTCATATGAGATGAACAAACGTTATCCAGAATCCAGGTACTGTTGTTCTCTGTAGCTTTGAGGTCCTCCTCTGCAAGGTTGTATTTCTCAATCTTCTTCCTTTCCTTCCATGTGACATTGGATTGAGTATATAGTACCTATGGCCTTTCAATTATCTCTTCTTCATACCCAGTTTCTTCATAGTTGAAATCATCCTTTAGAGGAGAAAACCTGTTTGAAAGAGCAACATTGTCTTGCTGACAAGACTTGACTTGTCTTGAACATCAGTTTGAGGTGTCCATGTCCCTTCTCTGCCTGCAATTAGTATCCTTATGACCAATGTTAGAAAATTTATAACAATATCCATAGAAATTTTTTCTCCTGTAAGAATTAGGATATGAATTTGTTCTCCTTTGTTGAACTTTTATATCTTCTCCATTCAGATTGCTTCTTGCCTCTTCACAATAGGACATGGTATGGCCCAGATAGCCACAGAACTAACACTTCATGAGAGGAAATGTCTTCTCACTTGAATCTCTCCTCATACCATCTTCCTTGGGAGAATATTTATATTGTATTTCATTTCTGAATCTTTGAGGATAATTTTTCAGTTCTCATTTTAGTTTGGATTGAGGGTTCCTTTTTCAGCACTTTAGGGAATGTTTCAACATGTTCAACTTTCATCTTATCTTTCTTTTGGATCTTTTCACTTCCACCAGTTGATGTCTCAGCCTCACAGCCAATTCAACTCTTTCCCATGCAAGAGGGTCTTTGATTACTCAAGATTTTTCCAACCCCATCTGAACCATTCATTTCTCTTGCTAGTAATTCTGCATATGAGAATCTTCCAAACTATATTTTATTCCTCGATTCTTTTGGAATTGATTCAGTCTCAAGTTTACTCCTTACAGTAACAACTTCCTCCTCAATACACTCAGTAGTCTTGGATTTTTCATCTAGTCTAGAGGTGAGGTCATTGATGACCTTTTCCTTCTCTTCAATTCTCATCTTGAGATAAACTACATCATCATTGCTTTCAATTATTTTAGATTGTACCTTCATAAATTTTTCCAGTCGTTCAATTTCAGCTTCAAGTTGATCAACGTATTCAATTGATTCTTCTACAACTGATTTCCACTTATTGCGACTCTTACATTTAATCTTAAGCTTACTAACCACATCCTTAAGTTGCATCTCGGGATCTACAATAGTTCTAAGTTGTTTTCCTCCACCAGTATCTTTTGACTTTTCAACAGTGGCCATCATGGAAGAATGGTTACTAGTTTTAAATTTTTGTTCTTATACTACACAGAATTCATTATCATCTTCTTCCTCTTCACATACAAAACACTTCCTTTGCATTTTCTTTCCCGATTTGAAGTATCCCTTCTTGAAGAACCTTCTACGAGGCTTCTAGAAGATTTCATCTTCACTATATTTATCATTGATCTTTCTTATGAACTGAGAGGCAATGTTCCCTACTTTTCCACAACGAAAACATGTGAGAGGTAACTTCCCTTTGAATTTCCCTTTTACCTTCTAGAACTTCTTTGCAATGAGAGAAATAATTTCATTTTCTTCGCCATCTTCACCGCTACTATATTTTGAGATTTTCAGTTTATCCATGGCCTTGAATGCCATTTACTTGCTTACACGAGTCGTAGCATCTTCTAGTTTGACTCTCATTTCATATGCTACCAAGAGACTCAGTAGATCATTCAGAGAAAGTTTGGAAAGATCTCTTTCCTCAAGGGATGACACCTTTGCATTGTACAAAAATGGAAGTCTTCTTAATATTTTATTTAAAATATCAATGTATTTGATTTCTTCGCCTAGACCCCGAATTGCTCCAACCACTTCAGTAATTTGATTGAAGAATGAGTCTTCATTCTCGTCTGGATGCATCTTCAGATCATCAAACCGATTGTGTAGCACTTGCATTTTCACCTCCTTCACTTTGATGTCTCATTCATAAATATTCGTGAGTTTATCCCACATGGATTTTTTTGAGGTGAAATTCATCACCTTTAGGTAGATCTGATCAGAAAGGGCTGAAATGAGTGCATTTTGTGCTTTAGCATCTGCATCAAGAATTTTCCTATCTGTTTCAGTCATAGCCAGGCCTTTTGGATCAGTGACTTGTATTCCTTGAACAATAGAAAAGAGAACATCCATTCCAAGAGATCTTAGATGAGATCTCATTCTGTTCTTCTAGATCTGGAAATTACTTCCATCGAAGTGAGGGACTCCCCTGACATTGATTACATTCTCCATGACGATAAAGGATAGATTCAACACCAGTAACCTTTACACTCTAATACCACATGAAGGACCCCAGGACTCCCTGAGAGGGGAGGGGTGAATCAGGGTGACAACTTTTTCTTTTAAAGTGATGGATCTTGTTCCCACGTTGTTAGGAACTTGTTGAACCTGTATGATGAATATGATCAGAAAGCAAAAATTCACATGCACAGAGAAGACAAAACACTTTTTACTTGGTTCACCACTAAGGGAAATGTCCAAGGATCATACACCAACAAGTATTCGGTCGTACAAAATTCCACTAATCTTCACTAGTTGTGGATTACAATGGTTCGAGAATAGTCACTATGTCCCGGACACACTGCCTTTACAAAAGTTCAGGGATAGCTCACTGCGTCCCTCGGGTCACTCTCGTTGACTCCCCCTGGCTCACTGCCGTAGGTGAAGTCCCACTCAGTTTATATACGTGAAGGTCTCTTCATCATTGCATAATAATGCATCATATGTTGTATGTAGATGCTCAGTTGAAGTCCGGGAGAAGAATCTCACATTGCGCAGAGGGTACCGGGTGATCCTCCAGCTTTCGTGTAGCTTCAAAATGGAAAGATGTGCTACAACAATATCTGGCAGTCTCCTCAAAGCCCGGCGGGCAAGTCCCAACACGGCGCGCAAGTACCAATATGGCGTGGAAGTCCTTGGTGTGCAAGTCCAAACTGGCGCGCAAGTGTCACCAAAGAACCTGCACGACACTGCTCTCTTAAACTTCAAACCTGCGTGACTCACTTCTTTTCTCGCCCAAATCACCTTGGGCGCGCAACCAACAGCCGGCGCGCAACCTCTACTTGCGCGACCCAACAACCACTTGGGCGACTCAATCAATTACGTGATGAGAGCTCAAAATATCTCTAAGACTCGAAGTTCAATACAAATAAGGAGGGGTGGTCCTCTATTTATAGGCAAACTGGACCCCCTGCGCAGTGGCGCACAAGTCTTCCCTCGCCGCGCAGGTTCCGGCGCGTAGCTCATCCTCCCTAGCCTCTGTCACACTACTCAATTGCGCGACCACATAAATACTTGCGCGACCTTCTTTCCTTTACCATATTTTGAAGTTATGATGTTGAAAAACAATAGGCACACAAGTTTCCAGTCCTCCTAGGCATCGGCACCCAAGTCTCTTCATGGCACGCATGTCACTTGCGCGACAAACCCAAAACTTGCACGGCCCTTATCCCTTTTCCATTTTCCCATGTTCTGATCTTGAAAAACATATGGAGCGTAAGTTTACTCTTCATACAGTACACGGAACGCATGTCTTTTTGCAAAGAACACTTTTCTTCATTTGACAATTTTCAGGCCCAAAAACTTGGCAAACACAGGGGAATGCCACCACCTTCAATACTATTTTCTGCTTGAACTATATGATCTCTTTGCGGGTACACATTCTGAACATCCACTACTGATTGACAACAAACACAAACCATACTCCAAATCATGCATAGAAGACCATGGTTGCAACAATCTCCCTCTTTCGGATTGTTGGCAATCAGAAAATAAATTCAATTGATCTTTATCCATGTGAAAACCAAAAACACAAGAATCAACTTAGCCAACACTCTATGTCTACGTGAGCAATGCTCAGCGTATAAAACAAGAGAGGAAGCTTGAATTGGGTTCCAATGTTTTCCTTCTCATTATTCTAATCATAGAAGCATTACTTGCCTGGATTTATTCCTTTCTCCCCCATTGACAATAAATCCAATGACCAGTAATTTGTTCAACGTTCAGCTGAAACCATACTCCCCCTGAATAGTATCTCCCCCATTAACCTGCATCATAGCCATAAACAGATAAAAACAGTTATCACAAATGGGGAGAGGGGAATTGTGTATCCTTCTTATGCACTGGGAGGTGGCTGAACACCGAGGTTCAACCGATGGTTCTCAAATACAGCAGCGGACAGTGAGTTGGTGAGGATATCAGCCACTTGCTCATCAGTTCCCACATGATCCATTCTAATCACCCATTGTTCTACATTTTCATTGAAGAAGTGATACCTGATTTCAATATGTTTCGTATGGGAATGCTGAACATGATTCTTCGTAAGATCAATTGCGCTCTTGTTATCACAGTAAATCACTATTGGTTGCTTTACCTCATCACCAGTATCTGTTAATTGTTGCTTCATCCATAGTAGTTGAGTGCATGCCTTTGTGGCAGAGATATACTCAGCTTCAATAGTACTAAGAGAAGTACTTTCTTGTTTTTTTCTCAACCAGCCAACACATTTCTTCCCAATATAGAAAGCTCCACCACTAGTGGACTTTCTGTCTACTACATCACTAGCCCAGTGAACATCAGAAAACGCTGATAATTCATTGTCCCTGCCTACAGCAAAAAATAACCCGAAGTTATGTGTACCTTGAATGTACCTCATGATTCTTTTTACTGCCGCCATATGTTCCTCCTTTGGATTACTCTGAATGAGGGCCACAAGGAATGTGGAAAAGACAATATCTGGATGTGTCGCTGTCACGTACAGTAGGCTCCCAATGATCCCCTTGTACATGGTGGGATCAATAGAGTCCCTATCCTCATGCATTCCATGTTTAGTTCCAACTGCAATCAGAGTTGACATTGGTTTGGAGTCTTGCATCTTAAACTTCTTCAGCATCTCTCTTGCATATTTTTCCAGAGAAATGAAAGTGTATTCCTTCTTTTGTATCACCTGCAGCCCCAAGAAATATGTGAGCTCCCCAATCATAGAAATTTCAAATTCTGATTTCATGTGGTTGGAAAATTCGTCCACTGATTTATACCTACTGCCAAAAAATATGATCTCATCAACTTAGACAAGAACCATGAATTGATCTTTTGGAAAATTCTTCACATAGAGATTGTGATCAACTCCTCCTCTATTGAATTCTAGCTTCTTGAGATATGAATCCAGCCGTGAGTACCACGCCCGTGGTGCATGCTTCAAAACATATAGAGATTTCTTCAGTTTGCATACCTTTGTTTCATCAGTACCCAAAACAAATCCCACTGGTTGTTCAATGTAGACTTCTTCTTCGAGTACACCATTCAAGAATGCTGTCTTGACATCGATTTGATACACTTTACATCCTCTTTGGAGTGCCAAGGCAAGGAAAATCCTGATTAACTCCAGTATAGCCACTAGAGAAAAGGTTTCTTCAACATCAATGCCTTCAATCTGGGAGTATCCTTTATATACCATTCATGCCTTGTTTCGGATGACACTTCCATGCTCGTTAAACTTATTTTTAAATATCCATTTGGTACCAATCACATTGTGACCTTCGGGTCTCTAGACAAGATCCCATGTCTGACTCTTGTGAATCGGATCTAATCCATCATTCTTGGATTTCACCCAAGATTCATCATTTGCAGCTTCTTTGAATGAGGATGGCTCTACAACTGATAGAAATGCTGATTTCGTGTTATTACTCATCCTTCTTGTTTGAGTGGGTGCACTCCCGTCCCCAATAATGTTGGATGGATCAATCTCAGCTCTTCGATTTCTCCTGTGAGGTTCAGTAGCATTCTCTTCATGCATAGTTTCTTCTTCAGATTCTTCTTCTGAGTCAACATCATGATGTGACTGCTGAGTGTTTTGAACAACTTCCTCTATTTCTGCATTTGTATTTTCTTCACGTTTACTTTCTTACTGACTTTCTATCACATCAGCTTATGATGTCCTTGAAGCATTTGTGGTTTTCTCTTCAATTATCTTAACATCACTAATTTCCACAATCCTTCCTAAATTCTTGTTGAAAATTTTTTAGGCTTTGCTGTTCATTGAGTAACCGAGGAAAATTCCTTCATCTTCATTGTCGCCATATTTCCCTTGATTTCATTCTTTGTTTCTGAGGAAGAATTTACTTCCAAAGACACGAAAGTATTTTAAAGAAGGCTTCCGTACATGACACAATTCATATGGTGTCTTCGTCTCACCCATATAATGTCCTGTTCGATTCTGAAGGTACACTGCAGCTTGAACAACCTCTTTCTAGTAATGTTGTGGAATAAGACTCTCAATCAGCATAGTTCGTGCCGTGCTATTCACCTGTCGATTCCTACGTTCAACAACTACATTTTTTTGTGGAGTTCTCACAACAGCTACCTCATGTTGTATCCCATTCTTCTCCAGATAATTATCAAATTCAATGGACGTGTATTCTCCTCCATTGTCAGATCACAACATTTTTATTGTTTGTCTAGTATCATTATCGGAGATTCGCCGATATGTTTTCATACATTTAAGGACTTTTCGTTTCCTATGAATTACCATAACACATTCCATTATACTATAATCATCTATGAAAAGGACAAAGTAACTTTCTCCATGAGTTCCAGCAATATTTATCGGCCCATATACACTTGTATGAATCAGATCAAGAAGGTGAGATGCCCTTTTCTTCTTTGGCTGATGTGAACTGCAGACCAGCTTCCCATGAATGCAAGCATCACAAGATTTTTCATGCTCACACTTTAGGTTGGGAATGTCCATGAAAATTCTCAATTTTGATATTTTCTCCAGGTCTTATTGATTGATGTCTCCCAGTCTCCGATGCCACAAATTGTTTTCTTCTTCAATAGTCATGCAACATACATTTTCTTCACTATCAACCTGATACAAGTTGACTTCTATTCTGCATTCCTTCATAAGTGAATTTCCTATCTTTCCCTTAATAGTGCAGCCTTTCTGATTAAAAGTAACTACAAGTCCCGAGTCACAGTGTTGACTCACACTAAGGAGATTATGACGTAGGCCATCTACCTAAAGGACTTCAGTATTATTTAGTTCTCCATTAGCTAATTCGGTGCTTCCACTCCCTTTGATTTTCAGAGCTCCATCATTACCAAATCGTCTGGTACCATCAAACATCCTTTTGATATCGGTTAGGAGGCCGACACTACCTGTCATATGAGATGAACAACCGCTATACAGAATCCAGGTACTGTTGTCCTTTGTAGCTTTGAGGGTCACCTCTGCAAGGTTGGATTTCTCAATATTCTTCCTCTCCTTCAATGTGACATTGTATTGAGTATATAGTACTGATGGCCTTTCAATTATCTCTTCCATATACCCAGGTTCTTCATAGTTGAAATCTTCCTTTAGAGGAGAAAACCTGTTTGAAAGAGCAAAACTTTCTTGCTGAAAAGAACTGACTTGTCTGGAACATCGGTATGAGGAGTCCATGTCCCTTCTCTGCCTTCAATTAGCAGCCTTATGACTAAAGATAGAACAATGATAACAATATCCATAGAAATTGTTTCTTCTGTAAGAATTAGGATATGAATTTTTTCTCCTTTGTTGAACTTCTATATCTTCTCCATTCAGATTTATTCTTGCCTCTTCGCAATAAGACATGGTATGGCCCAGATAGCCACAGAACTAACACATCATGAGAGGAAATGTCTTCTCACATGAATTTCTCTTCATACCATATTCCTTGGAAGAATAGTTAGACTGTCTGTCATTTCTGAATGTTTGAGGATAATTTTCAGTTCTCCTTTTATTTTGGATTAAGGGTTTCTTTTTCAGCACTTTAGGCAATGTTTCAACATATTCAACTTTCATCTAATCTTTCTTTTGGATCTTTTCACTTCCATCAGTTGATGTCTCATCCTCACACCCAATTCCACTCTTTCCCATGCAAACGGGTCTTTGATTACACAAGATTTTTCCAACCCCATCTGAACCACACTTGGCTCTTCCTAGTAATTCTGCATCTGAGAATCTTCCAAACTGTATTTTCTTCCTCGATTATTTTGGAATTGATTCAGTCTTACATTTACTCCTTATAGTAACTACTTCCTCCTCATGACCCTCAATAGTCTTGGATTTTTCATCTAGTCTAGAGGTGAGGTCATTGATGACCTTTTCTTGCTCTTAAATTCTCATCTTGAGATCCACTACATCATCATTGCTTTCAATTATTTTAGACTATACCTTCAAAAATCCAGTCATTCAATTTCAGCTTCAAGTTGATCAATGTATTCAATTGATTCTTATACAACTGATTTCCACTTAATACGACTCTTACATTTAATCTTAATCTTACTAACCGCATCCTTAAGTTGCATCTCGGGATCTACACCAGTTCTAAGTTGTTTTTCTCCACCAATATCTTTTGACTTTTCAACAGAGGCCATCATGGAAGTATGGTTCCCAGTTTTGAATTTTGGTTCTTCTTCTTCACAGAATTCATTATCATCTTCTTCCTCTTCACAGACAAAACTCTTCCTTTGCATTTGCTTTCCCGATTTGAAGTCTCCCTTTTTGAAGAACCTTCTCCAAGGCTTCTCGAAGCTTTCATCTTCACTATATTCATCATTGATCTTTCTTAATAACTGACAGGAAATGTTCCTTACTTTTCCACAATGAAAACATGTGAGAGGTAACTTCCCTTTGAATTTCACTTTTCCCTTCTAGAACTTCTTTACAATGAGAGAAAGAATTTCTTTTTCTTCGTCATCTTCACCACTAAAATCTTTTGAGATTTTCAGATTATACATGGCCTTGAATGCCATTTCCTTACTCACACGAGTCGTATCATCTTCTGGTTTGACTCTCATTTCATATGCTACCAAGCTGCTTAGTAGATCATCCAGAGAAAGTTTGGAAATATATATTTCCTCAAGGGCTGACACCTTTACATTGTACAGATGCGGAAGTCTTCTAAATATTTTATTTACAATATCAATGTCTTTTATTTCTTCGCCTAGACCTCGAATTTCTCCAACCACTTCAGTAATTCGATTGAAGAATGAGTCTTTATTCTCGTCTAGATGCATCTTCAGATCATCAAACCGATTGTGCAGCACTTTCATTTTTTCCTCCTTCAATTTGTTGTCTCCTTCATAAATATTCGCGATTTTATCCCACATCGATTTTGTTGAGGTGCAATTCATCACCTTTAGGTAGATCTGATCAGAAAGGGCTGTAATGAGTGCATTTTGTGCTTTAGCATCTGCATCAAGAATTTTCCAATCTGTTTCAGTCATAGCCAGGCCTGTTGGATCAGTGACTTGTATTCCTTGCACAATAGAAAAGAGAACATCCATTCCAAGAGATATTAGATGAGATATCATTCTGTTCTTCAAGATCTGGAAATTACTTCCATCGAAGTGAGGGACTCCCCTGACATTGATTGCATTCTCCATGACGATAAAGGATAGATTCAACACCAGTAACCTTTACCCTCTGATACCACTTGAATGACCCCAGGACACCCTCAGTGGACAGGGGTGAATCAGGGTGAAAAAATTTTCTTTTAAAGTGATGGATCTTGTTCCCACGTTGGTAGGAACTTGTTGAACCTGTATGATGAATATGATTAGAAAGCAAACATTCACATGCACAGAGAAGACACAACACTTTTTACATTGTTCACCACGAAGGGCTACGTCCAAGGAGCATACACCGATAAGTTCCCGGTCATACCAAATTCCACTAATCATCACTAGTTGTGGATTAAAATGGTTTAGTAACAATAACTCTGTCCCGAGCTCACTTCCTTTACAAAAGTTCAGGGATATCTCACTGCGTCCCTCGGGTCACTCCCGTTGACTCCCCCAAGCTCACTGCCATAGGTGAAGTCCTACTCAGTTTATAGACGTGAAGGTCTCTTCATCATTGCATAAGAATGAATCATCTGTTGTATGTAGATTCTCTGTTGAAGTCCAGAAGAAGAATCTCACTTTGCGCTGAGGTTACCAGGTGATCCTCCAGCTTTCATGCAGCTTCAAAAAGGAAATATGTGCTTCAACAATATCTAGAAGTCTCCTCAAAGCTCGGCGCGCAAGTCCCGACACAGCGCGCAAGTCCTAATACGGTGTGCAAGTACTCGGTGCGCAAGTCCAAACTAGCACACAAGTGTCACCAAAGAACCTGCGGGACACTGGTCTCTTGAACTTCAAACCTGCACGACTCACTTCTTTTCTCACCCAAATCACCTTAGGGGCGCAGCCAACAGCCGGCGTGCAACCTCTATTTGCACGACCCAACAACCACTTGGGCGACACAACCACTTGCACGATGAGAGCTCAAAAAATCTATAAGACTCGAACTTCATTACAAATGAGGAGGGGTGGTCCTCTATTTATAGGCAAACTGGACCCCTTGCGCGGTGGTGCACAAGTCTTCCCTTGGTGTGCAGGTTCTGACGCGCAGCTCATCCTCTCTAGCCTCTGTCACACTACTCACTTGCGCGTCCAAACAAATACTTGCGCAACCTTCTTTCCTTTACAATATTTTGAATTTCTGATATTGAAAAACAATAGGCACGCAAGTTTCCAGTCCTCCTAGGCATCGGAACCCAAGTCTCCTCACGGCGTGCATGTCACTTGCGCGACCAACCCAAAACTTGCGCGGCCCTTATCCCTTTGCCATTTTCCCATGTTCTGATCCTGAAAAAAATATGGAGTGAAAGTTTCTTCTTCATCCAGTACACGGCGCGCAAGTCTCTTTGCCAAAAACACTTTTTCTCCATTTGACGATTTTCATGCCCAAAAACATGGCAAACACTGGGGAACGACGCCACCTTCAATACTATTTTCTGCTTGAACTGTATGATCTCTTTACGGGTACACATTCTGAACTTCCACTGCTAATTGACAAAAAACAGAAACCATACTCCAAATCATGCATAGAAAACCATGGTTCCAACAGTCTCCCTCTTTGGGTTTGTTGGAAATCAGAAAATAAATTCAATAGATCTCTATCCATGTGAAAAACAAAAATGAAAGAATCAACTCAACCAACACTCTAAGTCGACGTGATAAATTATTGGGGTATAAAACAAGAGAGGAAGCTTGAATTGGGTTCCAATGTTTTCCTTCTCATTCTTCTAATCACAGAAGCATTACTTTCCTGAATTTATTCCTTTCTCCCACATTGACAATAAATCCAAAGACCAGTAATTTGTTCAACGTTCAGCTCAAACCATACTGCCCCTGGATAGTATCTCCCCCATAAACCTACATCATAGCCATAAACAGATAAATATAGTTATCACAAATGGGGAGAGGGGTATTGCGTAACCTCCTTATGCACTGGGAGGTGGCTGAACACCGAGGTTCAACTGATGCTTCTCAAACACAGCCGCAGACCGTGGCTTGGTCAGGATATCAGCCACTTGCTTATCAGTTCCCACATGATCCATTCTAATCACCCATTGCTCAAATTTTTCTATGATAAAGTGATACCTGATTTTAATATGTTTCATATGGGAATGCTGAATAGGATTATTCGTAAGATCAATTGCGCTCTTGTTATCATAGTAAATCACCATTGGTTGAATTACCTCGTCACCAATATCTATTAATTATTACTTCATCCATAGCAGTTGAGTGCATGCCTTTGTGGCATAGATATACTCAGCTTCAATAGTACTAAGAGAAGTACTTTCTTGTTTTTTGATCAACCAGCCAACACATTTCTTCCTAATATAGAAAGCTCCACCACTAGTGGACTTTCTGTCTACTACATCACCAGCCCAGTCAACATTAGAGAACGCTGACAATTCACTGTCCCTGCCTGCAGTAAAAAATAACCCGAAGTTATGTGTACCTTGAATATACCTCATGATTCTTCTTACTGCCACTATATGTTCCTCCTTTGGATTACTCTGAAAGCGGGGCACAAGGCATGTGGCAAAGACAATATCTGGATGTGTCGTTGTCACGTACAGTAGGCATGAAGAAAAACCACCAATAGTAATATTTTATGAGATAAATACATGACAATATCCAACCCATACCATGGATGATATTCAAACTAGTCATTTCTAACATGAAAATGTATTATTAAAATATGTAATCTCTAATCTCTATGGCACAATACTTATAAGGTTAGTACCCACTGATCTCGCTCACTACGATATATTATTTGACATCATCCATAAAATATATTATATAAACTACCCTCGGGTATCCTTGAACCGTGTAAATATAAAATAATGTAAATATATTTTATTAAATAATGCACATGACATGGTAGGAGATACTAAGTTCATAACACGAACTATAGAGGGATTCACATCCTAGTTCGTAGTTGTATGATGTATAACATGAAACATTACGAATCTATGGACCTATGCTTCCACATGTAATCATATAGTATGATTACCTAGTTACAACATTACACAAGTCACAGGACCTGCCTTTGTCATCCCAATCCATATAGTTAAGAGAAAGACTTTGGGAATGGTTAGCTCCCATAGTGTGATGGGTGGTGTGTACATGGCCTATAAACATATTCAACACTTTATGGATCCATAATGATTTATCCACCCAACATAAATGACCTTTAAAACTATAATTACACATCTGCAGCAACATATATGATCCTAATCTAGATCCTTACACCTACCCTGATTTTTCACCATTGGAAGACCTATGAAATTTCTTACAAAACATCAATATTCTCCTAATTCCGCCATAAAATCTACACTGAGATGTTGTAGAGGGCACTGGGGTTAGTTATGGACACATCTATTTCACTAATAGTAATCAATATTCCATTACCCCTTTGTCTAGAAGAAAACCCACTACACTAGATACTCAAATAACCTCCCTAGCATTGATCTTTGTAATGGTGGTTTTTACATATTGATGATCGATTGTAGAATACCGCAATAAAAAATAACCCCTAACACATTCCATCATTTATGTTTATTTAAGGATCCAAATTTAAAACCTTATAAATATAGGTATGGATATAGATGTTCACTAGAATTAAAATCCAATTCTGTATGATATTATCAAAATGTATCACCATGGACAAATCATCACCCACCAACATAGGATAATTATGATAAAACTCAATAAAATTGTCCATATAATCCATGATTGACATATTTCACTATATATTGTTCTTGATGTTTCTTGTTCTATCAGCTACTAGTGCTCCTGTAATGAAGTGTTTATAGAAATAGTTCTCTAAATCTTTCTATATCTATCATACAAGCAGATATTCCTTTACCAGAACATATTAACATTTATTCAATGATCCTTTAAGTATATAGTCCACCAATATTACCGTCTTTTCTAGATAAATATCAAGGATATAAAAAATTTCTTAACGAACCCAATTCATTACAACGATACATGAGTTCCACCCTCCCATGAAAAAATCAATGTGTGTTGTAGCTGAAACACCCTAGTGATCTCAGAAATTGTAACTTTAGGTCAAAGATCCTCTATCACAACATCTTGCACCATTCTAAATATGATTTCTTTGATTTTATCATCCACCACCTACCTTGGTATAGTATAAGGTTTTGGACCAACGACCATAGGGGTGTACTCATCATTGTCATTCTATCTTTATATAAGTGGTCATTATGGAGGAATTTATCTACATACACATGCCTCAAAACATATTATGATAATATTTTGAGATATCAATGTTTAAGGGAAACTAATAATAGATATTCAACAACCTCATTTTTTCATTATCATATTTGATACTCACATCACTACTCATGAACTTTCACTACCCCCAAACACCTATATACATGGTCACCAAATCACACATGGTCCAGTCCAATGTCATGTGATATATATCATCATGACTACCATAATGGTTTTATTATAATTTTAGAACATTAAATAATCTAGATAAAATATCAATTACACATAATAGGGATAAAAAACAATTGAATGTGGAATTTCTATTTTACTAATTCCACTTAATAATTGAAATTGGTGATCATACAATACAATTATTCACAAATAATGATATTAACAAGAATAAAAAAACCATCTAAATTCATGTAGATAATATGTGAATCCTACATTCCTAAAATGATCCATAAACAAATTCCATATTTTCATTCATGTTAAGAGACCGAATATCTTATATCATAAATTTAATACTATTATACAACACTGTAGGTAGAAAAATACAATAGTAAATAAAAAAATCATAAAAATCAATCACATACATTGTATCATAATTTTTTATCTTATATAGGTCTGCTAATCTCAAGAAGAAATTCCCTAACAAGTTCGGAAAATTCCCCAGGTACCATCTACATTACTCGAAGGAGTCAAACAAAAGAATTATATCTGATACAAATTTGTAACATCCCTCGATCCATGACAACTAATTAGTTCCCATAGTAGACAATTGTTTGGGATATCAGGAGGGACTCCAAATATGATAGAGAAATTTGACTACATAAAAAACTATAAGGTGAAAGGGTGGGAGACTATACCAATCTGTTATCGTGAATTAATACCAGAAATAAAGGCATTCTTGTAAGAATCCAAAATATAAAGTAAAATGACAGCCAAAAAAGTGAAATCTTGTAAATATCACTCATGCAATATCAAAGTGAATTGTATACATGTAAAACATAAAAATAGATAAAACCTATAAATATAACAAATGAACAAATTATATACTTCTATGGACTCCTTATAACAGTTCTATGTGTTAGCCTGATCTTAAACTCCCATTATACATTGTTGAAGCCCAATTCTAATATTATACTTAGGTAATTTTCACTTATCTAATACTACAGTCATTAATAAAAATTGGGTACCAAAAACATCCTTAGTAGGGTGTAAGTACAACTAAGTAGGCCTCCACCAACAATGTCTACAAATATATCCAATATGAATAATTTCCTAAAAGAGTGAAAAATATATATAAGATTATAACATTATCACAAAGTAACAAAATAACATCACGGATATTTATGATCCCTTATAAACCATGATCCCAACTATACTAACCACATCCATTTTTGAATATCTTTGAACAACAGGCACCACACCGAGGAAATATACCCAATTCAATACTATAAGACAACATCGGGGAAATATACCCATCCTTGAACAATAGTCACTCTTGAGGAATTATACACATAATAAGACAATAGTCAATCATGGGGATTTATACCCATCCAAGAACTATATTATTTCATTATGAAACATTTCCGTCATAGAATAATTGATCACACACAACGATGTATACACACATATCAAAATAATTGATCACACCCAGAGGAAATTTGTCCTCTAGAACAATAAAATAAATTCCTAGAGGAATACCAACACATAAAACATTATGTATGGCCAATAACATTTGAAATTTTCCATCATATCATCATGCCATTATAGTTTCCTTAATTATTTAATTAAATCTAAAAAATCATTTTCACCATTCTGATATCATTAATTGCCCTTTTATTCTATCACCATTCCCCATATAATAGCATCAGACGTGCATTCCTAGATCATGTTCCAAAACACAATCATTATTTTTCTATATTGTGTAACAAAATATTTAGACCAATTAAAACCATCCAAAATTTACAAAATAAAAAGGAAATATTGGGTCAATTATATACTAAAGGACCATTTAGGTTTGGAGTCTTAATAAATTAAGACAATTTCTTAAATCATAATACCCATGTTTTTAATTGAGAATTTTTCCCACTTATTCCCAACTTTTCATATTCCATAATAATTCTTTAACATCACCCATAAACGTTTTCACACATGAAAAAATTCTAGGAAAAAGTAATTATTATTTTTTCACGACATGTTGAAATGGAAACATAATAAGTTTGAGTTGAAATGACATGTAAGTTTAAACAAAAGAATTCAAAATTAAATTTCATTAGTGATCATAAGATGAGAATATTAGTATGAAAAAAAAACAAAGTGATCAGGTATAAAATAAGAAATTAATATTGAAAAAAATATGGCCCATTATATAGTTTACATGGAATAATACTTTAATAAAGGTAAGAGTCATAAGATTAAATAACCATGACATATGTGATGTGAATCTTGATCAATAGAAACATTTAAAACCCATAGTGTATAAAGAAAAATGTTGTTATATTAGAAAAATATCATCATAAAACACATAAATGAACTCTTACTTATGGTATAACCATACTTTGTCACTACCCATAATCTCTTAGGAGTAACTTATTATTAGGTTAACTCCTTATTCTCTTTGGAGTTACTCATATTCAGTCAAATCTCTCATCATTACATAGTACATTAGAGATATATATCAAGATAACCCATCTGAGTGAGATATATTGGGTTCACTAATCGTCATAATAATTTATCAATAAGCATAACATAATCACAAAAATGATATATTGTTTATTTAATATAACAATAAAAAAAATTCTATAGCTTTCTTTTAACCATATAGAACAAAAAGGTTCTGTAAAAATATCTTGGAAACAACAAAAATTCATAAAATTGAATAATAACTATTTAATAATCACAAAATATCCCTGCTGTATAATAATTAATATCAATTTTTGTTGTTGTTTATAAATTTAAATACTATTAAAATATTATTACAACATTTTGTGAAGAAGATACCCTTTCACCTTTCCAAATCACTTTTTAAAACATAAAAGTTGAATTTTTTTCGATAATAATTTTATTTTAAAATAAAATATTAAACATATAAAGGAATATTTAATTAATATAATGGTCACGATAATGGAAAATCAATTGACAATGAAAATGTTGAAAATAAAAATTTTATTCAAACGTTTTTAAAGAGAGTACCATATTGAAAATGTTAATAAATTTCCATTTAAATACATTTAAAAGAATTTATAATATCATAATAAATATAAATTATAAAACCATTTATGTTTAGAGAAGAAAAAAATTAATGTTTTTTTATAAAACACGGATGTGGAAGAGAAGGAATCTCATTTTAAAAGAAGATTCATGATCTGTATCACATACAAAAAACATTCTTGATATTTTTTTAATCAACAATTATGGTAAAGGAAACTAGAAACGTAAACTAAATTCATAACTAATAGAGAAAAAATATACTTATTTCAAGAAAATAGGAGAATACATTTTCCCTAAAATGAACATTTAAAATAAACTATCTGAGAAAGAAATGATATTTTCATATAAAGTCTCTATCAATTTGGTAAATTTTGAATAAAATATCATTGAAACCAAGAGTATTATATTTCAATTTAAATATCATTAATTTTTTGAATTATTTTTTTAAAATTCATTAATGAGGAATTAAGTACTCTATTTTAGTAAATAATGGTTCTTGACATGAAACGTGACTCAAGAAATGAAGATTGTGGCAAAGAAACCCCTTACAAATATCATAACTTTTGATGTGTAAATTAATCAATGAAGTGATTATATGAACTTAAATATATTTACCTAAAACACATTTAAATAAATAATGAAACAATTTATATATCAATTAAATTATAATCATGGAATAATAAAGTAAATGAAGTAAAAATATATCCTAATAAATAGAAATTGGGTTAAAAACCCCAATACAACTTTAATAACATATGAATAAAACCCCTTGGATGAAGTAATAAGAATTTTAATATATAATCCCTCGAATAATTAAATATTCATCACATAATATTTAATTTTTTTTATATTTCTCATTTTAATGAAATTTGGTGTATAATATTAAAACATGCCTTATGGAGGGGAAATTGAGTTCAAATCCTTTACCACTTGGTAGCATTAAATTCAAATATTGTTGGACGAAATAATATCAATTATAACATAAAATAAAATTATTTATGAAGTATACATGATATAAAATGATAAATGTGAAAGATATAATTTAAATTAGGTTTTTAACATTAAAAAAAGCCTAAATGAAGAGAAATTGAGATATAATCCCTTACCTCCCATTCATAATTTACATGCGTCTCAATTAGCGCATTTATAAAAATATTATATAATTTTTTTACTTATTTATGAAAATTTTATAGTTTTATTAATTTAAATTAAAAAAATTTGTTTCATTATTTTTATGAAAAATTCAATAACATAATACTTTAATTCCAAATCTAGTATTTTGAGTACATTCAGTTTAGAATTAAAAAAATCAATAAGTTGACTGTGGGGAAAGTGTAATTAATAAATAATCTCCAGAATAGTAACCATTAAATAATTATAATTTTTATGCATCTGTTATACTTTTAAAACCATAAATTATTGATTGTTATGAAAAACGAATTAGGTTAAATCAAGAAGATGGTAGGCTGTACCTATATACATGAGTAATATCTATATTTTTCAATGAAAATGAGAGAATGAAGTTAATTATTATTATAACATTATATAATTATTATTATATAATAAGTATCATATTTTATATTTAAATACTTTATATATACCATCCATTTGATATAGTGATGAAAATCAAATCCTATCGCTTTATGTTGGTGGTAATCCACACATACGAATGTACAACCACATCGTTTTATAATGTATGGAAAGGTAAGAAAAACTAATATATTAGAATTAAAAAATTATATTTTTTTCATTAATATCACATATATATATATATATATATATATATTAAATACATCATTATATCTAGCTGGGAGAGGTGATGTAGGAAAAGGAATTACATTGTTTCAGAAAGAGGTAGTCCTCCTTACACTTGAACAATGGATTCATTTCTAATTTGATGGAATAAAAGATGGTTATGTGTAATTAAATTTAAATAATGAAAAATATTTATATGTAATATACATATGGTATTATTTCATCATGTTGAATAATATTTTTATTTGGTATAATAATAAATAAAACTAAAATATTCAACTAAAATATATACCTCTTTTTTGGGAAACCTCCTTTTATTTACACCTTTAGCCCTATAATGATGGTATTATCTCAAAAATAACACCTATATAACTTTTGGATGTATTAAATTAGGTTATTTGGATAATTATTTTCTAATCCAAAATTCTTCATAAGTGTTTAGTAGAGAGGATATGGGGTGTCCTTTTATATGTGATGGAGGGACACTCTTGGAAGTATCTGAACTATTATAATATAATTTCTGTCTAAATTAGGTTAAATAGTTAATAAATGAATTAAATTCAAATATCATGAGGTTATAGTCTTAATATAATCATCCAATCATATTTATTTTGGTTTATATATAATTTTAAATCATATATTTTGGGTTCATACTTCCATTAAAATGATATCTTAATGTCATTTTAATAACTATTAACACAATTTGACATTGAAAAAACATAACCGAAAAAAATTCAAATATAATTAATTTTACTATCAATAATAAATAATTATTAACTATAAAATTCATGTGACATTATATGTCATCCAAAAAATATTATTTTTATATTTTTTAAATCATTTGAATTATTTATCTACTACATGTACAAGCACTCTTCTATAGTTTCTTAATAATTTATGGTTACTATTTCATAATTAATAATAAATAATAATTTATGATGACAAAAATTTATAAATTAATAATTCTAATAACCATTTACAGTGGAACATAAATATTTTTATAAATTTTTTAAAATATTCAAAATTAGAGAGTATTATTTTTGACTTTATCATTTAGATATTATCAAGGTAGAAATGAGAGATAAATAGAAAAAATACTTGTATTATTATGGAATAAATATAATCAAAAAATAAAATTAGTTTAAGTATTTAAATGGATTTGAAGCCTTATCACATTAGTTTTATTCCTAATTAACTCATTTTATCACTAATATTGTAATTTTTTTACTATGGTTACAATTCATATTGAAAAAAAACAAGATAACATTATTAAATAATATTATTTAAGAGGATTAAAAATATAGAACCTAATTTATCAAATTATACTCATAAAAGTGGAAAATTTTAATTTTCAATTATAACCGTAAAATGTGAGGAAATGCGATTTTACAGAAAAATCTCTTTTTAAGTATAAAAATTTATGAAGAAAGATTAATGTATAATTTTGATTCCCATATAACTAATTGTATTATTTTTAATAAAAAAATAATAATTAAATTAAAAAACATATCGAAAACAGAATTTTTCATTGTAATTACGTGATAATAAAAGAGTATTGTCAATAAAAATCAGTATTTTTCACTATTTATTGAAAAATAAAATGTTTCCAAAAATTCAATATAATTATTATTAATAAATTTATAAGATTTTGAAATAAAAACTGATATAATTTTTAAGAAATAAAATTTTAAAATGTTGTATATATTTATTATAATACTCTCACCAAAATAAACAAAAACTATCTTTGAAAAAAACAGATTTTTTAATCCTAAGCAGACATTACTGAAAAATTGAGAACTTATTTCATAAAAAATGGTCAATAAATATTTATTTAATAAAGAATATATATATGTATATATATGTATATATGATAGTAATGTTACTCCTATTAGTACCCAAACATTTAATATAATGGTTATAACTATAGCAGTTAAATATTAATATTTTATTATTCGTTTGTACCTAGTGTTACATATTTTATATGCTATGGAACATTTTGTTCATTTAAAATAATGTGATATAACATTTTCACCACATTTTATAATTTCTGTAATCAAAATTTGATGTTGATCTTGGTAATCAAGGGTTTTAAATTTCACAATGCCTTTGTTGAAACCCCACATCATAAAAGGGTTAGAAAGAAATCATTTTGAAATGTGGGAAGTAGAAATATGATGTTAATATGGAATAACACATAACTAGGTTTCTAAAGATGATAAAATTAGTGGGTAGTAAAAATATAAACTTGGAGGTAAAATTTAATGTCCAAATAATGATGGAGAGTGTCATAAAAAATTGATCATAAAAAATTGAATGGTCATGAGATAATCATTGATAATAAAACCAAAAACTGATTAGGTGTGAAAAATTCCATCAATTCATCAAAAATTAAGGTAATAATACCAAAATATAATTTTTATATCCATTCCCAGAGATAAGTAATTACATTAATATCTAGACGAAGAACCTAAAGAAATATAAATACCTAAAAATTATTATTTTATCCTTTCATAATTTCCAATTATATAAATTTCCACGAAAATCTAATATTTTTATATAAAATATGATTATCCAAGATGATTTTTTCTTACTTAAAGAAAATAAATCAAACTTTAATGGATCATAAAATCCATAATATTTCTAGAAAATATTCTTTATATCTTTGTATATTAACCAAAACACAAATAATTATTAAAATTTAAGATAATACCCAAATGTACAAACCCTTATGAATAAATAATAAACTAATCTTCTAAATTCAAAATTTACACAAAAGGTTCAATACGGATAATTCCATATATAAATAAATTTATATCCCAAATAATGTCAATAACATCAATATAAATTAATGTTTTCACCTCAATGGTTATCTCAAAAATTTAGGTTACATCTCTTCTCTACCAATAAAATCGTATTTTTAGAAAATAATACTTAACACTAAAACTAAGGGTTATATATACCTTAACCCAATAAATTACCTCCTAATATATACTTAATTTCCTGAAAATACCATAACATAAAACCTAAAAATGGTTTCCTATACCATTAAAATTATTATGTAACTTAAATATATAGTCCAATGATGGTATCCATAACTCTTAATTTAACATAACACGAAAATATCAAAATATAAAAAGTTATATAAATGAAACTCTCATACCAAATATAACTCCCTTAAACCTTCACCACATTATTTGGTGCTAAATAATTATATTATTATTTTGGGCATTGATTCCAATAAATGTGATCAAATTGAAACCATCCAAAAATTAAAGCATAAAAAGGAAATATTATATCACATATGTAACACAAAATATTTTTAATGTATTTTTATTCAAATAATCCTATTTGATTAGATTTAATATTCCATAAAAATGAGGATTTTAAACAAAATGTGATATAATATTACAATTTTAACAGTGACCGTTATGAAATCTCCCCTAAAATTGGTGGTATGTTTAGGAATAACCATTTTATTAGAATTATTTATAAATATTTTAAACAAATAAAATATATTGTTAAATAAGTACTCAATTATTACTAAAGTCATTACATGTTTCAAAAATATATTTCTCAGCAAAAAAAATTATTTATTTTCGTGGGAAAATAATATAAATATTTTTTCCCAATTTAATAAATATTAATGTTGAAAACTGATCTTAATGTTATTGAAAATAATGTCAAAATTTACTTAGGGTTAAATTTTGGAATTTTTCAGATAATTATGACTTTTTAGTGAATTGTGAAAAATATAGATTTTTGTAAAACTATCATTTATTTTCAATAAATTGTGTAATATAAAAGTACCACTATGATTTTGAATTTGAACTAAATTTAAATTTTTATTATTTAGTTACATATATCTAAATTAATTAATGTTTAATAATAATTATACAATATTTTAATACATTTTTATTTTTATATTTAAAAAAGTATTTTTCCAAAAACTGTTTTTAAGTACATAATGTTTTTCCTATTTAATTAATTAAAATAACCACTATGGAGGAATGATTTAAATGAAATTTATAGATTATATATCTATATATATTTATTTAAATTCATATAATGATCATTAATATTGATATAAATAATATAAGAACATCTTTTTCTTGAAAAATTCATTTATTGAAAAACACATTTCTCGACACATTTTGTGTGTTCATTTTTTAATTAAATTTTTTAAATTATATGAATTTAATTTTATAAAATAGAGTAAATATTTTTTATAATAAAAATTCATATTAGTAAATAATGAAAAATTAATTTTTGAACATAATGAATAGTAAAAATAGTAAAAATTAATTACTGTAGTTAAGGATAAAATCAGTTTACCGGGGGTTAAACAATAATATTAGGGTTGTTTTTTCAAATTAGACTTGTATAAATCCCATTATATGGAAATATTAAAAAAATTACCATCCCAAATTATAATATATGTCTATTTTGAAACATTTTTCTTGGGAATGTCTTTATTATTTTGTATTCTTGTTAGAATTTTCCTAGTGGGTCCTCTACCCCTTTTATAAACCAACATCTCCTATCCTCTACTCAACCCACATCAAGATCCATTTAGTTTTGTCAATGCAAGAAATATTAAATTCTATACTTCCATACTCATTTCTAAGAGGCCTAGTTTTCATCATAAAATCAATATATGAATTCTTTTAGTGTAAACTGTAAGAGTATTTCTAAAGAAGAGGTTCACGAGTGTTCATTATATTTAATCATAAAAATACATAAAATATTATTAACCCCTGTTTATATCATAAAAGAATTTTCTTACATATAATGGGGTTTTTATTATGTTAATGGAATAATATATATCATTTTCATCTTCCATCAAATGAGAAGAAAAACCATTGTTCATTTGTTTGGTGGACTACAATCTCATGAACTGTTGTAAATAATTTTCCATCACGTCCTCCAACAGGTGGTTAAAATGAATGATTTAATATATATACATGATCTTCAGGACATATTTATCATTATAGAAATCTAGTATATCATTTTATTCGTTACATTTCTATTCACTAAAAAATGATAACATGATTTGTGTATACGTGTGGATTACCTCCTCCATGAAGCGATGTGATTAAATTTTCATCACCACATCACATGGATGATATAGAAAAGTATATTCAATTAAATAATATAGTATTTATTATTTTCTTATAATTATTTTAAGGATAAAAAACTACATACATTCTTTCATTAATAATTATTAATAAATTGAGTTATTAATCACGCATACGTATGACTTACCATATTCATGATTGTAACATAGTTAATTTATCATAACAATATTTAATCGTTTGTTTTTAAAGTGTGATTTATTTCTAGAAATGATATTTCTTTCATGATTATTATTTTGGATACGATGAAATAATGATCTCATTTTCCTTATTCAATATACCATTTTCATTTTGGAAAAATGAACCGAATATCAAAGAAATATCTAATGTGAACTCAATTGATTAAGTAATTAAATATAACATGGAATTAATGAAATTATAAGGAATAATAAAGATGAAATATTTTCATAATAAATTGTCTAATTAACATATGTTTATTTTTTAGGATGATAAAGAATTTACAGGGCAATTCAAACCTGAGGTAAGAGACTTCACCTCAATTTCCATTCATTGAGGAATATTTTAATGTTATACACCTATTTTTTCTATATTGTGTACATAATTACCCTTATATGTTTGATATCATTTATAATTCATACATGATGGTATTTTATATATTAATTTGAATTATTTCATCCCGGGGGTAGGTTTTGAAATCTATCAATTGATAAGGGATTTTATAACTCAATTTATTTTCATGGGGTTATATTACTTATTCATTATATTCAATATTACAATATTATATGTATAATTACTAGATTATTATATTTTTTATTTCCAACATTTGATTTGTATTTAAATTTCATACAAATAATTAATTTAGTATGTTAATTCTCACTTCAATGCTATGATGTTTATAATATATTTCATCTCAATTTCCTTTCCCTTGGGAAATACTTAGTATTATGTGTCTTTTTATTTTTATGAGGTGTGTATACAACCCATTTAATAAGTTATATAATGAATCAATTTACATTCATGGTATTTATTATTTAATTTATTCTTATTTCTTTTATTAGGGTTATGATATCATTGTTACCAAAGTGGTATGGGTTTACATTATAACCTCGTCATTATTAGAGATTTTTTATGTTTAAGTGTCTTTTCGGGAAATTATATGATAAATTTTTCGCAAACCCAATATATATTTTTCATCTTGTTTGTAATTAAAATTTTAGAATTTCCTTTCAATTTTTACTTTTAAGTACTCAATATATTGAATGAATGTTTTTTTGTAAAACTGAGTTTATTTTCTATTTAGTCGAGAATATTTTATTTTATACCCTTATTTTCCTTAAAATGTTTTAATTTTTTGAATATTATCCAATGATTTATTAAGAACATTTTTACCCATAAATTAAAATTTAAAAATGGATTAAAATGAATAATCTTGTCATTTTCCACACAAGGTACTTTTTGAATTTTCTTACAAAATTTTGAAATGAATTTTTTTTAGATATATAGAATAAAAGAAATTTCCCACCATCAGGACAATTCAATGTTTTGATGATTCCTTTACAAGTTTATATGGTTCGTTTTGAAGATAATATTTGTCATAACCCCTCCCCACAATGTTTACCCCATAGGCCGGAAATGGGAGATGATAGATAGTGACACCCAAGTCCCACCACTAGTAGGCCCAGGGTTGGAGACTGCCACCAAGGGTGTAAAAAACATGAAGATGAGAGGTAGTAAACATTAAATAAACCCATGTAGAAGGGAGATATAAGATATACACTAGCCAAATACTTCGCAGACAACAATATAAAAGAAATACCAAGTACACATGTTTAATGTCATGTACGAACTAATACAATTGAAAGAACAAACTATAATTACCAACAGAAAGGTTAAGATGAAAGTGACCATAAAGCCCAAACACATCCTGAAAACCCCCAAGCTATTTTTAATAATCCTGATCTCCAACCTACTTCAAATGACTTGAAACGAAGTTATATAAACATTGTATGAGTATAATTGTAAACTCAGTATGATCCTCCACAAAGCCGCTCATCAATTATGTAAATAAACCATGCTAAATCACTGTGAACAAGTCCATCATTTCTCAAATTTACAACATCAGTATTGAATCCTCACATGCTCCAAACCCATAGGTTAAAAATTTTATTTATTTACTTTTAACATCATCACTTTCTACATTGTCAGGTAATCTATGTAAAATAATTCTTAGCTACCAACAAAAGGGGCTCGACCTATTGTGTATATGAACTACCTATTGAGTCTTTTACACGAGCAATATGAGAATAGACTAATCCATCATTGAGAAGATAAAAAAAAATCATGTGGTCTACCCCACACATCTTCTCATCAGTTGGAAGGTTAGTCACTAAATTTATCTACCTAATGTAGTTAGTAGAAGAAATAAGATAATAAAAAAATAATTAAACAGTCCTCCATAATTCATAACAATAGGTTATCCCAACTTCATCCTATGCCATCATCTCTGATGTCCTCCCTGACGCCAAAATCCATATAATAATGCATATTACCACTCCAGGAATCGACTACTACCACAAAAACTGGGACTCTTTTCACCAAAACCACAACAACCCTCTAGGCTCAGCTTTCTCAGGATCACAATAAATTTGGGCCACCCCACCCTACATATCACCATAACTCTCCAGGCTCAACCATCCCATGCTCACATCACATGTAGCATAAAAAAAATAGATACCGTGCTCTTTACCCTAATCCAAGGCATCCATCAATTACAAATATTGAGCTCTCATATCTCCAAATCACAAGTCAATTTTCCTTCTAAATAAAGAATGAATATTATGAAAACAAAGAAATTATCATTATATCACACAACCTATTATTATTCCATCTTGAATTAACCGATTTATTATTCATAGGTTCAAACTATAAGAAACCTATGAAACTAGCTACCACAAGCTATCTAAAACAATTAAAAAATAAATGAACAATTAACTTAACATGACTTTAATTATTTTATCAACAAATGTCATCATGCTTCAAATATTTTTTCAATTACATAAACATATTGAAGATAAACTCATTCCAACTTTCATACTTTCATATATTTATTATCATAAAAATTAGAACAACAACTGGATTCTTTAATCATGCCTCTTTATCTTTTGAGACAATTAATTATCAATTAAATTGGGATTTATATTCTTTACTTATATCCCTCAATAACAACATGCTAATCAATGTAAGGAATAGATATTACAATATTTAGAAAATCAATAGTTAACCATAATCACTATACAAAGCAACAACATCATCAAGTGATCAATACCAATTATATATTCTAGTTCAAATAATTATTATTTATTCCAATACAATCCAATGGGATAACACATGCTTGTTCTACAACGTAATATAAATATATAGAGAAGAAATTAATCCCCAACCTCGAAGGAGTCAATGTTCTTCACATGAGAATAAACCATGAAATAGTTATCCAATCCCCTCTCCCCAAATATCTTCATCCACTTGAGCAGGTCGCTGCATAATCGCACCAACAACAACCAAGATAAACCCCATTGGAAATATGGTAGATCATATGACATCACATGGAAAGAATATTTTGAAGAAAAAGAGATCAAACTCAATGATATAACAACAATAGAGGAATAACACATCATGGATTGAAGATAGATCCCCACAGATCGAAGAAGGAATGATAGGAATTGATCATTGATGAAGGAATCCCCAAAACATAGAAGAGGGGGTCTTCGGGACACCTAGAATCGATGGGGAACCACTGCATCCATAGGGTTTGAAAACCCCAAGCATCTCAAATTGTTTTAAAACTTATAGAGTCATGGGATTAGAGAATGTGTAATCTCCTTTCAAATGTTGAAATTCTTCAAGGTCAGTTTCTCTTAAAAAAACATTTCACTTTTCCACTTTAATTTTTTTTTTCGACACAGAACATTATAGGCCATGACTCCCTATTGACACAATGAAACTCATCTATATAACATGAAAACCACTTTCACACGATGAAATATTTATGCTCCCAGCTTCTAGAAATAGCCTTCCTCCACATTTCCTCCAATATTTCTCTGAGTACCTTGATATTCTGAAAAATACATTAGGTCAATCCATGTGGATCTGAGCTCTTGCCGTGATTTTCCTAATATTTTATAAATTTTTATTTTATTATGTTATATTTTAAGTGAAAAGGGTATTATACAAAAGATTGTTTTTAATTATATATAATGTTATTTCAATTCATTAACAATAAAAGACCTTTATATTATATATAATACACTAGAGATATGTATTAATGATAGAGGCCTTATTATTTCACAGGATGGTTTGTGATAAATTTGAATGGGAAATCGAAACATTTCATATTCAACATTTTCAATATGAATTTTTATATTCAATATGTACTTAATTTCTATTCCCCATTTCATATGATGAATATATTGGACTTATTATGTGATGTTTGGGGACTGATTTTTCCCCTTGATGCATCGATAGGTATCATGATATAATCCTTTTTTGATATTTGGTTGAGGTCTTAACCATTTATATATGATTTCTTGGCCGAAGACCTTGATAACAAGTTCATAATATTTAATATTATTAAATAAATCATTATGATATTAGTTATTGATTTCCATTTAATTATTTTATTAATATTTACATCCAGATATTATCTTCATTCTCAGGTGATTATTTATATAAGATTATTAGATCATCATTTATTCGTACCAAATTATTCTTTTCGATCATGTTATTGATTAAACAGAATGTGTTTTTAGTTATTTTCTATTCCATATTTATTATGCCTTATTTAATCACTATATGTTACCTATCTTTTGAAATATATATTCCTGTATCTATTGTAATAGATCTGACCTCCACAGTCCATTACTTTGTGAAAATCTGCTGTTTGAGGTGTTCTTGGAGGCAATAGTGAATCTTTTCATGAGTTTTAAAAAATAATATTTTTTAAATCGTAGTTTATCTAATGATGGGTCATCCACTAGTAGGTCCCAATGTTGACTCATGGTAGAAAATCAATAACAGTGATTTGTGGTGGTGACTCGCTGATGGCGAGTCACATTGGTGAGTCGGAACAGTGACTTGCTGATGGAGGGTTGTAACGATGAGTCATGAAGTTATTCCACCAAACAGGGACCCACTAAATGATGAATCTATATAATTATCTCATCATGGGTATCTCGAACTATTGAATCATTGAGTGGTGAGTCATCCACCAGTGACTCGCAATGCTGACTCACCCAAGAGTGAGTAGTTTCGACAGTTTGTCAAAATTTCTTGGTTTCCACGGTTTTTTTGGATTGATCCCTTAAACATTTTATTTGATGTAAAATGAGTTTAAAACCATGATTATGTGTTTTTGATTTAGGTTCAAATGATGAAAAAATATATAAAATTTACTAATTCTGAGGAGTTTTTATGATTGTCAAAGTGTATGGTCAATATCCACTTTTAACGGGGAGTTCACAAAGATTTCATGTCCCTTGAGTCTCAGATCTAGTCCTTCAAAGCTGGAAACCGTTCATTAATTCTTAATTTCACTTTTATCTTGATAGAAATTCTTCCCAAAACCATTATTTCTCGAGGATCTGTACATCTGTGTTGCACCCTTGGATCATGTTTACCTGGAGCCTAGGGCACCCCAAGTTTGGTGGAAGGAGGAGGTTCTGATCATCTGTTTCTTGAGGTATCAATTCCTTCATCTCTATTTTATATTTTATCATGTGGATGGGTGTACAAATGTTTACCATGTGAAGGAAGATGAATCAATGTTTAATAAAGATAATCAAATCTACTTTAAATAAATGAACATGTGGTAGGAAAGTGATGCATGCTTCTATTTTGCTGTTTAATGGCTTTGTGAGTTTTATAAGCTATATGCCAACTAAATATCATGGTGTTGGTGGTATTGTTTTTCACTCAGGATGAATTTTTAAGACATGTTATTTAAAATCTATTGAAGGATTTTATACAAGTAATTGTTTAACCACATATTTTAAGTTAAATAAATGGATTCCCCAGTATTGATCTTGATTTGTGATAAAACCTGAATTATTAAAGTGGATTAAATAACATGTGTTTTCTATATCTGAAAATATTCTTCCATTATTACTGTGTCTATGTTGTGAATTTTTTTTCGTTATGTCTCATTCCTTGTGTGGTTGTGTGGTGTTGAGTTTGAGATAATGACTATATGTTTGGGTGGAACATGTGCAGTCATGTAATCTCAGGTTGAGAGAGTGACTGACTATGGAATGGATAGGAAATGTTTTAGCATCGAGGATGTATGGTTGGGTTGTTCTATGTTTATGTTACTGGGTGAGAAGGGTGTGGTTTTGTTATACAACATGACTGTTGGGTTGGTTGTGATGATGTCTGTTGTAGGGTTTGACTACATATTGGGGGGTTTTCTTATTGAGAGTAAGGAATAGGTGGAATGAATTTTAAGAATTATGATGGAAATGGTTGGTATGGGTGTGAAACAAAGTAGAAGTATTAAGTAAGTTTCTTTTCTGTGGTCATTTTTATTCCATAGCATAGTTTATACTTTGTGGCTTTTGGTGTTGTGGTTGGTATTTTCCTAGGTAGGTATGGAATGAATAAATGGTTTCATTAATAAATAATTAAAATTGATTAAAAGAGTTTACTGGGGGTATATTGTATTTATGGATGGTTATGAATGGATTTCATTTATCATCTTCCAATGTGACTATTGTTGCTGTTAAGAAATGCATTTAGAGGTAACAGTAAAGTTGGAAGTATAATAGGGTGGTTGGTTGTTTGATGGGGAACCCATAGATTGTGATTGAGTGTTTGATAATTTTTATACACACCAGTATTTTTTTCATTGTTATTTCAAAACACACACCACCATAGTTGATCACTATGTACTGAGCACTTTTATTGTAATGGGGTAGGGTGTCTTTCTTAAACATCTTAGGGGGGGGGGATGGATGGTTTTCCAAATTCTCTTCCCTACCAACTCTTCCTGGTAGTGATATCACACGATTATTCCAGCATATAGTGGTTTGTGAGGACCATGTGTGTGTGGGAAATTTTTTTTCCCTAGGTGTCTTCGAAATGATATCATTTGTGGTTTAATAGGTATTTCGTGATATTACATGGTATGTGTGCTTGGTGTATATGGGTGGGACATGGATATGAGGCCTAGTTTTGTGTTGGTGAGATGTGATGAGCTTCGTTTTTTCAGGTTATGGGATTAGTTATGAGACCTAGGTGTATGTGTGTGGGTTGTGACATGGTACTTTTGGAAGAGGTGGGAGCATCATGACATTTTTTGTTAGGGTGTGAGAGAGAATAATTTGTGGTAAAGTGGTGTAGGGTAACCTATCATCAGTTTGATTACTAGATTACTTGACATTACTTGTGTTACATGGTGATAATTCCTTTGTGAGGTGGGGATGGCTAAGATTCCTTTTTAGGTTTTATTGGTTCTTCTATTTTTTCATGGGATAATTATTATTATTCTCCCAGTTGTGCACAAGAGAATTTGGTTTTCCTATAGAGTATACTTGTATGATAAAACTACATTATAAAACTATGTTCATGTTTTGAGGAAGACTATGTGGACCGTTTGAGAATTACTAGCTCACACGTTAGGACAACTATTGAATCACTAGAAAGATTTACTTTTTTGTGTTTACTTTGGATATTTTCATTGTATTTGTATCAGTTTTACATTAAAATGAATGTGGGATAGATATTTGTTTTTCTTTTATATATGTCTTCGAGTTTTTTGAGGTTTTTATATCATATCTCATGATATTGGTTACTATAAAAAGGGTAATACCTCCCATTTTTGGAGAATTGTATACCAGGTGTTCTAGTCGCCACCCCAGGGCTTACTAGAGGCAGGACATGGGGGTTACTATCTCTCTTACTTCATTTCCATCTCTAGAGGGGAATATTTTTATGGATGTGTCATGACAGAATGGTATCAGAGTCTGATGGTTGAGAGATATGATAGAGTATAGAGTTAGGAACCATGGGGATCTCTTGGGTAGTTTGGGAAATAGTTATAGGTAATCTTGGTGTGTGACATAGGCCCGGGAAGACTAGCTAAGAAACAAGATTTTAGGCCACCCCATGAACAGATGCAAGAAATTCGAGTCTACCAAATGAACAAGTGAGGCTATACAATTTTTTGGGTGATTCCCTAGGATATATACATTCATAATAATGACTTGTGTTCTTGTTTGAATTGTTCATTTTAGGATATATAAATAAATAATGAGTTAAAATAAATCTTAAATAAAATTCTATACTACATTGGATTATGAGTTCATTGTTTACCTTTTTCATCCATGTAACTCAATCATCATCCGTGTGTAGTGTAGGTAGTGGAGGATTAGTTGAATGACTTGGTCGATTGATGGAGTGTTGATTTAGTGGAGGGGGATGAAAAATGGTAGAAGATGCTATGTTCTTTCCAGCGGTAGACTCTTGGAATGTATGAGTGCAACGTTTCAGACATGGAGAAAGAGAGTTAGATTGAGGATATTTTGATCACCTTCAGTTTGATCCAAGATCCAACGGAGTACTAGCTTCCTTTTACTGGGAGCCAGATGTGGGGAGATGCACGTCAGTGGTGGATGCTATTCATGGGAGAGTAGAATGATGTTTATGTTTTGTGGGATGACTATGATAAGGAGTTACATGAGGAAATCCATTAATCCACCATGAAGGCCATAAATAGGTTGGAGTTACTCTCCCTCTAGTAGGGGAGTATGTCGAAACTGAATATAATGATCAAATTCTTGTTTCTACATCATTTTCCATAGATCTCTTTATAGATGAGGAGTCTCGTGCGAGATTCCTAGAGGAGGCACTTCGTCCTTATCTCAAGTACGTGATTACTTTCTTTACCTTGATGACATACTTGGAGGTCCAGAATAAAGAGCTGGTAGTTTAGATGAATCACTCATGAGTAGGTCTACCATGAGAGGGGATTCACACTATATCTATGATTTGTATGGTTATCAGCAGCAGGTCTTAGGCGTCGGGGCCTTCGAGGTTCTGACTAGAGAGGAGGCGACCTCAGTAGTTTCTATTTTGACCTTCAGGATCTCATTCATATACTTTGGGACTTAGTCTTGAGTATTTTCTCTATGTGGTACATGTGAATCTCTATATTAACTAAATAGAAGCCATGTGAGCACAATATAGTGAAGGTGGGTAGGAATGACACCCATGTCAACAGTAGTTGTCAGCAGGGTAGTTCCAGCAGCAGGGACAACACCCTCACACTCTACTAAGGGGAGACAGAGTAGGTAGAGGCTCACCTATGGGTGTTCCCTAGGGACCTTGACCCATGAATAGTTGGGGATTTTCTCATTGATTAAGGAGTAGAGAAGCTAGGCATGGTCAGTTTCACACTGCATGTGCTGTAGTCCAAGTAGGTCCAGAGCTCAATTTTGGTATGATCAGTTTTTTAGTACTCTTTCTTGCACTTTTTTTTTGATTTAGGAGCTTCACACTCCTTTTTTTCACCTACTTTAACCCATTCCCTATGAATATACATAGAATGAATTTTTGTTCCCCTGGTTTTGAGTACACCAGTCAGTGGTCAGACCAGATTGTTTGATGTGTATCGAGGGTGTATGAAAATTATTGGACCACATCAGTCCTATGTGGATCTTTTACTATAATAAATGTAACTGTATGATTTTATCCTTTGCATAAAATGGTTGTACATTGTTCATGCTGTAATCTATTTCTTCTGAAAGAGATTAATATTTTCATAAATGTATGGATAGTGTCTTGATTTCATTGGAAAGAGGAGTTGTCAGATGAATAGTCAGTTTATAGATCCCCTTCTTTCTTTATCGGTTGAGTTGTTAATGGAATAATTGGTTGAAAAATTTGGGAAGGTTCCCAGCTTTGTTTGGGAGTTCTTTGATATCTTACCTGAGAATTATTTTACCCTACCCTTTCAATGTGATGTTGATCTTGGGATTGTCTTACAACACTGTGCTTGTTTGATTTCTATGTCTCCTTATCAAATGACACCTTCTGAGTTGTGTGAGATGAGGATTTAGATTGATGATATGATGAATATGGGATTTATTAGGCCTAGTGTGTCACTGTGGGGTGCTCCACTCATGTTTACGAAGAAGTAAGATGGTGGGATGAGGTTTTCTATAGACTTATGGAAGTTTTATTAAGTAACATTAAAGAACCATTACCCTTTCCCAAGGATAGAGGATATTTTCAAGTTGATGATGGGAGATAGTAGGTCTTTAATACCAATATATGGTATGGATATCACTAGCTTCGGGTGAAGGAGGTTGATATCGTGAAGACAGATTTCTGATGCTGGTATGAGCACTAAGAGATTGTGGTCATGACATTCAGTGTTACAAACTCACCAGTAATTTTCATGGGACCTATGAACATGGTCTTTCATGAGATCCTGGACCAGTTCATCATTGTATTCATCGATGAAATCCTGATATACTCAATGTCAGATGAGGGGTATAACGAGTATATCAGGAACATCCTACAGGTTCTTCGACACCACTAACTCTATAGAAATATTTTCCATGTGCACGTTTTGGACATGATAGGTGCCCTTCCTTGGACATGTGGGGTCACAGCAGGGTGTGGTAGTTGAATCATCAAATTTTTAAGTAGTTTTTTCTTGGGAAGCACCCAATAACACGATGGAGTTTCATAGTTTTCTTAGTTTGGCAGGATATTATCAGGTATTTGTATATGATTTCTCTTAAGTTGATGCTATATTGATATCTTTAACCAGAGGATACCTGGATTTTTTGTGGTGTGATTAGTGCTAGGAAACATTTGGCCATCTGAAGGAGATGTTGGTCAATGCTCTAGTGCATCAGTTTCTAGAAGAATGAGTGATGTTTTAGGTGTTTTGTGATGATTTCCATATGGGATTAGAATGTCTCCTAATGCAACACCAAGGAGTGATCTCTTATGGGTCTATGAATTTATGTCCCCGAGAATGTAACTATGCCACCCCTGATCTGGAGTTAGTAGTGATCGTGTTTTCATTGCAGTTGTGGAAGCATTACCTCATCTGGGAGCACTTTGTGGTCTTCACAGATCACAAAATCTTGAGGTATATCTTTTCCCAGCATGATTAGAACTGGTAGCATCAGAGGTGGATGAAGTTTCTTTAGGATTGTGATTTTAAGATCTGTTACACCTTATGATAGGGAAATTTCATGGTTGTTTCTTTGAGTAGGAATTCATAGATGGAAGTAGGTAGGGAATCTTTAGATTCTTAGAAGGTGATGGAGGAGTTGGATGCCTTTCACTTTGATTCATGAAGGGATGGAGGCAGAGGAAATTTGTTTCATATGATGGTGAATTATACTCTGATGTAGTAGGTAGAGGAGTCTTAGTGGGTAGAATCAGTTCTATAAGTTACGCGTGATCACATTGACCATGGTGACTCTCTGGGGGGAAGGTTAGAGGATGGTCAAAATCAAATGTAGTTTAGTTAAAGGCTACTTTGTTATAGTGGCAATGCATGAGGGAGTTCTCCATGAGAATCATAGATCACCCTTAGTGGTATACACAATAATTTATAATGTTTACCATTGCATGAGAGAACAATTTTTTTGTCCTAGGATGAAACTTGAAATAGTAGAGTTTGTTGGGAGGTGATTAGTGTGCCAGTAGGTGATGGCTAAGCATGGTGTTCCCAGTTGTTTTTTTCCAACACTAGATGTCCCCAAGTGGATGTGGGATTATGTATCGATGGATTTAATCACACTGTTACCAAGGGATCAGGGAGGATTCCATGCACTCTTGGTAGTGGTGGACTAGTAGATAAAATTGGATCACTTATTAGAAATCTAGGAGTCAAGAATGATGGATTCCTTGGTATGAAAGTATGTGGATGAGGTGCGGAAAATGTATGGGGTTACGAGATCCATTGATTCAGATAAGGGTACATGTTTTACCTCATGATTTTTTAGGGTATTTTATCATGGTTTTGGCACTTAGTTATTCCTCAACATTCCTTTCTACCCTCAGATAGATGGACAGACAGAGCAGACCATCTAGACGTTGGAGGGCATATTATGAGCATGCGTCATGAGCATTGGTGGATCTTGGTTGAGGATCACTCCTAAGTTAGTGTTTTAATTTGAAAATATATATCGATATTTAATTAGATTGGATATCTTTTAATATTTTTATGGAAGACCATGTCGTCCACCATTGTGCTTGACAGTTGATGGGGATACAAATGTTCTTGATTTAGACGTGGTGCAGAGTACGACCAGAAAGGTTCAATTTTTTAATGAGAGGATGAAAGAATAAACTGACCATCATAAGTCATATATTGACCATAGGATGAGTCCTTTGGATTTCAAGGTTGGGGACCACATGTTCTTGAATGTTTCCTCTTGACATGAGAAACAGAGGTTTAGAAAAGGGAGTAAGATTTTCCACTGGTTCATTAGACCCATTGAGGTGTTGGGGTTAGTTGGAGAGGTGGAATAATAGTTTTCACTGACACTAAAGTTGGAGAAGGTCCAAAAATCATGCATGTCTCACTTCATTGTCAGTATCTTCATGAGGACCTAATGTTATTAACATGGGAGAGTTAGATGTTGGAGATTTCACGAACATTGTAGAATGACCAGTGGAGATCCCAGAACATCGATAGAAGGTGATGCCCGAAAAGAACATTCACCTGGTTCATGTGTTGTGGATACATGATGACCTAGAAGAGAGTACATGGGAACGATAGACATATATGTGTTCCCTATACAAAGTGTTATTATGATTTTTTCCTTATTATGTTTCCCTTTATAATAATTTTCTTTAACTTTGTTTATTATGAGATGAGTTGTTTCTTTTTTTCTAAGATGTTTGATAAAATCCTATCATTGGAAAGGGGTGACTAAATTCATAATCGATACACAATAATTGTGATGTGATAGCACTCATTTGGGCGAGTTATTGTTTCCTAGAACAGATAGTATAATGACATGGAGGAATGAATCCCTTGATTCATATGTCTGGTCGGTGTGGATTTTGGTGCATGAGTGATGTGTCTTGTTGTTAGTGGGGGTAGAAGGTATTGTAGGAGGTGTTATTGGATATCGAGGTTTCACTCCATCATCCAAAAAACATAGGTTTATTTATCATTGGGACTTGGTATGTCCAAATAATAGCAGTATTTCAAGTATAGTAATATCCTTGAGAGGCATCTTACGGGGTGGTTGTTTAAACCCCTCTTTATTCTGGGTTGGTTTTGGATTCTCAATGGAGAGAATAGTTTCATAGGAATCTGATGTAATAGAACAGACCTTCCTGATCCATTAAAATGAATAAATATGGAATTTTATGTGTTCTGGGGGAGAAAGGTGACTTGTTTTTTGAGATTTCCAAAATCCATTTGTTGCAATGGAATCTCATCTGATGTGGTTCATCCATTGATAGGTCCCAATGGTTATTCACGTTGGTGACTCGTTTATGGAGATTCATGTAATAGAGTCGTAATAATGACTCACTGAAGGTGGGTTATGATGGTGATTCACGACGGTAGCTCTCCAAATGGTGACTCGCTGAATAGTGACTCACCCAATGGTGACTCACCAAATGATGACTTGTGATCGGTATCTCGTCACTAGTAGATCACAACAGTGACTCATTCAGTGGTGATATATCAATTGGTGACTCTCCCACTAGAGAAATTTGATAGCGACTCACCAAATTGTGGGTCATTTCAACACTTTTTCCAAATTTCCATCATTTCATAGTTTTTCTAGATTCCCCCCATTACTATTTTGTTTGAAATAAATTGAGTTTTAAACCATTTTTATGTTTTTTTGGATTTGTTTAAAAGAATTTAAAATGCATATTTAATTTCAGAATTCTCAATAGGATTTAAGTTAGTCAAAAGACGTCGTCAAGATCAACTTTTAATAGGGAGTTCGAAAAGGTTTCATGTCCCCGGAGTCTCGGATCTAGTCCTTCAATGCCAGACACATTTCTTGCAATCATTATTTCACTTTTCTCTTAATTATAGGGTGTAAAAAAATATTTATTCCATGAGGAGCTATACGTTTGTGTTGCACCATTGGATCACGTTTTCTCTAGAGCCTTACACACCCCCTATTTGGTTGAAGGAGGAGGTGATGATCATATCTTTCTTGTGGTAGGTATTCCTTATTCTCTCTTTTATTTGTGTATCGTACAAGGGTTACTGCAATAATGTTTCCCATGTGAAGTTGGATGAATCCATGATTAATAGTTATAATATAACTAGCATTAAAAAATAAATATGGATGGGGCAATGTGACATATGCTTTCGGTTTTTTGTTTATTGACATTTTGAGACGTATGTCATGTATCCCTTTTGAAAACCATGGTTGTTAGTTGTATTTGTTTTCACACTCAGGATGACTTGTGATGGATTCTTATGGAATATGTGTTGAGTGGTTTTATTCATGTAATTGGTTAACCATTTATATTTTGTTAAATAAATGGATGCACTAGGATCGAACTTGTGCAGTGATAACCCCTGAATTATCAAGGTGGAATTAACGAATGAGTGTTTAATAAATCTGAATAAACACTTCCTTTTTTTTGGTGTGTCTCTCCGATATGTGTGGTTTTGTTTTATCCCTTGACTTTTATGGTTGTGTGGTGTTCGGGTGGAGAGAAATACTATAAGGTGGGGTGGTATGGGTGGTGTCATTGAATCTCAGGTTGATAGATTGACTGATTGTTGAATGGGTGAGTAGTGTTAGAACATCGGGGATGCAGGTTCATGTTGTGAAATGTTTATATTACTATGTGTGATTGTTGAGGAGTTTATATATATACGGGCTGTCAGGTTGGTTGTGAAGAGGTTCTTTACGGGGTTTGGAAATAATTAGGGGGTTTTATTATTAGGGGGAAGGACTAGGTGGAATGGCTTTGAAGAATGATGAAGGAATTGGTTTCTATGGGAGTTAAAAAGAATGGAAATATGATGTGAGTTTCTCTTTTCTAGTTCGTTTTCATTAACATGGTTTATAATATGTGTCTTATTGCATGCTATGGTTGGTAGTTTCCCATGTATGGATAGAATGAATAAATTGATTCCATAATAAATAATGATAATTGGTTAAATGAGTTGGCTAGGGGTATGTTTGAGTTGTTTTTGGTTATGGATGGATTTCATTTATCAACATATGAAGTGACTGTTGATTGTGTAAATAAATTAATTAAGAGGTATCAGTTGTGTTATCAGTATCATAAGGTGGTTGGTTTCTTTATTGATAACCCATAGGTTGGGATTGAGTGTTTGATACTATATATACATACCTGTATTTTTTCCTTGTGATTTCTATAATCACCCCACACTAGTTAAGAAATATGTGATGAACACCCCCATTTTCAAAGGGGATGTCTTTCCTAAACATCCTGGTTGGAGGACAGATGGATTTCCAGCCACTCTTCTCAGATCCCTCTTCTAGGAAGTGATATCTCAGATTATCCATGAAGGTAGTTGGTTATGAGGCCCATGTGTGTGCGGGTGAGTTCTGTTTTACCATGTATCTTTGGGATGAGATGAGTTTTGGTATCCAATGTGTTTCTGATATGTGACGTTGTATGTTCCAAAGGTTTCTACAGGTGGGATGTGGTTGTGAGTCCAAGTTGTGTGCGACTGAGATATGATGAGCTTAGTTTTCCTAGGACACGAGACTAGCAATGAGGTCTAGGTGTGTATAGATGGGTTATGACATGGTACTTTTGGAAGAGGTGGGAGTTCTAGGACATTCTATGTTAGTGTGTGAGTGTGGATAATCAGTGGTAATGTGGTGATAGATACCCTATCATTGATGTAATTACTATTTTACTTCACATGACTTGTGTTACTTGGTGAGAGTGCCTTGGTGATGTGGGTATGTCTATGATACCTTCATAGGTGTTGTTTGATCTTCTATTTTCTTACAGGATCATTAGTATGTTTCTCCCACATTTTCATGAGGAACTTTGATTTTCGAACTGAGTATAATTGTAGGCTCACCCTATGTTATAAAATTACTTTCAGGTTTTTAGGAGGACTATGGGGACTATACTAGCTATTACTAGCTTGGACAATGGGATAGTTGTTACGTCACTTATTAGCATTACTTTTGTTTGTTTAAATTGTAGATTGTCATTGTGTTTATAATAATTTTATTTTAAACATTCCTATGGGATGGATTTGTTTCATAACAATGATTTTTTCTTATAAAACAAATGAACCCTTGGAAAAAAATTTCATATAACAAAATTTTTTCAATAAAAAAGGCCATTATAATTTCATAACAAAATATTAGTATCCTTACATTTGAAATAAAATGATTTCACAAATGAATCCACAGAAATTAGAGAAAATTCTTGAAGGTTCCTTAGTATATCATCTTTAATGAAGCCTTACAAAATTATTACAATTTTTAATAATCACACAACTGAATTCAAATATAATTATCCAATGAAATGGAAAGCATTCTGGGCACCCCAGCCCTATAATACATATTTTGATCACCCATATTCCTGAGATATATTAGGATAAAATATTATCATAAAAAATTCCCATGTATAATATCCTAAATAAAACTTTTTTATATGTCACCATTTCGTCTAAAAACCCATGAAAAAATATTTTGAACCCATATGAAAAAAAATCAGCATATGAAAATAACATTTCCTTTTAGAAAAATATCAACACCAAAATTCATAAAACACAGGTAAAGAGGGTTTTCGATTAAATAAAAAATTCAATATTAAAAATGAATCGAAATTTTTTTAATGGTTATCTTGGTGGGAAAGGATATTGTCATTGTATATGTTAAAATAAAACCTTCCTTTTTTTCATTTATAATGAAAGTCATGAAAACTCCGTAAAAATATTCATTTTTATAAATATTGGGGGAAATTAAAATATAATAATTAAATTTCAGTTGTAATTATTTTATTTCCATCTCAATACTTTAATAAGATATTTTAAAAATGTGTTCATGAAATAAAAATAGTTTTATGGGTGACTTTAAGATTATTTTTAAAAGAATGTCCCATACTTTGAGTCTCACTCATCACATATGTTCAATATCTTCCTAAAAAAACTTATTTTAATTAATTTATTTAATATGCTATTTATCAATTTTTTCCCTTTTTACCATATAATAATCAATTAGTCAATCAATTATGTTCATGTTAGACATTTTGATGATATTCAACTCATATATATAAAATGGATTTTGTATGTAAATATGGTTAAAGTGTTCAATATTACACCATATATAGAGTAATAATAAATAAATTATAGTCCTTTTTATATATAAATTATAATTTTAAAAAAATGAAATAGGTTTATGACAAATGAAATACATTACAATCATATAGATGGTATGCTGTACATATTCATAAGTAATGTTTCCATTTTTCAATGATAATTATAGAAAGAATGTAAGTATTATTTTATTATAATAGTGTGATAAATATTTAATAAATACCATGATATTTCTGAAAATATACTTATATATATATATATATCATCCATGTGATGTGGTGATGAAAAACATATCACATTTCTTTGTGCAGGGGGTAGCCTATATGTACACACAAAGAACATTATCATATTTCAGTGAATAGAAATGTATGTTAATAAAATTTATATTTTATTTTAATAATGGAAAATATATAATTAATATAATATAAATACATTAAATCCATCCTTATAACCCTTAGTGGTAGAGGGTGATGGGAAAGAAATTAAATCGGTTTTCCAGGTGGTTGTCTATCGAATTAAGGAATGGAATTTTATTCCCATTTGATGGAAGTGGTAATGGACATAGATTGTTCCATTATCAAAATAAATTCTCTATATATAGAGTATATAGTATTTATTATATTATAATGGTTTGATAATATTATAATTAGGTAGATGAAGATATAAAACAAAAATGGTTTATTAAATACATTATATCTTCTTCAGAAAACCACTTATGGTTTACACCAAAATCAACCCTTTGAAGGTTTTATGATCAAAACAAGGCTTCTAGGATGTGAGTAGGGTTTTAAGAAAATTATTTGGTCAAGTATTGGATGAACCAAAATTCTTTTTAAGTGTGAATAAAAGGGGATATATGGTTCCCTTTTATAAATGAGTGGTGGAGCACTCTTGGAATCAATTAATGTATTAAATTAATATAAATTAATTTACATGCCCAAGTGGATAAAAACTAATTTATTTATATTATATTAGGTGTATTGAAAAAAAATCCTAGATAATAAAATTATAAACATGTTTAATTGATTGTTTTACTAGGTTTTAACCCCTATTTAACCATTGATGATTACCGTGAAACAAAGTATTTTTACTCTTTAGGGGTCAATATTGTTACTATAAAAGTAAAAATGGTCCATAAATTAATTAAGGTTTATGTAATAAAAATATTGCATTTAATATTTTGAAGATAATTATTTTTGAAATTTTAGATCATTTATAAAAATATTATTTATTATCAAATATCAATGATGTCAATTTTGAAAATCTTCATTTAATTTGACTAAAAAAATGTAAAAATTTTATTCAAAAATATATATTAAAATATCTTAAATAATTTATAATTATATTAAAAATTAGTGTAACACCATAAATCACTCAAATAATATTTTTTAATGATTTTAATAACATTTAATTGAATTTTCAACTTTTTTAAAAATGAAAATATTAGTGTTTAATAAACATTTAAGGTAATTATTTCATTAATAAAAATTATAAATAAATTAACATTATTAAAAAAATAATTCATATTTAAAATTAATATTTATAATAGAAAATAATATATGTTTATCTATATATCAAAAATTTAAATTTAATAAATGAAAGAGAATAACATGTTTGACTTTTCTTTATGTAAAATAATATAAATATCAAAATCACGACCAACTGGAAAAAGTTATATTTTAAAAAACAAATTACTTATATAGATGAGATATACTCATAAAATGAAATTATGGAAAATTATTAGGACATTTTTAGTCCTTATCATATTATTTTTCACCAAAATTATTGTATTTACCCTTACCGAGACGACATAAATTTACTAAAGTTACTATTCATGATGACAACATATTTAAAGGCACATTCTTAATAAATTTAGGTCTCCTAATTAGAAATATTTAATCCAAATTCTATGAAATAAAAAATAGATGTATCATATTTAAATTTTAAATTAAAATGGTAAAATTCGATGAAAAATGATTTTTCATAAAAATGGATTTTTATGTAAAAATGTTTTTTAATTAATTATATTAAAAAATAATTTAAAAGTACATATTTTCATTATTTTCATTAAAAAGTAAGAGATGAAATTTTATATATAATACATAAATTAATTTGAAATAGTAAATTATTTAAAATAAAATTCAAATTTAAAAAAAATATATTTTTCACATTTCATGGAAAAATAAATATTTTCAGAAAATTTTAAAAAAATTATATAATAATTTTGATATAGTGATTAAAATATGTTGTTCATTTTTTAAAATTATATTTTTTAATTTTTAAATCAATGTTTTAAATAATAATATATAATACCTGAAATCCTAAATTTTTTAAAATAAATCCATTTTTCTTTTGACAAAAAAACTAATTAATATTTTTATAATTAATATAACTATATAGAATATAATTAATTAATACTAAAAGTCCTTAAATTTATTTATCTTGAAATTGCATGAGTTGTTATATTCTTCCCCCTTTTGGAAATATGTCTCATTGCAATTTAATTCACTTGTTAAACACATGGGTATATCTTTTACTCATAGGATTTTCATATTCCCATTTTTCTTATTCAACCATATGGTTTTACCAAAAAACATTATCAAGGGGATTTAACTCGTACCACAATACGTGACCTATAAGATCAAGTATACAAATAGGATGTTCCTTATATGAAAGGTTCTCTTCAAACTAAAACTATTTTGGGATTAAAAAATGAAATGACTTTGACACATTTTTTATTAACATAAAAATATGAAAAATGTTTTGTAAATAGGAGAATGTCAAAGGAATGTCCCCTTGATCAGAAACTAATCCAAATTAATCCAATATTTCACATGGTATAATAAAATACATACTTACTATCCCCTTTTTACCAAAATTCATAAAACATTTCCATAGAGATACTTTAAGAAAAACATGATCACCTAACTCAAAAGAAAGTTATTTCCTTTGTTTATCTGTATAAAATTTCTACCAACTCTAAGATATCCTCATATATTGGTAAATAGTTTATTCTTTCTTAATTTTTTATAACATCTCTATTCCTATTAACTTACTCTGTCCTACCTCATCAAAAAATATTGGAGTCCAATAACCATTTCTATATAAGACCTTAAATATTTCTATCTGTATAAAAGAATGGAAAATTTTATTATAAGAAAAATAAAATAATAAAATATATTGATTCCAAATAACCGATAAATATATTGGAAAATCCCAAATATTTTCTTCCAAGGTCTAAATTGTTCTATTTTATTTCTTATTAGATTGATGATGTAAGGTTTTACTAGAACGTATATTAGTATCCATTGAATTCAAATGTCTTTTCCTCAAATTTAGGTGAACCTCTGATTATATTTATATATAATATAGATTGGAACACTATGTAACATGTCTATAATATTAAGATATATTTGAGAAATCTAATCTAAAGATCAAGTATCTTGAATAGGAAATACAGAGATTTATTAAATTAATCCAAAAATTACAAAAAACCACATTATAACATCAAGATGTCTTTGGAAATCCCACCAAAAAAATACAAAAATGTGTATTTCCATTTACCCATTGGAATTCGAATTGGCTGAAGTATCCCTTTTTTGAATTTTCATTCAACATAAACCTATTAATAAGTCAAACATTCAATGTTAAAGTTAGAAATGTCTATTTTCATTCCATCCCACCAGTAATACCCCCGAAGGTCTTTGTACATCATATTATTATTACGATGAATAGAAAATGGGTATCTAAGAGCTTCACTCAATAATTATCTCTTTAACTTAGAATAATAAGGAACACATTATCTTTTTCCAAATATAATAACACATTCTTCATCAAAATTTAACTCTTGTATTTTACCTTCTAAATAGATTCTTCATTTTCCTAAAAAATATCATCATATTTTTGATATTTTGTAACACTTTATAACAGATATGATTATAATGATACCTAAAATAAATAGAGAAACTTTATAAATCCATAAATTGTAGGATAAAATTAATCAAATTGTTAATCAAATAATCATTATAAAAATATAACATGGTTAATATATAATTTTTTTTCTTACTCAATGAATTGAATAATTTTTTTGGTTTTCTATGATGGAAATGAATATTGAAATCATAATCCTTAATCATTTCTATTCATCTTCCCTACCCCATTTTTAACTCTTTATGAGTGAATATAAGAATCAAACTTGTATGATCAATATTAAATTGAATTTTTAATCCTTATATATGATTCCTCTATATTTTTTAAGAAAATCCCATAGAGTTCAATTTTATATAATGTGTAGGATAATTTAACTTGGGAGGATTTAGTTCACATAAACCATAAGAAATTACCTGATTATTCATCATTTTAACACAACCAAGTCCCTTTAAAGAAGAAACATTATAGATAAAAAATAAGAATTTCTATAAGGAAAGGCCAGAACTAGAGAATTCACCAAAATTCAATTTATATCTTACAACCCCTTTGTTTAATATCCCAATATATGCTGAATTAGTTGTAAAGGATTTCACCATACACTTTTTCTTATAGTCCCACTGATTCACATTGTTCATGTTTTTCTTTAAAAACTCATATACATAGTCCCAAATATCATCACATTTAAAACACTTTAAAAATACCTATAAAAATTTGACACACCACTATCATGTTATTATTCCTAGAAATAACATGCCACATACATAAAATTACAACATTAGAATCACTTCCCATATTTAATAAGCAATTTCCTAGTGTTATTTTTAACACAGATATCACAAACTAGATATGTAATTTTCTTACCAATAGATTTCATTATTGAGATTTTTCACAATTCCTTACAACTAGAACTCTTTTTTATGATTATTTTTATCGAATAACTAATAATCATAAAACTCTATTTCCACCATCTCATCATAAAAAATATGTTCATCAAAAATTTTAAATTCACAGGAATCCAATGGAGTTCAATATTTTGGATTCAATCCTTAGTAAATTTGATCAATCTTATTATAATTATCATGGATAAATTTTCTTCCATACCTTTTCTATCATGAGAATTTTTATTCATAGACAACAAAAAAACCTTTCTAATATAATTTCAATTCCATGATAAGTATTTCAATCCTAAGATAAACCACAGTTTGAAAAATGTTTCATAAAGAAAATATTTTTAAATTCAATCCATTACAGGGAATAATTATCATCACTTTCACTGATATTATTAATTATTTACAACCATTAAATGAATTCATCATCAAAATAATAAATAATAGGAGTTAAATTTGGATAATTTTAACAATCCATGACACAAAACAACTTTTCTAGTGATTCAATCCATTCCCCAACTACCAACGGGTAAGATGATTCACTGAATATAGGATGTTGTTTACTATTAAAATGATCCACTATTGACATATTACTCTATGGAAAATCTTGCTTCACTCTAGCATAGATACCAACATTATTTATATATTATGTAAATTGAGTCATCAAAATGAAAAATTGTTCTATTCTAAATATAACCATCCAAGGATGATGATTTGGGAAGTTTATTATCCTTTTTATTCTTTCCCACTTTAATTTCCCTATTTCATCTTTGGATAACCCTTCCGAGTAGAAATAATTTACATAAAGAAACATGTAAATATTTAAATGATGTAATATGATAAACATTAACTAAAATCTTTTTAGGGTATTTAATTATATTATCCTAATCTCTAAGAACATCTAAATTCTTTCTATGATACCAACTATAGAGACCCAACCTAAAACATTATATATTCTAGTGTATTTATACTATAATTATCCCTCTTTCATTCATATATAAATTTATGATTTATATTTTTAGAGATTTATGAAATAGACCATATATAAAAATCCCATATATTAAATAGTGTAATAATATATTTAGTTTCCATTTTACCCCATAATTTATATTTAAAAAAATAAATCTGTTTTTTTGTTATGAAAATTCATAACATTTAAATTGAATTATTATAAATTATTAACTATCCATAAACCCTATGAAAAACATATTAAAAATTTTTATGAGAATAAATATATTAGAACAAGGCATAAAAAATAATAATTAATCTTGTTATTTCATTTTAAAACCATGAGATCAAAAATAGAGTTTTACTTTAGCATAATCAACCTTGAGCATAAAAAATAATTTATCTATAGATAATTTTTCGCCAAAATTATTTAATAAAATGATTTATAAGATAACATTACATAAATATCATAATAATTAAGGTTTCTTAAGAAACCATAGAACCCATGAAATAAATTTTTTAAAAACATATCTTTTTACCCCAAAAATAAAAATCATTCATTTAAACATAATATTATTAACTTACATATTGAATAAAAACTATTTATATAAAAATCTATTCCATTGGGTAATAATGTTTTTATAACCCTTATAGAACCCTTACAATTTGGATTAACCATATGGTCGACTTCCAATATAATAACCATATTCATTGGAAGGATATTTGGGCACACCTGTCATATAAGCTATATCTGGATAACCAATATTCATAAGCTATATCTGGTTCAACAATTTATATAAATAATTTCCAAGTACCATATCATGAATAAATCATTTTAATATTACACTATTTAATCATAAAACCCTTGAAAAACTCTTTTTGAACTAATATAAAAAACACTTTCATATATCAAAGTACTCATTGCTTTTAAAAACCAATTTTCAATACCAAAATACATAAAACAAAGGAAAATAAGAGTTTTCATTAAATAAAATTTGAAATATTATAAAGGAATCCAAATTTTTAATAATTTTTATGTTGGAGGGAAATCTTTTTTTCACCATATATATTAAAATATAACATTCATTTTGTATTCTATAGAGAAAGCCAAAACAAATTGTAAAAAGATTATTTTTGAGAAAAATTGACATAAACTCAAAAATATATATATAATTTACTATATAATTATTTTATTACTATATAAATACATTAATAATATATTATAAAAATTTGGACATGGAATAAAATGAGTTTGAATGAATTCCTTGAAAGAGGATTTTCGAAAGAATGTCCCTTAATTCAGTCAGACTCTTCAAATACAATTTTTATCATCTAGAATAATAAAAATATAAAAATATTTACTTTATTAAGATGTTGTTTGAAGTTTTTTATTCATTTTTGCAATTATATAATCAATTACTTGATAAATTAAATTTTCGTTAGACATTTTGTTGACATTCCAAAAATATGTCAAACATGGTTTCAGTAGCCTGACTAAGTTCAAAAAGATCATCATTCCACCATATCCATAAAAATACATGAAAATTTATTATTTTTACACAAGAATTAACTTTTTAAAATCAACCATGAATTATAGTTGTGAAAGAATGAGCAATGTTACAATCACGGAGACGACATGTCATACATATGAATAAGTATTGTTTCCATTTTTCAGGGATAATTATGGAAGTAAGTTATGTGTTGTTTTGTATTTCCATAATTATAATTATTTCATAAATACCAAATTATATCATTATATATATATATATATCATCCATGTGATTTGGATTTTAAAAAAATCATCTCACTTTAAGGAGGTTCTAGTCCACACATGTGTAGAAATGGCGTTATATTTTTCAATGAATGGAATGTTATTAATTTAATGTTTACATTAAAATTATATAATGATAAATATTTCATTAATATATATATATATTAAATCCATCATTAAAATCAATCCATAGATACAGTTATGAGAAAAGAATTACATCGGTTTGTGAGGCGGCAATCCATCATACACCCAAATGAGAATTTTGATTACCATTTTATTGAAGTTTAAATGGATATAGGTTATTAAATTATCATAAGTAAATATATTTATATTTAATATAATACTTTTATTATTTCATCATGTTTCATGAATATTTTAAGAAGTTAATAGTATAAATAAAACCATAATGAATGGTTTTGAACTATACCTATTCTTCGAACAACCTCTTATGTTTTGTTGAAAAATATTTCATATGATAAAAAGTAATATTAGTTGTTGTCAAATATGTTTGTATAGGATATATATATTTATTGATTGAAACAATTGAACTTTTATGTGTGAATAATGGAGTATAAGAGGAACCCTATTATAAATGATTGGAGGGGTACTCTAGAAATTGATTCAATTATTAAATTAATATAAATTAATTTTACTGTAAATATATATCCAAATTGATTAATTTTGAATTCAGTATTATTATGGGTCTAAATAATATCAAAAAATAAAATTTATACAAGTTTATGTGATAGTTTCATTGATATTTTTTAACTGATTTTTTTACCATTTTGGCGATTAGCACCGAACAAAGTGTTTTTTGTACTTTGAGGTTCAATATATTTACTATAAAAGAAAAAATGAACAGTAATGGACACTGGTTGATATAATAAACCATATCTAATTCAATTTTCATAAATTATTATTTTTAGTAATTTTAAATAATTTAATAAAACATCATTTATTATAAAATACCATTCAATATAATTTATGAACTTTTCATTTAATTTGACATTAAAAACATCAAGAAAAATATTTAATTTGAATATAAACATTTAAAAAAAATCTAAAATGAGTTAAAATCATCAAAAAAAATAATAGGACACTATAAATCACACAAATAGCATTAGTTTTATAGTTCTTAAAGTCATATTATTTATTTGTATTCTATTGGAACATGCAATGGGTTGGTGTTGCATAAGTATTTTAAGGTAATTATTTCAATCCTTAAAATTATAAATAAATTACCATGCTGAAAAGAATCATTTATACATTATTTTTAATATTTATAACAAAATATATCCATTATTTATCACTATTTAATTTTTTTATATTAATAAAACAAAGAGAATGACATTTTGACATGACTTTATATAAAATAATATAAAGTTAAAAATCATGAAAAATGGAAAAAGTTCATATATTAAACATTTGGATGTTTATGTGTGAGATATACACATTGAATAAAATTAATTATTGTTATAGTGTCATTTTTGAGTCCTTATAATATTTTTTTTACCCTAAATTACATGATTAACTATTACTGAGGTGACATAAATTTACTGAGATTAATATTAATAATGAAAAAAATAAAAATGAAAATATTTAAAAAATTTGTAAATCCTGATTAAAGATATTAAATAAATGTATTATGATTCAAAAGATAAAAGTGGAATAATTTAATATTAAATTAATCCACAAAATCTTGATGAAAACTATTTTTAATAAAAATGCATTTTTATGTTTAAAATGCTTTATACCAGATTCAAGTATAATATTCATTACAAATATCATAATTGTATAATATTTAATCAAAAATTAAATTACTAAATTTTGAAACTAATACAGATTTGAATTTGACTTTTTAAATTCTTCAAAATAAAATATATTTTTCAATAAAAATAAATATTTTCATTATTCAATGACAAATCAATCTTTCATAAATTTCTCAAAAATTAATCCTAAGATAATTCTTATACATTGACCTCAAAAATAAAGATAATTTTCTCAAATTAAAATTCTATAATATTTACATGAATATTTTGAATGATTCTATATATTATATGTGGAACTAATTTTGGTTAAAAATAAAACGATTTTCCTTTTGAATGAAAAAGTAAATAATATTTTTATAACGAATATAAACCTATAAAATATAAATAATTAATATTAAAGTCATGAAAGTTATTTATCTTGACACTACATGGGTTATTAAAAACATGAATGCTTAAGCATTATTTAAACCTTATTGAGAATCTGAGCTAACTCATTATTTTTTTCCCCGGGATATGAAAAAGAAATAGTTAGCATTTTAATGATATATAATATTTACTTTGTCAAGGTTTTTTATTTTATATTTTCAAATATAATGTGAGAATCGATTATGTATCTAGTTTACCAAGAATACTAAAAAATCTATTCATTTGTGATTTGAGCGCTTATATCTATTACCATTGTATTAAAGTCACCCCCATCTCGAGGCTACTGGGGTTTTGTTATTTTCAGTTGATATAAGAGAATGTTTAGTAGAATACATTAGAACTAGATTTAGGAAAACATAGATTAGGAAGTATGACCCTATAAATTAATTTTAAGATATGTCTAATTCTAGGATAACATCCTGAAGGTTTGGTATTGTATATATTATGTGTTTTTCCTAAAATACATCCACGTTTGGATAAAAAAAGTGGATGTGGTGTTGGAAGAGATGAATTTCGGTGTGAATTTTTTTAAAAGTGTTTGTGGAGTATATCTCAAAAATCAATGTGGTGTATAGTGATTATACCCATGATACACACATATTTTGAGACTCCTAGGGGATATACATGGGTTAATTCATATTTAATTCAAAAACCATCCTGAATTATTTTAATATATGATGATCATGGATGACCTAGGTTTTAATTAACTGAAAATAAGATTTTAGGATTTAGATATCTTGAAAAATATTTTTCACGATTATGATTATTTTATATCACATAGGAAATTTTGGTTTTAGTCAATGGGTAGAACCAGGAGGGAAAACATTAATGTTAAATGTGATGTAAAATTTAGTGATTTTGAGTAAAAAAATGGGATGATAACTAAAGGTAAATATATTGATATTATGCCTAATTAGTTATCATGATATATTATTAACAACAGGTACCGTAACTAACTATTAGAATCACCAAAGAAGTTATGGATGGAGTCTCTTAAGATCTTGGGTAGAGGAGACTATAGAGGAAATAAGGCTCAATTTTCTACACATCTGAAATTTGGGACGAGACCCCCAAAATAATGGCTCAAAGTAATAGGAAAATGATTTATGCGTCGAAAATAATGGAATAGAGAAACCAATTTTCAATGAAAAAAGTGGAATTTAAGGGAGGGAAATAAATTTAATCATAAATATCCATTTGATGATAACTATTTTAAATGTGGAAACCTAGCCATTATCTGAGTTAAAACCCCCTTATAAAGGCTAACTCCAAGACCAAGGACCTATGTTATACCAATAATTTATGTGAAAGTATTTACAAATTAGGATTATAGAATTATGTTGTCTAATTATTTTTATCAATGGAGTTTTGAGGATAAGAAAAATAAAATATCTAAGTATTATGATACCTTTTGGAAGGATATATGATTTCACTATGGATTCATAGTGTTTTATATAATTTATAGAATTGATTATTATATATGATCAGGGCATATAAATTTTGGAATGATATTTTAAAATTTATTGATTTTGTTTAGAGATAAATATTTATTTTTGATTATATGAATCTGTGATCAAATTATTAGAATATATTAATATCAACCTTAATAAATAATATTATTATTAAATTTATGTTTATTTACTTATCAAATAATATATGTAGAACTTTGGGTATTGTTTTTTAGGATTTATAGATTAATGGTGTGTTTCATCGTATGTATGTTTATTTATTTTGGGAATTATCTTTCTTTATGATAATAAAATTGTAATTTGTTATTTTTTGAGAAAAAATCAAATAGTTATCAATATTTATGGATCTTAAAATCTATTAAACGACTATTTTAGTTATTTGGGTATAAAAACATCATCTTGGATATTCATTTTCTGGAGTAAGAATTGAAGTTTAGATTGATTTAACCACAACCAAAGGATGAAATTATGATCATGATATAAAAATATACCAAGTATGTATATTTTATATAAATATATATCTTAAGAGTAAAATAATCCCTCAAATTTAGTAAAATGATGTTGAAATAAAAAAATTATACATTTAACTTCATTTACACTAACTCAATAGGTTTTCATCCAATATAGATTTATATCTTTGTGGATATCAAATTTTCTCATGATAATGCTCTATATCACTCTCTATTAGTCATTGGACATTATTATTCTCTTCCATCAATATATTTAAACTTCTATATAATGTTTTACTTTTTTAGGAACCAAAATATGTGATATTTCATGCAACCATTGTAACTCCAATTCTTTGAAATATGTTTCAGTGTCCCTATAAACATTTTCCATTTTCGATAAAGGCTAGACCCTTAATGACCGAAATAGAATTGTGGGGGTGAAATTAATTTAAGGGTGGTAGAGTATAACACCCTGAAATTTTAGAATATATTTTTCATTAAATAAATTATATTTTATATAATTCTTGTTTAACCTGAAATTGAGAGTTTAAACAAACAATAATGTACTATTAAAAAATGTAAACATGATCATTATACCCTAAATATTAAAATTAGTAACATGAATAGAAATTATTCTTTTTAAAAAATTATGTACAAATATTTGAAATGAATAAAATATTTTGGTAATTCAGTATTCATTTTAGTAGTTTTTACATACATGAGAAATATATTTTTCATCAAATATGTTTTTATTACATTTAGTAGAAAAATAATATATATATTTTTTTAGAAAATTAAGAAACATAGTTTAAAAAAATTAGCATCGATTTTTAAATACCACATTAAAAATTTACTTAGGTTGTTGTTTTTGGATTTATTTTTGAGAATATTTATTTTTTTTGGGAATAGTGAAAAATACCATTTTTTGTAAAACTATCGTCTCTTTTCAATAAATTAGCTAATTTAAAATAACCATTATGATTTTATTATTATTTAAAAGTAAAATAATAATAATTTATTTAATAATAATGTAATTCATTACAATCAAATCATTTTTATACATTATTTAATTTTATGTTTATTTTTAGGATTAAAAACAAATTTTTTTAAACTACTTTTAAGTGAATTTGTTTCTCCATTTTGATTAATTAAAATAACAAAAAATGTGAAATTATTTAAATGAAATAAATAGATTATATATATATATATAAATGAATTAAAATTTATATAATTATGTGTAATGGTAATAGAGTTAATATATTATCATCTAATTCTTGAAAAATACATATCATGAAATACCATTTTTCAACAAGTTTTATGCGTTCAATTTTAAATTAAAATATTAAAATACTATGAATTTAATTTTACAAAATGGTTTGTATATTTTTAATTCAAAAAATTAAAATTTTGTAAACATGGTCAATATAATTTTTTCCCACAATTAATATTAAAAACTATAAATATTGATTACTACAGTGAAGGTTAGAACAGGTTTACTAGGGGTTAAAACAAAATATATGGGTAATTATTCAAATTAAAATTGTCTAAATCATTTTTTAAAGAAATATATAGACATTATTCCATCATGAGTTCTAATATATGTCAATTTTGAATTGTTTTTCGTCATAATGACTATCATATTGTATCTTTTAATAAAATTTACTTGAGGGCCCTCTCCCCCACATATAAATGAACACATCCTATAATATTCTCTCCAGACTAATGATCCTTTATTCTCATCAAATATCTAGAAAAATTACTTCCTTACATCCCTCACATGTATTAGATGAATTTCTTGATCATAAAATCAATAGAGGAGAGATTTTTGTGTAAACCATAAGAATTTTTATGAAAAGAGCTATAATTATTTTTCAAGTGTTTTCATTTCATTTCATCTTTAACCTATAAAATATTCTTTAACCTTGATTAAATAATAATAATAATATCTTATATATATTGAGATATTATTATTTTAATGGAATCACCTATTACATCTCTGAATCCATGAAATGATAAATGAAACCATCATTGGGTGTATGATAAAGAGTTTCCTTATGAACTGATGTAACTTATTTTCCATAAAATCATCTTAAATTTGGTTGTAATGAATGAGTTAATGTATATATACTATATTAATTTTATATTTATCATTTTAAAATGATAATATATTATTTAATTTCTCAGTTTTCCACTAATTGAAAAATGACCACGTCGTTCTTTTGTACGTGTGGACCACCACCACCACGTAGTGTTGTGATTATTTCTTCATCACTAAATCACATAGATAATATATTTAAGTGTATGAAAAGAAACAATTTGGTATTTATTATTTAATTATAACTATGTAGATATAAAATAATACTTACCTTCTTTCCATAATGATCATTGAGAAAGGGAAATGTTACTCATGAGCATTTACGAATAACCAACTCCATGATTGCAACATAGGTAATTTTTTTCACCATATTTCATCGATGGGTATAAAAATAATATTTATGTATAAAAAATATAATTATATAATTTTTATTACCTTGTATATGTTGGAATAATGATATCTTTGGCTAAAGTAAACCCACCAATGTCATTTTGGATATATGAACTGAATATCATCAAAACGTCTAATGTGAACTTAATTGATTAAGTAATTAAATATAACATGGTAAAAAAAATAAAATAAATGGAATAATAAAATTGAAAATGGATCTTATTAAATTAAATAATTAACATAAGTTTATTATTCATGAAGATGAAGAACACTCATGGAAATTCACACCAGAGGTAAGGGATTTTGTCTCAATCTTATTTTATTGAGGCATATTTTAATATAATGAACCTAATTTATTTTAAAAGGTTTATATACTATGAATTTTACATTTTTTATCATGAATCATTCATATATTATTTTATTTTATGTTTCAATACGAATTATTTCATCAAAGTGTATTTTCATTGATAGCTACCAAGTGGTAAAATATTTTATAACTCAATTTCTTTTAATGGGATTATATTCCATATTCCTTGTATTTGATATTTTAAGATTCTATATAAAATTATATTTTATTATTTTATTATTTATTTTAATTTTTTTCATTTACATATGATACAAAAAATCAATTCATTGATTTTTTCTCACTTCAACGGTATAATCACAGTAACATATTTCATCTCAATTTCCACTCTATTGGGATATATTTGGTATTATGAAGAAAATTATTTTTATGAGGTGTATATAATAACCATATGATATGTTATATCAGTAATATATGTAAATTAATGGTATTTAATATTTAAATTAAAGTTATATCTTTCATGGGGGTTATTATTTGAAGGTTACCAAAGTGTATAGTGTTTATTTCACAATCTCATCATTATTCAAGAATGTTAATATTTTGATCTGTTTTAGGGAAATTATATAATAATTTTACTATAAGACAAATATATATTATATCCTTTGTTTAATTTTTTTTTTTTCAATTTCCTATTTTATGTAATCTAGATATAGAAATAATATTTTTAAGGAAAACGAACTAAGTGTTATATTTAGTAAGGAATATTTTCTTAAATATCCAAATTTTATAAAAAATATTTTTTTAAAAATAAGATACATATTATTCAATTATTTATTAAATAAAACATTACTCATTTTTAAATTTTTACTGAATGTTTTAAATGGATACCTTTTTTCATTTTCTAAACAATGTAATTTTTGAATTTTCTTACCAAAGCATGAAATGAGTTTTTTAGAAATATAAAAAAGAACATATTTTCACGAAATCATGACCCCCGTTGGTGTTGAAGCATCCTTTAAATATTTTGATTATTTTACTTAATAAATAATTTTCCTAATATTTTATAATAGTTTAATTTTTAAAAGTGATTTCCAAAGTGTAAAGATCATTTCCAGAAGAGTGTTTTAATTATATTTTGGTTCCATTTCTATAAATCAATAATAAATACCCCTCTTATTTTATTTTCCCCCCCTATGATACTATGTTTTATTAATTAAATATTCATTTTTTGGATGGGTTGTTATTATTTTTAATGGGGAAATATGAAAAATTCAAATGCTAGGTTTTTAATATAATTTTTATGTTAATTCTGTAACAAATTGTTATTTTCTCTATTCCAATGTCGAATTCATTAGATATAGTAAGTGATTAGTAGGCCCCATTATAGAACCTAAATACATTGGTATTTCTCATGATACAAACTATTACAGATATTTGGTTGATAAATTACCCATTAATGTAAGATGTAATAGATCATGGCCTTGACAATAAGTTTATGATGTTTAACTTTTTTCATTCCATAATTATGAGATTAGTTATTCACTTTCATGTATTTATTTGATTAGTTATAATATCCATGGATTATATTTAATCTCATATTATTATTTATATGTAAATAATAGGTCATCATTTATTCCTGGATTATTATTCTCCATTTTCATGTTATTTATTAAATGGAATGTTTTCTAGTTTTTTACCAAACCATATTAATTTCACATTATTTATTCAATATAGCATCTAAAATATATAACCCTGGTCTATCATCTAATCCCACCCTTTACAATTTTTCTTTCCTTAGGATATGAAGTTGAAATCATTAAAAGAGTTTAATGATGAAAACTATTATCTTTCACTATGTTTTGAATTTTATTTTCTCAAATGTAATGTGAGATTCAAGTATGTATCAATTTTATATACACTACTAATCTAATTGGTACTTTTGGATGAGATCACTTTTATTTAGTTCCAATGTAATTCAATAACAAAAAATTATGTGGTATATGGGTTAAGGTATTAACTACATCTATACATAAATATATTTTATGTTTATAGTTTTAGCGAATTATGAAAAACTCATACGTAACAATTCCCATGTCATTAAATGATAATTTCATTCTACATAAACCTAAATTTTCTTATTCCATATCATATCTTGATAATTTCCCACAAAATTATACTTACATGAAATATTTATAGTGAAAAATAATTTTGCATCATTCTTTATAACATGCGGAAAATAAAACAGAACAAGGGTGTGATCAAATCCTCAGTGAGGGAAATTATAGACATTAATAATTAAATTTCAATAGTGAATATAAGATAACTATAAGAGTATGATTAAAACGTCAATGTGAATGATCATAACATAAGATAATTTAAACCCATAAAAAACATCATCATTAAAAAAGTGATAAGTAATAATGCTTTAAAAAAGGAAAGGTTCAAAAGAATCAATAATTAAAATCCATGGGATGTCAATATTGATCAAAGAAATCATTAAAAACAGCATTTAAAGAATAATAAAAATATGTTGTTATATTATAAAATTATCTTCACTGAAACCTTATAATAAACCTTTAATTTTATATAACCTATACTGGTTAATACCCATATTATGTGAGGAGAAAATTATTATCCCGTTGACTCTGCCGTCTCTTTAGAGTTAGTCATACATAGTAAACTCCATCATCATTACCCAATGAATTAGATATATATATTGGGAACACCCATCATCTTGTGTTATATCGGGATCACCCTTTATTATATAAATTTCCATGAACTATAATATAAAAATAACACATGAAATATATCATTTTTCAATATAACAATAACCATTGTTCTTTTATAGCTTGATTTACCTATGAAAACGAAATTGGTTCCACTATAATCTCTTTGAAATAATAATAATCCATCCAAATAAATAATAATTATTGTATAATTACAAAATATCCCTATAACACCATACGTAAAATAGATGTTTGTTTCCGTTGATTAATATGAATTCCATTTATTGATCATTAAAATCATTCTTGAGGAAATTAAACCATTAAATTTTTTAATCACTTTAAAAAAGTAGAAATTCATAAAATATTGTGAACATGCATTTTTTCAAAAATAAAAATGAAAATTTTAATGTTTGTTAAAAATTAGATAGAGATATATATGTAAGGAAAATATTTTCATGCCTTAAATGTTTACAAAAATAAACATTATTTTCAAACATTTGTAAAGTGAGTAAAAAGAGAACCATACATAATATGTGAAGAAATTTCATTTTATAGCATTTAAAAAAGTAAAATATCATATGAAATAACTTCATAAAATCATTTATGTTTAGATAAGAGAAATTTTTAAAATATGGATATAGATGAGAATGGTACCTTATCTATAAGAAGATACATGATCAGTAGCACCTACAAAAAACATTATTGATTTTCTTTAAATAATAACGAGAGTAAATGGAAAATAAAAACATAAACCACATTAATAAATAAATAAGAAGAAATTATATGTGGTTAAATATATAATTGTATATTATTTCCCCAAATTGAACAATGAACATATATATTGTTTAAAAGGATAATACTATAACATATAGACTTTTCAGTTCCATAAGATTTTAATGAAAATTCATCAATATAGATAATATGATATGTATCTATAAATACAATAAATTTAATGAATTAATATGTCAAAATTAATTAATAAGGAGTTATTTTCACTATTTATGTATGTCATGGTGCATGACATGAACCCTGTCTCAATAAAATTAGACTATGACAAAAAAAACCGTTAAAATATCATAAAATTTTAAGTGATAATCAATGAATCGGCTCATTATGTAAAATTATGTATATCCACCTAAAAAAGTGTAAATTCATAGTGAAACAATTTATAGGCAAATTAAAAATTTATTATTTTATAACAAAGTCAATTAAATAGGATTATAACCCAATGAATGAATATTTAGTTAATAAAATATGAACTCTTTTAGAAACTTCCAAACCAAACCCCTTAGATTAAGTAACTAGAATTGTGAAATTAACTAAGATTAATTTTTAATTAACAATGTAATATAATGGAAAAGGTAATTATAAACACCATATAAAATAAATTAGTTTCATAACATCAAAACATTCCACAATTAAGGGAATTGATAAAAAATCCATTACCACTAGGTTATTATCATGTCAAATCCCATTGGATGAAATACTTCAATGGTCATATTATAATTCCATGAATTATGTAGAATAAAAAATATATCCTCTAAAAGGGGAACATATAAACCATATTAATGATATTATTTACACAATATTAAAATAATATTTAATAAATAAAAATTGAGACAAAATCCCTTACCTTAAGTCTGTACTTGTCATATATGTCTTTTAACACATATAAAATAATTATATTCAAAATTATTTAATTATTTAAATAACTTTTCAATGTGTATAAATTATCCATTAAACAGTTTTTTACTTCATAAAAATTAAATATTTAATTACTTAATTAGTTAATTTGATATCATGTATTTCGATGGTGTTCGGTTCATAATTTAAAAATTAATTCAAAATGTTGATCGTGGTCAAAGGGGTAATTTTTACATCATCCACAACATAATTAAAATTAAGTAATTGTAATTTTTATAAATTATTTATAATATCAATTATAACTACGAATTATGGTTATGAAAAATGAATTACCTTAGAATCATGCTGACGGTAGGTCGTATGTATACAAGAGGAATGTTTCAGATTTCCAAAAAAACATGAGAGAAAGAAGGTAAGTATTATCTTTTCTATATTGAACTATGATTATATAATAAATATAATTTTATATTTTTAAAATATTTATATACACAATCCATGTGATATGGTAATGAAAAATGAATCGATTCGCTTTATAGTTATGGTAATCATCACATACGCACGAATGACACAATTATTTTTAAATAGATATAAAGGATAGAAAATAAAGGATAAATTGTAATTAAATTATGATATTTATTTCAGGACTATATATGTTTATTAAATCCAAAATTATATCATACCACGAGTGGAAGTTATTTGGAAAAACATTACATCTGTTCTCAATTCGGTAGTCTACCATACACAAGGACGATAGTTCCATTTCATTTTTATTGGAAGCATATAGTGATATAGGTTATTAAATTATCATATTAAAAAAATTATATTTAAGATAATTGTGTTATTATCACATCTTGTTTAAATAATTCTTTAAGGAATTTTAATATAAAATAAAACTAAAACATTATATTAGAAGCTACACCTCTTCTTCAGACGATCTCCTTTGCTTTAAAAATCACAACCTTAGAGGTTGGTGTTATATACAAATTAATACCTTTATAACATGGGGGTTAATGTTATGAATGTATTTTGGTAGGTATTGGAAAAATAAAAAATTGTAATTATGTTTTCATAAGGAAATAGAATGGGTTTCCATTTATTAGTAATGAGAGGTGTACTTTTGGAAATACTTGAAATATTATAATATAATATTTTTCAAAATCATGTAAAATGGATAAAAATTAAGTATATTAAAATAAAATAAGTTAATATTCATAATATAATTATACCATCCAATTTTTATTGGTTCATATATAAATTTAAACCTTATCTTTTCTACTAATCATTTCGTTAAACATTTTTAACCTAGACCACTATAAAGACATTTTTTAATAAAATAAGGCTATTAATTTAGTGAAAAGTTAAAAATTTGAACATAAATATCCAAGGGTTGAATGTTTCGACCATTTATATTCCTAATTTACCTATTTTATATTTTCAGTATTTTTTTAAAAATTAATAATTTTTTTAATATAAAATACATTTATCTTCATTTTAAGAACAATTCTCATAATGTGACTTTGAAAATAACTAATTATAGTGGAATTACAATATAATTTAGTCAAATAAAAATAATATATTATTAATAACTATAAAATTCATGTCACACTATTATTCATCAATAAATTTTAGTTTTGATGTTTTTAAAATAATTTACATTAATTTTCTACTTAGGAAACAAGCATTATGTTTGTGTTATATATGCATTTAAGGTAAATACTTATAAATATAAAAATAAAAATTAATTACCAAGATAAAAAAATAATTTATATTAAAACTAACCATTTATAACTTAATATAAGGTATTTTATGTATGTCAACCAAAACATCTATAAATTTGATTTATTGTGGAAGAAATATAATCATCATATGTAATTAATGAAATATTTTCAATGAATTTTAATCCATATCACATTAGATTTAACCCTAATTAACCCATTTTACCTTTTCTGTGAAACAAAGATTAAATATGGTCACAATTAATATTTACCCAAAAGTAAGATAATATTTTTAACTAATATTAATTATTATAATTAAAAATATGGAATATATTTTATTAAATTCAATTTATACATGTGGTAGAATTTAATTCAACTGGAAACCCATTAAATGTGATGAAAATTGATTTTCCAAAAAATTTCATTTTTAAGTACAAAAATATTTTTATTTTCAATTAATGTATAATTTTTATTACAATAAAAACTATTATATTATGTTTACTAAAATTTAACTACGGAAATTTTATAACTAATCTAAAATATAATGTGACAATGTTTGTACAAGAAAAGAAAATAATGTTTTTAACAAAAATCATTATTTTTCATTATCTATTGAAATTATTAACTTTTCATAAAATTATAAAAACTTCACCCTAAGTTAATTTTAACAATATGAATTTAAAAAAAAATTATGTTTTTTTCAAATAAAAATTTTAAAATATCTATAAATAAATTTTGATATTTGATCCCAACAATAAATAAAATCCATTTTTGACAAAAAAATATTTTTTAAGCATAAAATAAATTTACTAAAATATCAAGTGCTTATTTAATAATTATTAATCAATTCATTTTCAATTATTAGGACCATTATATATATTACATAATTAGATTATTCCTATTTATAACAACTATGTTAACAACTTGTTTATAACTATAATATATATATCAACATTTGATAGTTCGTTTATGCTCGATGTTTCATATTGTATATGTTTTCAAAAATAGTCTTATTTTATAATTTCTGGATGTTAAACAAAATGTTATAAATAAATATTTTACCTTTATAATTAATTACAAAAAATCCTGATATCATCAATTTTTCTACATAATTCCATATCATAAATTTATTTCCAGGAATCCTCTTCGGTTGCCTACCTTTATGTAGACAATGACTACAAAAGGGCGATAATTTATCATATATTACATTATTAAGTTTTTATAAATTAATAATAGTTTTAATTAAAATAAAAATAGTGTAACCAAACAAAATATTCTTAGTTGAAATGATAAAAATAGTGCGATAATTTATAAACCACCAACCTTAACTATAACAAATCTTAATTGTCAAGAATCACCAGTCAAATTGAAATCAACAATATATGATTCCTAAAATGGATTAAATCATCCCTATATTTGATTTAGGCCAAATAAAATAAGAAATATAGGATATGAGAGAAAGAAAATATCAGGGAATAGAGTGTAATAGACCGAGAGGAATCAAAAGCAATGATTGACACTTAAATTCATAACGAATAAAGGAAGATGATACATTGGGAGATAAATTTCACCAATTATAAAAGTTAGGCTTTATAGTTAATGTTATAGAAGACTAATTATGGTTTACCAGTGAATTCTAGGTTATTTTTTTAGATTTTGTTAATCCTATCCCACATTGTGGCAGCATGATTTGGAAAACTATTTTCCATTTGTGCAGCTATTGTGATTAAAGATACACAAAAACACATGGATAAACTACTATTTTTAGAAACTAATGTTTATAACATACGAAATAGCTTTATAAAACTTTATCATGTTTTTTAAATTATCTTGATCATTCTTTGTGGTTTAAAAATCCATGTTCACCTAGTTATAACTTTAAATTTCTATATCTATAGGCCACCATCCCACCAATCATTCTCAAATCCTTCCCAAAAACCATAACCACATACATAACATAAATAATAATAATAATATTGGCATTAGTGAATAATTAAAATTGGGATTCAACTCAACAAAAAATGGTTTTTTAAAACCACATCACTAAAGAGAATTTCGTTCTCTGGATGCACTCCAGAATGAAGATTGGGGTTTTAAATTAGAGGTGATATATGTCATTAGATTCAGTCACATGTATATTTATCCTGATATTGAGGATTTTTGTTACATTATCCATGATCTAAAAATAATTATGACACAATAATTCCCAGTAATAAATTTTTTTATGATAATTGTTTTAGTGATTTCATTATTATTATATACTTCTCTCTAATTATTTTTAAATTGATAGTTTTATATTATCATATTTTTTTGTAATTAGTTATATAAAATATTTTGTCCTTAAAAAATAAAGGAAAATATTTTCAAATAAAAATATTTTAATCCTTTAGAAATGGATTCTCATTTTCATCATCAGGGGAGGTTTGACCCCCCGAATTCCTTTAGATGGAGTATTCCATGAATTATGTTTATGGTGTAGATAAATGGCCTATACAAGAGTGTGGGAATGTAAATGGTCAAATTTTTTATTGTAGGTGAAGTTGATAACGATATATCCCACTTAGGGAAAAATGTTTCAATGGGTGCTGATCTCCAATCACATGATGGTGGAACATGTCATGGATATGATGCTGGGTATTCATGGGGAAATGTGTTTGAACAAAGGCAATAGATGTTAGGGTCAATATTTTTAGATGGGTTCCCATACTTAATTATTACGGGACCAACATAAGGAATCACTAGAAGATTTTTACTAGGTTAGTGGGTTACAATATGTGGTTTTTAGGGTGATAGTGGTGGCGTGACCCAATTTTTTGAAACAAGTCGATATAGTGGCAAAACATTGACCTTGGAAGATCAATATTCATGAAGGTGGACTCAAAAAGGCTTGGATAGTGGCACAGACATGAAAAAAAGGGCCTACAGGACATGGTCCTTTGGGATTATTTCAGTTTCCTTTTTCACCTCTAAAACTATATTTTATTTAATGGGATCCCCACTACTTATAAATAAAGTGGTGTTTCCTTTATTTAATAAAATTGTGGTTGATCCAGCATGTAAAAAACAACTTTTATAAATAAATAATTTTTTAATTATCATGGGAAAAAAATAATTTATTATGTATTTATTTTAAATTAATGGAAATCATGATATATGATAAAAGTTTTGTAATTGTATTTTATATTTAAGGTTTAAAATAAAGATCTATTTATGTGAGACATGTCTATTGTTATTTTATATAAGTAACAAAAAGTGACTTATTATATTAGTTTTCAGCATCAGTGTTGTGGTATATTTGGACTGATATTGTATTTATGAGTTAACTCAGGTATGTAGGTTTCCTTGACCGTGTATGGGGTATAAGCTTGAGTGCCGCATACAGAGGTTGAATTTTGTATAAGATATTCAAATTTTAGACATTTTAACTGAGGATTGAGTATATAAATCAAGGGGTGAGTTAATAAAAATCATGATGATTAAGGAATGATCAATAATTAGATAAAATAATATTGTATAATAATTATATTTATTTATTTTTATGAATCTAGAGGTTGAGTTTTTGGATCATGATTTTTGGTGGGGAATATAAATTCAAAGGTAATTATTTTTATTAGGAAATAATTTTCTGTTAAATTGTATAAAAATGTTAACTCAATGCATATAACTTCTCAAAAGTTGTGTTATTTTTAAGTTCATGGACTATTCTCTTGTACTTTTGGGAATTGGGAATGAGATCCTAGAGTGACGAAAACAAATTAATGTGAAATTATTATGTAAAAAATAGGAATATAAATGGTTTTTCTATCATAAATTTAGATTTATTATAATTTATCTTGATGTCCACGTGTTATTTTTTGAGTTAGAGGTGGCCTGATAGAGTGTATTAGAGAATCAGATAAGGTGTGTAACTAAAATTATCAGTATATAGGTGGTTGAGATGTGATTTTAGGGTGTTATAGTGTGGAACCTAGAGTGGTAATTAAGCTAAAATATAATAAAAATAGTTGGTTCAGGAATGATGCCTAAGAATTACATTGTGATACTTAAAGTGGGGGAGGCACATGAAGCAATCATGATGGATTACACAATGACCCTTTTTATAGTGGTTCAAGACTTTTATCTATTGTTGGTCACACTTTTACCATTAAAGTCCTCACAATGATGAGTTCAGGAAAGGGAATGTAATGGAAGAAACTCCATATTTACATTTTAACCAACTCACTAGATTTTTTTAACGGGGTATGTGAATAATTTGATCATGAAGCCTCTTTTATCTTTCCCGACCAACTTCACCAGCCCCACTCTATTTAGAAAAGTATAGGAGAATCTTATTGATGATTTGTTCCATTCCATTTAGATATATTTCCCACTTTAATTTCTATTAATATATGTTAATTTCTATAATACCCTGATATTTTTTTCAAATAAATATAATTTCTTCGATATCTTTCATTAATGAAATACCGAGTTTAAATGAACCGTTATATACTATTAAAATATTATTATATGATTGTTATCACATATACATTGGATTGGTGGGTATGAGTAGGAATAACTGAATTATTAAAAATTAATGGTTACATATGTATAAATTAAATTTTGTTGGTTCTAAATTGATTAAAAATTAAAATAAAAATCATTTGAAAGTAAAAGAAATATATTTTTTGGAATAACAATTTACATATGTGAAATGCATTTTTTTAATAATAAATTTAAATTAATTGTTATTGGTTAAATTTTTTAATGAAATAAATTTATTATATGTTCTAAAAATTGTTTTTTTTGATAATTTAATATTTTTCTAAGAATGGTATAAAAATAAACAATGTTTATGCTTAAGAATATATTGGTCTAAAAATTGATATTCATCAACTTTTCCATGCTTATTTTTAAAATTAATTTTAAACACATATGGAAATTGAATTTGGATAAAATACATTAAATTATTTAAATTATGAGGTTTGAATTTGGTAAATATGACCCATTTATTTTTTGTAAATATGAATAGTAACCTTGTTAAAATTTATCACCTTGGTAAAGGGCAAGTCAGGATAATCATGGTTAAAACAATGTTATAAGGACTTAATTTTCCTAAAAATTATTATTGGATGAATTTAATTTTACCCTTATCATTTTAGGATCTAAAATTATTGTTTTAATGTGCTTCTTTCCATGAAAATAATATATATAATATTTAAAGCAGTGAATGTTATAAAAAATCACCCTGTTGGTATTAAATATTATTTATTTTTTCACATTGGAGAAATAGAAATTTATGAATGAATATATATATATGTCTATTTTGTGTATAATGAAATTATTTTCATTTTTGCTATAAATTTATAATTCATATTGATAAAATAATAACCTTAAATTATTAACCAACACAAATAGAGTTTTTATTCAATTACTATAAAATTATAAGAAATGAATTTAAAAATATTAAAGAATGTTTTTTAGAGAGTTATAATGTTAATGACATTTTTATATAATTACAACATTTTAGTGATTTTTAAATGTTTTATATTATAAATAAAATTATGTCTTCATGTATTTTAATCCAAATTAAATGAATTGTTTAAAAAATTTCATTAATGACATTTATCAAAATAATGTATTATTAAATTATTTAAAAATAATAGAAATCATTAAATAAGAAATTAAGTATAATCTATGGTCTAAAATTTCATAACATTACAACTTAAGTTCCAATTTTCACTTTTTATAAAGAATAATAACCCTTTAAGATTGAAAAATATATTACCACAGATAATTTCAAAATGGGTAAACTAATGGGTTAAACAACAAATATTAGGATTAATAAACTACTTAAAATTATAAAAAATTTAAATTCTTATTTTATTTCAACCAAATAATATATTATATTCTAATACTAGGCCTTTAGGATACATTTTTATTGATAATGTATTTTTTATATTTTAATCTTTTAAGATATTCCAAAAGTGTCGCTCTCCTAAATAATAAAATAAAAACTCATCCAGTAACTTCTTCACATTTTTTAACATTATCTATTGATTATAACATTCCTTAAAAAATTATAAACATCCTTATAAACATTCTAGAGGTTCTGGTGTTCTTCAAACAATAACTCTAGTTCCTTTAATATGAGATCTAGAGGAGTTTTGTTGACGAAGATGTAACTGGCTTAAACAATAACATTCCTTTTAATTCTTATTTTACCTCCTATAAATATGTTATATTCTACGTAAAATAAAAAATTCAGTTTCCAAAATATAATTTTTTTTGTGTTTATTAAACAAGAATAATTAATCCTTTTTCCATCAAATTGAAAATGAATGCCTTGCATATGCGTACATAAAACTTACTTTCACAGCATTCTGATACAATTTATTTTCCCCCACCATATTCCATGGATGGTCACTAGGATGGATTTAAATATTATAATTTATACATGTTACATAATTAATCTTTTATAACTATAATATCATACCAAATTTCTTACTATCCCGTCTGTCAAAAAAAACAATAACGTCGGTCATGTGTACGTGTGAACTACTACCTCCTTGAAGCGATTTGTAGAGACCCTAAGCTTGACATACATGGACATTACATTACATTTTCGGAATACTTAATACATAAAAAAAACCAAAACTCAATGATCGTAATAGTTTAGTGTCTTTGGAAACTCAGAACATAATCTTCTAATCCTGGTGAAAGATCTTCAACATCTCTCACAAAGATCATCCCCTTTTGTTTTCTTACCTAAAACCTTTATTTATATCATAGGGAAAATAAAACATATAAAGGGTGAGCTCAAATGCTCATTAAGTTTAATCATGGAGAAAATAAAACAAAACATATATATTTGAACATAAAAACATGAACATAATGTTTAAACATCAAAATCTTGAGCAATATCATAAAACATGGAAGTACATAAGGCTTAGATCATAATGGAACATCAATCATGAAAAAATGACATGGTAATAAAATATGTAATTGTGGAAACCATTTAGCACATGTTATGATTTCCAAAGTATCCAAGGCATTGCTGCCAATACCATCTTAGTGGACAAAGTCCCTTTCTGAATCGAGTTCACTCCTTGTTCCAGTCTTGTATTACTAAACTTGATGAACTTACCGTTCCATCCATTTCTATCTCATTAGATATAAATCTTTACCCAATGCATTGGAGGGAGATATAGGTCCCACCTATCTTATAATGAAATCATTATTTCATGTACCACAAAATCATAAATCATACATCATAGCATAACCCATGTAATAGAATGGGATTCATAAACATCATTCCATCAAGAACATAATCCATATAAAAAATGGATATCATTTCATCCTAAGAATAATAAAACCATGTAAATAATGGATACATTATACTTGAAACATAAACATATTAAATAATTTCATTTTCGATAGAAAATATTTTTTTTAAACACTTGAAATGAAATCTTGAGGAAAATATCCTTTCTTCTTCAAAATCATTTTCTTTTCACAAAATGCCATGCAATTTTAAAAGAAAAGTGTTTTGTTGAAAATAATCATTAAATATTGTATAGTAAGCTTCATGAAAATGAGGCTTTATGAAAAAATAAAAATCCGTTGACGCCGTATAAGTTGAAAATAACATTCTCCTCATACTTTTGTCGGAAAAGTCAAAAAGTACCTCATATGGTAAAAAAAGAAAGATTCCTTACATACCATGTAGTAAAAGTCAAAAATGGTTAAAAAGGACTTTAAAAATACATGAAACATTTTTAGGAAACATGTAAATGGAGGATAATAATAACCCTAGTAAATACTTACGATTAAACAATCTCGGATAAGAACGAGATTAGAATAGTTATCCCTTACCTTACATTTGATATGCTTCGTATGTATCCGAACCTCATGTATAATGATTTAAATAATTTCATTGACTTATTAAAGAATCATATTCATTGTTATGATATCATATATGGTTCACTTATGACTTTATATTACCCGTTATTTTGTAAATTTCATGTTAAAGCAGCATTTTGGGTAAAATCGTTTCATTTATCATACATGTTTCAACTTGTTGTTCTTGATGTTATTATTTATATACTGATTTACATAATCCCATAATTTGAAACATGGTTTATATATAATATATATTCATAATATACATATATATATATATGATAGATCGATAAATGGAATGAAATACACCGTTCATGGAGACGGTAGACCGTACGTACGCATGAACGTTGTTTTCGTTTCCTTATTGAATTGAATGGAATTAAGTAGATGACATAAATATATATATACAGAAATCCAGTGTCATTATTATGTCATATATTTCATTGTTATTCATTATATATAATTTATAATTATTCATGAATGGTTTACATTGAGAATGAATCTCATCGCGTCATGGAGACGGCAGTCCGTACGTACGCACGAGCGATGATATCATTCCCATGATCGTGTAATTTTATTGAATTGTATGTATAATATTTCATAATAAATATCACTTTAAAATAATCATATATAGTTATTTATTTACACCATTATACCCATCCATGTAAGGTGGTGGTCGAAAATAGATTACACCACGGCGTGGAGATGGTATTTCGTACGTACGCACGCGTGGTGATTTAGTTTTCAGTAGGATGGATAGAAGGTGAAATAAGGTTTTTTAATATTTATAATAACATATCAATATATAATTAATACTTATTTTATTACTTTATAATGATACAACTAAATAATAATTAGTAGAAGAAGAATGAAACTTGAGAGAATCGGAAGAAAATATTGCCACTTCTTCGACGCACCTCCTTTAAGCTTCTTCTTAAGGAATTAGAGTTGGTCTTTTGAGAGGACCAGAACCTCCAGAATCTTTATAAGGAAGTTTAGAAGATAAATGGGCAGGTCTTGGATGAGCTTCAAGGCTCAAAATGGTGTGAAGATAAGAGGGAAGGGGTTCCCTTTTATAAGGGAGGAGAGGGGCACCTTTGAAAAAACATAAAATATTATTTTATAATAAAGTCATTTTCGGTTTTTAATAGCTCCAAATTGATTTATTTCGAATCTAAGTTGGGGATGGGTCGAAATAATCTAAAACAATAGTTTTTAGATTGGTTTGGGGGATTATATTAACCTTATCTTTTAGTTTTAACTGTTAGTTAATTAGATTGACATTTACCATGTCAGTTTGTATTTTTATATTATATATTAAATAAACATACCATATACATCCAAGAGATTCCTAAGTGGTACATTAATGATACACCTATCATTATATAAGTATCCTGGCCGATCCTTAGATTTTTATGAATATAATAACAATTAATAACATAAAATTTGTTTTAAAAACTATTTTATGTCGATTTTGACACTATTTGGTAATGGATTTTTGTGAAAATCATAACAGCATGATTAGTTCGAAAAAAGCTAATTAATTCAATACTCACATGTCATATTAACCTATAAAAGTAGTGTAATTTATAAAAAAGTCTCAAATTACATTTATTTGGGTATTTATAACATGAATTATTTTAATATTTCATTATTTAGGTAATTACTGTATCACCATTGTGTCATAAATAACATTGATTATTTAATGTATAAAAATTATAAATAAAATAACATTAGGTAGTTAATATTTGTATCTTTCTAATGAATATATATAGTTGAATTTATCTTTTTTATAACCCTATATTAAAATTGATTTAGCTATTAAACTTTGATTTTAACTATTTTAACCCTTCTTTAAATAAATTAATAATAATTGTCCTAATTTAATCCAAGTGGACCTAAATGGTCATATATTACTCCTGAGGATATTTTTGGTCAAATTAAACTTATCAAATAGAATTATGACATGTGTTAGGGTAATAATAATATCATTTTTACCCTTAATTACAATATTTACTTTTAAACGTGGTAAATAAAAGAAAAAAGTTACTATTCACCATAAATTATTTTCATCTCATTGAACCCCATTTTATTCCTAGATATTAATCGTGTCTCTTGGATTTTTTAAATTCCACTCAAAGAAGTGGTAAAATTATGTTTTATGTGAATTTCCAAATTCTCCTAGGAGGTGGATAAAAGACGGTGAAAAGTTTAATAAAATTTTTATATATCTAAAATTATTATAAAATGACTCCAATTAATTAAATTGAACTTACATAAGTATTATGTATCAATTTTGACCTAAAATAAATTTAAATAAAATAAATAATTATTTAAATAAAAAGTCGGTTTTTAAATAGTAACCTAGTTTTTTCACTATTCATTAAAAATTGAAATTTCTCAGGAAAATACCAAAAAATTACCCTAGGATAATTTCGATATTCCGAATCCAAAAATGAAGTCCATTTTTAAAGATAAAATGTATGAAATTTCAAAAAGTGGGTATTAATATTCATAACGGCTAGTTCATAATAATATTATAATAATATCTTGTTTAGTGAAACTTGGTATTACGTATAACACATGCTATCGTGGAAGGTCGCAATTGTGTGTAAGGAAATATATGTCAGGGTTGCGTGTAGTGAAAGATTCATTTGTTGTTGCGTATAATAGAATCCAATAATATTTCATTTATACATTGAATATATATATATATACACTCAATGTTGCATAAAATAACTTCTATCAAACGAACGTGAAATTGTGTGTAACAAGATCCAAGATTAGTGTTTTGTATACTCCATGATAATACGGTGTTGCGTATAGAACAAGCTAATTTTGGTGTCATGTAAAACACAAGACATCAATGAAATTAAAAATAATAATTCTCATAAAATCCCGGGTTGTTACACTCTGCGCCCCTTAAAATGAATTTCGCCCTTGAAATTCAATGGGGTTATAAATCATTTACTACATGAATTTTTCTTTAATAGAAACCCTCATCATAAAAAGGAATACAAAAGTTAAATTTTAAAAACTAATGTATGAAACATAACAGTTACCCAAATTAACTTATCCCTGGGTTTCCACATAGGAGAACATAGGTGAAAATATGGATATGGAAGATAAAATCTAACCATCAAGTTCTGATGGAGAGTGGAAGAGAACATGGCTATTAAAAAGCAATCAACCACAAATCCATAAATTTGTGATGATATAAGATACCATCTGATTCATCAGATATAAGAGCACTAAGACAACATTTTTGGTTTTCAATATTAATTCCATAAAGTTGAGAATTTTGAATTAGAAGAAATACTTACTTGATTTTGGTACAATATCACAGTTTTTCATGCTTTGAACAATTTCCACTTCGTCTCGTAAAGAAATTAAGTTGAATTTGTTATTCGTGAGGTGTTAAAAAATCATGTGATAGAATGATGGGTCATTCCATCTGTTTCAAACAAAAGTTTGGAAAGAGTTATCAAATATACATAAGTCCATCTATGGTGAGGTTAATCGTATACAATTCCAAAAATGAACTTATACTTCATCTATCATACCACTTGATGAAATAAAACTAGTTTCTACTAACCAAGGACTTCCTGTAGGCCATTGGTATGCGATAAAGGCCAGTCACACTTCAGTTGTTGGTTCGATTCCCACATCCTTGTCCGACGCGATGGGTTGTCTCCCGTCCTACAGGTTGTCCTTTTTATAAAACTATACTATTATAACATTCTATCGAAAATTTCTAGCCTTAAACAATACTAACTTATGTTCAATATAATCCATTCGAATCATCAGGTTTATCCAAAATACTTCTTTCCAAACTCATAGTATAAAGAGAATTATTACTAAAAAATTCATATAAAAAGCATGTGAATACCATCATTTATCCCTCATATATCTTGTTGGTCACATTCCAATCATGTGAATACCTTAATCATGTATTCTCTGGAAAAATGAATACCCATTGAACCTTAGTGAAAACATGAATGCTATAAAAAGTTAACTATGTCCACATACCAAAATCCAAAAAAATTATATACTCAAACCATTATATAACATTTTCCTTATATCAGCCATGACCTCATGAATACTGTCAAACATTTCATTTTCTCCTTATCCCATCATTATGCACATATCATCTTCTTTCCAAAAATATCTCAATCACTTTCCATGGTTACCGGTACAATAAAATTATTGAAAACCACAATAGACCAATACATAAATATTCTAATATCCCATGATACTATATACAACATTATTTTGGAATCCCATTACATAAACACTTAATCATTCCACCACATCGTTGTCATATTCAACATCGCCAATAGTTATTGCATGTGAATTCCCATTGTCCTTTGCCTTAAGTGGTTGCTCATGTCGATCATCATTAACCCTTGGATTAGGGCATTGATTAGCATAATTCCCCATTTCATTGCACTTGAAGCATTGAAGTGTTGGTGGTGCGTTCTACGCATTATTTTCTCTATTCCCATCATTAGGAACCCTTTTTCCATTACATTGACACTCAGCTGCTAGATGACCTTATTTTCCACACTTAAAACATTTTCTAGTCCCTTTAAGATAATCCCCACTATTATTATTTCCACACTTTGAGCATAAAGAAACATTCATATTTTTTTCACCATTGTTCTGAGATTTCTCCTTGAACTCCATCTTTCGTTTCTTGTCCAAACCATGAGATGGATATGTAACACCAACTTCCATTTCTACTTTAATATAAAAACGCACGATTTTTTCATAGCTAAAAAAGTCTCTTATAGCTAATGCCCTTATAAGACTTGGTTTTAAGCCACTGAATAATCGATCAACTTTACTTTCAGGTTGGATGATAAAGCCAGATGCATACCTTACAAGCTTTGTAATATTTTCTTCGTATATACCAACAGATTCATCATCCTTTTGCTTAAGCTCAAGGAACTCATTTTCCATCATTGTTCAATGAATATGGGGGAATTAATTATTGAAAAATATGTTCTTAAACTCATCCCATTCCAAGGATTCAATTTCACCTTGGGGACTTGTGTTCTTAATTAGAGTCCACCACTTGTCTGCTTAACCTTCTAAAAGGTAAAAAACTAGAATTACATTATCATGTTCCAAACAGTGAAGTATGGAAAATATATTTTCAATGGTACTAATCCATTGTTCAGCAACAAGTGGATCAGAAGGCCCATTGAAAGAAGGTGAAATTTTCCTCATGAAGAACTCAATAGAATATTGTTCCCTTCTCTGATCATTCGGAAGTCCAGAATGATTCATATCTTGCGAAAGTATAGCAATAAGATTTTTCACTCCATCTCCCATAACATTGGTTTGTTCATGAGGAAAATCATTGCATTTTCCATTACATTTATCAACACAGTTCCTTTGGGTTCCATCCGTCGTCTAAAACCCATAAAAATAGTGTGAGCGAAAAATCATGATAGGGAAAACAACATAATAAAGGGGAATTACTTTCAATATATAAAATCCTATGTTTAATTCAATGATCGTTACCGTAATTTTAGCACTATAACCTATACTTATACTTAACCATAGGAAAATACCTAGACATACCTTAGAAATATCTATAGGGATCTCACTAAAGTATTCGCGTCCTAGTTTCCAAAGGTTACCTAAACATTTCCTCTGATACCAACTATAGAGACCCGAAGCTTGACGTACATGGAAATTACATTACTTTTGTGAAATACTTAAAACATATCAAAAACCAAAACTCAAGGATCATAATAGTTTTGTGTCTTTGGATACTCGGAATATAATCTTCTAATCCTGGTGAAAGATCTTCAACATCTCCCATAAAGATCTTCCCCTTTTGATTTCTTACCTAAAACCATTCTTTATATCCTGGGGAAAAGATAACATATAAAGGGTGAGCTGAAATGCTCAGTAAGGGTAATCATGGAGAAAATAAAACAAAACATATACATTTGAACATAAAAACATGAACATAATGTTTAAACATCAAAATCTTGAGCAATATCATAAAACATGGCATTACATAACGCATAGATCATAATGGAACATCAATCATGATAAAAAGACATGGGAATAAAACATGTAATTGCGGAAACCATTAAGAACATGTTATGATCTCTGTAGTAGCCAAGGCATTGCTTCCAAGACCATCTAAGTGGATAGAGTCCCTTTTTTAATCAAGTTCACTCCTCGTTCTAGTCCTGTATTACTGAATTGGATTAACTTATAGTTCCATCCATGTCTATCTCATGAGATATAAATCTTTACTCAACTATAGAGACTCGAAGCTTGATGTAAATGGACATTACATTAATTTTTTTGAAATACTTAAAACATAACAAAAACCAAAACTCATGGATCGTAATAGTTTAGTGTCTTTAGAAACTCAGAACATAATCTTCTAATCGTGGTGAAAGATCTTCAACTTCTCCCATAAAGATCTTCCCCTTTTGGTTTTCTTACCTAAAACCATTGTTTATATCCTGGGGAAAAGAAAACATATAAAGGGTGAGCTCAAATTCTTAGTAATGGTAATCATGGAGAAAATAAAACAAGGCATATACATTTAAACATAAAAACATGAACATAATGTTTAAACATCAAAATCTCGAGCAATATCATAAAACATGGTACTATATAAGGCATATATCATAATGGAACATCAGTCATGATAAAATTACATGGTAATAAAACATGTAATTTTGGCAACCATTAAGCACATGTTATGATTTCCATAGTAGCCGTGGCATTGCTGCAAAGACCATCTTAGTGGACAAAGTCCTTTTCTGAATCGAGTTCACTCTTCGTTCTAGTCCTGTATTACTGAACCAGATTAACTTACCGTTCCATCCATGTCTATCTCATGAGATATAAATCTTTACCCAATGAATTGGAGGGAGATATAGGTCCCACCCATCTCATAATGAAATCAATATTTCATGTGCCACAAAATCATAAATCATACATCATAACATAACCCATGTAATAGAATGGGATTCTTAAACATCATGCCATCAGAACATAATCCATATAAAAAATGGATATCATTTCATCATAAGAAGAATAAAACCATGTAAATAATGGATACATTATACTTGAAACATAAACATATTAAATAATGTCATTTTAGATGGAAAATATTTTTGATAAAACACTTGAAATGAAATCTTGAGGAAAATATCCTTTCTTCTTCAAATCATTTTATTTTCACAAAATGCCATGGAATTTTAAAAGAAAAGGGTTTTGTTGAAAATAATAATGCAATATTGTATAGGAGTCTTCATGAAAATGAGGCGTTATGAAACCGTAAAAATTCATTCACGCCGTATAAGTTAAAAATAACATTCTCCTCGTACTTTTGTCGGAAAATTCAAAAAGTACCTCGTATGGTAAAAAAAAAGAATGATTCCTTACATACCATGCAGTACAAGTCAAAAATGGTTAAAAAGGACTTTAAACATACATGATACCATTTTTAGGAAACATGGACATTGAAGATAACAATAACCCCAGTAAATACTTATGAATAAACAATCTCGGATAAAGACGAGATTGGAATAGTTATCCCTTACATTATGTCTGATATGCTTCGTATGTATCCGAACCTCCTGTATAATGATTTAAATAATGAAATTGACTTATTAAAGAATCATATTCATTTTTATGATATAATATATGGTTCAATTATGACTTTATATTACCCGTTCTTTTGTAAATTCCATGTTAAAGAATCATTTTGGGTAAAATCGTTTCATTTATTGTACATGTTTTGACTTGTTGTTATTGATATTATTACTTATATATTTATTTACATAATTCCAGAATTTAAAAAATGGTTTATATATAATATATATTCATAATATACATATATATATGATAGATCGATAAATGGAATGAAATACAACGTTCATAGAGACGGTAGGTCATACGTACGCATGAATGCAGTTTTCGTTTCCTTATTGAATTGAATGGAATTAAGTAGATGAAATATATATATATATATATATATATCCAGTATAATTATTATGTCATATATTTCATTATTATTCATTATATATACTTTATAATTATTCATGAATGGTTAACATGGAGAATGAATCTCATCACGCCGTGGAGACGGTAGTCCGTACTTACGCCCGAGCGTTGATATATTTCCCATGATCGTGGAATTGTATTGAAGTGTATGTATAATATTTCAGAATAAATATCAATTTTCAATAATCATATATAGTTATTTATTTACACCATTATACCCATCCATGTAAGGTGGTGGTCGAAAACAGATTACACCACAGTGTGGAGATGGTATTCCGTACGTACGCACGCGTGGTGATTTCGTTTTCCGTAGGATGGATAGAAGGTGAAATAAGGTTGTTTCATATTTATAATAACATATAATTATATAAGTAATACTGATGTTTTTACATTATAATGAGACAACTAAAGAAGAATATGTAGAAGAAGAAAGAAACTTGAGAGAATCGAAAGAAGAGATTACGTCTTCTTCGACACACCTCCTTTAATCTTCCTCTAAAGGAAGTAGAGTTGGTCTTTTGAGAAGACCAGAACCTCTAGAATGTATTTATGGAAGTGGAGAAGAAAAATGTTCAGGGGTTTTCTGGGCTTTAAGGCTCAAAATAGTGTGAAGAGAATAGGGAAGGGGTGCCCTTTTATAAGGGAGGAGAGGGGCACCTTTGAAAAAACATAAAAAATTATTTTATAATAAAGTCATATTCGGTTATTAATAGCTCCAAATTTATTTATTTCTAATATAAAGTGGGGATGGATATAAATACTCACATAAAATAGATTTTATACAGGTTTGGGTCATTATATTAACCTTATCTTTTAGTTTTAACTCTTAGTTAATTAGATTGACATTTACCATGACACTTTGTATTTTTATATTATATAGTTAATAAACATACCATATACATCCAAGAGAACCCCAAGTGGTCCATTAATGATACACCTATCATGATATAAGTAACTTGTCTGATCCTTATATTTTTAGGAAAATAATAACAATTAATAATATAAAATTTGTTTTAAAAACTATTTTATGTCAATTTTGAGATTATTTGGTAATGTATTTTTATGAAAATCATAACAGCATGATTAGTTCGAAAAAAGTTACTTAATTAAATAATAACATGTCATTTTAACCTATAAAATTAGTTTAATTCATAAAAAGTCTCAAATTACATTTATTTGGGTATTTATAACATCAATTATTTTAATATTTCATTATTTAGGTAATTACTGTATCACCATTTTATCATAAATAACATAGATTATTTAATGTCTATAAATTATATATAAAATACGATTAGGTAAGAAATCTTTTTAGATTTCTAATTAATATTTATAGTCTAATTTATCTTATGTATCACCCTATATTAAAAATGATTTAGTTATTAAACATTGATTTTAACTATTTTAACCCTTCATTAAATAAATTAATAATAAATGTCCCAATCTAATCCAAGTGGACCTAAATGGTCATATTTTATTCCTAAGGCTATTTTTGGTCTATGTAAACTTATCTAATAGAATTATGACATGTGTTAGGGTAATAATAATATCATTTTTACCCTTAATTACAATATTTACTTTTAACCATGGTAAATAAAAGTAAAAATATACTATTCAACAAAAATTATTTTATCACATTGAACCACATTATAGTCCTTGATATTAACCGTGACTCTCGGATTTTCAAAATTCCACTCACAGAAGAGGTAAAATTATGTTTTATTTGAATTTTCAAATTCTCCTAGGAGGTGGGTAAAAGACGTTGAAAAGTTCAATAAAATTTTTATATATCTAAAATTATTATAAAATGACTCCAATTAATTAAATTGAACTTATATAGTTATTATGTATCAATTTTGACCTAAAATATATTTAAATAAAATAAATAATTATTTAAATAAAAAGTCTGTTTTTAAATAGTAACCTAGTGTTTTCACTATTCATAAAAAAATGACAGTTTTTAGGAAAATAGCAAAAATTCACCCGAGGAAAATTTTGATATTCCGAATCCAAAAATGAAGTCCATTTTGAAATATAAAATTTATAAAATTTAAAAAAGTGGATATTAATATTCATAACAGCTAGTTTATAATAATATTATAATAATATCTCATTTAGTGAAACTTGGTATTGCGTATAACACACGCTATCGTGGAAGGTCGCGGTTGCGTGTAATGAAATCCAAGTCCGGCTGGCGTGTAGTGCAAGATTCATTTGTTGTTGCGTATAATAGAATCCAACAATATTTCATTTATACATTGACTATATATATATACACAGTCAATGTTGTGTAAAATTACTTCTATCAAACAAACTTGAAATTGTGTGTAACACGATCCAAGAGTAGTGTTGTGTATACTATACGCTAATACGGCGTTGCGTATAGAAAAAGCTAATTTTGGTCTCGTGTAAAACAAAAGACATAAATGAAATTAAAAATAATAATTCTCATAAAATCTCGGGTTGTTACACAATGCGATTCATTTTTAATTTCCATTTTACTTGGATGGTAATAAGAATGGATTTAATAAATATATAAGTTATATATTATGTCATAATGATTATTTATATGTGATTTAATATTTAAATTTACTTCATTCAATCCATCAAAAAGTAAAAACAACTTTCATGCGTATATACGAGCTACCATCTATATGAACGATGTAATTAATTTTTATATCTATATGTTTTATAATGATTATAAATATTTAAATAATGGATATATGTATATATATATAATATTTATATAATTTCAAATTTTTTGATATGATAGAACTATGAGCTAAGTATAAGGACCATAGAAACCAAACTTAAATTCTCATGATAAACAAAATAGTCAACACCTAGAAACAATGATTTTAATAAGGAATTATTTATAAATGTGATTTTAAATTTTATAAAGGGATCATATATGATATTAAAAATATGAAAATGACTCTGTTATAGAATTATAAAAAATTTAAATTTATTATAATAGGTGATATAATGCAGTTTTATAAATTCAAACACGAGGTAATGATTTAACATCACAAATTAGCATCTGTGAGACATATGTCATGTCATACATATATCTTATTTAATGAGGTTTATATACTACCCTTTAATATTTTATATAATTATTATAATTATTTTATATATATTTATTGTTTTATTTTATTTTATTCAATCATAATACAAACGGTTCAAATTTTAACAATGTGGTAAGGGATTTATGTTACAATCTCATAGTTTATCAGGATTATTTATGATCAAGTTTGTGGTGATGAAATATTATGATCTATCTCTTAATAAAATTGTTACTTTTATTACCGTATATCTTAATAATACATGTTTTCCTTTCATTCTAATCACTTTAAGTACTCAATATACCATTAAAACATTTTTAACGAATGCTAAATTTATTTCCCACTTCAATCAAAACCCTTTTTTTCCACACTTCGCGTTTTCTTAAAATGTTTTCAAAAATGTGTTTAATGTTATAGTATTATTGGTTTATATCAATATTATTCATGATTAAATTTTTTCAAAATGTTTTAGAAGGAATATTCTTATCATTTTCGGAATTAGGTAATTTTTATCCTTTAAAAAAAAATTTAAAGTAATGTTTTCATTTAAATCATAATTCATGAATAGAACGTTTCCCCATCCTTTACTACAAAATATTTCAATTTTTCCTCTGGGGGATTATATATTGTTAAAATAAATTTTATATTGGTAACAAGTTTTACCAACATATATTTCCTTATCACTATACTTTTAGTAAAATACCATTCACCAAATGTTTTTGTGATATATAGAATAGTTACGTAATAATTACAATAATACCAAGAGATAATATATATATTGGTTAAAGTTTTTTGAAACATTTTCTAATGAATTTTTTTCTTTTTGGTAAAAATATTACTATCATATAATATAGTTTTATAAATTTCATTAAAATAAAAACAATAAATTTTTATTTCTAGTAAAATTTAATATCATTTTTATTGATTAATTTATCATATATAATACATCTGAAGATGATTTTAACAGTCGTAGAGTCTTATAAAAAAATTATATTAATAAAATTCAAAACATAGAGATCCATCAAACCCCGCCCACACAAATATAAGACCCCCTTTTCCCCAAACAACCCATTTATTCATCCATAACAGCAGCCCATCCATGTCACCAAACTTGATCCTACATCGGCGACCAGCGAGTATCACAGTGACCCATCCAGGCCATTCTAGTGTAGAATCCCATCCATGCCCTTGAACCTACTCTTTTCTATACCATCAAGTCAAATCTACCACGATTCAATACATATCTCTTGAACCGACTCATCTATTCCAGTGATCACCAGCAACACATCTATGTAGTGAGTCAGCTCCAGCAGTAGGTCATCCATGATAGTGAGCATGCTACAATGAACAGTGACCTTCAGTGACCCATCCATCATAGATCGGTTCCTGTAAACCATATAAAAGTTCTCAATCTTGAACATATTATTTAGGGACTAGGGATCCAAAACAAATATAACTTGATTAATCAACAAAATAACTTCAAATTTACCAACATTTAAATTCATGAAAAATCAACAAATTAAAGAAAATATACCTTAGATTAGATTGATTAATTTAAATTCATAAATTCAATTATTTATGAAAAATCAATAAAAACTAACTGATAATAAATTTTACTACCTGTGTTATCATTCAAATCTAATTGTTCTATGGTAGTAAGGACATCCCTAATCAAAGGTCAGATTTGTGGTATCCTCATATAGATAAATTTTAAATAGTATGATCTTGGTAGAGTCTATTCACTAGATGATTATTTTCAATAAATGGATCTTCCATTATGGTGAACATCTTTTTTTTTTCTTTCAACAATGTTAGAGGAGAAGAACCTCTTTTCATTCAATAGAGGTAGCACCTATACAATAGGGAAATAAACATTCAAACACAACATCTTTTTATAAAAAAAATATGCTTGGAATTAGATTAGAAATAATTACACACCGAACATGCCCATGATATTAGAATATATTATACCTAATAAGCTAATGTTATAGCCTCACAAATTTTATTAATGAGAATTCTAGTATGTTTTTTGTATAGCGTAGTAATTTTTTGGATTTTTTATATATTTATGATTTTTTGAAATTTTATAATATTATTTATCAATAATTTATTGGGAATAAAATTAATGTTTCATTATAAAACATCATTTAATTTATCAATTTACTATATGAAATGTGATAACATAATGTGTTTCGAGTAGGAGGGAGTTGTAGATATGAATAAGCGTGCGGAAACTAAATTTTGAAATAATGATATCTTGGAAGGATAATTTTTCATATGTTATGGACTAATAATATATTTTTAATAAAATTTATTCTTATGCTTCCTCCTCTGACTATGTCATTTTCCAACACACTTGGGCATTTCCCCTTGGGAATATGTCAAAATTTAAAGAAATCTTTGTCTTCATTATTATAATTTGTCTTATATAATGTGACTTTTTAACCCAACTGTATCTCATATGCCAAAAAAACCGTGTGTCTATTGGAAGAAATCCCAATACAAGGTATTATAATTTTAATTAGTTTATATACTACTACCTCAGACCTTATATTCATCCAAAGATATTAAAGAGATGTCAAATATGATTATCTTGAATGGTAAATGTAATAAGAATTATGATACCTATAATTTTTGTGAATTCAAATAATCATAAACCTAAATATATTACTAAAAATTAATGTAATATATCATCATAAACACATATTAATTATGAATCCAATTATTCTTATACGTATTAATCATATTCTACACAACTTTCAACCCTCTCAATGCCCATATAATGCCATTATATAATGACAAACATAATGGTAGGAAGAAGACAAGACATCCAAACTCTATAAATCAAATTTATCTATGTATCTACATATTTTAGAGGCAATGATATTAGACTCTCATGACAAAAATACCATCCAATAAAATATCATCACATGATGTAGACTATATTTAACACCTGCTGTTGTCTGATTCAGAACACCGTAAAGGAAATACTTGATTCTATTAGGCCAATAAATAATAATGAAAAATATATGTAATCCATATAAATGATACATGGAAAAGGGGAATATTTAATAACAATTTCAAAATAAATTAATAAATTTGGTAATGGAATAGGAAAGTAGTATATGATTTAAAAGTTATAAAAAATACATGTAATTTATATGAGTGAACCCTTTAACTAAGAATTAAATCGAGAATGATATAATCCATGTCTAAAAAACTAGTTGAATCTCAATTACCCAGGGAATGACCCAATATGGGGGGAAATGAAATAAAAGGTAGAAAACATATTCATTAACACATTATTTTGTTTATATTATTAGGAATTTGGTAGGATACTTTTTTAGTCTATATATCTTGATGTTTTTTATTTTGATCTATCACATTGAGAGTTTGAAAATCATCTAGTGATTAATCTAGAATAGTAGATACATTTTATAGTTTAATTTCCAAAAACATATTCTATTCTTCATTAATTGACTTATATTAGTTTATAGATAGTGATATGTTGTTTAATGTGATCTTGATAAATTTTCCTTTCATTTTTACATTTAATGTTTTAGTCATTAATATGCTTTATTCCACTACTCAATCAATCATGAGTATGATGTCATACAAGGGACATGGTAGTAAAGTGATCTGTGATTTTTGGAACATAAATGGATGAAATAATAGCTCCTTAATATTCTCATTATCAATGTATTCTAGTCATTAAGTTCCTTCATAGTTGAATATGATACCTCTATATGAGAATATGATAATTATTCTATGCTATAATTTTAAAAAATGGTGATTTTATTTACTTTATGTGACCATTTTAATGATATAAATCCACAAAACTTGCAACCATATGTGATAGTCTCTTGATAAATACCCTCTAATTAAAAAAGATATTGAAGAAGGGTTCCTAAATTTAGGAATATTTATATAATAACATTGGAACTTTTAGAACTTGGTCGAGTTAATGATCTTTCATCAAGTAGTATATTCATGTTTACTACATCATACTTCTCTCAATTTCAGTCAAAAATAAAACCCCCTCTTAACAGTAAAATTCATTAAAACCATTAAATTTCACCACTACATGTTGAGAATATATTATCCTAATACAATATATATAACCTTATATTAAATTTTTTTATTCAACCACCTCATTAAAAGGATTTCCTATGCTAAATCACTAACACCATTATAATGGGATATGGACACGATTTCATAACACCTATTAACTATCTTAGAATTTTTTGACCTATTATCATTATGTAATATTTTTCACTCTTGATATAGATATTGATATAACTATTCTAACTAGATATAAATAATTGAGATATATTGAAATTCAATGCACTAAAATAGAGGTTATTTCCTTGAATTCACCTTGTGAAACTCAAAGTTGTCATTGTGAATTCAATTTGGAATATCACTGAATTAATCATTAGGATACATATGTGTATCACATTTCTAAAATAAAAATAACTAGATTTTGTATTTGACTTGGAAATCACAATTTAAAATGAAAATTTGAATAATTTAGCAAGTTCCAAATTTTAGAGTCCATATAGAAGAAGATATGAACAAACACATCAATATAATTTCCATTGTGTGTGTAACATTGAATCCATGAGGTGTCATATAGGATCAAGATAAATAGAGATTATTCCCTATCACTTCTAAAGGATTATATAAATATTGGTTGTACATCCTCTATCATGGAGAAGACACTATAGGAAAATATATTTAGTGAATTATTATTCAATGATTTTTTCCAAACCTCAAGTTGGTATTCCTTAAAAACAATAGTTATGTAATCAAATAATGATCATGAGAATCATTTTATTAATATATATAGTGATTCAGGATGATTTAAACTATGAATATGAAATTTAAAATAGAGGCATTCACTCAACATCCACAACTAGAAATTGGGAAAATATGATATAAATTTCACTTTTATTCCTCCAGCAGGTTCTTCAAAACCTTTTTTGATAATGATAGAGGTTTTTCATCTTTTAATAAAAGTAAACATAATATAGCATCCCAAGAGCATGCTAGAAAACAAAGAAAAATACCAAAAAAGAGGAAGCTACCTATCTTTTTCTTCAGCCGTTCAGTGAGTTTTCATTCTTTTCCTCCCATTACATGACATGTACCCTTCTGTGACCACTCTTTTGGCCTCTCACTCTCTATATACATGGAGGAAGTGATCTAATTCTTCTGATAAGTGTCTTAACATCATTACTATCAGCATCCATTGTATTAGTCAATGTGGTCTCCTTATGAATAGTCATAGGAGATCTCACATTTTCCTCATGTATCTTAATAGTACCATCTATCGTTACATAATTACCTGCAAATAGTTTTTCAAACACTACATGAAACCCCACCAGAGACTTCGACTTCTTGTAAGAAATAAGATAAAATCCTTCATTATCCACAATGGATTTGGAAGAAGCCTGACATGTTTTTTATCTAACCAGTGTGTCCTGTTTATAAATATTCATTCCCTTGATACCTGAGGCATCCAAAATTTCATGTGAGAGTTGGATATATATATCTTTATGTAACTATTCATCAATCTATTTTAACCCATCATATAATCCACGCTTCTTGGCCTGCAAGAAGTCTACAAGTCTCCACCTTTTCCTTTTCTATATTTGTCATCATTGTGAACGTTCGTCTCTTTCGAGAAGACTGCTGCCTAATAAAGTGTCTTATTCTCCGAAGTGGAGGCCGATTTTATTCCATTTTTCTCATCAACTCTTGGATTTATTTCATCCATGGGAACAACATTCGGTTCTTCTCTCATTTGTTCAAAATTATTAGGGGAAATGTCAATTCTATCTGGGATCTTCCACTGATTATCCTCAGGCTGCTGCAAATCAAGATTTCTAGTAGATGGTTTTTTATTTTTCCTAAGATAACTGTTCACATCAGGCCCTCATAAATGGATGAAGTTATATATAGTGTAACATTTATAGGTATATGACTCATGAACAATGAAATTTCATTCCTCATCACAACTTAATTCATATACTTTTTATCAAAATTAAAATTTTCCCTTGTTTCATCATGATTTTTAGTGTAGTTGAAGAAAATGGTCGTTGAAATTAATATTTCCTACCAAATTCATTGACAAGCACAAAATATAGAGATAAAATGAAATCGGTGAATTGAAGGGGTGTCCGGTGAAGGGAAATATACATGGTAATGATTGGTATGACGTTGAACAGGTGGGGACAGAATAAGGGGAGATGAACCAAAGGGAGATGAATGGTGACCGAAAGAAGTAGAGGAAACCAGTAGAACCTGATGAAATTGTATGCATGTTCTTTGATAAAATAATTTTGGGGGACTATATTGAGGGCGCAACAATTTTTAATGGTCATTTGATATCTATTTAATTAAATTTAAATTTTTAATAATTATTAAAAAAATATTATTATAAAAAAATTAACATGGGTGATTATAAGAAATATATTTGTTAGAAAAGAATGTTGGTATAATCATGATAATGTGAAAGATCAAAATATTTCCTCGTATTAAAAAATTAATATTGACAGATGACTTTTTGGCAAAAAAAGGTGTGGTTATTATAATTAATGTCAACAAAAAATTTTATTTGTTGGAATTAATTATTTCTACGAAGTTATATTTTATCTTTCACAAATTTTCTATTGGAATAATTCTTTTTTATAGTGATTAATATAAAACACTATTAAAATTAATTTATTACTTTTAAATGATATTTTAAAAGAAAATGATGTTCTTATTATTTTGTGAATTTATTGTTTTTGAAAATTTATTTTTAAAGGGTTATCAGTATTTTAATCTAAAATGTTTTATTGATCATTTAGTGGTATATCAATTCATCAATTAAAACTACTCATGATTTTAATTATTATTTAATTACGGTATAATACAAGGGTACCATCTTCAATATTTCTTTGGATGAGTTCTGATTATAATGAAAAGTGTTTAATGAATACAATTATTTTTCTAGGGGTTATACAATGATTAAATGATGAAATTTTGAGACTATTTGTTTATTTTTCATCAGTTATGCTATGATGAAATGTTTTTGAAACCAATTTATTTTAATTGTTTCTAAAATGAAAAATATTTTATGGTATTTTGTAACATAAATGTATGATTTTAATTATGTGAATGGAGTTAATGAAATTATATATCCCTCTAATGCATTGGCTAAAAATTGATATCTCATGAGAAAACGCAATACTAGAATATGGAGTAAAACCCAATTGTTATGGGGATATATCCTCTTCGATAGCCTTGATAGTGTGTCTTATCTTCTATTATGGTTTTGGAGTAAACTCCCTCTACTAAAATAGACTTTAAAATGAGACTTGACTACTTAGGAAATGATATTCTATGATATGTATGTTTCTTAAATCTATGTCTTATGATATTGTTATGTTCTCATGTATCACGATATTTTATTAATTTATGATTATTGTATTATAAAATACCATGATTTATTCAATGACTCAATTTTATGATCTACGGTAAGGAAGGTGTGGTATTAATTTTCTGTTTTCATGTTCACATACCGTTGTTTTGAAGTTATGTTTATGTGATCATTGTAATCTCTCTTGTTTACCCTCACTGCGCATTAGACCTCACTGTTTATTATGTTTCCATTCCCTAGGTTATGAAGAAAGGTAATACGTATGAATTTTATATTAATGGTTATAATTATAATGGAATTATTAAGATTATAGGTATTTCATTTATGAACCAGTTGTTTATGTATACTTGTTTCCAAATTCGTTATATATATAAGATTCTGTTGTGGATCTTTATGTTATGTAATGAATATTCACCTATTATGATGTGATATCTATATATGAAAAGCATGGCTCACTATATATTTCCTTAGATAATAGTTTATTTAACCTCTAAAATCTTGTATGTGAAAACTTTAGCGAGAACCCTGGTGATTGGTCTAAGTATAAGATAACATTGAAACATTTCGATTATGGCCATGGTTGACCAATTGTAGACCTAAAGTGTCATAGATATAAAAGTAGGTATCTTGATTAAGATGTATTATAAATGATTTTTCATTATTATGATTGTTTCGAATATAATTATTTTTTCTCACATAATGATTTTTGGGTTATTTCAATGGATAGATCCTGAATGAATTATGTTAATGTTGAAGGTAATGGGAAATGGAATGATTATCCTCTAGAGCAACCAAATGATAAGAGAACTGGTATGCAGAATATCATTCCCATTCATACAAAAAATTATCAATATTTCAATCAAGATGAGCTTCCAAACTATAAATGTAGGGAATAACATTCTATCGATTCCTTTAGGATGAAATTCCTCCATTGTATTAGTGGGTTTCCTAACCAACTGGTTGATGAGAAACGGATCAGTACCATTGAAAAGATATTTTCCATCATCAAGTGATAAGATCATGAAAAAGTCATTTTTTGTCTATAATTTGGAATGTGAAAAATATTAATCAAGGAATGTTAACAAGAAAATGATGAAACATGAATAAACGGACTCGATAGATAGGGATGTGTTTAAGAGATTATTTTTAAATATGTAATTTCATCATATTATTCATAAGAAAATGTAAAAGGAATTCCATTAAATAAAGAAGAAGGATGATGATTCCAATTTTACCTATTAGAATAATTTTACAATAATATCAATGTATGCTTCTAGTATTATCATCCAACCAAAAATTATGGTTGATCTATTTTTTATTGGTTTAATACTAAGTCTCTAAAGGGTATTATCCATAATAGACTTTAGTATCTATAAAAAAATCAATCAGTGTGATATCAAGGTTGAAATGGAAAATTTAGTAAAATATTCAAATCATAGTATTGATTAGAAAATAAATATGGAATTAAAGGGGAATTTTAGAAATCATGGAAAGAAGAATTTGATATTTCCTTTAAGATAAATGTTTGGAACGAGAAATAGAGGATTTTTTTAGGAAACTTGTAAATTTTTAAGGTTTAGAAATGAAGTTCATTAGGAAAAAAATTCTAAAATTATGGAAAGAAGTTATATAATTATATTAACATATTAAACGATCCATATAACACACCACCGACACTCTGAATTTTACAAAGTAATGAGTATGGGAATTATGACAACTATTTATTAAATTTTAATTTTAATGATGATAATCAATCTTAGAAACCTCTAAGGATGAGGGAATAAGGGAAATATCATAAAATCACTCTTGGTGGCATGTAATACCATAGAAAAGTGCTTAATGTTTCACTTATCATACAATGTATAACATATAATTACTTATTTTGTTCTATATCTAAACACTAATCTATATTTGAAGAATTTTCATTGTGTATAAAAATTAAACCCCAATTATTATATATTGAATTAGTTGTGAAAAACTATAATGTTACGATGATAACTATATTGTCTATAATTACTATCTGGTATAATTTTGAGGGAATCTACTTCATATAAATCTTGTTATTCTCTCTTTGGATGAATTTTAGGATATTATGGGAAATTATTAGATTTATATACAAAAAACGTGCATCACTTGTTGTGGAACAGAAGTCAAATTTGAAATTCTAAACCAACATATGTTTGTCTAACAACGTAATTATAAAAATGAAATTTATAGGGAAATAAAGTACATTAAATGGTTCTTGATTCCAATTCAAAATATATTTTTATCTTACATGGTTGGAGAGAAACTCAACATCAATGAAATTTTTATTGTATGGTATTTTTTGAAATATTTCTATAAGAGTTTCTAGGTTTTCAACAAAATCGTGATGTTTATTATTATATAGAACTCAAAAACATTCCTACACCCATTTCAAAAAATCTATATATAATGGAATAAATTGAGTAAAATAAATTAAAGAAGAAAATATTATAAAATATTGAAAAAGGATTCATTCATCCAAGTGCATCACCCTAAGGTGAACCCGTTATTTTTTATTAAGATGAATAATAAATCTATGAGGATCAGTGTTAATTATAAAGCAATTAGCGATATAAAAATGAAGAAAAATTATCTTGTACCTCATATTGATGATTATATTAAAAAATGGATATAATATAAATATTTATCTAAGATTGACATTCATTCGGGATATCATCAGTTGATGGTAAAGAATATAGATATTCCAAAAGAAATATTTCATGCATGGTATGGATAAAATAAATTTGTAGTCATTATAATTTTCCATACTAATACCCCATCTATCATTATGTATTTAATGAATAGAGTATTTATAGATTACCTGGATTAGTTTTATGTAGTATTTCGGATTGATGTTTTACTTATTCATAGTGAAATAAAGACCATGAAAACAATTTGATAATTTTTCTGAATACCCTGAGAAAGGATAACCTTTTTAAAAAATTTACCATGTGTGAATTTTTTCTTTTGAATGTTTCATTCCTATGTCATATAATTGAATGTGAGGTTATATCAATAGATCCTTCAAAGATAGAAGTTATTGAGGACTGGCCTATACCAATAACGTTGATTGATATCTATAGTTTCCTGGGATTGTAAAGATATTATCACTTGTTGGTAGAGAATTTATCTTGATTTTATAATCAACTAACTATGTTAACGTGAATGGGAGATAATTTATATTGGATAGATCAATGTGAAGAAAATTTCAAGGAACTAAATATAAGGTTAGTCAATTATCCAATGATTACTTTACCCTATAATGGGGAAGGGTTTGTATTCTATAGTTATGTATCTAATATGGGACTAGGATGTGTTCTCATATATAATTACACAGTGATAGCTTATTAATATTGATAATTTAATGTTTCTTGGGAAAGCACCCTACATATTATTTGAAGTTAGCTATGGTAATTTTTTCATTATTGATATGGAGACATTATATTTATGGAGAAATTTTTGATATATATATATATATGATCAAACATTAAATTATATTTTTACACATAAAGTGTTGAGTATTCACTAGAGAAGATGGTTGGAGTTTACTAAATATTATGATTCCTTAATACATTTCCACCATTGGAAGAAAAACTTGGTGGAAGATGATATAAGTTGAAATGATCATGCTAGATTATCTATGATGAGGATTACAAAATATCCAAAATTATCAGAAATGAAAAGAATGGATCTTGAAATCTAATAAGAAGTAGAGAAATATTATATTTCCCAAATCAGTGTTCATCCATCTATCCATGTGAATATTGAAGAGGCACAAAAGAATGATGCAAATATGAATAAGATGGTGAGAAATTTTCCAGAGTTTAAAAATGATTTTAATGGAATTAAAATTTTTAAGAACTGTGTATGTGTTCCATCTATTCAATATTAGAATAAGTATCTCTTTAATGAGGATCATAGTTCATAATTTTCTATCCATTCTAGATGTACAGTGATGTATAATGATCTTAAATAGTATTTATGGTCAGATAACATTAATAGAGATATCCCTAACTCTATATAATGGTTCTTTTTGTGTTAGAAAGTTAATGATTGTAGAAATAAGTATAAGGGGGTGTTACAACCATTACCCATACCATAATGGAAATGGAAAAACATCTTAATGATCTTTTTCATTAGAATCTACAAAACATCTAAGGGTCATAATGCCATCTCGGTTTTAGTTTTTCAACTTATAACGTTAACACACGCTATTCCCATTAATGAATAATTATATTTTAATAAGATTTTTAGAATATATATTAATGAATTTGTAAGGTTCTATAGAGTACAAAATTCTATTTTATCTAATTAGGATCCAAGGGTTAACTTTATGTTCTAGTAATGTCTTCAGTAGACTATGGATATAGTGTTACGTTTCAAAATATTGTATCATCCAATGAAAAATTATCATTTTAAGAGAAAAATTTAAACCTTGAAGAATATATTGAGATTTTTTTCGATGGATTTTTATGGTATTTGGGATCAACACCTTCCTCTAGTTGAGTTCCCATACAATAGTAACTTTCCCTCAAGTATTCAAATAGATCCTTTTTAAACCCACTATGGAATGAACTGTAAAATTACAATGTTCTAGGATGATGTTTGAGAAATATTGATACTCGGAACAGAGATATTTCATGGAAATGAAGATAAAGATAGAATCATTTAATAACGCTTCAGTTATTGCAGCCTAATATTTTCATACATAAATATTTCATCAATTTCGATAAATAATTGTTACATAATAATACAATACATGGAAAAACATAAATTTTTTGAGGAATTGGAGAATAAATAAACAATATTCTTATTCTATGAAATATATTCAACATCTCACATAAATATCTTCCATCATAGTACTCTTCAAAGTAATACCTTAATAAAAACATTCCTCATAACATTAGAAAAAGAAACATAAGAAAAGCGTGAGCTCTGATGATTAATAATGGTAAAATTGGGAGATATCAATCTATGATCATGTGAAGGAATATGAAAAGCATAAAATTATAATATCATGACCATAACATACAAAATCCATACCCAATATCTTAAATATAATAAACAAAAGTTATAAAATAAACAATTCTTATTTCAAAAGACATGCATCATAAGAATGATAAGTCATCGTAACTCAATTATGAACTATAGGTTCATGTCATAAATGTGTATAAAACAATCATATGTATATAAACCATTTCATATGTCAAGTTAACTACATAGAACATAAAATTAGACATAAACACTAGTTTCCCATTATGGATTAAGCCCATCGACTTGTTTACCATAATAGATCAAGAAATTCAACTTGTTCCCATTATGAAATAAGCACATCTTATTTCCCATAACTGTCTCATGAGATATAATAAATTATCCAATTCATTAGTGGGAGATCTATATACAACCATTAAAAATTGTGCAAAAAATTAAGAAACAATTTTACTTGAAAATATTCTTTTAATATTTTCTTGATATGGATATATAATATGTATTAAAAAAATGAAGGTGGTATTTCATAAGTTTCAATTATTTATATAATATATACTTCATTTTTGTGTAAAGGTTTCCCTTAAACTACTCAATTTAGAACCTAATGTTTCAATTGAGTAATTTTATTCATCTGATAAGAATTAGGATAAACATTTTGTCCATATCAATTTTTTTAACCCACATTATCCAGATTTATTATTTACCAAGGTGTTAAAGTTTACCATGGTTACTATTAATACTGAAAAAATAAGGCCAATTAACAAATTTTTACATCCATATTATAAATATGTAATTAATTTTATATAATTAAATACATATAAATGATAGAAATAAATTTAAATTAATTTTTAAAATATAAAATAAAAAACATTTTTCAAAAAAACACATTATTAAGGATAAAATAGATTTCATTCTTTTCCAAATGCTATAAAAATATTTTTCATGTTTTTAAAGAATTTAATCAAGTAAATAAATTAGAATTTTAATTAAAATTATTCACCAATTCTGATTTATTTAATTATTTAATAAAAATAAATTACATGCATTAAAATAATTTGTCAAAAAAATATCACTTTTTTTCAAAATTATTTCAATTATAATCATTTGATAACTAATTAATTAATTTATGAAGTATTAGACCATATATATTTTATAATTTGTTTATTAATAATAATACCCACCAATCCAACATATATGATTTAATGAAAAAAATAACATTTTAATATTGTAATACATTATTTGTAGGCTAGTTGTTGCGTGTAACACAAGCCATTGACAAAATAAAATTATTCAAAGAGAAATTTTTCATAAAATGTTGTTTTGTTACATTCTACTCACCCAAAAATTAATTTTTAGATAAAAATTATTCTCTCTAACAAAAACTAATTAAGATAATTTTTTTAAATTTTATCATATGATTCCCATGTAGCTTCTTAAAATTTTATTTTATCCCAAGAACTTTAACCAGGAAAGTATTCTTGTTTCATATATTATTATCTATATGTTCTAATATTTATATAGTTTTATATTCATAGGAAATGTCATTCTCTAGTGGTATGAACTCTCTTTTCAATACATGTGATGGATGAATTTTATACTTTACCATAAGAGACACATTAATTATTTCATGGAACAGGGAGAGGTTTAATGGATGCACTAAGAAATAATCCATCGTCCCTACTCGATCGAGAATCTTGAAGGGGTGAACATAACTATTGCTTGGGTTTACAATATTCCTAAATCACATAAACTTATTCTATAGAGTAGTTCATATAAAAACCTTCTCTCCAACATTAAATTTCAAATAACATCAATGATTGTAAGAATAAATCTTAGATCAACTTTGAGATACACTGATGTATTACTGAATAGTTCTAACATTATTTGACATCTCTAAGGCTATCTTAGGTACTAATTTATTTATTTCAATAAATTCATCCCAACATGATGGAATTATATACTTAATTCCATAATGGTCTTAATATGGAACCATCCAAATGTTTTATTAGAGGATATTTTTGTATGATAACTTTACTAGATGAAGGTGTTCAACACAACTAACATTTAAATCCATTGAAGAATATCTCATAATATCCTATAGATATTTAATCAATCACTTAGTCTAACCATATGTTAGAATACGATATAGCGTACAAAAACTACACTACATATCCAAAACCTATATAATACTTCACCGTAACATCAAGGTAATCATTGGGTCCTAATTAGATATGATGGAATGTGGTAATCAATATAGTCTTACCACTTTTTTAACATATATTCTAGAAATTTTATCAATAGGGAAATATTATCTAATAGATATGAAGTGTACCGAATTTATAATGTGGTAAACTATCATCCATATTGAAATATTATTCAGATAAGTTTATTAAGAGGGAAATATTATTCAACCAATCTTACTACATGGACCATCAACACCATCACCCAATGCATCTTATAATGGACGCATCATCAAAATAAATATATCTAAAATTGCATCATTATCTAGGGGAAGTGATAATAATAAGGCCTCTAAATCTATCATAAATTTCTTGTTGGACATTTGACTCCATTTATGCTCATTCGTGGATATTATTTAGAATTGTATACCACCATACGACCTTATGATTCTTCAGCATGAGATCTTTCTAAATTGGTTCTACCAGAACTAGAACCTAAAGTGGGCCACTATTTATTCAGGATAATACTCTTTCCTTGTCAAAATTGTACTCTTCCACGGTTCCCATCTCATAATAAATGGTGTATATTATTATTTGGGAAAAAAATTCAGCTTACGACTCACGAAAATCCTCTAAGAAACACTTTTAGAAAAATAAATGAACCATTTAATTAATAAATAAATATTAAAATTTTAAATCAATAAATTAAAACATATTTTATTTTTTTGTATGTTCATTTACCACTATTCCATATTTCTTCATTATTCTCAAATAAAAATATTTTTGTCAAGGAACATATCCTTAAATATTCAATATCACCCAATATAATTAAATTGAATATAGAAACCCATTATACAATAATATTATAATTTTTTACCAAATTATTTCATTGTAAATTTAATTTAATTAAATCTTCAGAACAAAAAAAAAGAATTACATTTCACACAATTTATTTTATTATCTCCAATTTTGTGAAACTATAATGAATAAAACCAAAATGGGGGGGGGGGGAGTGAAAAGAATGTGTATCCCTAATAAATTCTACATGAAAGGGGTAGAAAATTAAATGTAATATATGGACAAGAAGATCATTTCAATTTATATACAAAGGATAAATATATATAATTCATTGTAAATCCATATATTTATTTTTATAAAATAGTGTTAAAATGTGGAATTTTATTTATAGTAGTATTATAAACAAAATCCCATGATGATAAAATCATTACATGTATTTTATGTGTTGGATTTCTGGACATAGTAGTCAATGTTATTATCAAGGACATGTAAAATGATATTATAAGACAATGTAAATCAAATAGTGATGATGATGGTTATAGAGACATGGGATCTATAATTAGATTACTAAATATGTATAAAAATTATTTATTGGAGTTTTTATAGATTCATGTAGGGTTTATCATAATAACTATTAGTGGAAGTCTATATTTTTATTATGTGGATTTTCAAAAGTTGATTCTATTGGTGCAAGTAATTTTTTTTCTTGAATTTAAATGTTATATAAGTTTTCTTAGATGTGGATATACTATCTTTTGGAATGTAACTATAATGTAAAATGTTTTTTAATAATAATAATTGAGATTTTATGCAGAGTTTAAAGTTATAAGAGTAATTTCATCATTATTAGGTCTTCCATACATCATTGTTTTCATCAATTTTTGTAAACGAAAATAGAGAACACAAAGTATTTAATTATTCATCCATGTCATTGTTTTCATGAATGGTAATGTTTCCCCATTTACATTCTAACATGGTTAATTGTTGTTACATACCCTTAGACTTGTTTTTCTTTCATTAACATTCTGATAAAACAATCTCTGATAAGAATATTTTTCAATATATTTTTTTATTCTTAACACAATTAATTCACTTTTAAGACTCTATACAAATTTATTCTTCTGCGATGAATATAGAATGATGAACTATGATAATCATTGAACGTATCCCTCTTTAAATATGGTATGTTACAGAAATAAACACAGTTCTTGAAACTTATTATTCCCTAACAATCATGATTGATGTCAGGAATATTTCTCAACTTCTTTTCTAGATCCATATCTTTCTTTTGGACCTCCTTAATCAACAAATGGATTGATGACCATACATTAATTTTAAAAGGATAATATTTTTACAATTATTTTATGTTTTTAATATTTATCACTTGTAAATAATAAAATATTGGGACTTTTGTGATCCCCATTATAGAGAGTCTAAAGTGGTTTTTTTTACTCAAATAATCTTCCTCCTTTCCCACCTTCAATGGTAGGTAATTTAAGGAGAATTTATAATCATTAATCATATCCATTTATCTTATTTTTAACTTGTTCAACTAGTTTTGAGTGAAAATATAATTTAACGATGGTTGATCACTATATATGTTACACATTTCTCAAAAGAGATAATTACTCTGTATATTTAATGATAAAATTACCACATGTAACTAAAAATAATGAGTAGTGTAATTTATATCTTGAGACTTCAATTTGTGTGAGGAATAAGATTTCACGATATCATTTTTCAAGATAAAACCTCACATCCCCTTCATTGATGCATCACTATAGATCACAAACCTTTCTCCATAAAAGGTATTGTGATCATAGGTCCTCAAAACAAACTTATTTTAACCTCACTAAAACACTTTTCACATTACTCTATCCATATAAACATAACTCCTTTTTTCAGTAATCATTGTGAGTGGATTAGATAATCATGGGAAATCCATACAAAATAATGATAATATCCAAAAAAACCCAATTAAACTACGAATTTTAATTACAGTGGTTATTGTAGGCTATTTTTCAATAACTTATATCTTTGATGTATCAACTAATTTACACTCACTTGAGATTATATGACTTAATGGTGAATATTTTTTAATAAAAAACTCACACATTGTAATTTTTTGATCAAGATTTTCCTTCCAGAGTATCTTAACCACAATTCCCAAGTGATATTCACACTATTCCCTGTGTTTTGAATTTATAATAATATATAATATAATCACTACCAAAAATAGATCAAGGTAGTCAGTAATGAATCTATTACATAAACTTGTCACGATAATAGGGTAATTAGTAAGACCATAAGGAATCAATATAAATTCATAATGACAATGGATTATACATAATTCCATCTTGGTTAAATGAACTTTCATGACCTACAATTAATGAAATCCAGATCAAAGGTAAATTTTTAGAAAATATTTAACTCTGAAAAGTTGATCAAATAAGTAATCAATATGGGGTTTATGATACTTGTTCTTAATTTGGATATTGTCAAATTTTGGAAAATCAATGAAATGTTTTATCAATACCCATTTATTCATAATAAATAGAACAAGTGCAGCATGTGGTGATGCACTTGGATAAATGAATCCCTTTTCATGATTCCCTTGGAGTTTATTCCTTCGATTTAATAACTCAATTAAGAATATTCTATAAGGATTATTTGAGATAAATATTTTATTAGGTATGATTCCTCTTTAAAATTCCACTTCAAAATTTAGAGGAAGACTCAACAATTCTTCTATAAAGTTATTTATAAACTACCATATAATATATGTATCCTCTATATTGAGTTCTAACCAACCATATGATATATATGACTTTAATTTGTAGAAATTAAGACCCATAATATGGAATAAATTTCTATTATAAGTTCATATTCTTCCTCGCATCGATAAATAATCATAGGTTCTTTTGGAATATGGAGTGTATCTTCCCTTCCTTGAAAATTGATATTTTACCTAAATTGGGAAATCTAATCCATTATTTGAATCAAATTGAACGCAATTAATGGGATAATGACAAGATTGGTAGGAAGAACATTCACGTAAACCTCAATTAAAGGGTAACTATATAGATGAGTTGAAATAATTTTTATAATAATAGGTTTTAGAACTAAATGATCATCTAATTGTTTAGGTGATAAAATGATACCCTCGGTTTTAATATTTTTAATTTCAATTATTGTTTTTTCATTAATTGGTGAAGAACTGCATTGGTGTTGCAAAGGAAATTAAAGTCATTATATAATTACTAAAAAATAAAAAAAATTATTTAATGAAAATAAATTTTTTAATCTCAAAATAAACCCTAATATAGATTCATACAATAATTTTTCCCTATTTGGTTTCATAATATATATTAAAAACAAAGAGAGTGAAATTTTGTAACATTATTGTTTTTAAATAATATATAAGTCATTTTCATATATAAGTGTCCCTTAAAAAACCTCTTAGAACCTAATGTTTTAAGGGTGGAATTAATTTCATCAAATTATAATTATGATTAAATATTAGGGCCTTATAATTTGTTATCATATATTAAATTTATTTTCTCAATACTAAGGTGATAAATGTTAACATACCTACTATTAATATTGACCAAAAATAAAAGGGGGAAAATTAAAAAAATTAAAACCAGTGATTAATTTTTTTTAATTAAAAAACCATAAATTTTAGAAATTAATAAATATGTAACAAAAATATGATTATGTTTTTTTTGAAGACACATTTTTATGAATAAAACGGGATTTATTATTATTTACTCACTTAGAAACTATTTAGTGAGTGTTTATATAATTTAATAAATAAAATAATAAAAAAAATTCATTAAAGACATTAAAAAATAGTGATTAATTTAATTTACTAATAAAAATACATTGCCAACATAAATCAATTTCTTATATGAAAAAAAATCATTTTTATTTTCAGATATATTATGTTTTCAATTATAATCCTTTATTAAATAATGAATCCATTTGATAAATTTATAGTCCATATATTTTTTAAAATTTATTTTTTACTATTTATACCCACCAATCCAACATCTAGGTGATGAAAAAGACATTATATTTTAATAATGTTATGTAGTTCATCTAAACTCGATGTTTTATGAAATAAAAGACATTGAATAAATAAGAATATTTTAAAATAAATATTTCATAAAATCATTGGGAGTTACCTCAATGAAATTCAATGTTGATAGAAAAGAAATTGTTGAAATAATTGGTGTGATATTAAGTTTGATGTGGGTGAGAATGTATTCTTTAAATTTATCCATTTTATAAAGATATGAGATTCATAAATAAAGAACATGTGATACCTTTGTATATTGGCCATTTTGATATTTATGATCTAGTAGGGATGCTATCTTATCACTTAGAAATTCTACCGAACCTCTCTCAAGTTCATTATGTTCTTCATATATCTATCAGGATTAATTACATACTTGATGTATCATATGTACCGATCTCATAGGTTGTACCATGAGAACATGCTCTTTCTTATGAATAAAAAATGATAGATATCTAATGACACAAAGATATTATTTTTGTAACTACATAAATAAATTAGTCAATTTTCTCTAGAGGAATCAAAAATTTGAAGAAGATTCATGGGAACTCTAGGATATAATGAAATAGTGGAATCATTATTTGTTTTGTTGAATAATTTATTTTAAGGGAGAAATTAATTTTAAAGGGGCTATAATATAACACCCAAATATTTTATTATTTTTTCATATAAATAAAATTTCTTTGATAGACTATGTTATAACCAACACCTAGTTTAGAAAATCCACGATATACTATGAAAATATTTGTATGTGACAGTTATCATCTAGCCATTGGACTAGAAATTTTGAATATGCTAAAATTAATTATATAAAATGTATGGTTAAATATGTAATAAATTCTCTGGTTAACAATTAATTTTAAATGCAAATAAAAATTATCTAAAAGTAAATGATGTTTTTTAAAACCCCCTTTTATGCACACAAAGTACTTTTAACATAATAATTTAAAATAATTATTATTTTTGGAATTATTTTAATGAAACTTATATATTTTATATTCAATTAAAAATATTAACATTAATATAATAATTTTCTATCTATGTGATAAGAATAAACCGCTATTTAGGCTTAAAAATATATTTTTCTAATAAACTATTTTCATCAGGTGTTACTTGATTATTTTTCAAATTAATCTGTCCAACATATATAAATTGAATTATAATAATATTGACCCCATAATTTGAATTAGGCGATTATCTTTTTTAAATTTTCTAATTTACATTTATGTTTATATGAATAATAACCATGGTAAAATTTATCAGCTCGATAATATATAAATCAAGTAAACCAAGGATAAAATTATTTTATAAGCCTTTATATTTTCATCCAAATTATTATTGGATGTGTGTAATTATACCCTTATCACCTTATTCCTGAAAATAAATTTTTTATAGATTATTTTCCATGAGAATGAAAAATATAATATTTAAATCTTGGAATGTTATAAAATTTCACACCCTTAGTTTTAAAGATAAATTATGCTTCAAAATATGAAAAAAAGAAAATTATGAATGAATAGAAATTTTTATTTTGTGCATAGTGAAATTATCTTCATGGTGATAATTTATTTAAAATTTCAAGTGATTAACTAATTAGAATAAATTATTGGGAAACAATAATATACTATTTATTAAATTAATAGAAAAACAAAACTAATGATGGAAAAGGTGTTTGGATATTCTTTTTTTAGGGGAACATATTGTTACTCATGTTTATCAGGAGGATAACTCTTTGGTGGATGGGCTTTCTAGAAAAGGTGTTAATGGAACTGACTCTCACTAGGTAGACTATATACCGGATGACCTATTTCCAATTCTTAGGAAGGATCAATGTAATATCCCTACTTTTAGAATGGTGTAATTTTTCTTTTTGATTATAAAGGGATCTTGCTTTTCTTGGAAAGGTCTCATTCTTTTTAAAAAAAATAATCAAATTACAATTTTGTCTTTATGGATTTTATATAATATGAAATTAATAATGTCAAAATTGAAATTAAATTCATTTTATAAAAATAATATTTAATTAAATTATTTAAATATCATATAAATATTGAAATAGAATTAATTGGATAAATATTTTTTAAAAATTTCATTTATTTTCCATTTCTCATAAAATGTTCACCTTATTTGTAAAACTATAACCCTTTAAGAGTGAAAATGATGTTACCATAGATAATATTAAAATGGGTTAACTAAGGGGTTATACTAAAAGATATGGATTTAAACACAAAAATAAACCAATTGAAATTTTATTTTTGGATTTCATTTCAACCCCATAATATCTTATATTCTAATAAATGGCATATTTGAACAATTTTTTCTTGAAAATAACATTGTTATATTTTAATCTTTTAGGAAATTCCAAAATTTCTCCTCATTTCAAATATAATTGGGAACTTCCCCCTCACTTATTCCTGAATTTTTAACATTATATCAGGAAAATAAACCACTATAATCCATTAAAAAATTAATTATAAACATTTTCTAGGTTCTTTTCTTCCCCAAAACCATACATAGGGCCCTTAATATGAGATATTTTGGAATTGTTTTGAAGAAAGGGTAACCACCTTAACCGATCATTTTATTTTTATTTCATATTTTACCTTCCATAAATCTATTATATTATTCATTATATAATACTTTATGTTTTATAAATATAATTAAAGTTTTTTATGGTAAATAAATCACTGGAATTCATCCTATTTATACCAAATGGGATGTGAAAGTATCTATCGTTCATACATATGGATTATGGTCTCTATGTAGTGATATAAATAATTTTACACTACCATATTTCATGGATTGTTATTATGACTGATTTATAGTTTATATATGTTAAATATGAATATTTTTTACTTTTATAATCATAATATCACATATTCCTTCATAACATCAAATCAATTATGAAATGATAATGTCCCTCATGTGCACGTGTGGACTACCACCTCCACGAAGTGATGCGGTTTTTTTTTACACTTTATATTCACATGGATAATAATAATCATATATTTATTGAATATATAAGTTATATAAGATATAATTATGAATTTTAAAGGTGAATTATTTTTTATTTTTCTTTCATTCCATCTATGGAAAAGTAAAAGAAACGTTAATGTATACCTATGACCTACCGTCTCTATGAACTATGAAATTAATTTTATTTCTCTAAATTTTCAGATTGACTAAAAACATTTATATAATTGATATATATATATATATATTATAGATATGATTAATAAAATTCTGGAGATTACAGACCCTTTATAAAAATACAAGGACTAGAAATAGGAAACCAAAATTTTGATGATGAACAAATCAGTTAACACCTAGAAAAAAACATTAATAAGTAATTATAAATAAACTTGTGTTGAAATGTTATGAGGAGATAATTAATGATATTAAAATTATATAAATGAATCATGTATAGAATTATAATAAATTTAAATTTATTATACATGAGGATAGTGTTTCTTCGAATCAAGTCCACCATGACGTAATGTTTTATCATCTCAAATTATTATCTTTTAGAAAAATGTTATTTCATAAATATATATTATTTTATGAACTGTATACATAAACTTTTGAAATTTCATATTATGATTATCCATATTTTTGTAATATTTAATGTTTTATTTGATGTTATTGTCTGATGTAGCTTATAATTAAAATGTTAACCAAGTGGTAAGTGAATTAAGATATAATCACAATCTTTATCGGGATTGTTTATGATATTTATTAAAATGATGAAATATTATAATCCTTCAATCAAGAAACTAATGAATTTTATTATATACATGTTATTTATTTTGAATAAGTGTTTTCCTTGCATTATACTAACATTACGTTATCATGAGACCAAAAAAAAGTTTTAAATGAAACCAAAACTATTTATATAATCTATAAATAAATTTACACCACTTTGTGTTTTCAAAATATATTTTAAATTTTTTTTTAATTTTATAATATGACTGTTTGATGTATTTGTTTTACATGATTAATATTCTTCCAAATAGATTAAATGTAATCTTCCTATCATTTTCAGATTGATGTACTTTTTTAACATTAAACATAAATGTGAAAGGAATGTTTTATTTTAACTTGTAAGGCTTGAAAAGAATTTCCTACTAGCATAACCACTCAATATTATAAAAATTATTTTATTAGTTTTAAATGATCTTTCAGATATTGTTTTCATAATATTTTTTGAAATTATAGTTTTTAAAAAAAAATTATTACGGGAAGGGTATTTTCATCAATAATGTTTTAATGATCATGTGATAGTATTTCTATTCATAAAATTGACCAACCCTTTATTTAAATTATAATTTTTAGCGATATGATCCATGTGTACAATACTTATTATTTATATAGATGTTTTATACTTATGATGAAAATAGGTTTATGAAACCTTTTTCTTTTTCCATGGGTTCTTCTAGGATAAAATGATGAAATGTTTATGAAACATGAATCTTTTAGCTAAGTTATTCACTGATTAAATGTTTATTAAATCCGTTTCTTTTCATGGTATTTGATATGATGAATATTTTATGATCATAAGTCGTATATATATGATTTTCATTATGTGATATGTGGGACCAAAATTATATATCACCCCAATTCATTGGATAATGATTGATATATCATTAGATAAACAAGACTAGAATGAGAAGTAAACATAGTTTAGCAAGAGACATTGTCTACTATGATAGAATTTAGTGTGAAACTTAACTTCTAATATGGTTTGGGGTGTGAACACATTCCACTATGATATTCATAAAAATGAATATTGACTACCAGGGAAATGGTATTCTATTCATATGTTTATTCGTCAAATCTAAGTCTTATGTAGATGATTTTATCTCATGGCTTATGATATTTGATTCCTTTATTATTCATGTATCTTGAACTACCATGGTTTATTCCATGTCTCAAGTTTATCATCTATGATATATTGTGTTCTGGTTTTAAAATGTCATGGTTATGTTATAATCCCATTATTCTCATGTTATTTTTATGTGATCATTGTTTTATACTTGTTTACCCATATTGGGAATCAGTTATCACCCTTTATCATGTTTCCAATCACAAGGTTAAGAAGAATGGTAATATGTATGATATTTCTAAGAAGAGTTCTTTTTATAAATAACTTAGTAGGAGAAGATGTAGTTTATTTATGAACTAGTTGTTCATGTATTGATGTTTCCAAAGGAACTAGGACTATATAATTATGACATGGATCAATATGTTAGGTAATTAATATTCATCAATTAAGATATGATATTTATGTATGAAATGTATGGGCCACTATAGTAGTTTATAGAGAAAGGTTTTGTGTAACTTTTAAAACTAGGATGAAAAAATGTTATTGATAATATTAGGGTTAAGTCTATGTTTATGAAAATATATTATGGTTTCGATAATTTATATATTTTTCTAAGGATAGACCTATTGTGTCATATAATTAAAATTAAGTGTATTTATTTAAATATTCTATAAATTATTTTTCATGATTATGTAGTTTTATACTATGACTAATATTTTATCATATTATGTTTTTTGGTTGTTTTAAATGGATGAAACCAGATGTAGACTTTTTAATTCTACATGAAATGGAATATTATATGATTTTTCTTTTTAGAAACTGAATGTTATGGAAATTGGCGAGAAAAATCTCATTGCAATTCTCCTAGAATTTTATTAATCAATGAATCATTATGGGATTCCATATAAGAAATCAAGGGGAAATATTTTATAGGGTCCCTCATGAGGCAACAACAACATTTATTAGTAATTTAACTAATCTAGTTGTTTCTATGTAATGCGCCAGTACCACTGAAAATTTATTTTCCATCCTTTAGTGTCAAGATAATGAGAAATTAGTTTTGGATATAAATCAATTGGAGGAAAAGTAGATCAATGGTGGAATATTATTCACAATATGAGGCAATATGAATAAATCGACTCTATGGACTGGGATGAGTTTGATAGTTTATTTCTCTCTAACTAATTCCACAATATTTCTCAAATGAAAATAGAGATGGAATTCTTTGAGTTAAAGAGGGGTGATGAATTCATTGGTTCATATTAAAAGGATTTTACAAGACAAAAAAGGTACACTTTTTGTATTATCATCCAACCTGAAGATAATGTTGATCTATTGTTCAGTGGATTAATACCAAATATCCAAAGGGTGTTATACATAATGGTATTTAGTATCTATAAAAAATATTATGTACCATAAAGTGGGAAATATAAATTTGGAGTTACATATCCATCTTATAGTATGGATACAAAAAGAAACATGGAATTTAAAGGGGATTCTAAAAATATAGAGGTAATAAGGTAATATTTCCTTTAAGCTCAAACTCTAGAATGAAAAATGGTGAAACATTTCCTTATGGGACTAGAAAATGTTTTATGTGTGTAAAGGAAGGTCTTAAATAAATAAAATCCCAAATTTATAGGAAGAGGTTAGCTAATGATTTATATAGTGACAAACCTCCAGAGATTGAACCACCCATAATCCATTGTTTCAAATTCAAGGAGAATGTGAATTATGGTTACCAGTGAAAAAATATAAAGGATAATGATTATGGTTAATGTTAGAATCCACTTAGTTCGAGATACAAAGGAAAATATCATTTGATGAATATTAATGATGTGGAGTATTATAATGACGTGGTTAAAGATAAAAATATCATGAATTATAGGACTATTAATTTCTTATTTGATTATAGATATACCAACTATTTAATATCTAAATAATTTTATTAGGTTTTCAAAATTCCAACCCAATTATTAGATATTGAATTAGTAGTGAAAACCACATATGGTTTGATGATCACTTCTATAGTATATGATTCTCATCTGGCTGATGTTTTAGGGAATTTCAATCAAACAAATCTATTTATTCCCTCTCTAGATAAATATAACGTTATTTTTGGAAATGGATTGAATTAGTTAATATTAATATCACATCAATTATCTTGGAAAGTAAGTTATATTTTATATTCTTAACAAACATATTATTTTATATGAGTGTGATAATAAATATGAATTCATGATGGAAATCACATCCATTATTTGAGTATTTATTCATATTAAAAATGGATATTTATCTTATATTGTTTGAGATAAACTCAAAATCATTTAGATTCATATTATACTTGAGTTTTTTATGTTTTTTTGAAGAGATTCATGGTCTTCCACAGAATTGTAATGTTTGATTTTCAATAGAAATAATACCAGGTGATACTCTCATTTCAAAGACTCTATATAGAATATCCACTATGAAGTTGAATAAATTAAATAATAAACTCCTATAGAATAGTAAAAATGGGTTTATTAATCCATGGTCACCCCCATAGGGTCTAGTAGTTAATTTTTTATGTTGAAATATAGATAAATGCCACTTTACATTGATTATTATGAACTTAACATGATCACATTCAAGAAAAAATATCATATTCCATTTATTGCTGACTTTTTTGATCAACTATGTGGAAATGAATACATTTATATAACTAAAAATCATCATGTATTTCATTAACAGAGGTCATGGTAGAGGATATTCCATATTTAACATCCATAAAAGGTATACACAATATGAATTTATAGTAATTTCATTTTGTCTTACTTCTTCAACCCACTATCTTAATGGATTTGATGAATGTATGATTTATAGATTACCATTATCAGTTATTGGTAGTGTTTATATATGAAACTAATATATATTAAATTATTAAAGAAGATAATGATAATTATTTGTGAATTTTTTTAAATACTCTAAGGGAGGATAATATTTATGAAAAACATAACAAATGTGAATTTTGGATTAGGAATGTTTTATTCTTGGGAAATATATTCTCATGTAAGTGTATATCAATAAAAAATTTAGTGAGAGTATTTATTAAAAATTGTCCCTGACCAACAACAATGATAGAGATCTACAGTTTTAATGGTTTGGATGGATATTATCAGTTTTTTTAAAATTTATATCTATTTAAACATCCACTCACCATGTTAACTCAAATGGAAGCTAAGATACTTTGGATAGATGAACATAAAGATAATATCAAGAAATTAATGGTATGTTTAGGCAGAACACTAGTACCTACTTTACTATATGGTGGATAAGGTTTTATAAACCAAAATAATACATCAAATAAGGGACTGGGATGTGTTCTCATGAATAATGATATGGTGATATCTTATTCATCATACTAATTAAAGGGTTATGATAAAAATTATCTAAATTATGATATGGAGTTATCTATGTTAATTTTAGGATTAAATATATTGAGGCATTATATTTTTTAATAAATTTTTTATATATATTTTAATTATAAAATTTTATATTATATTTTCACACATAAATATTTTTATATTCCTCAATAAATATTTTTAGAGTTGATTAAATATCTAAACTTCACAATAAATTACCGCCCTGGGAAAGAGAATATGGTTCTAGGTGCTCTGAGTTGAAAAAATCATGATATATTATCAATAATAAGGATAATAAGATATCCAATTTTTTCTAGAAATACAATGAAAGGATCATTAAATTTTAAACAGAGTACAGAAATATTTTCACTCTCAAATGATTGTACAACCATAAATCAAAGTGTAGAAAAAAGAGGACGGAAGGAAGGTATAGAGATAAAGAAGAAGGTATGAACTTTTATGGAGTTTAAACTTGAGTATAATCGAATGAAACATTTTATGAACCTTGTGTGTGTTTTGTGTATACTTGACATGAAAAAGGAGTTGTTGAATGAAGCACATAGTTCATTATTTTATATTTATCTTATAAGTATGAAGATGTAAATATATTTGAATTATTATTTCTATTGGTCCAAAATGAATTGTGTTATTTCTAAGTATGTATAGTGGTTCTTGGTATGTCATCATGTTAAATGTAAAATAAATAATTATAATGGGATGTTACAACCATTACCCATGACTGAATAGAAATGGTAAAATGTCACTATGAACTTTTTCATCGGACTCAGAAAAATTTCTAAGGGACATAATTCCATTCAGTTTTTAGTTAATATTCTTAAAAATACAATACAATTCATTACCATCATAGATTAATTCTATCTTAATCATCTTTGTACAATATATATTAAAAATGTTATATGGATTCATAAAGTACCAAATTCTATTGTATCTAATCATGATCCAAGTTTTACGTTAATGTTATGGAAAATTATTTAACAGACTCAGGATATAGAGGTGACTATCATTATAGTGTATCATCATCCAACATATATTCTTTATTAGGGAAACATTAAAATGATATAGGATATGTTTTGATCATGTTCTATGGATTATAAATGCCATGGGATCAACACCTTCCTCTACTCGAGTTTTAAATAATAATAACATTCAATAAAAATTTATATGTATCCTAATGAATCCCTCTATTGAAAGAAGTTTAGAACTCCAACGTGTGGGGTCGAATTTGGATAAGTAACGCTATTGGGACCTGATATAGGTAAGGAAATTACAAATAATGTTTTAACCATTCAACAAAAAATCAATGTATTTTATTGTGGATAGAATTATTATGCTCATAATCATTAGTGGGATATGGAATTTGAAGTTGGTTAGATGTTTTTTCTATGAATCAATCTATTGAAAAATGTTATGAGATTCATAAATAAGTTAAATCTAATTTCTTGGTATATCTTCCCTTTTGAGATTCTTGACCAATTAGGGATGATTATTTATCACTTAGTGCTTCATCCAAACCTCTCTCAAGTTCAATATGTTTTTCATATATGACTCCTAAAGAAGTACATACTAGATCCATCACTTGTACAGAATAGAGAGGTCATACCACTAGATCATGATATTTCATGAAAACAATAACCAATTTTGACATGGGAATTATAGATAAAGTACTACATAACAAGACTACTCACCTAGTGAATTTTCTTGAGAGAAATCATAAATTCAAAGAACATTCTTAGGAAGATGAAGATGTAACGAAATAGAAATATCATTAATTATTTGAATTATATTGAGGAATTTTTAGAGATAAATTAATTTTAATTAGGGGGTATTATTTAACATTATGATATTTTATGAAGTATTTTTTTAAAATTAATTTTATTTATTTGATATATTGTGTTACACACAATAACCAAATTAAACGAACTACAATATACTATTAAAATATTATTATGTGATAGTTATCATGTAACAATTATATCGGTGGGTATGAATATAACATACCAAATTATGAAAAATTTATGGTTACATAATTATATAATAAATATGTTCGTTATCAGTTGATTGGAAATTATTATAAAAATCAATTGTATGTAAAAGGAATATTGTTTAAAAGAAACTTTTTTATGCATGAAATGTATTTTTATCATAAAAATTTAAATTTAAAACTATTATTGAATTATTTTAATTAAAATTATATATTATATATTATATATTATCTAAAATTTATTAATATCCATTCAATATTTTTTTAATCATGGGATAAAAATAAACCATGTTTTATGCATAAAAATTTTTTTTCTAAAAAATCTATTTTCATCGCATTTTTGGAACATAATTTTAAAATTAATTTCATCCACTCATAAAAATTAAATTTTGATAAAATGGAATAAATATTTATAATAAGTATGAAAATTTTTTCTAAATATAAACCTTTAATTTTTAATCATTACGAATAGTAATTGTGATAAAAATTTTCAGGTTTGTAATGGGTAAATCTGTTTAATCGCGGTTAAAACTAAGTGATAAGGCCCAATGTTTTTCCCAAAACTCTTATTAGATGAATTTAGTTGTACCTTTAATATATTATCATAAATATACATTTTTTGAATTTAAACTTATACATGAAAATGACCTATATAATATTGAAAGTAAGAAAGATAAAAAATGTCACTCTGTATGTTTTAAATAACATATATGTGTTCACATAGAAAAAAATGAAACTTTTGAAAAAAAATTTAAATCTCAATTTTTGTGAATAATGAAATTATATTCATTATGTTAATATTTTTTAAAATTTAAGTGATTTTATAATTACCTTTAATTCTAGTGGAATGATAATAAAATACATATTCATTTAATATGAAATTAAAATAAAAGATATTAAAAATATTAGATGTAATATAATTTGAGTAATTTATAGTATTCCCTGAATTTTGCCAATAAATATATCATAATAGTGTTTTTTATAATGATTATATTCCTATCCCAATTGTATATTTAATTTTTAAGTAAAATTCAATGAATAGTACCCAAACTGACATTAATAATAATTTATCAAATTAATATTTTATTAAATTATTTAAAATTCATAAAAATCATAAAAAACATGAAAGTGGAGTAGTTAGATAATTTATCACCAAAACATTCATCCCTTATAAAATTATTTTCTAGTTCATAACTTATATGTAAAATTATAACCAGTTAATATTTAAATAGATGTTACTGTAGTTATTGTTAAAATGGGTTAACTAAGGGGATAAACCAAAAGACAAGGTTTAAAAAACCACATAAAAATGATTTTTTTTAATTTTCAGTATCTAAACCACATAATAACTTATATTATAATCCCTGTCCTTTTGGAAGCATTTTTCATGGGGATTACTTTTTGATATTTTAATATTTTAATAAATACCAAAACTGTCTCTCACCTCAATTATAAAAGGGAACCTCCCAATCACTTATTAGAACGTTTTTTACCATATAACATGAAAATAAACTAAAAACATACCTTTTAAAAATACTTATACACATCCTATAGGTGTGGGTATTTACAAAATACCTACTCTTGGCCCATTGAGAAGAGATCTAGGGGAGTTGTTTCAAAGGAGAGGCACTCGCTTTAACAAGTCACTTTATTTTTAATTATTATTTTTACTCCACTAAATTTGTCATAATATTTAAAATAATGGTAAATAAAGTAACCTAAATATTATAAATTATATTATTGTTATTAAACAACATTTATTCACTATTTTTTCATCAAATGGGATGAGAAATTATTGGTTTTTCATACATATGACTTTCCATCTCCATGTAGTGATATAATTCATTTTCCACCACCATATTTCATGGTTTATAATAATGATTTTATTAAAGGTGAATTATTATTTTTATGTAACAATTATACTTTTATAATAATAATAACACATCTACCTTCTTACATTACGATCTCTTTGAAAATGATAACACCGCTCTTGCGTACATGTAAACTTCCACCTCCATAAAGCGATCTGATTCGTATTTAATTTCCATTTGACATCGATGGTAAAAATGAATTATATAGTTAATTAATAATATATATATATATATATGTGTGTGTGATATACTAATTATTCTTTAATGATAAATTATTATCTTTAATTTTCCTTATTGAACAAAAAGTGAAAACAATGTTCAATCATACAAACGACCTACTCTAACCATGACCAATGTAATTCAGTTTTATATATCTATATATATTATGAATGATTATAAATATTTATATGATATATATATATGAAATTTATACCATTATTAACTTTTTTTATTCCTTTTACCGTGATCAATTTATAAGGTCAAGAAATATCGAACAAAAATTCACAGGAAAAATGAAATACTGAACACCCTAAAATGACACTTTTAATATGGATTTATTGATAAAATGGAGTTTAAATGTTATATAATGATATATTATATGAAATTATAAGTATGTATATTATTATGTAATAGAATTATAATAAATTAATCATTTTTATATAGGAGGATAGTGAACTTTAAAAGAAATTCGAACACAAGTTAAGGGTTTATTTTCTAAAATTAGATAATTTAAGAAAAATGATTTGTCATGACCAATATTATTTTATGAGATATATATTTCCATTTTAAATGTTATATGATTATTATAATTAAGTTCGTGGTATTAATATTTTCATTTTATGTTATTATTTTTTGGGGTTAATGAGGAAATGTTACAAAAGTGGTATGCAGTTTATGTTACAATCAATTTTTTTATTTAGACAATTTATGATTAATTTTATAATGATGAGATATTATAATATACCTATAATGAAACAAATGAATTATATTAACCTATATTAATGTATTTACAATGAATTTCTTTTCATTTCATTATCCTTATAGTAATTAATAAGAAGACCGAACAAACATTTTTAAGAAAAACTATCTTTATTGACCTCTTTGGTCAAATTTTATTTTTATTCCATGTTCATGCTTTATAAAAATTTTTCCATGTTTATATTTTTACAAGATGGTTTTTTTCTTTGATTAAATTTATTATTTAAGTCCATTATTATTATTATAAAATGAATGATGTCCTTTTTGACATTATTCAAAAAATGGGGAAGGAATGTTTTCTTTTAACTCATATTGATTAAATAGAATTTATAACCATTATAAACAGTTAATACTCTAAAGATTCTTTAATCAGTTTTTAATGTTATTTTCAATGAAAATTTTTTTCCCTATATATTTTGAATTTATAGTTTTTGAAATGTGATTTCCAAAGTTGAAATGATATTTTGGTCTTGAATGTTTTAATGATACGATAATGGTATTTATGTTCATCAAAGACAACAAACAATTGTTTAGATTATTCTATAATAGGGATTTAATATAGGGGTAACATAATTATTATTTCTATGTATGGTTTATGATGGATCTTGTTATATGATATATACACAAGAGAGGGGTGAATTGTGTCTATCAAATTTTCTTCGAGAAATCTTGATAATAATCAACACTGTCCTTTTATCATTATCATATTGTTTATGTAGTGTAAATGAAAAGATATCAGGACATAAGGATTTATAGTGGTTTAGGGAACAAAAATCCCCAAGTCCACTCCACGAATGATCTTGTATACGAGCATGGTGATTTTCACTAGATGGTCCTCTTTTCACAAGACCATTCACAACTATGTGCACGCAATTTACACCTTTAAAATTTTATGGCTAAAACAAATACTTTTGGTTATAAACACAAACCCGATCAAAAAAAGTATGATAATCCAGTACTTAAAATAAAAGAGTAATGTTTTGATAAATAATTTCTAATTGATCTCAACATTTGTAGCATTATGAAACTGATAGTAAATATATCGTCATCATCAAAAAGGATGTTCTTCAGGAATGAGCAGTTCTGAATCGATCTGGTTGCAATTTAACTTGAAATATATTCTCCAATAAATCAGTAGTAGATTCAAGAATGATATTTAGTGTATAATAATTAAATCTTCAATGTTTCCCTGTCTGATATAAAACAAAAAATGATGGTTTTTTGTAGTAGTAAATCTAGAAAATATCTTTTTAAAGAATCAGCATATCTCTATTTTTATTTGAAAATTGAATATATCTAGATTTGAATATTGTAATCATCGTGATTTGAAGAGATATCATGTCACCCATTCCATCTACAGAATCCAGATACACATAATATATAAAATAAATATGAGCTATTTATTTATCAATTCAGATCCACAAAACTCAGTAGAAAAATCGCAATATTCAAAAAGATTCAATAATATAGTGGTTGTAACATCCCATAATAATCTTCATGAAATCCTTCTATTAAATCAATCCATTGAATCATGTATAAATAGATGTAAATTAGTCTTGGAATTTGACTTGAAAATAGCTTGATAATCAATAGAAGACCATTGCACGATAAAGTTGAAAATTTAAATTTCCGATATTTGAAGAAGTCAAACGTATGGTTCCAAATGTATGGTTGATTTCAAACGTATGGTTAATGATCCATAATTCTTCCATTGACTTTAAAACATATGGTATATGATCTCTAATTTTTTTTCTTTAGAACATAAGCTATATGATCCATACTTTTTGATAAAACGTAAGGTTCATTACAAAGTAGGGTTGATGATCATTACTTTTGTGAAGAAAACGTATGTTTCCATAATTACATAGGGTTTTCATCCATAATTTTATTATATAAAAAATATAAGGTTCCTTCAAAACATAAGGTTCTTTTACAAGAATTGTTTTTCAAAATATGGTTGATTAAACATACTTTTTAGAACTCCTAAAAAATAAACATATTGTATAATCCTAACGCTACACTCTCCAACGTATGGTATGGACAATTTTTTAAGAACATGCTGAATAGTTTTCCGAACACTTTGAAAATTATTTAACATGAATCATATGATTTAATATTATTCTAAAATTGGGAATAAAAAGAATATTAATTTCTTGAAATATACTTAAATTACAATCATTAGAATAAATGGTAACGGTATTTGTGATCATCAAAATCATCATAAAAATATAGAGTATTGTGGGAACAATACATGCTCAACAATATCCCCTATTTTTTATGATCACAAAAACTATAAAATTATTTACATATAATTTATAATTTTACATGGATAAAAAATATATTTAATTTTTACTTTATAATACCTCTTTGAAAGTATATAATACTGGTTAATCCAAATATCACTTCAAAGGTTCTCTATAAAACAATTCCACAAAAAGTCTATTAAAAAACAAATTAAAATGTTGTGTTTATCCAAATTTCTCTTCCTCTTTGTGATGTCAAAAATAATGATAGAATAAGTTATATAAAACATATAATATAGTAATGAACTTGTAAGAAAATAGATTGATAAATTGTTTTTCAAGAAAGAAATTTGGATTTTTCAAGGAAGTATAACATAGACATAAAAAATGTAAAAACACATAAAATTTGATAAATATGAACTTGCATTGATAAAAAAAATACAAGTGCATTAATGAACATGAATCAAGGTTTATGGGATTAAGGTTTTGAAAAAGGCTATCTTAGTGATTCTAAATAACATCCTTCAATTCTACCAATTGTAACCTTAATACCTTTAAAACACCATCTCCTAGCTAAATTATTAGTTCTCTTCCTTCATGAGTTAAATGAATATACTAAATGAGGTTCACACTGAAAAACACAAGCAATATTTCTTCCTTCTCTGTTAACTGATTGATATTCAAAATGAATCTGATCAGTAATTCTATAATACCTTGTTCATTTGTGGTTTGTTGGTAAAAAAGATGTTTATGATTGTCCAACACAATAGAAAATGGGGAAATATTACAAAGTAAATTATGAAACTTGTCATTCATATCTCTCATTATTGTAGTAATGGATCGCAATATTTTGATCAAATCAGACCAATTACCATATGTACTTTCTTGACATCCTGTGAAAGTGGAAAACTATTGCCCTATAAAACGTCTCAGTTCTACCAAATTGGATCTCAATAAAACTTCATATTTTAATTTTTCAACTTCTACCATCAATTCCTTATGAAAAATATATGCTTCTTACTTTGAAACAGAACTATTTTCAAATGTTGAAATCTATGTTTCTCTTTCTCCAATTCTCTTCCTAAAGAAAAATTCTCCTCCTCACCTCTATTAAATTTTCTGAAATGATCCTTAACATGATCAAACATAGAATCAGAGGCACCGTGTGCATGATTCTCAACATGATCTACAATGATTAGGGGTAATGATAAATTATCTGTTTTATCTTCTTTATTTTTCTCCACTAGTTTCTCAAACGATTTTCTCTTGAAATATCAATTGGTAATGATTTATTTATATCTTTTATATAAATATTAGAGATATTTCCAAGAATATGTTTTTATTTATTCTCAAATACTAAAGTCAAGTGCACGTCCTAAGAAATTTCTTCTTGAATTTCTTCTCGAACCTATATTTTGTGTACTGGTTCTGTATAAGCATTTTCAACTTGTACATAGTAAATATTGTGCACATATTGATCTATAATTTCCATTACTTGAGAGTTTTCAATTTGAGGAACCTATTTAGTTCTTGTCTCTACCTCAGCTAGAGGAAAAACTTCCACTCCTTCTTGAGAAACAGCTTCCTCTTGTCTCTCTTCCTGAATAGATTCATAAAAGATCTCTTGATTCAAGAATTGTCTCTATCACAGGTTCCTGACCAACTGTTCTTTTCCTTGAACTAATAATTACTCCCTTCCATTCATCATCAGCATGTTTATCTTCTATTTGAAATATAATTCTTCTTGATGTCCTTGGAACTTCCTCTGTTCTGGATTCAACAATACCTTCTTTAGATTTTGCAGGTTTCTCCCGCTAAGAAGACACCTGATCCTCTTCACCTCCAATAGTAATAATTTTGACTTTTATTTTTCTCCAGAAAAAATCCAAGATCTCTTAAGTATCCTGAATTTAACACATTACTATGGTGGTATATTACTCTCACATGATTTAACCTCACCATATATTCAATAAATATAAACATTGAAATAAACCTTTCATAAGGATAAAAATTCATACGAGCCTCAGGTTTCCAACAGTAACTCAAATATCTACTCATGTATCTTGGAAAATTTAGTATTATGTCACCTAAGAGACATGATATCCTTAGATTTATGATTTTTACCCTAATTGACATCATAAAAAAATGAAAAACTCTCTCGCGAGGCCAGTTCAAAATCCTTGCAATTTCAATAGAAGAGAATGATAACTGCATATCTTCGAACTTCACAACAATTGAATCTTCTGTATCTCCCAAACTAAATCAATATGTTTTAAAGAAACTACTCAAATCAAATTCATACAGAAATTTACTTTATTCCTCACTAAATGATATTTCAATACCTTGAATGGATAATTCTTTCTTCAACATCAAGTTCATTGTATACATCCATTCAAGATTGAATACTTTTCATTGAAGAATTTTCCGTCCAATTGAATGATGACGCTTTGCATGGCCTTCTTCAATTCTCATTGTTTTTTCCATTTCATTCAAAATGTTCAGAAGGTTTGAGGTTCTAGGATTTTGAAGGTTCATGTAAATGAAGACGAAGGAGGTTATGTGTTTTAGTATTTTGAATGGTTTTAATAAAATGAGTAGGTATTGGAATTCGAAATGTTCTCTGAAAGAGACTTGATTCTCGTGTCATTAGATAAATAATAATCATTACACAATTTAAAATAAATTAAACCTTATGTAGAATATTTAAAATTTATTATATATTAAAAATAAAAGTGTAACTTAATTGAGATATAAGTAACTAAATTATTTTAAATAGTGAAAATTTAAAATAATATAATCAAATAAAATTATGAATAATATTAAATAATATTTATTCAAAAATAAATAAAATTAGAATTAAAAACAAAATTTATTGAAAATCAAATAAACCTAAACCCTTTAATAAAATTAAAACTTGTAGTGGGATGTCGTTTAGTAAAAATATCATCTAATTGAAATTCAGTACATATAAATTCCAAAAAATATATCTTTTTTAAGAACATGATCTCTTAGAAAATTATTTCTAATATAAATATTCTTAGTTCTTGAATGAAATATAGAATTTTTTTGAATTACTTATAGCACCAGTATTATCACATAAAATAGGTGTATTATCCAAATTTAGTCCAAAATCCATAAGTGTGGTTTTCATCCACAGAACATGTGCACAAAAACTGCCTAAAGAAACATATTCTACCTCATCTTTTGAAAAAGAAAAATAGTGTTGTTTCTTACTAGACCATGACACTAATGATTTTCCAAAATAGTGACAGGTTACAATGGTGATTTTTCTATCTAATCTAAAATATCCAAAATCTACATCCGAATAGGAAAATAAATAAAAATCAGAAGTTTTTGGATAAAGAAGAGATTGAAAACTAGTTCCTTTTAAATATATAAAAATTATTTTGACAACTGTAAGATGTCATTATTTAGGATTTGATTGAAATATTTCACAAGGACATATTGAGTACATTATATCTTTCTTAGAAGCAATAAGATATAATAAACTACCAATCATCCCTCTCTATAATTTTTGTCTAATAAATTTTTAGTTTCATCCAAATCATGTTTTATGTTAGTACATAGAGGTGTTGCATAAGTGTTGTTATTTTCAAGTCCAAATTTCTTTAGTAATTCAGTAATGTATTTACATTGATTCAAAACATTTCCAAAATCATTTTGATAGAATTAAAGTCTTAAAAATAAATTTATTTCTCCCATTATATTCATTTCAAAATAATTTTTCATTAATTTTGAAAACTCATGAAAATGTTATTAATTTTTTTATCCAAAAATCCACAATCAAAATAAATTTGAACCAATAAAATATTAGAATTTATAGTTTTCTTAAAAACGGTTGGATCTTCCATATCAATAGTATAATATTTTTTTAAAATCGAAGAACTTAATTTCTCATACCAAGCTCTCGGTGCTTGTTTACATCCATAAAGATCTTTTGTAAGTTTTAAAACTAAATTTTGTTTTTGAGAATCTTCAAAACTAGGAGGTTTATCTAGATAGACTCTCTTTATTAAATAACCATTTAAAAAGGAAGACGTAACATCCATCTGGAATAATTTAAATTCATATAAGATACATATGATAAAAGTATTATAGTGACTTATAATCTAGATACAGGGGAAAATGTATCATCATAATATATACCTTCTTCTTGATTTTATCCTCTAGCTAATATTATTGATTTATTTCTAGTTCTAATCCCTTGATAATATTATTTATTTTTAAAGAACAATTTACTTCCAATAACAGGATAGTTCTTTAGACATCAACTAATTTGCAATCTATATTTCTTTTAAATTGATTTAGTTCTTCCTTCAATGATATCATCCAAATTTCATCAACTAAGGATTCTTTTATTGACTTTTGTTATAATTTGGATATAAAGGAAAACACTCAACTACATTTCCTATATTTATTCTAGTTTTTATTCTTTTTTCTATGTTTCCTTTTAATGTTTCAGAAGGGTGATTCTTTAGGGTTCTAGATTGTCTAGATAAAACACTATTAGGTTCTTTAGTGGCATGTTCTTCTAAACTGGACTGAATTTTTTTATATCAATTATAAAATCATCATTATGGTTTTAAAGTATCATGTAATCATTGGGGTCTGATTCATCAATTTGTTCATTCTTTTTGTCTAAAGGGTCAGATTCATCAAATTTAACTTGAACCAATTCTTCAAAAATCCTTGACTTTTTATTAAACATCTATAATATTTAGAGGTATCCGAATATCCTAAGAAAATGCCTTCATCGGATTTTGGACCAAACGTACCAAGATTCTCATTGGTTTACAAGATATAAACCATGAATCCAAAAACTTTAATGTATTTTACATTAGGTTTTCTATTATTCCAAATTTTATAGGGTATATTTTTTGAAAATTGGTTGGATTAAAAATCTATTCATTATATAGAAGGCTGTGCTTATAGCTTCTACCCAAAAATAGGTAAGAAGACTATATTTATATAGCATATTCCTATACATTTCCTGAATAGTTCTATTTCTTCTATTGACAATTCCATTCTGTTGAGGCGTTCTTGGTGTAGATAAAGTGTGATTAATTCAAATATTTGAGAAAAAAGAATTGAATTCTTGACTCTCAAATTCTCCACCATGATCATTTATTAATGAAATTATTTTAAACTATTTTTTTATTTTGAACAGCTTTAAACAAACATTCAAATATAGTAAAAGCTTCATTTTATATTTTAGAAAATATATCCAAGTAAATATAGAATATTCATCAACTAAAAAATGTAAATATAATTTACTAGCTAGACTTTCTACTCTTGATGGTCCAAACAGATCCATATGGATATGTTCTAACGGTTTTGATGTAGCGATTTTGTTAATTGACTTGAAGGTTGATTTGTGTTTCTTGACAATTTGACATGCATCAAAAAATCATTCACTATAAAATTTAAGACTCCGTAAATAAAAAACTAATTTTTTGTTAGAAATTTTATGTAAAGAATATACATTCCAATGTCCAATTCTTCAATGCCAGATCCAGGATTTATTTATTTTAGTTGCTAAACAATTTACTTTATGATTATATAAGGAATTTAAGACTAGATTATAAAAATTGTATGTTTTGGGTGCTCTAAATTTAAGCAATTTCTCTTTAATAATAGAACATCAATTGTATGAAAAATTGAAAAAATAACCATCATCACATTTTTGAGAAATAAATATTAGTTTATGTTTTAATACTTGTACATAATGTACTTTATTGATTGATATAGATTCTAGATCTCTAATAGTTCAAATACCAATGATTTTTTCCATTAGAATTGTCACCAAAGGTGGATATTACACCATCCTTTTGAGTTAAGATTTTAATGTTAAATGAGTTTCCACTCATATTCCTAGAGCAGCAAATATCCATTGACCATATTAGTTTTCTACTTCTTTGACTGATTTCCTGCAAATTCATTTAAAAAATAGTTAGTTTTGGTACACATATTCTCTTAGGTCCAGTAGTGTTAGCTAGAAGTGATATGGGAATCCATATATTCTTTGTTATTCTATAATCTTTTGAGTAAAAAAACTAGTTGATGTAAAGGAATTTTTAATTCCACTTATTTATGGATTTAATAAATAATATTTTTTAGTTATATGGCCTTCTGTTTCACAGTAGTGGAAAATTACACCTTTTATATTTGGAAGAATTTTTTTTTGTATAGATTAGGTTTCTCACATTTATTTCCCATTCTATATCATTATTTCTCAATCAAATTCTTACCAAGAATTTCTTTCAATGTATTTTCCAGTTTTTTTAAAAAGATGAGCAGCAAGTTTTTAGGTTTCTACTTCATCTTTCAGTGTTTTGATCTTAGTTTCATGATCGACACTGTTTGTGTTATATGTGTTATATTTATCAATTAACTCTTGATTCTATTTTATAAAAGTGTCTCTTTCTCCTAAAATTGTATTGTGAATATTTTTCAGTGATTTATGCTTTTTTAATGAAGAATTATATATTTATTCAAGCATGTTGAAGTAGGATACATGTTTTTCATTTGAACTACAGGGGTTTGAATAAAAATTGAAAGAGTAATAATATTTTATCTCATTTTCTTCAACAACCATCGCTAATCATGAGGTCTCATATTTTGAGAACATTTTTAATGGTCCGACCATTAACAAAGACCTCATTACTGGTATTATTCCTGCTCTTGTTGATGAGGAAGATAATTTCTCTCTTCTTAGAATCCCTCTTGATGATGAAATTAAAGCCACTATTTCTGATCTGAATCCTGACATTGCCCCGGGTCCGGATGGTTTTAATAATGGTTTTTATCAACAAAATTTGGACGTTATCCATTCTGATGTCGGTAAGCTTGTCAAAACATTCATTTCTCATGTATTCCTCCCTCATGGTCTCAATTCTCAATTCCTTACTTTGATTCCTAAAGTTGATAATGCTTCAGAACATCATTTATTCTGGCCCATCGCTCTTATCAACTCTCTTTATAAAATTATTACTAAGATCCTGGATAACCGTCTCTCACCCCTTTGTAACAAAATTATTTCTTGGAACGAATTTGGATTCATTAAAGGTATATCCATTCAAGATTTTATTTTTCTCACCTCGCAATGTACCAATGTGCATAATAAAGATTCAAGAGGTGGAAATGTTTCCATTAAGCTTGACATTAAGAAGGCTTTTGATACCATGGACTTGAATTTTATCTTCAAGGTTCTCCGTCACTTTGGATTTAATTAGGTCTTTATTAATAGGATTAATTCTTCGATAACATCTTCTTCCATTTCTATCCTCATCAATGGCTACCCTAAAAGATATTTTAAATTCTCTAGGGGTGTCCAACAAGGTGATACTTTATCTGCAATCATTTTTTCCATCGTGGAAGATTATCTTAGTATACATCTCACTAATTTGGATTATCCAAACTACCTAAAACTGATACAAGTAGCTCGTGGCCTCAATGCCCCGACCCATCTTCTTTATACGGATGACATTATCCTTTTTCTTAATGGTTTTAATAGAAATATTATTGAATCTTAAAAATGATTTAGCTCATTATGAGGAGGTTTCACGTCAATCTGTTAGTTGGAACAAGTCATTTATTTTATTTGTTAATGGATTCCCTGCCAAACATAAAACCAACATTATTGAATGACTTGCCATTAAGGAGGGTATTTTACCTTTTACTTATTTAGGTGTGAAGTGCCCAGATCAGTGTGAATCACTGAGAGGGGGAGCGGGTGAATCAGTGATCCCTTAAAACTTTTTACTAATTGATTCTTATCAATTAAACCTCTATGGCTGGTTAAAGCCTCGATCCACTCTTCTTGTATCTCTCAACCTTTCCCGAATGATGCAGTAATGAAAAGGCACAAGACACAAGGATTTACAAGGTTCGGCACCAAAGGCCTACATCCTTGCCATGCTTTCCCAGCATGGATTCTCCATTATAACCTGTTAAAATTACAATGGTCGATACAGAGTCCCACTGTATCTCTCCTGAGTCCCACAGGAGGGTCTTTATACTGCTTCACACAGTGTTACCAGAGTCCCACTGGCCTGCTCCAGAATCCCACTAAAGACTTCTTCTCCCTGAGTCCCACAGGGTCTTCTCCTGGCTCCTCGAGTCACACGAGTAGCTCTTCTTCACTTTAGCTCTTCAAGTATCCTCAGCAGTCTGGGATAAAGACTGCTGGCCTTGCTCTGTACCTCTGATCACTTATGATGATCAGGTCTTCTCGTCTTGCTCAGGATTTATCTCCTTCTTCTAAGGATGACCTGGCTTCCCTCCAACTGCTGAATACTCAGACAAATGATGTCTTTAACTTCAGTCTGGTCCAGTCTCAGTTCAACTTTACTTCATGCACTGAGTGCATGGCAACTCTGAATCCTCATGCACTAACTGCATGGCCTTCTCAATTTCTTCAAGATCCTCTGGTCTTGGACAACTCAAATGCACACCACTGATTTGACTCTGTTCACGTGTGCATGTGCATGCATGCAAGCATGCACTCCTCTTCTTCTCTTCCTTGGTGTGATAAACACTCAAAGAGTGTAATTTCTCCTTAAGCACACACACCTTCTTCACTCACACACTTTGTTCAATTTGTTCACACACATAAAAGTGTGTTATACTTTAGTGTGGATGTCCTTATTCCTCCAAGTGTATACACTCTTAGTGCACACTTAGGTTCGGCCTTTTAGTTCTTTTGCACACACAAATTCCTATGCCCTTCTTGTACTCTTCCACTTTGCACACACACTTTGTTTTTCTCTTTTAATCTTCAAGAGTGCACAACCAACCCGTAGGGTCTTCCTCACTTGGCACACACACAAGGTGTGGTCTCGGGTTCTCCTTGAACACACAAGAGGCAAATCCTCGGCCTTCTTTGGCACACACACAAAGTGTGGTCTTCCACTTCACTTGGCACACAAGGCACTAAGGCTCGGGTCTTCTTCTCCACTTGGCACACACTCACTGGGGATGTGGTGGTCTTCACTTCACCAACTTGCACACACACTGCCACGGCCCCTTCTTTGTTCTTGTTTGCACATACACCCAAAGGGTGTGTTCTTTCACTTCACCAACCGCGCAAGCCTCAAGGGTGAAACCAGTGCAAGGCGCGCAAGGCCTCGGGTGGCCACTGTCGCGCAAGTGCTTAAGCCGCGGGCTCCAACCAAGGGTGCGCAAGGCTTGGTGCAACCCCGGTTCTTCCTACCGCGCAAGGATTAGCGTGCAGGGGACTCCTCTTTTCTTCTTTCGCGCAAGGGATGCCCAAAAGGAACCAAACGGAGCAAGGGGTGCTCCGGGCTTCACTGCAGCGCAAGTGGTGCGCGCAGGCTGTTCTTCGCTAAGCACCGAGGCTTCGCGGGACTTCTTTCTTCAAAAACTCAGCAAACACTCCAAGGCCTCGAGTGCTCCTTTTATAGGCAGAGGAATGCCTTTGATCATCCGCGTGATCTAACTTCAAAATCCCGAAGATTTCGGATCTTCAAGATTCTTTGAAATCTTCTTTTTCTCCTCTGTTCACGCGGGTTCTTTTCCTTCATTATTTTTGTTTTTCTCTTCCACGTGCATGCGACTTAGAACGCATGCACGGCCTTCGGTTAGGCACAAACCATGCACAGCAATAATCCTCATGGCCTCGGCAACTTCGTTTTGCCTCGGCCTTGTTCGAAATCTCCCAAACATTACATGCATGGTCATTTTTAGGCATGATCGTGTTCAGTGTGGCCAGACGAACCTCAAGGACACTTCGGATTCGTCAGAGGTGGCCGGATACTCAAGAACCATCTTCGGGAGGCCTCTGGTTCAGCGGCGTCGCGGGAGATGCCTCGGCCAAGCTCGAGGTAGAGGATGGTGCGGCAGCCGTCGGATCAGGTGATCGAAAGACATCGGACGGCTGGATCAGATCGCGGCGCGCGGCAGATGAATCGTGCGGCGCAGATCAAGCGCGCGATGAGACGGACGGCTTAGATCTGTCCCGGGTGAAATTTCCGCGTCCCACAACGAATCGGCTCGCGGTTTTGCCGCGGTTTATCAATATGCCGCTTCCCGAGCCCCCTCAATTGAATCTTCTCCCTCCACGGTGCCGCCCCGCACCGTGTTCTCCCTGCGGGCGCGCTCTGCGCCCACTCTCTGCTCCTCGTGGGCGCGCTACTAGCGCCCACTATGCACACACCGGGTGCGCGGGCTTCACCACCGCGTGCCCTCGGGGGCTTATACACGGCCCCTGCCTTGCCTCAGGCGCCCATGCGGTGTCCTACGGGTGCGCCCCTGCCTCAAGGATGCTGCCCTGGCCTTGAGGGTTCTCCATGGGCGTGGTGACCTTGAGTCCCACAAGTGCCTTGGGTGAAGACCCTCGGCTGGCCTCCTTGGTGGCACATTTTTTTGGCTAAGTCTTGAATAAGACTTTGTCAAAAAAAACAAAGTCCTCCATGAAATCAAGCCATATCAAGAGAACCACTTCAAGCCTTTCTTCTCCTTCATCTTCTTCTTAAGAATTCAAGTATTAATCTTCTTCATTAGAATTCCTCCATTTTTCTTCAACATATAATCAACATTTAAGAATGGAATTCCCGAAGGTTTCTTCATCTTCAACCGAGCTCCTGAATCAAATATTTCTTCAATAAACTTCATTGATCTAATCAGAGATCAATTGGAACATCTTCTGATTCACATGCACTAAGTGATAGTGCATGGACTTCATTAATGCACATCATCCACTTAGTAGTTGTGGATGGAACTCCTTTAAACTCCTCATGTATTGTGAAGACAATGCATGGTCTTCAATCAATGTTGTGACTTTGTATCATCATGATACAAGTTCTATGAACTTAATGAGCAGCTCAACAATCGTCAGATATTCATGGAGAATGTTTCAACCACAATTTCCAATACCACTTAGTGAATCTCCTAAGTGACATGCATCATAGTACCATGGCCATTCTCCTTCACCACCAACACCATCACAACCTTTGTCATTCACATCTTGACATTCCCTGACTTCCATTCAATCCAAGACAACTTCATGCCTCATTGACAACAAATGCAACATAGTGCACTTCAATCTCCCCCTTTGTATTTTTTTTCAATACACTTCTTCAGCACATATGAATGGGTCAATATGTGTGCCAATCTTTCCTCCCCCTTATTGGCAATCAAATGCAAAGGTTTGGTGTGGTTCTTTTTTCAAAAATATCTCTTCCTCCCTTTGAATAGCATCTTCTTGAAAATCACTAAGAGAGGGATGATGCCACATGTTCTTCTTTAGCAAAGAACCTTTAGTAAATCAACTCTAAGTCTACTTGGGCTAACCCGGTGTAGAAAACAAGAGTGATATAACCAAGATTTTTCAATGTTGTCCACAATTACTATAAACATGTGAGATCATGCTTAGGGGTTGAATTTTTTCAGATATTCAATGAATTGCTGAATCCTGCACATACTTCACAAAACACATTAGAAAGTTCAAGTGCAAAGATAAAGCTCCCCCTTTCATCTACTTTCTCAAGATGATATTAATTTCAGAACATCATCTTCTTCAGATTGGCTCCCCCTCAAGGGGTGCACTCCATTCTGTCCAAACCATCCTCCAGATGAGAATGATCATCATCTTCAATTCCCTGCAATGTCAGCACATGTAAATACCAATAGTATAAGGGAATAAGATGGAACCGTCTTGGTTCATCAATGTGAACAACAGAGTTGAGAAGATTCTCTCAACCGAGATGTCCCATTTTCACCAGTCTTCACACTTGCATATTTGATCTTCATTGATGATTGTGCTGGTGTGGTTCTCAAAACATCTTCATGTGAAACCTTCTTCTTCCCTTTTGCTTTAGCAATTTCCAGAGCTTCATCTTCAACTCTTTGTAGTTCTCTGGCAAGTTGCAACTGATGTGGCCATATGACAAGTAAATCATTTGGAAGAGTGGCCCCAGTTCTGGAAGTTCCACATGGTTCCTTAGATGCTGTCAAGCTACCTTTCTTAGGCAACTTGTTTTCAATCAATCCCTTCTTCTTATTCTGGATTGATTTTCTTTTTGAGTCCAGTCTGCTTCTATTTAATTTCATGGCTTCTTTAAAAAGATCCATGATATGTCCTTTCTTTCCACAGTAGAAGCATGTTTTCTTGGTGGTACTTCTGGATGCATCACCCTTCTTGGATTTCAATTCCAAGGACATCTCTTCCTTTTTCAACATCTTCTTGGGAGCATTGTCACCTTTCTTCTGTTTGCTTCCCAAGGATTCTTTCTGAGCCAGGTTCAGTGATCTTCTCTTCTTTTTAGCTCTGGATACAGTTGGAGATTGACATGTATCTATTTGACCACTTGTGCAATCATCCCAGATGTTGTCATGTAATCCAAATCTATTTGCAGTAAACAGATGTCTCTGGACCTGTGGATGTTTCTTCCTTCCTTCTGGCTTTCTCCCCCTTGGCATGGGCTTCCTCTGTGCTTTGGCATTCAGTGGTTTGTACCAACAATCCTTTGCACAGTGCCCATACTTGTTACAACACCAGCATTGTCCCACGAATCTTGACCTCTTCAGTCCTTCTGATTGTAGGGTACTCTTCTTGACCTGTTGTGCTGTTTCAGGAGAGCTCTGCTTCTTTACTGCCTTCATCCATACTTGTTTGGAATTATTTTTCCATCCTGCACTTTTTGTGGAAACCCAATTAGAAGCATCAGTACAAGATGGGATGGATGGTACCTTCTTTTTAGAAGTTGTTGCCCTTTTATTAAAGGATGTCTTTCTTTTAGAATCATCCTTCTCAAAGCTCACTTGAGTAGCAACATTTCTTCTTTCAGCTGACTGGGAGGCTTTGGCTTTGGGTGATTGCTGATTTTTCAATATCACCTCTAGTTCTAAGTATTTCATGTTGAGTGAGTTCTTCTCATCCTCAACCATTCTTAGCTGTCCTTCCCAATTCTCCACCAGTTGTTTCATCTGGTCTTCATGCACCTTCTTCAATTCTTGCAATGAATTGTCCAGATCCTTCACCAGTTTGACTTTTTCTTCAAGTTGAGCATCTCTGACATTCATTGAAACTTTGTGCCTCTTTTCCAGTGCATGGAAAACATCTTTGACCATTATGTTAAAGAATTATTTCTCAGAAAGACTTCTTTGCAATTCTTAAGTAGTGTCTTCATATCTTTCATTGCAAAGAGATACTGTTTCATCTTTGGCATTTACCAGCTTTCTGAGAGTGTTGGTTATGCCAACCCTTTTAGCCAGCTGATCTTCCATAGCATTGGCTTCTTCTTCTAACTGTGATTTTTCTTCATGAAGATCATGGATGCATGTATCTATACACTTTGCCACTTCCATGGGAACTGTCTTCTGAAGATATTTGAGTGCACTCTGAAGATCATTCATTGTTTCAACTTCATCACAGCTGGGACATGCTTTCTTCATCTTCTTGGCCTGTTTCTTCTTTCTATTTTTCTGAGTCTTGGCAGATATCTCCATTTGAGGCTGGTCGCTCGTTTCCTCAAATCTGCACTTCATAAAGACTCCCTTGGATCTTTTAGAGGTAACCTCCCTCTGATACCAATTGAAGTGCCCAGATCAGTGTGAATCACTGAGAGGGGGAGGGGGTGAATCAGTGATCCCTTAAAACTTTTTACTAATTGATTCTTATCAATTAAACCTCTATGGCTGGTTAAAGCCTCGATCCACTCTTCTTGTATCTCTCATCCTTTCCCGAATGATGCAGTAATGAAAAGGCACAGGACACAAGGATTTACAAGGTTCGGCACCAAAGGCCTACATCCTTGCCATGCTTTCCCAGCATGGATTCTCCATTATAACCTGTTAAAATTACAATGGTCGATACAGAGTCCCATTGTATCTCTCCTGAGTCCCACAGGAGGGTCTTTATACTGCTTCACACAGTGTTACCAGAGTCCCACTGGCCTGCTCCAGAATCCCACTGAAGACTTCTTCTCCCTGAGTCCCACAGGGTCTTCTCCTGGCTCCTCGAGTCACACGAGTAGCTCTTCTTCACTTTAGCTCTTCAAGTATCCTCAGCAGTCTGGGATAAAGACTGCTGGCCTTGCTCTGTACCTCTGATCACTTGTGATGATCAGGTCTTCTCGTCTTGCTCAGGATTTATCTCCTTCTTCTAAGGATGACCTGGCTTCCCTCCAACTACTGAATACTCAGACAAATGATGTCTTTAACTTCAGTCTGGTCCAGTCTCAGTTCAACTTTACTTCATGCACTGAGTGCATGGCAACTCTGAATCCTCATGCACTAACTGCATGGCCTTCTCAATTTCTTCAAGATCCTCTGGTCTTGGACAACTCAAATGCACACCACTGATTTGACTCTGTTCACGTGTGCATGTGCATGCATGCAAGCATGCACTCCTCTTCTTCTCTTCCTTGGTGTGATAAACACTCAAAGAGTGTAATTTCTCCTTAAGCACACACACCTTCTTCACTCACACACTTTGTTCAATTTGTTCACACACATAAAAGTGTGTTATACTTTAGTGTGGATGTCCTTATTCCTCCAAGTGTATACACTCTTAGTGCACACTTAGGTTCGGCCTTTTAGTTCTTTTGCACAAACAAATGCCTATGCCCTTCTTGTACTCTTCCACTTTGCACACACACTTTGTTTTTCTCTTTTAATCTTCAAGAGTGAACAACCAACCCGTAGGGTCTTCCTCACTTGGCACACACACAAGGTGTGGTCTCGGGTTCTCCTTGCACACACAAGAGGCAAAGCCTCGGCCTTCTTTGGCACACACACAAAGTGTGGTCTTCCACTTCACTTGGCACACACGGCACTAAGGCTCGGGTCTTCTTCTCCACTTGGCACACACACACTGGGGATGTGGTGGTCTTCACTTCACCAACTTGCACACACACTGCCACGACCCCTTCTTTGTTCTTGTTTGCACATACACCCAAAGGGTGTGTTCTTTCACTTCACCAACCAAGCAAGCCTCAAGGGTGAAACCAGTGCAAGGCGCGCAAGGCCTCGGGTGGCCACTGCCGCGCAAGTGCTTAAGCCGCGGGCTCCAACCAAGGGTGCGCAAGGCTTGGTGCAACCCCAGTTCTTCCTGCCGTGCAAGGATTAGCACGCAGGGGACTCCTCTTTTCTTCTTTCGCGCAAGGTATGCGAAAAAGGAACCAAACGGAGCAAGGGGTGCTCCGGGCTTCACTGCCGCGCAAGTGGTGCGCGCAGGCTGTTCTTCGCTAAGCACCAAGGCTTCGCGGGACTTCTTTCTTCAAAAACTCAGCAAACACTCCAAGGCCTCGAGTGCTCCTTTTATAGGCAGAGGAATGCCTTTGATCATCCGCGTGATCTAACTTCAAAATCCCGAAGATTTCGGATCTTCAAGATTCTTTGAAATCTTCTTTTTCTCCTCTGTTCACGCGGGTTCTTTTCCTTCATTATTTTTGTTTTTCTCTTCCACGTGCATGCGACTTAGAACGCATGCACGACCTTCGGTTAGGCACAAACCATGCACAGCAATAATCCTCATGGCCTCGGCAACTTCGTATTGCCTCGGCCTTGTTCGAAATCTCCCAAACATTACATGCATGGACATTTTTAGGCATGATCGTGTTCAGTGTGGCCAGACGAACCTCAAGGACACTTCGGCTTCGTCAGAGGTGGCCGGATACTCAGAATCCATCTTCGGGAGGCCTCTGGTTCAGCGGCGTCGCGGGAGATGCCTCGGCCGAGCTCGAGGTAGAGGATGGTGAGGCAGCCGTCGGATCAGGTGATCGAAAGACATCGGACGACTGGATCAGATCGCGGCGCGCGGCAGATGAATCGTGCGGCGCAGATCAAGCGCGCGATGAGACGGACGACTCAGATCTGTCCCGGGTGAAATTTCCGCGTCCCACATCGAATCGGCTCGCGGTTTTGCCGCGGTTTATCAATATGCCGCTCCCCCAGCCCCCTCAATTGAATCTTCTCCCACCACGGTGCCGCCCCGCACCGTGTTCTCCCTGCGGGCGTGCTCTGCGCCCACTCTCTGCTCCTCGCGGGCGCGCTACTAGCGCCCACTATGCACACACTAGGTGCGCGGGCTTCACCACCGCGTGCCCTCGGGGGCTTATACACGGCCCCTGCCTTGCCTCAGGCGCCCATGCGGTGTCCTACGGGTGCGCCCCTGCCTCAAGAATGCTGCCCTGGCCTTGAGGGTTCCCCATGGGCGTGGTGACCTTGAGTCCCACAAGTGCCTTGGGTGATGACCCTCGGCTGGCCTCCTTGGTGGCGCATTTTTTTGGCTAAGTCTTGAATAAGACTCTGTCAAAAAAACAAAGTCCTCCATGAAATCAAGCCATATCAAGAGAACCACTTCAAGCCTTTCTTCTCCTTCATCTTCTTCTTAAGAATTCAAGTATTAATCTTCTTCATTAGAATTCCTCCATTTTTCTTCAACATATAATCAACATTTAAGAATGGAATTCCCGAAGGTTTCTTCATCTTCAACCGAGCTCCTGAATCAAATATTTCTTCAATAAACTTCATTGATCTAATCAGAGATCAATTGGAACATCTTCTGATTCACATGCACTAAGTGATAGTGCATGGACTTCATTAATGCACATCATCCACTTAGTAGTTGTGGATGGAACTCCTTTCAACTCCTCATGCATTGTGAAGACAATGCATGGTCTTCAATCAATGTTGTGACTTTGTATCATCATGATACAAGTTCTATGAACTTAAAGAGCAGCTCAACAATCGTCAGATATTCATGGAGAATGTTTCAACCACAATTTCCAATACCACTTAGTGAATCTCCTAAGTGACATGCATCATAGTACCATGGCCATTCTCCTTCACCACCAACACCATCACAACCTTTGTCATTCACATCTTGACATTCCCTGACTTCCATTCAATCCAAGACAACTTCATGCCTCATTGAAAAAAAATGCAACACAGTGCACTTCAAGGTGTTCCCTTATTCTGGGGAAGACCTAAAGTTGTGTATTCCTCTTCTGTGGTGGATCAGGTTCTTCACCAACTTTATTCCTTGAAGGGTAAATCCCTATCCCTGGCTAGACGGATTTGACTTGTCAAATCTAACATTATCTCCAAAATGGTCTACTCTCTAATGATTTACAAATGGCCTGCCTCTCTGCTTAAAAGAATTAATGGTTACATTAAAAACATTGTTTGGTCTGGCAATACAGTTGAACGAAAGCTTGTTACCATCCCTTGGTCTACATGCTGCAAACTGTTGGAAAATGGGGGTCTCGACATTAAGAATATCAAACTTTTTAATGAAGTTCTTCAAGCCATTCTCACTTGGAATTTGATCGATCACTATACTAATTCCATTGAGTTTCTTCGAAAAAGATTCTTGGAAAAGATTAAGAAAGGTAACTTGAGTTATGTTAGCTCCTCTTTCTGACCCCCCATCAGAGACTCTTTCCACAACATTATGAATTATGCTGGATGGCTGGTCAGTAAAAACTCCACTTTGAATTTCTGGATCGACAACTCGTCTGGATCCCCCATGATATTCATGTTATCTCCACACTTAACTCATGAAAACATAAATCTCTCTATTTAGGAGGTTATGAATACCCATGTCCCAATCTCCTGGAGGCCATTATTCATGTGGTTGATAGTTATATCTTCTATATCACAGATGATTTCCTTGTGTGGGAACCTGCACATAATGGTATCTTGGATTCAAAAGCCTTCTATAATCCTAATTTTTCTTCATCTGAAAATATTTTTGGGTGGATCAAACATTTTGATAATCATTAGATCAATCCCTCTAGAGCTAATCTTATTTGGAGGATTGCACATATTCGTATTCCTACTGATGTTTTCCTTCAGACCTTTGGCATCCAAGTTTGTTCTAAATGTCATATGTGTCATAAGCATAGAGAGGATGCCAACCATAAGTTCTTATCCTGTGACAATGCTTTGTCTCTTTGCAATTTTATTACTAACATGTTTGATTACAGATGGCTTTGTTCTGACTCAATTCTTATATATCTGAAACGTTGTGTAGAGCTCAATGCCTCAAAAAAATCAAGAACATTTTTCTTGTGGCTATTTCCGAGCTCCGCCGTGTTGCTTTGTATGATCGTAATGATATTTACATAACACACACTCACTCAATCTCAATGCAGGTCATTCGAGAATTCTCACCGCTATCAGGGATACCACTTCAATTCAAAAGAACTTTTGTCAGAATTATGTTGTAGATTTTATGATTATTAGACATCTTCGGGATGTCATCCTATAAAAAATCCACATCAATCAATTGAGGTGTTCTGGAAAGCCCCTATTCCTAGATGGATCAAAATAAATTTGGATGGAGCTTCAAAAGGGAACCCGGGTCCAGCAGTTTTTGGAGCTGTCTGTAGGGATTATATAGGCCACTGTCATGGGTGTTTCATTGGATGTTTCCCCAGCGCCACTTCATTAGAAGCGGAGATGATGGAAGTGATCCAGGATGTTGATTTTGTGCAAAGAAAGGGTTGGAATTTTATTTGGATTTAAAGAGACTCTACCTCCATCGTCCAAGAAATTTGGAATGGCGTAGTCCACCTTTCTTGGCCCCTTACATCTCACTGGATGAGTTTCATGGACTCTATTCAAGAGATTAGATATATTTCCACACATGCCTACTAGGAATAGAACCTGGTGATTGATGCTCTTTCTAGCAAAGGTATCAACCAGAGAGTTACGTGGTTTGATAATCTACCAGTTGACCTTCTTCCTCTTTATGAAATAGATTGTAATAAAATCCCTTCATTCAGACTTTTGTAGTTACCTTATTTGATTATTAATAAATTTTTTCTTGGTCTTTGACCAAGAAATTACCATTAAAAAAATAATTATTCGTATAAAATTTGCTTAATTTTCTTTCCATCTGTTCCAGTTCCATCTCTAAATCAAATGAGTCATAACATTCATTTTTTTATCTCTTGTTTTATCTTCATTATATTATTCTCATATTTAACATTCACTGAAATATTTTTTCTTTTTATCAAGACCTTATTCTCATTAGTTTCATCTTCCATCTTAGCTTCACACATCATCAGGGTTACAGTCAATTCTCACATAGTTAGATTTTTAACATGTGATGATTTTATGATGGATGCTAATATTCCATTCCATTGGGTTGGTGGCACTCTAATTACATTCAAGGATTGATATTCATGGGTGATAGGATCTCCCAAGGCAGTAATGTTTTTGACTATCTCTGTAATCCTTCCATTCATATGAGTGATGATTTCACCATCATGAATACTAAATGTATCAAATTTCAGTTTTTCTTTAGCATAACTCATTTGTCTGACATTGTGAGTTCCTTCATAAGAAAATATGTTTGTCTTCCACATCTCATAAGTAGTTGGGCATTGAGATACTGGATTAAATTAATCTGGTCCTTATACAAAGGTGATAACATTCATATATTTTGAAGTTATGTCATACTCTGCTTTAGTAGCTTCACTCCATTTTTCTTGTTTCTCTTGAATTTCATAAGGAGTAAGAATTTTTTTAGTTGACTCTATATCCAAGATTCTTCCAGGAGATGATCATCCTCGATTTCTAGCATCTATAGTTTTCACCATTGAAGTAAGAGAGTGAACCATTAACATTCCCTCTCGTATATCATCTATTTAGTTCTATATATAATCCTTTACTTTCATCTTTTTATAGCTTTTACAAAAGATCCTCCCCCTGATACCAATTATTGGATCGTGTTATATGAAATCTACAAAAGATGGGGGTGAATTGTGTCTATCAAATTTTCTTCAAGAAATCATGATAATAATCAAATCTGTACTTTTATCTTTATCAAATTTCTTATGCAGCAGAAATAAATAGGTATCAGGATGCAATGATTTATAGTGCTTCGGGGAAAAAAATCCCCAAGTCCACTCCACCAATTCTCTTCTCCAGGAACTTGGTGATTTTCACTATGAGGTCCTCTTTTAATAAGACCATTCGCAACTGAGTTCAGGAATTTGATACCTTTACAATTTTAAGGCTAAAAAATCCTTCTGGTTCTAAACACAGAAATGCTCAAACAACTTAGTACAAGGATCTGAAACTCAAAATAAAATATAATTGTTTTCATAAATACATTCCAATTGATCTTCACAGTTTCAGCAGTGCACAACTGATTGTAAATATGTCATCATTTTTATACAGGATGTTTTTCAGGTAAGAGTAGTTCTGAATCAATCATGATTCAATTTATCTTGAAAGTTATTCAGAAAAAAATCATCATTAGATTCCCAAAATATATTTAATGTAGAACTAGTAAATCTTGAATGTTTCTATTTCTTAAATAAAACAGAATATTATCATTCATTTTAGAAGAATATCTATAAAAGAAATTTTTAAATAATCTGTGTATCTAAGTTTTATTTTAGTCATAAATATCTCTTCATTTGAATCCTGTAATAGTTAATATTTCAAGAGATATTATGTCACCCGTTTCATCAAAAAAATTTAGATACAAAATATATATATAATAAAGATGAGAACCATATTCATAAATTCAAATCAACAAAATTTTCCAGATATATCAAAATATTCACAAATGTTTAATAACATAGTGGTCGTATCTTCCCTTAATAATATACATTAAATCCTCCTATAAAATCGATCATCTGAATCATGTATATATGTCTTTTAATTTATCTTTGAATCTGACTTGAAATTAGCCTGATAATCTATAATAGACAGTTTCATGATAAAGTCTCCAATTCAAATCTTCAACGATTGAAGAAGTCAAATGTAGGGTTCCAAACGTAAGGTTGATTACGAACGTAAGGTTTATTACGAACGTAAGGTTGATGATCCCTATTTTTTCATCTACTTTAAAAAGTATGTTATATGATCAATAATTTTCTTTTCTTCAGAATATAATCTATATGATCCATAATTTCTAATAAAACATAAGGTTCATGAAAAAAGTATAGTTGATGATCCGTACTTTTGTGAAGCAAATGTAAGGTTCCATACTTATGTAGGGTTCGTCATCCCTAATTTTCACATATAAAAAACATAAGGTTCCTTCCAAATGTAAGGTTTTTTACCAGACATTTTTTTCAACATAAGGTTGATTAACCAAAATTTTTTGAACTCTCATAAACTAAATGTTGGGTATAATCCTTAATCTATGATCTCTGACGTATGGTACGAACAATGTTTCCAAAATCCGTGGAATTGCATTCCGAACACTTTGAACAATATTTCTTGTGAATTACATGCTTTAATATTATTCCAAAATTGGTAATATAATGAATATTAATTTTCTAAAATTTATTTAAGGTAAATTCATTATAATAACATGTTAGGGTATTTGTGATCATAAAAATCAACATAAAAATATTGAATATTGTTGAAACAATACATTCTCAATAGTTTATGTTTATCATAAAAATTTGTTTGTGAAACATATTCTTTTTACACAGGTGATGATATGATAAAATGATGTGTTTTTTGAAACCCATTTCTTTTCTATGGGGTATGCTATAATGAATTTCTTATGAAACCCATTTAATTTCATAGGTTTTGACCTGATTAATGTTTTATGATATGGTTGAAAACATATGTATTATTTTAATTATGTTGTGGGTGGTCATGGAATTATCTAGCTATCTAATATATGGGGTAAATATTAATATCTCTAGGGATAAATAGGTCATAAATGTAAAGTGATCCCAGTTCAGTAAGGGGATATATAAATTATGATAGTTTAGAGAGGGACCTTTTCTACTAAAATGGTTTTGGGTGTGAACCCATTCCACTAGGATAGTCTTGGTAATGAACCTTGACTAATAAGTAAATTATTTTATTCACTTTTGTGTATATCAATAATCTAAGTACTATTCAGATGTTATGCTCTCATGGATGATGTTATATAATTCATTTAGGATTCTTGTCTTTTGAACTGCCACGATTTATTCCATGACTCTTGTTCATCGTCTATGATATGAATGGTTAGGTTTTCATAAGTTATTTACATGTTATCATACCCTAATGTTCATGTCATTATTAGTTTATGATTGTTATATCACTTGTTTACCCTTACAGTGCATCAGAGCTCACCCTTTCTTATTTTTACTTTTCACATGTTATAAAAAATGAAATTTATATGATTTATCTCAGAAGGGTTCTAATTATGAATAAATTTTTTAGGGAATAAGTAGTTCATTTATGGACAAGTAGTTTATGGATCCATGTTTCCAAAGGCACTATACCTATGCTATTATGGCATGGATCATTATGTTATGTAATGAATATTCATATATTATGATTTTATATCAATGTATGAAAAGTATGGGTCATTATAATCACTCTTAGTGATTTTAATACCCAAATTTAGCATTCATCATCCATAAAACTTTATCCCTATCTAAATAATTAATGTGGTTCTTTAGCTATGATTTTAGGTTATTTATGTTTCACGATTGAATAATGGAGTGTATCCAAGTGATTATACCCCATTAATACTTAGATGGAAATTATTTATCATGATACATAGTTCATATGAAGTTTCATTCCTTGAATTACATGTTGTAGTTCTTATCTCTATGATACCCCACTTGTTGGAATCGAGGAAACCAGGTGGGTTTTATTAATGTATATGACTCCTCATAGAGGGGAATTGGGAAAATTTGTTATAGAAACAATAGAACATAGATCTATACTGAGGATAAATTTAGTGATGTCTTTATGGATTACATGGGCCTACCATGAGTTGTTGGGATGTCATGTTATTATTTTGTATTTTTACTAATTAGATTAAACATGTATTGATCATTGTATATGACCCCATACTTTGTCATAGTATGATGATAGAAAACATAAATTCAGCATTCCCTGAGTGAGAGACAACATGATATTACATGATGGATAGTCTTCCTTGAGTGAGAGGGAATGGGCCATGATGGTGTATGTGAATTAACTTTAGTGGGATGGTATAACCAAAGAATAACGGTGTGATGATGATGGTAGTGATACTACCATTATTGAGAAAAAATATGTAATAAACCTAAAATTAGTAACCTAAAGGTATTTTTTTACATTATTTCATTAGTAATACAGAAAATTGATTAAATAATACTAGATTAATTTTTTAGCTTTCTTGGAATACTAGATAGTTACTTGATTATCATATTACAATTGAAATATAAAAACATGACGTAAGAAATATGCATGTATCCTTGAAATTATTCAAATTATCTTTCTATACATCATGGGGAAATGATAATAGATAATGAATGAGATAATATGATAATAAAGGGTAATATACACTGGAGTCTATCATAGATAAATAAAGAATAATAAATATAGAAATGTAGATAATTAAAATACATTATATTCTATCAATAATGTTAGTTCAATGTACATCCATGGATAAAATCAATATAGAAATCATATTCTCAATGGAAACTAAATTCTCAATAATGGAAATACATAATTCTAATCATTCACTATCTTAAAATCAAGGAATCATCTAAGATATAATGAATATTACATCCAATGTCTCAAACAAGACATTCTTAATAAATGGGTAGGTCTAAACTAGATACTCATAAAATATGGAATGCCTATTATTTTGTATCATGATATCCGTTGATGCATTGAGGGGGATATATATAAGCATGGCCCACATGTCACATACACATCCAATTCCTTCCCCATATATTTAATGTTCAATAAAATTCATATTCAAATTCCTTATTAATAAACAATCATTGTAGAATAAAGGAGATATCCCAATGGTTCCAAACCATTGATATATATTGGAGAACTGTTAGTTATATATCATTGGGTATTAAATATTAAAAATAGTTTTCTATAAACAAGTGGTAGAGGTCACATGGATTTACAATATACCAAAAATTTCATTAAACAATTGGTATAGTTCTATACCAATCATTTTTCAAACCATTGGTATAGCCTTCACTTATATTGGATTCCAGTAGCCCCCCAACTAGGCCCAAAATCTAAAAACACCAGAACACCAACAACTGAAATCACCAAAAAACCTACACCCAAAACACATCCACCCAATATAAAAAATTTAAAATACTAATGGTTCCACTCAACTACTGACAAGACAAATTTAAAACATTGCATATATGAATTCACATTCAATCATTTTACATTATATGTCATTAATATCAATAAAAATTTAAATAATTAATATTTCTATCATTATAACCAATATCATAGCCATAACTATACTCAACATAATCCTCACCATCATTCCCATCATTATCCTCAATAATACCACCACCATTTCCATCACCATCATCATGAAAGTGATCATAATTAACACCACTAGGTCTGTCATCACTATTTCCCAAAGAATCATATAATGAATGCATCAAAAAATGAGTTGGTATTTTGTGTAAGTGATGGAAATAATTATTCCATAAATTTTATAAATTACTCATTGTCCTTTGACTCTTTTCATGGTCCAAAAGTCTATTTTTTGATGTACAATGTTTATACAAGCATGTGACACCTTTTAAAGAGTTGTTTCAAAAAAATTTCTTCCAAAACTAGAACATGAAATGGGATAATATATAGTGTGTATAATAATCTCTCCAACTATATAGTTCACTCACCCATGGATTTCATCTCTTAATAACTGGTGTAAATAATAGTTTGGACCAAAGTTGTCTGCTTCCTACTCATCAAGGGATCCCATAAATCACTGATACAAATATAAATGAACTATTTATTTACAAAATTGACTTTAAAAATTTAAATACATAAATTAAAACATAAAATAGGTTTTTTTGTCTATTATTTTACAATGCTTCAATATTTATTCTTTCTACTTGAGTAAAATTGTTTTCTTAAAGAACACATACTTCAATATCCCATATCACCTTATCGAATGATTTTTAATGAAGAAAACCATTATTAAATAATAGTTTCATTGAAAAAAGTTAATTCAGTGTAACCAATATTTAAGTTATTATTAAAAACAAAAACCAATTGAATCAAATTTCATAGAAATTTATTCTATTATACCCAATTGTATGAAACTATAATCAATCAATCCAAAATGAAGGGGGAGTAGATATAATAATATACAGTCCTAATAAATTTTATGTGATAGGGGTAGACAATTAAGTATAAAATATTAACAAGAATAAAGTTTTATTTTATTTACGAAGGATGGATGATTATAATTCAATATAAATCGATACATTGTTTTTCAAAAATTATTCTTAAAATGGGGCATGTTATTTTTTATAGTATTATGAATAATATCCAAGGATAATAATATTGTAACATGGTGTTTATGTGATGTATTTTATGATTCAGTATTTATATTTATTGATGAGGACATGTATAATGTTATTAGAAGACATTGTGAACCATAAGGTGAAGAGTAAGGTTACTGGACACATGTTATTCAAATTTAGTTTATTCAGTATTTATAACAATGAGGTATTTTAGTTTTTCAAGTTGTTTTGTTGTTTTAGAAGAAAAAATATTACTTTAATTAAAGATGTTAATTATGTGGATATTTTTATATTTATTATAGTGGTAAAATTGAATGTTGATCATGAACTGATATCTTTTATATGTTTTTATAGAAGAGGAGAAATTTTTTTATAGAAGATAATTGAATATCCTTTAGTTTTTTGAATAATAATAAGTCTATCTTAATGTAGAGATCAATTTTCTGAGAGTAATTTCATAATGGTTTTGTCTTCAACAAATTAGGTTTTCCTTGATTATATATTGTTTTGGTATTTTATTATGGTGTGAATTCATAGTTAGAAGATAAATATTTATTTTATGACAAGATTTTCTAAAAAAGGAAGCTCTTTCCTAGATTAAGAATTTGTGATATTTATTATTTAAAAGGGTCAAGTTTCATGTAATGGTTGGAAGTTTTATTTAGAAGTATTTACATTATAAAATTGGATAAAACCATGTCTTGGTATATTTATAAGGATATAAAAATTATATGGTTGAGTGGAAGTAATTATGGTTTCATCAATTGGATTAAATGAAATTCGAGAAAACCATATCTTGGATTATTCATCCAGGTGAGGGTTTTCATCAACATGTTCCATAATAAAAAAAAGAAAAATATTATGGGATAGAGATTTAAGTATCATGTTTTTATGATTTCATAGAGTAGACCAAACCACACAATGGTTTATGGAACCACACCGTCATTTTTTTTCAAAATATAATTATGAATTTTAATACTCCTCTCTCTTTTCATTTGGTTTTAAATCAATCCCATGATTAAATATTTTTACATATTTATTATTTTATCTATACCATTTTTTCCATATCTTGGTTATAAGGATGTTATTACATAATATAATATAATAAAAGATTATATTGTGGTGCATGTATGTTGAAATGTATTATAAAGTATGTCTCTTATGTAACTAATCATCAATGATGAAAAATAATCCATTTATTGGATTGTCTTATTATTCTATGATGTACTTTTTATCTCATGGAAAATATGTAAAATAATTATGTGATTTTATTATGTCAACTTTACATGATTCAAATATAGTATTTAATGAAAAATCTCTTAGCCATATATCTTGGAGTGTGGGTATGGGATGCCTCATATGGCATAGAAATCATGATGTCCTTGTCAATATATGATGACTCAATGAGATTTATAAATTTCTATATTTATTTACTTCTATAAATTCATAAAAATTTATAAATTTAATTAACTTATGTTGAGGTCCCTTCGTTGGAAACCTACTTGGTTTATACACATACCCTGCAAAAAACTCAATGCACGTGTTTAATTCATGTTTAAGGATCCGGCGATGTGAAATATCCTTATGATATGTTACTCAGAATATATATTTTGTTGGGATTAAAGTGGTGTTAGAACAAATAAAAATATATTTTATTCCTTTCCCAATTATATTATTTTTATTTCATAAATTGTGTATATTGGTTCAATGCATGTGTGGTCCTCTATGAATTTATTTGAAAAGTGATTATATGACATTTTGGTATTTCACATGATGAAGTTATCTATTACTTAAACAATGTTCATTTATTATTATTATTAGTTTTTTTCTTCCATCATATGAATTTACATTAACAGTTATTTGAAATCGAGGGAATAGTTTCCCCCTAGTATGGCTCAAGGCCTTGCTACTAGTTGGCTGCATCTTTAATATTGATATGTGTGTATAATTTAATAAAACACACTAACACGCACTATAAGATCTAGTATAGAGTGTCATAAAATATTATTATATCCCTTTAATTACCATTAATAAATATTTTTAGTCTATTAAAATATATATAGGGTGGTTGTAACTTGAGAGAGTAGTGATGATTCTATCTGGATAAATGTTGTTTATTGGATATTTAAGTTATTAGGGTAGTCAGATTAGATTTAATAAGTTTTTATATTAAAAATTCATGTAGTTATTCTAATATTGTTGTTCAATTATATGTTCATATATCGTATAACTTATTTTCTAGAATTGATATGAATTTATATTCATTAAATTACAATAATAATATATTTGGTGGCTTCACAAATGAAATATTAGTGAGGTCTAATTAATTTATTCAGAGTTTTTTTATTATTTTATTATTTACGGATGTGAATAATTTATTGGAATTAAGGACCCATGAATGGTAATTGAGAGAGATCTAGGTGTTTAGGCCATGTTTTTGGAATTTATAATAAATTATTCCTCATCTATGTCTCATGATTCCTCCCAAGTACTAGGGATAGGACATTTCAAAACCTGGAAATTTTCATTATACTCCTACATATGATCAATAGGGTCAGAAAGAGCATATTCCTAATTCTTCCTCAATTTTCCAAGTAATAGATCTTCTTCAACCAATGTTGTTTCTCTTATTCCATGATGGGTGTGGAGGCACACATTAGAGAGGGTCAATTATGGTTTTCCCCTCAAATTTACAGTTATACCATCCTCTAAAAGTAATGAATGGGAATTTATTAGGATCTCAATGACTACATAAAGATCCTTTGTAGGATTAATGATCATTTTTAGATGTTTGATGACTGGAAGGTAATGTTGGTAACATATATTCTTTGAATTCCCACCATTAAATTTTTGGGTCATTGTGATTCTGGATTTAAGGAATGAGGGTTGATAATTGGAATCCAATAAGGACCTCATTTTTAATATTTCTTTCATGATACACAAAGTATATGTTTCTCGTAATGGGTTTTAGATCTATAGTGGGGGGATATTTCATTGGTCGACATCATTACATAATTTAGAGAGTCATTCCATTTTTCTCCATTATTGGATAAAAATGATCCTCATTGTCTTAATATATTCCATATTGGTATTTTTCCACAAGAGGCACTGTGTATTGATGTATGACTAGGTTAATTTATCTTATGTGGTCTACAAGTTTTTCAATATGGATATGGTAATAGAAGAATATAATGTTATATGATTCCTCACTTCTCAAGTGGGAAAATTTGATACCTTCTCTGTAGAGATATTGGTACCTTTTCAAATGGTAGGATGTGTAGTTCAAGTGATATGTGTTAGAATTATTAGAGAAAATGATTATTATGTAGGGTTTATTTACTTATAATTACATTAGGTGTTCACCTTTCTTATTCTTTTATAGTCATATTAGAAATTTCAATAGTGCATGTCAAATTACATTATGGAATTTTTATGTATGGGGATGCTTGTGGAATATCCATCATTTATATTCAAGGGAATCACAATCAAATTTATGTGGATGCTCAAGGAAGATTCAGACCAAGTTTTCATGGATAGGGGGTTATCAAAGGGATAATAGTCTTATATCTAGGTAGTCATGACATTGATTTGTATAAGGTTTTTTAGGAATGCCATTAATATAGACACCTCAAGGGTTAGTTACATGTATGAGTCATGGATAATTTTTTTAGGTATATGTATATGAAGTAGACAAATTATATTCATTGAACCAGTTTCTAAATAAAATATATGAGGTTCCATAGACTATTAGAAGTATGTTTGTGATCACCTCAATGTTCTAAGTCTCTTGATTGAATAACATGGAATATCATTCTTTAGTTTATTCCTGAGTTATACCTGGTCTTGGGTTTAACATAGTGTTTTTTCCTAGGTTGTTTTTCAATATAAAAATATTTATAATATGTTAGAACATGTTAAAATTTTATTTTAATATGGTATATTTGTTGGAAGATAAATTAATTTGGTGGATTTTATAGTCTTGGATATTATGGCCTTTAACATTTTTTTGGGATGGATTGTTTGACACACTACTATTCTAACATTTAATGCTACATTACTCGAGTTTATTTTACCTTCAATAGGGGTGTGGTGTATGTTATTGTGGGAGAGTAGTTATTAAAAAATGATATAAATGAACCTAAATTCAATTTGGTGGGATCCATGAGAGTGTCTGTGGTGGGTTTTGTTTTTTCGACAAATTATAATATGGTTCTGATCACTTCTACTCAAGTGGTGGGTTGGTTTAAATATGATTTCAATGATGATTTCTCAATAATACATATATGAGGTATGTTGAGTTCATGATTAGACTTGCTCTAGGTATTGAGCCCTTATCAATTCCTTAATATCATATGGAATAGACTAAGATGAGAGAGTATAAAGAATATCTTTAAGAACATTAGGTGAACAATTTTATTCATATGATTACCTCTCCTTGGAATGAATCTATGTTATTGAATATTTAAGAATATTATTTCCTTATGTTTTATTTTTTCCCAGAAGTTGATCCATGCTAACATGAAAAACAAATATACCTTATGAAGGAATTTTTTCCTATCTAACTAGCTAAGGGGAGCCTGATGGTTCATTAATATTGATATGTGATCAGGTTACAATCGGTTGTGTGTTGGAGTAAATTATCTACCAATGTTGGAGTTTATGAACTGATATGGATTATATTAGTGTTTCCTGATGACATTCGATCTAGTTGATGTACTGATAGTGTTTATGGATCTCACTAAATGGATTTTTCATCCCAACCATCATCTTACATCATGGTTCATATTGAGTACATAATTGTATATTCTCAAACATTGAAGTCACATGTGGGGAACATTGAGTTTATACTAGGTTCAATTTTACCTCAAAAAATTTATGAAGATTACAGAATGTGAAACGTTGTGACTCAATATGTATGATTTCATGGATATATGTTCTTATTAGATGGATCTTAGTCATTCCACACAAGGAAGATGTGATAATACCTTGGTCTTGGCCCAATTGTTTTTTATCTAGTTGTTACTTATGATTCGCAAGATAATATATGAAGTTAATTATAGACTTATGTATCATGGAAGCTCCAATGATTGGAATGACCAAGAAGGTGGTCATGTTTTTTTAGAATAAATGGTCTGAGGAGGCCTTCCATTTGATGAAGAATATGATTAATTCCACTTTACTTCTGATTTTTTCTAGTCTTAGGGATTATTTATAATATTTATTATAATTACTCAGGAGTTAAACTATGATTTTAATAATATGGAGTAACATTGGGGATGATTTTTGGTTTTTTCAATAATTACACCATAAGAATAACTACCATACCTATGATTTAAAACTATAAGCTATAGTTCATGAATTTCAGTGTTAACACAAAAAATTATTTACTGGGAGATTAATTAACTACAATAATCATAATATATTGTGGTATGTATTCTCTATATAGGACATGAACTAATTCTTGATATGTTGGATCAAGTACCATTATATGATTAAAATTAATATTTTTTATTCATTGGGAATTGAGAACATCATCTTAAATGGTTTTAGTATTAAGTCTCAATAGTTCTTTATTTAATAATTTTTCTATGAGGGGAAGATGAAGATCATGTTTTCTCACTAATAGATATAAATGTTAAATGATTAAGAGGAAATGGATTTTCCCTACCTATTATTACATTTTCATTTGATGATTGAGTTAAGGCTATATGGTAGCCTAATTTTAATTGATTGGTATGATTATAATGGATAATATGATATAATTCTATTTCAGGAAGATCTTTGAATGGAGAGGATAAATTATTTTTTCTTTGTATGGTGGTGGTCCCTATATCAATGAGGAAAGAGATAATGGGGGACTCCCATAACACATGGTGAGTGGTTCATCTGTGATTGACTAAGTTTTATCCTGATATTATTTTTTTTTTGTTTTGTATTTGGATGGTTAGGGTATAAATATTAACTAGTTTCCTTTACTACTAGAGGATAAATGGAAACCACCTATGAGTTGGAGTTTTACTATAAAACCATTTATTACCTGTATGTAAATGGGTGAAAGTGACCAAGGCCTTATTAAAAGAACAACCCATGAACATGGAAAATAATTATGTATTGGGGGAAGTAGTGGAAATATTATTGAAGGTTGTATATTTCATTATTATTCAGGATAATATGTTTTCAAATTAGATATTATCATTATCTATCTGTGAGAGAGTCTACATATATAGGGTACCCCTGATAATAGTATCAGACCAGTATGAAAGATTTACATCAAGATTCTTATAGGTCATACAAAAATTCCATGGGGTCTCAACTAAAGATGAGTATGGAATATCACCCATAGATAGAGAGATAGTAAGAGAGGAAAATCCACATACCAGAGGAGATGGTCAAAGACCTTTTGATTCATTTTGATTGAGTTAGGAATGATCATATGTACATTTTTTTAAATTCAATAATATCTATCAGGACTAAATCTATATGGATCCATTAAATGATCTTCATGGATGGTTGTGTCACTCACCATTATTCTTATAGGAGGTAGGTTATTAATTTGTGATCAAAGTGATATGGGTGCTAGATAATACTAAGGGGGTTATATTGATTTGGAGTTGGTAAGATATCCCCTAGTGATGATAACACACATATGCTGACATGAACAAGAGTCCCTTTTAATTCACTATGGGATAATTAATATTATTATGGTTATCTACTCGGTTAGGAAATGACCATTTTAGTATAACGGGACATATTTCATGATGATATATCAATAAATTTGAGATTGTGGAACTAATTGGAATAACATAATACCAGTGGTATCTTCTTCTAATAAATCATGGATTGCATGGTGTTTTTCTTGTGTTGATGGTTTAGAATCATAAGCGAGAACCCGCATAGATGATATGTAGTGATGATGCCTTATTTGAGGGAGATACATCATTAGAGGAGCATCTTGTGTGGATTAATGTTCATAAAGAGGAATTTTATATATATGAATATAGTGGCTCTCATTTAGGTATTTTTGATTGATTATATAGATCCTAGAGGACAATTGAAACCATTAAAAATATATGTGGGCATAGTTAGTGGAGTAATTTTTCTTGGACCCCTATAGGCACTTCACAGTGACAAGAATTACTTAATGGGGTAGTTTTTAAATTATATTTAATTTTAATGTGAATTATTTTTTAAATTTATATTTATTCTAATTCATCATGATTAACTCTAGTTATTTTATATTTTAGAGGTGAATCAAGATAGGGTTTGGATGAATCAAATTGGTTGTACAAGTATAATTTTTCTAAGGGAATAAAATCAAAGTGTGATGCTTTGTTATTGTAAAAAAACATATGAAGTTAGAATATAGTTGAAATCATACTATAGGATTTTTTTTCTAGGGAACACCTAGGGTGGAGGTGGATCATATCCTGAAGAATAGGGTTTATTACAAAAATAAATTTATTCAATGGTTCAAATATTCATCTGTTTTTGTTTTCAATGGGACCCTTTAGGGTCATTCTGCAATGAGGCTGAGTTGGGGTGTGTAATGACATGATGTTATATATATAAGTTTCACTTTGAACTCCTTTTATATTTCCACTACATCTTTCCAAGTGCATACTTGATTTCAATGAATTTTGGGGCTTCCAATTGATTATTTGAGCCCCTCTATTCCCACATTTTTATATTTTAAGTATTACTAGTTGAGAAGATTCCCTCTTAGTTAGTATAATCCAAAAGTGTATTTTCACTCTTATGTCCTTATATTTTTTTATCTAAACCCAAAAGGGGATTATTTTGGTCTGATTTAATGTTTATATAGGGTTATTCTTCAATCAAGGAGTGTATATTGTAAATAACAATCTATTAAGATTGATGTGTGTAGTCCTTCCAATTTTTCCTATTTCATGTGATGTTTTATCCATTAAATTGAAAATAGTTGTGTGTAGCACAATGATAACTTTTTGGCTATCAAATTGACCCTATAGATTGAATTAATGATGATGACTCCTTATATGGGTTGTATGGGTTAGATGAAATTAGAATAAAGAAAACCCATCCATATATATTGAGGATAATGATCAGGATTTCCTTTTGAGTGACTTGGAAAATGAGTGATTTTTTGAGATGATAAGATATTTTTTAATGTTTATATTACTTTAATGTGACTTGGTGATGATCATTCACATTAATGTTATACCATGTGAGATGATGGGGATGGAATAAAATGGCGTCGACATCCCCTAAGCGAGAAGGGATATGATGAGACTACAAAAACTATCATCCCTGAGAGAGATTGAATGTGATGGGACAAGTTGTGTGGCCTACCATGAGTGTGAGGGGATGTTTTGGGATAGATAGGGTGATGATAATGGTAGTTACCCCACACCAATTGATATGAAAATGGTGATTTTTTGACCTAACCTAAGTATAAGGAATTGTTGAGCACATGTGATGTTTTTTGATGTAGTAAGTGATGTGGGAATATGCCTTGAGTTTGAATTCACTTTCTATGTGATCGTCCATATTATCGAATCCTTTCGACACTTCCTCCTGGCATAAAGCCAATGTATGTATGGATTGGAATTTTTGGTGGCCTATATAGCACAGAACATCTTAATTGTACATGTTATTTAAATATTTATTTACTTTTTTATTTAAAACCCTTATAAAATAAATATAATTATAATAAGGGATTATTGGTGGTGTAATTTAGAGTTTATACTCATACCCTACATAAGAATCCCGATACATGAGATGAATTCTAGTATAGGGTACCAAATAGGTGAAAGGGCACTATAAAAAAATTGAAATATAGATAAAGGATAACTAGATTGTGGTGATTCTCGGGTATACATAAGTATCGTTTTCATCTATAATGTAGATATTATTTTTCCTTTTTATATATTTTTTACATTGAACCACCACATATTATTGTATTGTTGACTTTTTTATAGCAGTGATTGTAATTCATTATGATGCTACATGGGATGATGTAATCTATTTTTTACGCTATATTAATTTATATTTATTATTGTTATGATTTATTCAACTCTATGTGTTTACTCTAATTGTTATTAAATTTTATGGTTATATTATTCACTTAGTATGGTTCTGGTCAATGCCACTAGTCACCGTCCTCTTGTATATGGGGAGGCACACAAGAGGTATGTGTCACACACTTTTCGATGCATTGATCAAGGAAGTGGTTTCCCAAATTCATTGATGAATGAATTTTTATTCCACTAATGTTTATGTGTTCTAGCCAATTCCCTGATGGGAGGTGACATATGTGTGTATCATATGACCTTGGGTGTGAAAGAGATATTGGGTGTCCATCTTGGATAAATTTCCACACACAATATTTATTTAATGAAAATTTATGTCCAGTAAAAGTGAACATATAAAGGTAATATAATCCCTAATAAAATAAATTGTATTGTTTATAAGTAAAAAAATATTACTAATTCTCAGTGGCCATTCAGATTATTCATGGTCTTCTATTGAAATGATCTTATGAGACTTGTTCTTTTATATGTGTATTTCACGGTTTTTTATAAGTATGTAGGGTAATCATTTAATTTAATTTATGTATGAAGTAGTCAGTAGTTATTTTTATAAATTGGAAATGGGTTATTTACCTCTTTATTTTATAGGGATATATGTTTAAGGTTGTATAAGAAATTGATGTATGTATATTCATCTCGAATTAGTGTATGTGTTCCATAGTAGTGTAATTTTATTGTATTAGATAACATTACAATAGTTAAAAAATGTATAATAGAATATTGATTTATGAAGAAATAATATAGTAGTAAATAATACTTATTGTAGGGGTTATCATTATTTTTGTATCTTGGTAACATGTGATGTACACAATTTTGAATAATTTTTAAAAAATTGTATAATACCCTGTTTAGTATATTGAGGCTCATGGAGACATTTAGTTTATTTAACTTCATCCTAGATTGTGATTTCAATAATTTATGAATATATTGATATTAAGTAAAATGGTTCTCATCGAACGGGGAAGAAGGTCAATCCTATTGTGGTGAGTACACCATTAATTCTAAGAAAATGAATTTTCTTGTAAGTGAAGTATAATGTAAATAGTGGTAGATATTTTTGGAAAATTAATGTAAATAGAAGTGGTAATATTATATCAGTTTTCATATGATATTGAAATACCTGAGGCTAACCTAAAAGTAATTTAATTAGTGATCAAATACATTTATTGTGAGTTATAGAAATAGTATATATCAATACTAACAATTATATGTGGGTTTTTTTAAATAATTATCAATCAAAGACAATATTATTTGATTTTGACGGGTGTAAAATTAGAAAATTGAGATTGTTTAGAGAATAGGATAGGGAATGTATATACTCATTGGGAAAACATGACATTATTTCACTAAATATATAAAATTTCTAGTTTATTGAATATCAATAATTTTTTTTAATGAGGTGGTGATAGTTAAGAGAGGTTCTTGTATAGTTTTGGTAAAATATGATCAAAATTTGAACAACAACATCGATCTATATGTGTTGGATGTTAGTAATAGATTGATTATTAACTGGTTCATGTATCCTTATTAATTAAAGATTCATTAGTGTCTTGATATTTTTAATATAGTATAATTTAAAATAAAACAATTTTGTATCATTTTATTGATTGATCTCACATCTGTTCTTGCATGATATAATAAAGTTATTATTCAACCAAATATTAGAGTTAATACTAATGTATATAAAAGGTTAGAGATATAGATTTTTATGTGGAAATAGGATTTGGAATAGGTGTATATCATGGTTGTTTCATATGCAGACCATGTAATATATTCAATATTCAATTACAGATAGTATTTTTAACACACATAAATATTGTGGTTACTTATTGAGTATGAGAATTCCTCTTGTACAGAGGTTGTTGTGACATGTATTTTGGAATATCAGAAATAATATATTAAATAATTATTGAGAAAATATAGAAAAGGAATCATTTTATTTTTTTATATTTTGATATGAAACTACATGTTTTATATTGAAATCTGTATGTTTTTTCATGTGTTCAAATTTTTCAATATAGATTATGAGGTTTGGTTAAATGTGTGGTTGATAAGGCATGTATTATTTTAAACATTATGGCTATCAAGTAACTTGTATAGGTATACTAGATATATAGTGAGGTGTTTAATAGAAGGATGAATCATCGTAGGATCACTGGGTGGTTTGTTCCCTTATACCTATTATTCGATATGAATTTATTTATTTTAATTAGTAGTTTAAAAATAAATCATAATTGTTGACCCACGTTTTGCTCGACCATGTAGGAGATCTTGAATTCCTCACCCCATTTATTTTATTACATTATCTATATTTCATCATTTTTATTAGGTATATTATCATCAATCCATCTAAAAATACATTCCTATCAGAGATCCTCCCATATCACTCAATTTCATATTATTTATTCATTTCCTTGTAGACTTCCCCCTAAAATTAAGTATTCTAGGTTTTTATCTAATAATTTTTTTTCATGTGATTAAAGAAGAATCATATAGATATTTTCATTGGTTCCAATATTCATAGTACATGGTAGGAAGACTATTTAATTTCCCTTTATTTATATTAACATTCATGCACAACATGAAAACAAGACGGAGTAGGTGTGGGTCTATGTGAGACTAGAATTGAATGGTAGGGAATAGTGTGCTTTATTGTGGTTCTTTGGAATCCAATAGTACTTATACTAACATTAATCATGTGTTATATATTAAATTCAATGTTTTATGTGATTTATTAAGAAATTATGGCTATATATATTGTAAATACGGACTAATAAAATTTGTTAAACATTAAGGAGATTCTTAAAAACATTATTAGATCTGGTGGGATTAGTTTTGAAAGAAATATAGTGAGTGGTGAGATGACTTCAGGAATTTTATTTTGATAGATGGATTATATTTGATTAAATTAATATATTTTTTATAATAAACCATTTCACTTATATAATATTATTGAAAATTTCCTTTATGGGGCCATATGTAATATGGGAATGACCATAGTTTGACTAGGTTGTATGTAAGTGGTTCGTTAAGTGATTTTTAGTGAGTTTAAATATTGAAATGATATAATTCCAATACCAATATTTAGTTTATATATATAATTTTTTATAGGACATTCTATAATGTGTCCTAAATAACTTTTATATAAAATATTATTCCAATTAGATAGGATATTCCCCGTGAGATAAGATAAATAATTTAAAGAATGATGTCTAGTGGTATATAGGTACCACTAGTATATTGATACTAATTTTAATACAGATTTTATTAATTTTATTATAATCATTTCTCAAATAATGTGTTGAGGGTCACCAATATAACTAGTTAGGACATGGGAAATATATAAAAATGGGGTATGGTTTATAATTTTATTTCACATTGGATGTATTATATTCACGGTTATTTAAATCCACTTAATTTATTATTCTTTAAGAATATTCCTATGTTTTCTATAGTTTCATATTATATATCATCATTCACAAACATAGATATGTAATTAATATTAGTTGGGACACTATTAATGGAGTGTTTATAAGTTTTGTACTCATAGTATGCAGATACATCGAATGGTATATGTTGCTTCACATTTAAAATGTTATGTATGTATAAGAGTGATTATAATTATTTTGATTCAAATAAAAATATGCATTATTTTGTTTCATGCATGGGTTTATACATTTTGGGGGGATGGAAGAGAGGATTCCATGTATTATAAGATTATGTTTTTAATATATCATTACGTATTTTTAGAAGTTATATGATTTCATCAGTTTTATTTATGTTTATGTGATTTTTTATACATGTTAGATTAAACTTTTTATTATGGATTCATTTGTACTGATGATGGATTATACTATTACACTTCGTAAACATGGTATACATGTACATATATATAGTACTTAAGTTTTTTTTATAATTTTTAGATTCATAATGTATGAATATTTAATACCAAATCCTTGATAAAACAATACATTTTAATATTATAATATATTATGTGGTTAAATCAATACCAAATGATAAACCATGACCCTTTGATAGACTCCTTTTTTCTAGTTCAATCCCCTCTTTCTTTATAGTTCTTCCCTTTAGAGATTATGTATTTCCCAAATTCAAACAAATATTATGTCCCCTTATCTATTTCATCCCTTCCAAGTGATGGTTAGAATGTTTTACACTACATACCTTGGTTCCTAACTTGTTTCTCCTCAATATTTCACATCGATCCATTCTCTATTTTATATTCATCAAGTGAAAGTATTGTTTTTTATTTTCATTCACATTATTTATTATTTATATCTTGTTCCTCCCAGATTTACTTAATTAACTTCTTTATCCATTCCTTTTATTCATTATTGATAACCCATATAATTCTTGGGATTGATTTATATGGTCTTACCTCATTGACTGTTCTTCCTAGGTGTCAATTTTTCCAGATCCTACAACATTGATACACTTAAGACATATATTAACTAGGGTTTCATATCTAATGGATTATGTTGATTATATTAGTTTATTATTATATCCCATAGTGTATTTTACTTGTATTTCTTTTCATTGATATGTATTCCTCGTAGGATAACCACTTCAGAGTGATGATGTTTTGGTTTTGGTTTATGGTGTTATAATTAGTGTGTTCTTGATTTAGGTAATCCTCTAATGGTCCCCTACATTTGTATTTTTTATATGTTAGTGTATCTTTTTTCACAATTTTCTAGTTTATGTCATTGTTTTTTGGGGGTTTCCATTATTTATCCTCTTACTATTATCCATCTCTTTGTATTGGTCATGCTAGAGATTTCATTGGTCTGGTTTCTTCTCATTTTTATGTTTTTCCTTTAGTATATTCCTCTTTGATTTACTATTTGGGAAAATAAAATGTAGATTCATCAATTTAGTTCTTTAGAGGACGTGGTTTCCAAATATCATGGTGGATACGTCAAAAGATGTGGTGTCTGATTATGAGAGCATATGGGTTTCATGTAGATGAGTTTCTTTAGTGGTTGGAATTGTATGAAATAGTATCCACTTATTTACGGATCTGACTATCAATGTGAATTGTCAAGTTTATTATATTTTTTTGGGTGGTTTGATATGGTTGAAGGATCCATGTTTTTTCCTAATTACTCTTCATTATCATTTTCCATACCTATAATATCTTTGAATGGTGGGTGGGATGATATATTTCAACATAAGTATTCTATCAGTGTCATTTTTATCGTAGAAATAGTTTTTAAAATCATAATATTTGATTTATATTCAATTAATTTTACTCCCTTATATTTATTCAATAATTTTTATTGAGTTTTGAATAAATGTGTTAAAACATGTTATTTTGTGCATATTTTTTGAAATGGAAGAATTGGATTTTGAATTTACTTCCTTAAAATTCATAATGGATTGCTAATGATATTTATTTAAAATTTCAATTTAAAGGTAATTGAGATATTGAAATAATCCATATTTAGTCATTTATATGTTTCTATTTCCTTTAGTATAAGATAGATGGGGAAGAATTAATTTATGAATTTTTAAATTTATATAATGATATTCTTGAAGTACTATAGTGGAATAAGAAAAAATGGATTAGGAAAATAACCAATAATTATGTCATTAAACTTTTTTCCACCATATATGAAAATTTGTGATCATTTTTGGATAATTTCCAAACTGATTTTAGTTTCATTTATAATTAATACATTTTAGGATGCTAAATGATATTTTGATAATAAGTGTTTTAGAATTTATCATAATAAAATGTCCTATCAAAACATAATATTAATGTATGTTAATTGGAAATTATATATATTGTGTATGACATTTGGATATGTGGTGGATATTTCAACTATGAAAAACTTATTTGGACATATGTATGATATTTCATGTATGTTCATCATGTTTTCTTTCATATTATATTTTACTTTGAAAAAAAGATGAAAAATTAGAAAAGTGAAAAAATTATAAATATGTGGATAATATGAACATCATGGTTAAGCTGGTGATTTGGGATTCCTCTTCATCATTGATGAAAAAAATTTAAGGATGGAATATTGATTATTATAGGAAAAAATTCACAAAAATAAATATATAAGTTATTGATTATCAAACATCTAAGATATACATGGAGAATTTATTCTGGATGGAAAAAAGGAAATATTCGAGGAATTAAAAAGATTTTATCTCCTAGATTGGATGAAAAATAAAATTTATAAAAAAAAATAGGATCTATAAGATGGATAGGATGTCAAAATACATGGGTTTTTATGATTATATTAGGATTCATACATTAATATAGGATACATTTATAGCTACTATTATTTTCTAATTTTATATTATTTTGTATTTTCATTATTTTTTTTAAAGGTTGTGTCTGATATTTTCATTAGTTATATATTGATTTCTTTTTGTCCATTCACCACATATACCCTTTGAATAGATGTGCAATTTCTATGTGTTTAGTGAATCCAAGGTTCTATAATTAGATTTTTTTTTATCTTTTTTCCTATCAATGAATAATGAACTCTTATTCATATTAACCAATTATAATATTGAGGAGTAGTTCTTAATTATTAATGAGGTTTTCGTGATTTATATATGTTTATTATTTATTTCCTTAGGTATTGACCCATAATATCCCAAAAATATATTTTAAGTTATATATAGTTTAATAGTATAGGATGAATGGTAAATTAATTGTAGATTTATTGAACATGTTGAAGGGGTAACAGTTAGTATTGGTTTACTATAGAGGAACAAGGCCTAATTGGGTGTTTCTGGAGTAATGTAGGGGTGTATTTTTCTACAACATACACACATATGAATGTGCATATATTGAAATTTTATTACTATTATTATGTTAATTATCACCAAATCCATTATTCCTAGGGTGATATGTAAAACAATTATTGGTACTATAATTCATTAGTTGACTTGATGAAAATGATCCAATAATTTATGGTCCATGATATAGTTGATTTAAGATAGCCAACACCTAACAAGATCTATCATCAATATTTTTTTTAATATCTTATTTAAATTTTTTATTTAGATTTTAAAATATAATACTATCTAAAAACCACCCATTTTTCATGAGTGAAAATTTATTTTGAGAAACGCCTCAAGAGAGAATCCTATGGTTACCACTAATTATTATTTTATTATTGAAAATAAATTATTATGATCCTTCTCTTGAATGTTATATCAAAAACAAAATTCCATTTTTGAGGATTCAGTTCTACAAATCTATCTTTAAATATATACGATTAAAAAATCTATTATTAATCATTACCCTTTAGATCCAAATTTTTTTTGAACATATTTAACTAAACATATAAAATTGAACTTTCAAAATGAATTTAATGAAGTTACAATAACATATTATGTTAAAATATCTTATGTTCAATTTGAGTCTTTTATACGGGATATTAATCCCAATATAACAATATGAAATCCATTTTCACACTAATTAACTAATAAAATCAATCATATAACAATTCCCATGTTACAAAATAACACTTATTTTTAATTTTTTTTTAATTATATTAATTTCAAAATTTCATAGAATGGTAGGGTATGATCTAAAAAAGAATATCAAGGATTTAACACTAATCATCTCAATACTAAATCATATAGGAGTTGATGAATAAAAATCCAAATAGTGGTAATTTTTTTTCACATAATGGAGCTATCATGTAATGGTAATACTACATATAGGCTAGGAAATTTTATTATACTGATGAAATTAAAATATTACATTAACCAAATATTATTCCCTACCACCAGGAGTAAAATGACTGAGAAAGAGGTTTATACCATTTGATAATCTATTAGATACACTCTCTATAAAAAATATGAGAGGGTTAATAATCAATGTCCTATTTCCCCCATAAATCTATTATAGAACACCGCTTTCTTGGGATAATTCATAATTTCCTATAATAAAATGATAGAAACCTATTTTAAGCATCATTTGGAGGAACCCTCATTAATAAATAACTATAATTACCCAAGGGATTGATTGGGAATATTTTTCAAATTCATAAAAAATTGTAATAATAGGTATTCATATAAGAGGAATACATTGGGTAATAACTCTAGAATAATATCCATTGTAACAATCTAATTACAAAGATCTACAATGTCTTGCCATAATTTTTTTCTAGTGATAAATATTAAAAAATAGTCACCAACAAATGTATGTTCCTTATAGTCATCCCCACAACAATGTATTTCACAAATTGATATGAATGGAACTGAGAACTTCTCAATAACATTCCAACAAAATAAATAATGAAAACCTACTAAAGAATAGAGATAAAAATCTCACAACCAATATATAATTGGAAATCATTTGAATTATGAAATAAAACCTTTTAAAATGAGTTTTCAAAAAAAATATCCTCATAAGAAGTATATTAACTACCCACATCCTTTCAAAAAAAACATTCATGAAATATTATACCCATGTTTTTTAAAAATCAACCCCCTATTTTCATAAAAAAAAACCCTTTAAACCACCAATAAATAGTTCACAATATATTTTAAATAATTAAAAATATTATGAAGTAAAGAATCCTTATAATGACTGGGAGAGTTATGAAACTGGTTTAGTATCATTTTGGTTGTTCTATTTGTAAACCGTGGGATTATTACATCATAGATAGTCTCTAATCCAATGCGTAATGTAAGTATTATGAACACAATTTGTGTCAATTAAAATCCACTATTAAGACCACCTAAACATGAAACAAAGAAAAAAACATGGGTAAAAAATTGGAATTTATAGAAATATTATTAAAATAAAACCAATTAATAAGAAAATAACGAGGACAGAGAGAGAGATGTGGTTGTGCGATAGAGAAAAAAACAAGAACAACCACTTCAAAAAAAATTAATGCTTGTAAAATACTATTAATTTATTTTTCTATAAATAATGATAAAATTAAAAATTATTTTAGATTAAAACATTGATAATAAATTTAAGAAACCATCCAAAATATTTAGATTAATATTCAGCTTCTAGAATCCTTAAAAAATTCCTAATTATGAAAATATTCTCATGGATATTCTCTCTAAAAATATGAGGTATCATGTTAATGGAATATTTTTTTAAGAAAAAAATTATCGACATTAATAAAACCTGAACTACCCATGAAATATAAAGAACCATTATAATTATCTATTCCTTGCATAATTGGATAGATTACTTTTTATTATTATTCAAGTTAATTTCGGAGCCTCCATAAATGTTATGACATAATGAAAATTTTACTTATTAAAATATGGTAGTATTGAATCCCATAATAGTGTTCCTACAACAAGGAAATAGTTCCACATTGTTCCTTTTTTTATGTTTGGAATATGTGAATTTTAGTGTTTAGATTTTGATATTCAAAGAAAACTTTTAATCAGTAAATAGTGAGAAAGATAAATCACTATTATATGTCCAATTATTTATTCGATAATATTTTCAATGATATAAAAAATAATATTAATGCATATAAAGGAACTCTTACCATAGTATTTAGAGACAAAAATGTCCGCATCAATATTTATTTCTCCCCGAGGCACCCATCATAGTATAAATTTCTTGTTCATTGTATCACATTGATCAGACTAAACCTAGAGAAGATAAAAGTATATTATAATAATTTTTATCTCGAAGGAATCATTTTATTCATGAAAATAACATGGATAACAAAGAAATATCAAATAATATGAAATTGGTTTTCTGACTAGAGGAAGAGATAAATTATGAGTTCACTAATGGATTTGATTGCTTTTTCCATGAGGAAAAAGCATGCATGTCATGTTTTTTTGAAGGAAAAATAATAATTGGAGGGGGGAAATATGAAGCTAATGTTATTTTTAAAGAAACCCACATATGTATATTTAAAACCCTTTATCATTAATTTGAAGCATTTTTTATTGACAGAAGGATTTAAAACGCAAATTATAATTCATATTGAATTTTACAAAAAGAAAGCGGGTAAATTTATTTATCTTTTGAGAGATATTGTTTAAGTAATTGTATTTTGTTTAAGTGAAATTCTATGTAATAGTTCAAAAGTATTCATGCATGAGAATTTACATATTTACAATTATAAACCAACTATGTATCCCTAAATGAAACCAAATATCACAATGATGAATATTATAAAAAAGTTAATATAGATAATTTTAAAGTCAACCATTATCTACCCTATATAAGAATCACATTGGGTTATACCCAATCATACATTTATAAAGACATTTAGAACAACTGATATGAGGAATGATATAAATGAATTAATATCACCATGAATTAAAATATCTACAGAGTTTTTAAGGATTATATAATGCAAAATGATGTCCCTAATAAGTACAATATTTTCATTCCAGTAATTGATCAAATATTGGGATTTTGGGATGGATGTAAACATTATTTTTTTTTGAATTATTTTTAGGTTATTTTTCGGTTTCTATTGTCCTTGGGGACTAATATAAGACATTAATTAGATGTCCCTTTTCACCTTTTTCTATAATATGATTCCATTTGGATTTTTTAATTCTCTATGTACATTTTATATGATCATGTAATTTATATTTTATAACAACATTTAGTAATTCTTGGATGTATTCTAAATTTACATTATAGTTTATAGAGATTAACTTGATTATTAATTGAAAAAATTAGAAATTTTTTTGTAAAACATTAATTAAATAAACATAGTTTTGATCTTTGAAAATAGTTATTTCCTGGTTGAAAGAGGAATATCACATGGTAATGTCATTACACAAAATTAATTGGGATGGATATATCAATATTGTACTATATATATATATATATATTATTTTCTTTTTCCATCTTATATGAGACATGTAATATATTTTCGAAGAAATTCCATATTTTATATAATATTAATCAAAGATTTTAGTAAGATTTATTTTCTTTTTTCAAGGATAATTTTTATAGATATTTACTTTATTGTTATTATTGAGTGTAAAAATTATTTTATTGAGTTATAGAAGAGCTAAAACCAACAAGAAATTATGAAATAAAAAATGTGGGAATAACCATCTTAGAAACTTTTTGATGCTTGAAACTAATTTATTTGATAATTTCTATCATAAATGATAATAGAAAATCCTTAAGAAATTTATTAATCCAAAAAAACATTGGATACTTACCTAATAAACTATACCACCATATAAAAAATATTATAATTTCCATTACTTTAGATTATTTCAAATCCTATTTTATTATCCATACTGTAACTATTTTATTATAATGTAGATCATAGGTATATAATAATGAAGGATGATAAAAAAATAATTCATGTAATATGAATGATGTCACTCCATAAATTCAATTCGGTGATCAAATAGAATAACATATCAAAGAATAATGAGGATGATCATATTAGCCAGTAACACAAAAAATCCAATATGAATATTTACGACCATGATCCAATGAAAGATCATATTTTTGGATATCAGATGTACTTAATTAATGGTGAATGGTCCTAGTACATCATTTGGATCATTTATAAAGTGTCCTCTTGGAACTAACCTCAAATTAACCCCCAAAAAATTCAATGACTCAAATATGACTCAAAATTTTAAACTAGGGATAATATATATATTTTGAAATGTTTTATTGAACAAGTGATCAAACAATTTTTATTATTGATTAAAATAGAATTGGTTTTATATTTTTTCTACACTGTATATTATAGAACACTTTGGAACTCATAAGACTGTTATGAAATTTTTGGAATCATATATTTATTGTCCCAACATGTAAAAAGTTGAGGTTAATTTTTTTTCAAGTGTGATAAATTTCAATTCAAAGGAAAAATTTCACAGGGAAAATAAATTCCAAAAAATCAATAATACTTTCAAAAAATATTTATTTATAGAGAAAATTTTTAATTGGAACATTTCCAATATTATTTTAAAAATCCTAAATCGTTATTATATGTTACTGTGTATTAAAACGAGTAAAACAAAGGCCATTAAAACTAATGATGTTAAATTTTTTGTGATTTTTAATAGATAACATCATTTATATGTTTAGAGTTCTAATATCCATCATATTTAATCAATGGACTCACATTTAAAATATAATCCAATCTGATTTGATGAGTATGTTTGGAGTGTATCACAATATTTTAACACCCTAACTTTCCCCAAAACTGTCACGACCCCCTTCCATCAAAGATGCCCCTCCTGAGCTGGCAATGGTGAAAGGGAGATAATGACCCCCGAGTCCCGCCTCCAGTAGGACCTGGGGTGGCGACTAGCACCAAGGGTATGAGTTTACACAAATATGGGAGGCATTACCCTTTTTATTATTTTGGATCGGGAAATAGGACAAGTCAACCACCAAAAAGAGAAAAGAACAAGGTACTGAAAAGAAACCCAAACCAGTCCCATATGCATGTATAAATAAACTGAAACAGGTACAAGTACAAATAAGCTTAAACTACAAGTGAGTAGAGTACCAAAAGAAAAACAAGAAAACAGAAACTGCACAGCTCCCACTGCCTGACTAGTAGGGTCCCGCACAGCCCTGGTAGTCCTCCTGAAAACCTGAAACAACGTAGGGTGAGCATACAAGTATACTCAGTAGAGAACCTAAAGCTCTCGTGCACAAGTGGGGAGACACCCTAAGGTCCCGTGAGAAAACAGAAGAACCAGAAACTAACAAGGAAAAACTATCCACCCAGCCTCACTGGTCACACTCACCAAGTAACACAACCAAGTTTAGTATATATATAGAACAAAAGTATTGGGTACCCCGCACCATTTACCACTTAATTAGATGCTGTTCTTCCTAACGGAAAACGTCCTGACACTACCACACTCTTCCCGCCCGCACACACCTGGGCCAAACCACGCATCCCGCCCGCACACACCTGAGCCTCACAACCACGCATCTCGCCCGAACACACCTAGGCCACAACCACTAACCCGCCCGCAGACACCTGGGCCTCATCCCGAAGGTTCTTGGGAATGGTAATCCTGCCCGAAGAGTCTTGGGCTAAAGGTCGCCTCAAGCCATCACAACCTCTGAGACCTACCCGAAGAGTCTTGGGTGTAAGGTCACCTCAAGCCATCATAGCCTATGGAAGAAGGAGCTGGAAGGAGCTAGTAATTAAGGGGGAACACCCTCTCCCATAAAATGGGAGTGTTCGGCACTAGGTGCTTGACATGGGTGTGGTGCGATAAAACACAAAGATACAATTATATATATACATATACCAAACACACAGCCCAACCTATGGCTTCTTAAAAAGAGAAACTGAGCATGTGCCTCGGCACTGCTACCACGAAGCATGCATCAACAACCAAACAGTCATCCCCCAACACCATTTAGGTTTTCATGTTTAATGCAATGGTTTAACAAATTATTACTACTGGGCAACTAACATCTAGAAAAAACCTTTCACAAACATATCCCTACCATCCACAACCAAAGTTAGGTAAAACGCAAGCAACCACATGCCATTTCATTTACAAGAGATTATCACAACCATACAACATTCCATCGTTCATTTATTTCAAAGTTCCACACATAAAACCCTTTCCACACACAAAACATTTCCGCATTTGAAAACACCTTTTACTACAAAACACTTTTCATAATCAAAACACTTTTCATAAATAAAGGCATTTTCCACAAAATAACCCAACCACCAACATGTTCATTATTCCAACTTTGTTCAATCGGGGTGATCACACAAGGTTTTCATTCTCATTTAATCATCCAGTCTTTACGTGCTTATCCATTTTCCATGTTTTAACAAAACCAACCAAAAACAATTCAGATATCAATTGTGCACGCAAAGGCCACCAACGGCCTTTATTTTCAGTAGGCAAAGGCCTTTCAATCCAAAATCACAATCAGAAGATAAAGAAACTAGAAGGAAATAGAAACAGCACAAAACCCCAAACCCTTCTTTATCTGGTTATTATCTTTATTTAAAGTTCAACTTCATCCCATGGAATAAAAGAAAAATATCCCACCCCGCATGTTGCACCAAATAGAGAGACGAAGGTAAACCCCTACCTCAAAAGGTCCCGATCACGTCGCTTTCGACGACGTCCTTCGGTGTCCTCCGCCTTCGCCAAACCCGACAAACGCCTCCTAGGATGGAAGCTGGAGAAGGAAGGCCGGAAGCAAAGGTGACAAGTCCAGTCTTAGAAGCTTCGTCTCGTCGCTACGATCCTGTGGCCGCTGACGGATCATAATTCGGAGCTCGGACAAAGAAGTTAGAGGAGGAATACTTCTCGATTGTCCAAGAGCGTCGTCGTGCGACAAAGAAGAGATCGATATGGAAGATAAAACATGTCCTCGCTCTTATATAGGCAACTTATAGGTAAAACAGTATGCATCGTGTATTGATGAATACATGGTGTGACTGTACACCCGTTACGTGTTTTGATTGGTTAACACGTCACGCGGTTTCCACGCGTTTTAATAATAATGATAATTCTATCAATATATGGTGTTTCGTTGACCCGAGGCATGAGTCATAAAAGTGGCTCATTAATGGTCTTAAAATGACTGTCATAACTTCAGGGTTATGCTGTCGCTGACAGATTGTCAATTCGATACCGTATGAGGGAGATACGTTGGATAAAAGATCTCATAATAATAACAATATTAAATCTATTAATTCATGAGAATTTCGGGTACCCAATCCGAAAACCCGAAAAAGACATCCAATATTGGACTCATAATTTTCGTCTCGTAGTCAGGGTCGCACTGCCACTGACGGTTCGTGAAACGGAGGTCGCACGAAGAAGTTACGGACAAAAAAGTGTTTTATCAACAAAATTAATAATAACACTATTTTATTATTATTATTAATCAATTATTTATTTATTTTTCATAACTCGAAAAGCAATCACGTTTTGGATTCTTCATGGGCGCTATAATTAAGCACCAATTCTTCCTTTTTCAATTATTTGTCTTTTAATTTTATTTCTCTTATTATTATTTTTTGTTTCTCTCTCCAATCTATTTTTTTCTTTCATGATTCTCTCCCACCACCAAAAGTGGCGCCTCCCATTTCTTTTACTCCATGTGGAACGCCCCAAACTCCATTCTCACTTCAACTTTATTATTTAATAAATTTAATAATAATAACACCCATAATTAATGTTCCCATTAAATTAGTTTACCATGGTTATTAAGTTAAAACCATTCCATTTAATTAAATTCAAATAATTTAATTTACTAACCAAAAATTAAACCCATTTAATTTAATTTACCAATCACACACATATTTCTGTCACCTTTATCATTATTATTTAATTCAATAGTAATAAATCCTCTTTCAATTTCATCAACGGGTCCCCATCATTAACATTAATAATTATTATTATTATTGAAGCCCATTATTTTCATATAATTACTCCATATATCCCATAACATTATATTCACGCATGGTTGGGAACCCCATCCACGTGCCTCTTCACGTTATTATTATTATAACAAATTATTATATAATAATACCCTTTTAATGTTATTAACAAAATTCCAACTTTAATTGTGGAGAACCGCACAATGCCTCCTGTACAAGGTCACACCAATGCACCCCATTAATTTCATTCCTTTATAATTTATTACATGAGCCTCATTTATTGTAATTTATTACGTTATAACTTATTCCATGCGCCTCCCATCATTTTATTAAATATATTCGATTTTATTTCTTATATTTTACAATGATTAAATTAAAACCATTTTATCTAATTAACACCAAATATTTTCACGCCACCATTATCAATTATTATTATTATTATTACAACACGTTTCATGTTTGACCACATCAAAATTTTTTACAAAGAAATGGACCGGAGAGGTCTGGGACATTACACCAGATACCTCTCAAAACATTCTCGTCCTCGAGAATTAAAACCAACCCATAAAAGGGGGAAACTTCTGGACAACCACCCCTCAAGATACCTCTCAGGCCTCTTGTCATAACAAGAAACAACCGACAACCCTAATTATGTGAGTTAGGAATTCCCTCTCCTATGTCGAGATATTATCCGCTTTAGGCGGCACTGACTCACCTGCACGGGTTTAATCGCATCTGCATTAATGCCTCTCGATTAAGGACTGAGCCTTCCCACTTCCATATATTAGGATTTTCCAACTTACACTGCCCCCCAACACCATACAAAACATCAATAAATTTCCCGAACACATGGCTTGAGGAATTCCTTCTCCCATGTCGAGATATTATCCGCTTTAGGCGGCACTGACTCTCCTGCTTGGGTTTAATCGCATTCACATTAATGCGTCTTGATTAGGGATCAGGTCCTCCTCTCCCCACATGTTATGACGCTTCACACACATTTAAAAGGAAAGAGGGAAACAACTTAGCATTATAAATTCATGAAAAAAAAGTTCGAGGCCCAAAGCATGGGCGAGAATGAGTTTCAACAAAGGAGTGTGATGATCTTGAATTTAAACAAAACATAAATGAGAGCATTTAAGTAAAACCGGAAACATCTCTCTTGATCTCTGACCTTGCTAGGGTTGCCACTTCTATGGCATGAAACTGTCTGTGTCCCACTCCTCTGCCGTTCTGTTGACGTCCAGGTGCCATAGTTGTTCGGTAAACAGGGAACGCCTAAGCCCAAGTAGTAAGGAAAAACTCAAAGTTTTAATTATCATTTTATTTCAATTTCTTTCCCAGAACACCCAAATCAACTAAAACACAAACATGATGATGCATGTACCTTCCCTAGGGTCTCTACCCTGAAATCAATATATTCTCACTTGGTCGTTCGGTAGGCTCAGAGTCCTTGCATCGAATCACAGGGGCCCCTAAAATCCAGTGTCCTAGCCGGTCTTCCCTGGCCTAGGTCACGCACCAAGATTAACGAACACTGTTGCCCTACCATCCCATGAAATCCTCACTGTGCCTAACTCCAGACTCCATCCTATCTCTCAACCATCACCTCTGATACCATTCTGTCACGACCCCCTTCCATCAAAGATGCCCCTCCTGAGCTGGCAATGGTGAAAGGGAGGTAATGACCCCCGAGTCCCGCCTCCAGTAGGCCCCGGGGTGGCGAGTAGCACCAAGGGTATGAGTTTACACAAATATTGGAGGCATTACCCTTTTTATTATTTTGGATCGGGAAATAGGACAAGTCAACCACCAAAAAGAGAAAAGAACAAGGTGCTGAAAAGAAACCCAAACCAGTCCCATATGGATGTATAAATAAACTGAACCAGGTACAATTACAAATAAGCTTAATGTACAAGTGAGTATAGTACCAAAAGAAAAACAAGAAAACAACAACTGCACAGCTCCCACTGCCTGACTAGTAGGGTCCCGCACAGCCCTGGTAGTCCTCCTGAAAACCTGAAACAACGTAGGGTGAGAATACAAGTATACTCAGTAGAGAACCTAAAGCTCTCGTGCACAAGTGGGGAGACACCCTAAGGTCCTGTGAGAAAACAGAAGAACCAGAAACTAACAAGGAAAAACTATCCACCCAGCCTCACTGGTCACACTCACCAAGTAACACAACCATGTTTAGTATATATATAGAACAAAAGTATTGGGTACCCCGCACCATTTACCACTTAATTAGATGTTTCTCTTCCTAACGGAAAACTTCCTGACGCTACCACACTCTTCCCGCCCGCACACACCTGGGCCAAACCACGCATCCCGCCCGCACACACCTGGGCCTCACAACCACGCATCTCGCCCGCACACACCTGGGCCACAACCACTAACCCACCCGCAAACACCTGGGCCTCATCCTGAAGGTTCTTGGGAACGGTAAGCCTGCCTGAAGAGTCTTGGGCTAAAGGTCACCTCAAGCCATCACAGCCTCCGAGACCTACCCGAAGAGTCTTGGGTGTAAGGTCACCTCAAGCCATCATAGCCTATGGAAGAAGGAGCAGGAAGGAGCTAGTAACTAAGGGGGAACACCCTCTCCCATAAGATGGGAGTGTTCGGAACTAGGTGCTTGACATGGGTGTGGTGCAACAAAACACAAAGATACAATTATATATATACATATACCAAACACACATCCCAACCTATGGCTTCTTAAAAAGAGAAACTGAGCATGTGCCTCGGCACTGCTACCACGAAGCATGCATCAACAACCAAACAGTCATCCCCCAACCCCATTTAGGTTTTCTTGTTTCATGCAATGGTTTAACAAATTATTACTACTGGGAAACTAACATCCAGACTAAACCTTTCACAAACATATCCCTACCATCCACAACCAAGGTTTGGTAAAACGCAAGAAACCACATGCCATTTCATTTACAAGAGATTATCACAACCATACAACATTCCATCATTCATTTATTTCAAAGTTCCACACATAAAACCCTTTCCACACACAAAAAATTTCCGCATTTGAAAACACCTTTTACTTCAAAACACTTTTCATAATCAAAACACTTTTCATAAATAAAGGCATTTTCCACAAAATAACCAAACTACCAACATGTTCATTATTCAAACTTTGTTCAATCGGGGTGATCACACAAGGTTTTCATTCTCATTTAATCATCCAGTCTTTACGTGCTTATCCATTTTCCATTTTTTAACAAAACTAGCCACAAACAATTCAGATATCAATTGCGCACGCAAAGGCCACCAATGGCCTTGATATTCAGTAGGCAAAGGCCTTTCAATCCAAAATCACAATCAGAAGATAAAGAAACTGGAAGGCAATAGAAACAGCAAAAAACCCCAAAACCTTCTTTATCCGGTTATTATCATTATTTAATGTTCAACTGCATCCCATGGAACAATAGAAAAATATCCCACCCCGCATGTCGCACCAAATAGAGAGACGAAGGTAAACCCCTACCAGAAAAGGTCCCGATCACGTCGCTTCCGACGACGTCCTTCGGTGTCCTCCTCCTTCGCCAAACCCGACAAACGCCTCCTAGGATGGAAGCTGGAGAAGGAAGGCTGGAAGAAAAGGTGACAAGTCCAGGCTTAGAAGCTTCGTCTCGTCGCTACGATCCTGTGGCCGCTGATGGATCGTAATTCGGAGCTCGGACAAAGAAGTTAGAGGAGGAATACTTCTCGATTGTCCAAGAGCATCGTCGTGCGACAAAGAAGCGGTCGATATGGAAGATAAAACATGACCTCTCTCTTATATAGGCAACGTATAGGTAAAACAGTATGCAGCGTGTATTGATGAATACATGGTGTGACTTTACACCCGTTACGTGTTTTGATTGGTTAACACGTCACGCGGTTTCCACGCGTTTTAATAATAATGATAATTCTATCAATATGTGGTGTTTCGTTGACCCGAGGCATGAGTCATAAAAGTATCTCATTAATGGTCTTAAAATGACAGTCATAACTTCAGGGTTACGCTGTTGCTGACGGATCGTCAATCTGATACCGTATGAGGGAGATACGTTGGATACAAGATCCCGTAATAATAACAATATTAAATCTATTAATTCATGAGCGTTTCGGGTACCCAATCAGAAAACCCGAAAAAGACATCCAATATTGGACTCATAATTTTTGTCTCGTAGTCAGGGTCGCACTGCCACTGACGGTTTGTGAAACCGAGGTCGCACGAAGAAGTTACGGACAGAAAAGTGTTTTATCAACAAAATTAATAATAACAATATTTTATTATTATTATTAATAAATTATTTATTTATTTTTCATAACTACAAAAGCAATCACGTTTTGGAGTCTTCATGGGCGCTATAATTAAGAACCAATTCTTCCTTTTTCATTTATTTGTCTTTTAATTTTATTTCTCTTATTATTATTTTTTGTTTCTCTCTCCAATCTATTTTTTTCTTTCATGATTCTCTCCCACCACCAAAAGTGGCGCCTCCCATTTCTTTTACTCCATGTGGAATGCCCCAAACTCCATTCTCACTTCGACTTTATTATTTAATAAAATTAATAATAATAACACCCATAATTAATGTTCCCATTAAATTAGTTTACCATGGTTATTAAGTTAAAACCATTCCATTTAATTAAATTCAAATAATTTAATTTACTAACCAAAAATTAAACCCATTTAATTTAATTTACCAATCACACACATATTTCTGTCACCTTTATCATTATTATTTAATTCAATAGTAATAAATCCTCTTTCAATTTCATCAACGGGTCCCCATCATTAACATTAATAATTATTATTATTATTGACGCCCATTATTTTCATATAATTACTCCATATATCCCATAACATTATATTCACGCATGGTTGGGAACCCCATCCACGTGCCTCTTCACGTTATTATTATTATAACAAATTATTATATAATAATACCCTTTTAATGTTATTAACACAATTCCAACTTTAATTGTGGAGAACCGCACAACGCCTCCTGTACAAGGTCACACCCATGCACCCCATGCATTTCATTCCTTTATAATTTATTACATGAGCCTCATTTATTGTAATTTATTCCTTTATAACATTTTCCATGCACCTCCCATCATTTTATTAAATATATTCTATTTTATTTCTTATATTTTACAATGATTAATTTAAAACCATTTTATCTAATTAACACCAAATATTTTCACGCCACCATTATCAATTATTATTATTATTATTACAAAACGTGTCGTGTTTGACCACATCAAAATTTTTTACAAAGAAATGGACCGGAGAGGTCCGGGCCATTACAAAAACAACATCCAAGTTGAAGAGTCAAAAAGGGATATGAAATTTATGTTTTAGAAAACTATTAAACCAAAAATAAAATATTACATTAAATGGATAAAATAAACCTTATTGGTTTATAGGATATCTTAAAACCCCACAATTGAATGATTAAATGCATGGTAATTTATTGAAATATTTTTCACTTACATGTAGAGTTAGAGAATACAGAATTATATATAGTGAGAGAGAGTAATTTGGTCCTTGATATGGATGAAAAAGAAATGAAACTATAGATATAATATTTGGATGAAATTAAAAATTTATATTCTGAAAATTTTGGCAGTTCAAAATGAAAATTTTTAGCATCTCATAAATTAATAATTTGGAAGACATAATTAATTATTGGGGACCAAGTGCTGATTTATAAAAAAAATAAAGTTCATTCTTAGTAAAAACCATTTTATAAGTGAATTTAAATTTATAGTCACTCTTGTATAACTAGTTTATTCCTTATATATTGTAAATGTATGAGAAGAAAACTCATTTACTATTAGTGGGATCAAGATGAAGATATTCATTGGATACAATCTTCATAATCCAATATAGGTGATCAAAGACCTCCTATATGATTATAATTACAGAACAATATAATTTTATTTTATAATAACTATTCAATAATTATTGGGATTCCATCTAAATATATTATCATGATAAATATTTTATAACTCATTAAAGAAACAATATCATTTATGTTTGTAGGACATGAATATTATAGGATTTTCAATTCAATATTTTGTAGTCCACACAGTTTTTCTTCCTTTTTAGATTTTAGAATGTAATTTAAACCTGTGGAGATAAATTTGAATTATATTTTAGGTATTTAATCTATTGAAGTGGTAAGAATAAAATTTGACATATTTTCTCAATATAAGTTAATACTTTAATGGACATGTTTTCAAAATATATGTGTGCTAATTTCCTGCCAGTCCAATTTATTTTCAAATCTAATTGAATAAATTATTATGTTATATTACTAAGCACAAATATTTGAGTATTTAAAAGCACGTTTTACAATTTATTATTCATTATTTTTTGTCTTATGAGAACCAAAACCTGTTTGAATAACCCAAATATTTTGATTAATCTAGTCAAAATATTAGAGTGTAAGGGAACATGTGTTTTACATGAATGTGAATTTTTATGATTTTAATGTCCCTTTTTTAAAAAAGAAAAAAATTTGTAACTAACAATAAATTTTACCCCTATTATCCCTTACCATTTTTAATAAACTTGTTATTGAACCACATTAAAATACAAAATAACAGGTCTGTATTGATCAAAAAGTTGATGCATGATCTATGTTTAATTTGTGTGTGGTTGAAGGGGGGATGTGAGTTAGAACAAGATGGACTAGCAGATATGTTTTTACTAATGAAAGGAAGTTATGTAACTTTTATTCTATTTATTTTTGAGAAATATAATTTTGTTAAATATGATAATATTACCTAAATATAATTCACGATTGATCATGGATGACTATCACTATTTTGATGTGAAAATTACCTCTCTTTTTTAAAAAAAAAATCAATTATTCACACAATTCTAGAAATAAATTCAACATGAAAAAATTACCTAGAGTGGTTAAAAATGATTTAATATATCCTTGATTCTAAAATTTCACTAAGGTGGACTAAAGAAGATATTAGAATAGTGTTTAGTATAAAACTAGACTTGAAATCTATTTACATAAACTATAGGGATAATTTGTTAAAAATACAATTTTCTACTACTGATTGAGGGTCCTATAAAGATTTAAATATGGAATTAAATGATATTCCATTCATGGGTAATCTTAATCTCATACCCACATGAAGAAATTTAAATTCCCAAATTTCCATCAACATTAAAACAAAACTGAAGAAATCAATAACCTTCTAAAGGAAACAATGAGGCGATAGTTTTTTGCTATTAAAATATAAAATGGTTTATATTTCCATCAAAATTTCTTATGGAAAAGATCCATTACATTGAATGAGGGATATGTGGGATTTATTGATTCATGATGGAAAATAAAAATCATATATGTTCCCTCAAATTAGGGAAATTCCGTAATAATATTTTATATACATTTATTATTTGAAATTCCCAACATAATGCCTCAAAACATCCCTAAACGTACTCATGATATTCAAAAATACTTGACTCATTTGGTGGAGATGATGAAATTCATCAAGCCAATTGTCACCATTTAATTATCTTGGAATGATAAAATATTTTCAGGAAAATCATACTTTAGTGTTGAGTTATATATTTGTAGAATGGTTAGTTTATGTGTGAATGACCAGATAAAGGAAACTTATATTCGTTCAAATTTATTAATGAACTGTAATATGGAGAAACTTGAATGCCTGATATCATGAGGACCATGGTGTTGAAAGTGAATCTCACATTTTCTAGTGTTTAAATTTTTCTTTGGTAATATTTTTAGTGTTCATTTTCTTATATTTCCATGTATTATGTTTGGTATAATAGACGTAACCAATATATTCATAATATTTTTTTGATATTAAATTATTTTTACTCAATCAAATTTATTTAATCATAGAGAAGCAGGATATTTCTGAAATAATATTTCAAAAAAGGATATTTTATGTAAATTTATTTAAATGTATCAATTGGATATTAAATCGATTAAATTATTATTTTGAATGGATTTTTAAATATATATTTTATCATGATTTTTCCAAAGGAAGGGAATTTGACGAAATAATCAATCTTTAGTGTTTTATATTCTTCTATATATAGAAACAAGTTAGACATATCTTTATTTTAGAGACATTAAATAAAAAAATCCATACATCTCATATTAACCACTCAATCATAATAACTAAAGATTTAGAATCATGGAGGTCCAGTTACATTAGAAACATAATTTATGATACTTGGTAACATTTCTTCATAATTAAAACACAAAAGACTCCCTTATAGTCTATTCTCAAGTTAAACCCATCTTCATAACACGTGGAATGTAAAATAATAAAGGTTTGAGATTAAACTCTTAGTAAGGGGAAGTCACATCATCAAGTCAAAAAAAGTTAGATCCTAATCTCATGAGAATACATGGGCATGAATATATTTGTGATTATAGAGAACATTGAATAGTAAGTGTTTTCCATACATCATTATGTATATGTAAAATAAAAATAAAATTTATACTATAGAAAAATAGTGTAGAATCAAGGGATAATAAACCTGATACATGGATCATAAAAATATGAATATTTATTGTATTTAAAATGTACACATGAAATATAGTATAAAAACTAACTTTATCGTGAACATAATTATAGAAAATCATGTGAATAAAAATTCTTGTATCACATTCACTCTATAAACTTATGAACAAAGAACCCGACATCAAATTCACAGAACAAAGGTGAACATGTCTTCACACATCACATTCAAAAAATAATATTGTGAATCGTGATTTCCATATCACTTTCTCATAAAATTTTATTTTGAAAAAATAATCATACATCATGGGCCCAAAAAAATGTGAACAAATATCCCATATCATGTTCACACAAAAAACATGTTATCAATGAATCTCGCATCCTATTTATACAATAGTTAATACTCTCATGTGATTTGAAATATTAAAAATTTAACGTTATGGTGATATAGGAATCTTACAAACTATCATCCATACATATGTGTGCTAATTCCAAATAATCAATCATCACAACATAAAAACCCATAGAGTTGTTTCAAAATATATTCATATAAGATCACAAAAACTACCATATAACATTTAAATGGTTGACTCCCAAAATAACATGACTTTAATTTAGTATTTTATAAAAAAATTATAGTGTGATTTTTGAAAATGAATTTTCCTTGAAATAACTCTTTTAGAGGTAAGTAGAAAAATATATGTGAAACCATAAATTTGTTTTTACTGATTATTGTATCTATAGTATATAATAAGAAGATATTATCACATGGAAATGTAATTTTTGAAAAGTTTAAGTGAATAATTTTGAAATCATTTATTTATAAATAGATCATTCAATATCATATCCATGAAAGTGACATAGGTATTTCAAAAAGTGGAAGTGAAAAATTCTTAAAAACATTTATTTTTAAAAATTACTCATTTACAGTGGATCCTTAAAAAATATATAAATGTTTCAAGAAAGTGATGTTAAATCATTTTGAAAAATTTTACTGATAAAAATAATATGCAATAAAAGATCTTTGAAAATAAATAAAATATTTATAAAGAAAATTATTAGTGAAATATAGAATGTTTTATTTTTAATGGATAAAAAAACATTTTTAATATTTTGAAATAACTTTTCTAAAATCCAACAATATAAAAACATGTAGAAAAAAATTAATTTTAAAATTGGTAACTAAACATATGAATGAAACATTATTAAACACATATTTTGATTTAAAAATAAGAAAGGAAAATATTTTTTAGATTATTGATAAACGAAATAGATTGAAAACCATCATTAATGGGATGATATTTTTCATAGGAATATTGCACCATTATGTTAATGAAATTCATATTTAAATAATATTTGAGTAAAAAATAGTATTTTTAAAATCGGGAAATGATGGTATATATTATGAAATATGAAATATAATAATTTATCTATGATTTTAGAATGATCCTAAAAGAAATATATTTTAACTCAAATAATTGTAATTTAAGTTAACTAAATCCATTATTGATACCATAATTCATGAATCAAGAATAATTTTGAAGGGGTTTTGTGTGGTTGAAATGTAGATACAATATTAGTGAGTATAAAATACCAAAAAAATGAATCATAATATAGTAAATTCGTCAACTTATATAAAATAAGTATATGTAGAACAATCATAACTCAATGAATTAGAATTTAGTTTTAAAACATAAACATTTTTGTTAATGGTAACATATGAATAAAAGGGTTACCTTGAAATGAATATTAAGATATCATGAAATGAAATATAATAGTCATAGATTAATTTATTGTGTTATTTAATAGAAAATAGAAATGAAATGATGGTGAAAAATATCATACACATCTTTGGGATTTGAAAACAAGAGGAATAAATCCCTACCTTATTTATTCATTTCCACTAAAATGATTTAATAATCTATACAAAAAATATTTAATCACATATTTTATACAATTATTCATATTAATAAAATTTTATATACTTCATTTAATATTATTATTTATATTTTTATTTTTATTTTATTAAATATTTTCAATATTTGGTGTGAATTATCTTGATTTTTCAAATCGGTTTTGTAATAAATTTATTATTAATTATTCATCACCCAAATTTCATCATTCGCATTTAAAAAAATTTAATGTAGCTGATGATTTTTAATTATATATAATTTTATAATTTTTTTTCAATTGGTGTTATGGATATGATTTTTAAATGATAAATCATCGATGAGCTTGTTTTTTTTTTGATTTTTAGTGGATGAATGTTGATATTTTAATTAATGGGTTTAATATTTAATTTTACATTAATGATAAAAAATAAAAAAATATTTCGTAAATTTTATAATATATTACATATATTTATGTTCTCATATCAAGCCAAGATGTTATTTTATATAATTGTTCATGTAGGTGGCTAGACCGACAAAAAAAGATCTTACTATAACTAATGGATGTGTAGGGTTTTGAAATTTGTTTCTTTTAGAATAATACCCTTATTAAATATTAATCATTATATTTTTTATATATTTTTATTGTGTTGAATCATGTATCAATACATTTAATTGAATATAAGTTAATATTGATGAAAAATTAGGTATGTTACTTCGTGGAGGCATTAGTATGCTCTACACTCATTTAGGTTTTCATTTCTCAACGAATTAGAGGGAAAGAAGATTGATTATAATTTGATTATTTTTATTCATAATTATATGATATTTTTCATATTTAAACTTAAATTTCATCCTTATATCTAAATAAGATATCTAGCGATGAAAAACAAAAGATGTCGATTCATGGATGTAATAGTCCATATAAATTCTAGATTACCATTATTTTGATTTTCAATGTGAAAATAAAGTAAAATATAATGATTCATTCATTCATATAATAATTATAAAATATAATAAATATACTAATGTCACTATATTACAATGGTTATTATTTTTTGGTGATGATAGATAATAAAATGAATGTAATGAAATATATAATACTCATATTGTGACATTGAACTTTTTCTTGAATGCCTCCTTGAAAGTGAAGTTATTAGGATAAATAATAGAGACTAAAGGACTATTAACATCATATATCTTTATAGGATAAATATATGTTTGATTTATTATATGAAATCTTTTGTAATAATGGTGAAATGACAGGGTGGAAGTGTTATCTTTATAAAAGTTAAAATAAGGAAACTCTTGTTAATAATCATTATTTTTCATTAATAGTGAAACTATTCAAGGGTATATGGAAGAAAAATCATGAAATAAATGATTTTTGGGGTGTAAAAGTTTAATAAATTCTCCCACCAATAACATTTCCTCAAGATTTATAATTTTTTCAATCCTTTAACTACTTTATTTTTATATTTTACCATTTTGGTTTTTAAAATGGAAACTTGTTTCTATCCATGTTTTTAATATTTGATTAAAAATATAAAGTAACCCATACTATAACTATTTTTTGATCCTAGAAGAAAATTTAATCCCCATATAATTAAATTTAATATATAAATAAGATTAAAATAATATATAAAATTCCAATTTAAAATATTTAAAAGAAAATGTTTTTTAGAAAAAAAATACTCATTAAAAGATTTTAATCATATTTAGTATTGAAAAAAAATATTTTCATGTTAATATATTTATATATATATATAAAAATATATGAACATAACTTTCTAAAATCGACTAATTTATTTTATAATATAAAAATCAAATAATAAATGTTAAATAATTCTTTGAAAATCACAATTTTACCATTACCGTGGTCATTAACATTAGTATTAGTAATCAAAATTTTATTACTAAAAATGAAAACCAAAAATATTACATATTATTAAACTGTTCATTTAAAATATTGAATACATATTTTATATTTAACGTTGTTATGTTATAAAACTAATTATTTTTTAATGGATTAAAAATAGTTTTCAGAGTAAAATATTACTAATGATTCTAAAAGGTTTAAGATATATTTAATTAATTTAAAATATTATTTTTAAATGATTTATTTTAATTTTAAAATATCTATTTTCATAGAAAAAACATTGCAAAAACTTTTTCGTAATTTTTCTTATGTTAATTTCATAAAATTACTATATTAGTAAAATTATCGTTTTCCACTATTCAACAAAAAATATATTATGTTAAAAACATTATAAATTCAACCTAAGATTATATTGAAATTATAAATCCAAAAATTTTATTTATCTTTTCAAATTTTAATTCCTAAATTTATTAGTTTATCTTTAAAATAAAAAACAATGTATATAATGAAAAAAATATTCTTTTGAAAAATGCCCTTTTAAATTTTGAGTGTTGTTATCCAATTTTGTATGTATTTATAATTGATTATAAAATTTTTATTTACCATAGTTTTTATTATTCACAAATTTTATAAATTATATATATATATATATATAATATGTCTCCTATAATTTCTTGTTCTCTATTTCATGTGAATCAACTTGCCAAAAATTTAATAATTTAGATAAAATATATTCAAAAATTTCGGGATATCACATTATCCCCTTTAAATAAATCATGTCCATGAAATTAAAATTATAATTTGGTATGGAATGAATCTATGGAATCTATAATAATCTCATGATATATCTTGTACTAAAATATCATTCTTATTATCCTTAGTAAGGATAAGAAAACATTTATTCCAAATATGCTTCATATGAGTTCCTTGGGATACACCTTTCATAGTTTCAATTTAGTGATCATATTTTCCAAATAAGACCATAAAAAATTAATGGTAATGTATAATAAAATCATATCACATAATCCCATGAATATGTAAACTTAATTTTAATATTTTTTCTTTAAATGACATCATCATTTCAACAATTGATACTCTCTATTATACTGTTATATAATTTGACCAACCAATCACTCCCAATATTTTCATTATCAATTTAAATATTAGGTTATGTAACCCAGGTAAACATATATTTCCAATATATTTAAATCATTCATATTTAGTTTTAATGGGAATGTGATAAAAAGAATAAAATCCTATAATATTATCTCACCATGTGTACAGTATTAGGCACACTCATTATGAATAATAATGAAGATTAAGTTGGTAATCAACCAAATATTTTGCAAGGGATTAACCCTTGGTTCCAATATTTCAAATGTAATTCCACAATTTAGTATCTAGAAAGTGATTTAATTATATACAAAATGACATACTAAAGCATTCAACAAAATTTTAGGATGATATCCTATATTAAAACTTACACATGAGACAAATTATTATGGTTTTTACTAAATTTTTGTTCTCCTAATTTCTAGTATGATAAAAAATAATAGTAAAATATAACTAAACCATGATTTAATACCCAATATAGTTACCCAATCTAAATATATATTAATTTTATGGGATTCTGTAAAATAATCATTACACATCATAATAATCACATAATTAGAAAAAGGAATGATTTTGATTTATTGAGGACCAGTTACTTTGGAATCAAATTTTATAATACATGTAAATATTTCCCCATAATTGTGCCAAACTAGACACCCTTTTGTAATATTCTTATGATATACTCATATTCTTAACGTTGGGAACGGAAACATAAGAATAGGGTGAGCTCAAGATCATAGTTAGGGGAGAATATAAAAATATTAAATGAAGGGTTACAGTATAAAAATATGAAAAACCTGTCAAGAGATAAATTTAATATGAAAATTAACATGGTACAATAAGAGTTTCAAATAATTAATAAAGGGAAGAAATTTAAATTCAAAATAAAGAACATATATAATAGAAAATGGTGTTGAGTAAATATTTAATAGCCATTATCATTGTAAAATAATCATAGAAATATAAAATGGTTTTAAACATTAACATGAAATATAACATGAAAATAAACTATATAACTAACATATGTATTAGAAATCATTTGAGCCAATATTACCAAATAACATTCAGCCAAAAAGTATTACAAAAATTTATGATATATTGTTTACAAAAAATTGTGAAAAAAATATTCTTGTATGATGTTCCAAAGATAATATTATGAACAAATCTTCCAATATAACGTTCAGACAAAAAATTCTAAAAAAAAATTTCCAAATAACATTCACAAAAAATATTTTGACAAATTCTTTATAAATCATGACCAGTTAGAAAATTTGTGAAAAATTCTTCCCATATCCCATTCATGGAACATTTCATAATCTTATGATAAATAAAATCATAATTAATTAATTATAGAGAGATAAATGACACCACCCAAAAATATTTAATACATATGTATTCCATATAGGAATAACCATTCATTACAACATAAATAGCCCAATAAAAGAAGAGTTTGTTTCACCAAATATCCTGATGATATAATAAAAATTTCCCCCCAAAATATATATTTTTGATACCTAAAATATAATCACCCAAAAAATATATCACATAAAATCATTTTTATGGTTATTTTTGAAATATAATTTCCTTGGGAATAAATACAATAATGATAAAGAAAAAATTATATATATAATCATAAAAGAGTTTTTTAAAAAAATGTTTCATCTTTATAATAATGGTTGAAGTTTTAGCCCCCTTGAATTTCTATTTCTAGTTATGGTGAGGATCATACATTTCAAAAAACAATTAATTAAAAATATATCAATAGTGAATCCTTGAGATAGTTATAATCATTTTAAAAAGGGTATATTAAATCATCTAGAAAGAATTTAATTTTTAAAAGTAATATTTAAAAATATATCATTAAAAAATACCTAAAGGATTAAATATGGTAAATTAAAAACATTTTTTAAACATTTAAATTTAATAATAATATTCAATAATAGATCATTGAAAATACATATAAAATTTATATTTAAAATGTGGAGTGGAAGATAAATAATTTTATTTTGAAATGTTAAAAAAACATTTTTAATATTCTAGAATAAATTTATTGGTAACACACATCATAAAAAGTGGTAGTAAAACAAAAAATGATTAAACACATAGATGTAATTATAAATATGAATGAATTTTTTTTAAAATAATGAACATAGAAAATAAGAAAAAAAATATCTATGAATGAGGTGACATTTTAAATAATGTTTCTTTATTATGAAAATGAAATTCAGGAAGAAAGAATATATAAGATAAGTTTTTTTTACCCATAGATAATACATGAAATATCTTATAAAATATTAAAAATAATAATTTTTCAAACATAGTAGAATGATGATCAAGGAATAATATTTTAACAAAAATACATGAAAATTAAGTTCATAAAGTCTATATCTGCTGTCATAATTAATGCATCATGAATCTTTTGGAAAGAGGGTTATGTAGTACAAATGTAGATAACATTTAATAAAATACAAAATACAATAAAAAATAATAAAATATGTGGATTTTCCCAACTTATATAAAACATTTTTAAGAATAATAATCATAAATCAAGGAATTAGAATTGTCTTTTCCAAAAAGAGAAAACTTAAGACAATGGTAATATAATAATAAGGGGGTTAACAAGAAATGGAAATTAAAGTATCATGAAATTAATCATTTTAATTATAATTTATTATAATTATGAAGTGAATAAGCCATATAAATAAAATGATTGTGTGAAATAACAAAAAAAATCTCACATATTTTAAAATGAAGGAATGAAGATTTTCATTTATTCTGAACTACCACAAAAGGGTGAGGCATGGGGCTGGCACTGGGTTGGGTGAGGTGAGGGAGCTAGGTGGATGGGAAAAGAGGTGCAAGGCATTAGGAGAGTGATGGTGGTGTGAGGTCGGCTAGAGGAGGGAGCACGAAGGGACGAGATGAGGCCAGCGGGGTGAAGGGTGATCTAGATGGTGGCTAGGGTGCGCTAAGGGGATGCTAGAAAAGTGATGCAGGGAAGGGAGTGGTTTGCGCAGGGAAAGGGGAAACGGTGTGGTTCATGGATCTTTCCTCATAATGTATTATTCCATTTTGATCATTAGTCAATAGGAAACTAGAATCACATTTGAGAAGATATAATATTGTTTCTTTTTGTCTTCAACTTTGATTTAGAATATGATGGTCAATGATTTTCAATTTGATCATATGGTACTATTGACATTAATCTAGTTTAAAAAACAATCATGAGTTTGAAAATTGGAAAATAATATATATAATAACATTTATATCATGTTCTTTTTCATCAGCGATATAAAGCTAAACATTCCTAGGTATGTGCTTCAATATCTGAATCAAAAATTTTAATTAGAAGCACAAATTTCATTCTATCATTATTGTCGAATTATGCCCCTTATTTTGTATAGAAATGATAAATTATCAATCTAGATGTTTGAACTAAATTTCTTCATAGTAATATTTTTAACACTAGAACCATAATGAAATTAGGTTATTTATATAGCGCAGTACAATGAAAAATTGAATCTTGATGTGTATAACAAAAAATTCAATTCTTATTTCTTATGGGGATCAAGAAAATATCAAATATTTTGGTTCAGTTAGTCTAAATAGTGATGATATTGGAGAACCGTGAATATAATATCTTTATCAAACAAAAAAGTATACAGAGGTATGATACATCAGATAATGATTAAGATGAGACTAATGATATAGTCAATGAAATTATTGTTATAGAGCCTAGGAGTATAGAATAACTTGCCACTATAGACCCAAAAGATGACACTTCTTGAGCTAGAGAAGAACCTCCATCAATATTTTAAGGAGTAAAAATTATTACTAAGGAAAAACAATATAACAGTTATTCATAGGATGAAAATATTGCTATTGAAAAAGAAAAAGTTCATAAATGTTCTCAAAGATGTGAACATGAAAAAATACATTAGATGAAAACACTGAAATTGTTGAGTATCAGACTATTTCATTGGATTTATAGTATTGGAACATATAAAATTATATATTTGGAGGGATAATAGAAGTTCTTGATAATATTTCTTTTTCTTTTTGTAAGAAGAATACAATTATGTCCTTACCTCTATTAGAAGAATATTATTATTCACTACATCAAAAAGAAGCCACATCTAATTATCTAGATAATCAGACAAAATATATATTAATAAATTTTGTAAAAATGAAGGAAGAAAACTCAAAATTAAATACTGATCTAGAATAAAAAATAAAACCATTGGATGATTTGAGAAATTCAACTTTTTCTTGAGAATAATTTGAGGCAATACAGGTCCAGCTGATCAATCTAATAAAAAAGGTATTTTCAAGAAGAGGTTGTTATTCCTTTCACAGATAGATTTTATATTAGTTTGGAAAAGTCAAATTTTAATTTGCCTCAGATTTCGATGAGTAATAGTGGTATTTGGGAAGCCAATTTGAATCTGTAAAAAGTAGTGTTAGTCACTCCATTGATTCTACTTCTTCACCGCAAACATCTATAGAATTGATCAGGAATATTCAATTCATTACCACGGTAATTTATGATATGAACGATAGGTTTAATATACTAGAATTTATCTGTTCACCTCTGTCCATACTATTAGAAAAGCAAAGTGATAATTTCTAGAAACTAATATATTGTAAAAATGGAATCAGATTAATTATCAATCAGCTGTGCGACAATGTTACCATGTTTCGGTAGACTAATGAAAATATGAATGAAATTTGGAATGTAAATCTAAATAAAATTTTAAGGATTTGATATTACTATAAAAGATTGATAAGACATTTTGCCAAAAATATTTCAGAATGATTACAATGATATATGGAAGAGTTGAAAGGTGTTTTTAAGCTGTTTCATATTCTCTAGAACCTAACACCTCTATTAAATAAATCCATTCAAACTCTTTTTCTAAACTATTACTTATCCAAAAGAACTCATGTAATCATAAACATCTCTTAATGAAAATTATTTTCATTATTTTGATTCCATTTATTATTATTTCTATTTATTTCTATAATCATATCACATGTATTTTATTAAAAAAAGTTTTTCATTAAAAGTTCTATGAAATATTGAATATGTTATAAACCATTTTCATATGTTTTTTTATAACAAAAAAGGAGGATAAAATAGGGAGAAACTATAAGGCCCCAGCCTTAAACCTTACTTAATCTTGAGTTATTACAAGATTACACATTGAGGATCTTTTCAGGTTTAGAGTTTTAGAGAATTATATCATAAAACATGCATTACATTCCACATTTAAAACAAATTGGTTACATAAAAGATAGTATCCATTTTTCCCATCAACGGAAACATATTTAAAATAAAACATGGATTCATTCTTGACATTTCATTGACACTATCAGCATATCATGTACCCTTACCTTGACCTGTGAAAAACATTTCAAAAACATGGGATGAGCATAAAAAGCTCAGTAAGGGATATAAAAATATGGAAAGGAAACATGAGTACATGTATACATAATAATGAAATCATACATTACCCATAAAACATAAGCACTTTAACATACCTCATAAAATCATGAATTAATCATAGAAATCATAAGACATAAAATGTAACTTGAGGCATTCATAACATTCTTATGTAGGGAGTAACCCTCTTGGTTTTGTTTGGAATACCCACCATAGTATATTCCCTAAATCTCTATGGAGAAACCTTAACGTTTCACTCCTTTGCGTTACCCAATGCATTGGAGAGCAATATCGGGCTCACCCGCCCTTAGTTTATCCCAGAACCACCCGTATTCATAAACAATGCCCAAGAACCATACCATAATCATAGAACATAGCTTAAGAACAATGGAAAGATAACATTACCATATTGTAATAACAATATAACATTTTAAGATATTTAAATAATGAATCCATTCTAAAAACCATTTTCAAAACCATTTAAAACATTTAATAAAGAGATTTTTGAATCAAAGTGTCCCATACCACTTTGAAGATTTTAACATTTTAAACCATTAATATCCATATAAATAAATCCTTAAAACCATTTTGAAAACATGGATATTAATGAGAAATATTTATAAGTATAAATAATTAAAACATTTAAAATGATATTTTAGTTAAAGGGTTTTTAACAAAATGAGAGACACTTGAATACAATAATTGAGGAATAACATTTAATCATAACTTTATAATATCATGATAATAAATGGATTCATGATATAATATTCCAAAGGACAGTATATATACCATATAAGAGTGAATTGTTTCATAACAACAATGAAGTCTCAATAGAAATGTAAAATGAGACGAAATCCCTTATAAAGAAGGTATCCTTAAATTAAGGATAAATCAATCTCATAATTATGAGTGAAAAATATAAATACACCCAACATAAGTGGATATTAAGTGTAAAACAATCAGTGGTTATTCACACATATTCATAGAACGACATATTCAAGGAGTACAACTTTATCCCAAAGAATCAAAATTGGGTTAAGAAGTTCCCTTGCAAAAATTTACAGCCTAACAGCATCACTACCAAATTCATAAAATGAGTTGATGAGAGATAAAAAGGGTATCTAATCACTTGGACATAAAATTTAAATCAACAAGGATATAGAATAACATATCCCAACATTACAATATGTAAATTAAAAGACCCAACAATATAAGTCTTTTAAAAAGAGGAGGGTGAAAGGTTCCCTTACCGACTTGGGTATCTTTCGAAACATACACCCCGTGAAAGAAGGACAATACAACATTGATGTAAATACTAATAAACGAAATTATATTAAACAAAGAGTATAATAATGGGCAGTACATATACCACTTAAAGGAAATGGTGGTAAATGTGGCATAAATCTCACGGGAATAAAAGTGAGATGAAAAATCCCTTACGAAAACTCGGCAGCCGAACGACGCCACTTAAAACATCCAAAAATGGATTGATTGTAGAGACCCGTATCTTGACGTACATGGACATTACATTACTTTTGTGGAATACTTAGTACATAACAAAAACACACACTAAAGGATCGTAATAGTTTAGTGTCTTTGGAAACTCGGAACGTAATCTTCTAATCGTGGTGAAAGATCTTCAATATCTCCCAAAAAGATCTTCCCTTTTTTTACCTAAAATCTTTATTTATATCCTGGGGAAAAGAAAACATAAAAGGGTGAGCTAAAATGCTCAGTAAGGGTATACAAAAGAAATAAAAATCATATCATATCTTTTTGAAAATCATAACCTGCAAAAGAGATCATAATATCTTAACATGGAACAAATCATAGAAGTGAAAATGAGATCACCATAATCATAACATGAAACTTGAAACTTTGTGTCATGCACACATAATCATGGAAAATCATTTCTTGTTAGTCATGACTCATTGCCAAGACTATCTTAGTGGACAAAGTCCCTTTCCGAATCGAGTAACCCTCGTTTTAGTCCGATTTCACTGAACCAGTATAACCTACCGTTCCAGCCCTGTCTATCTCATGAGATATAAAATCTTTACCCAATGCATTGGAGGGAGATATAGGTCCCACCCATCTTATAATGAATCCATTCTTATGTGTGCCACATAATCATAAAACAAACATCATCGCATAACACATGTAACAAAAATGGGATTCTTGAAACATCATGACATCATAAATCAATTCATATAAGATAAAGGAATTCATAAAAATAATTCCATCACAACATGATCAAATCAATGTAATAATAGGGATAAAAACAGAACCCTACATTATCTTAGATGGAAAATAATTTTGATAAAACATTTGAACTCCATTCTTGAGGAAAATATCCTTTCTTCTTCAAAAACATTTTTCCTTTCATAACATGTCATACAACATTAAAATAAAATAAGTTGATTAAAAATAAACTTGAAAACTTGTAAAGGAAGCTTCTTGGAAATACTGTTTTAAAAATCCATTCATGCCGTATAAGTTAAAAAAAACATTCTTCGTACTTTTGTCGGAAAAGTCAAAAAAAGCACCTCGTATGAAAAACGTCAAAAGATTCCTTTCATATTTTTTACTAAAAAATCACCGAAGGGTAAAATTGGATTTAAACAATTGTAGTTGGATGGAAATAATATTACATATTGAGGAAACATGGATGTGGATGATAAAATACACCCCAGTAAATACTTACGAATAAACAATCTCGGATAAAAATGAGATTGTGATATTTCCCTTACCTTAGGTCCAATTTGCTTCGTATGTGTCCGAACCTCCTGTATAATGATTTAAATAATGTCATTGACTTATTACAGAATCATATTCATTGTTATGATATCATATATGGTTCACTTATGACATTATATTACTTGTTCTTTTGTAAATTCCATGTTAAAGAAGCGTTTTGGGTAAAATCGTTTCATTTATCGTAGGTGTTTTGACTTGTTGTTCTTGACATCATTATTACTTATATAATGATTTACTTACTCCCAGAATATAAAATATGATTTATATATCATATATATTCAGTATATATATATATAATAGATAGATAAATAAAATGAAAAACACCGTTCATGGAGACAGTAGTCCGTACGTACGCATGAACGCTGTTTTTCTTTCCTTATTGTCTTGAAATGGAAGTAAGTAGATGACATACATATGTATATATATACATAAATCCAGTAGCTTTATAATGTCATATATTTCATTATTATTTCTTATATATACATTATAATCATTCTTAAATGGTTAACATGGAGAATGAATCTCATCGCGTCGTGGAGACGGTAGTCCGTACGTACGCACGAGCGATGATATCATTTCTATAAATATTGAATTGAATTGGAGTGGATTATACAATATATCAGAATCAATATGATGTTGTAATAACTATTTATAGTTATTCTTTACACCATTATACCCATCCATGTAAGGTGGTGGTGGAAAATAGATTACACCACGGCGTGGAGACGGTATTCCGTACGTACGCACGCGCGGTGATTTCTTTTTCCGTAGGATGGATAGATGGTGAAATAGGGTTGTTTCATACTTATAATAACATATCAGTATATGAGTGATACTGATGTTATTACTTCATAATGAAACAACCTAAGAAGAAGAAGTGGAAGAAGAAATAAAGATGAAAGAATTGGTAATGGTAATTACCTCTTCTTTGAAGTGCCTCTTTGAGACATCCTCTTAGGGCACTAGAATTGGTCTTTGAGGAAGACCAGAACCTCTAGGATGTTTCTAGGGAAGTGGAGAAGAGATTTTGGCAGGGTTTGGCCGAGCTTGAGTGCTCAAATTGGTGTGAGGAGGAGGGGGAGGAGGTGTCCTTTTATAGGGGAGGAGAGGGGCACCTTAGGAATATCTCAAAATATTATTTTATATTAAAGTCAAAATCGGTTTATAATGGTTCCAAAGGGTCTTATTTCGAAGCTAAAGTGGGGATGGGTCGAAATACTATCAACCAATAGAATTTAGACAAGTTTAGGATATTATTTTAACCTTATCAATTAGATTTAACTCTAAGTTAAATAATTTAACTTTTACCATGTCTTTTTGTTTTCTTTCACTATATGGTTAATAAACTTACTATAACATGCCAAACGAACCCCAAATTGTTTATTATTAATATATATATCCTTATCTAAGTCATTTGGACGAACCTTAGTTTTTTAGGAATACAATAACAATTAATAATATAATATTTGATTTAAAAACTATTTTGTGTCAATTTTGACACTATTTGATATATGATTTTTGTGAAAGTCATAACAGAATTAAATGTTCGAACCAAGTTGATTAAATCAACATTAATATATCATAGTAACCTAGAAAATTAGTTTAATTCCTAAAAACTCTCAAATTACATTTATTTTGGTGTTTATAACATCAATTATGTCAATATTTTATTAATAAGATAATTACTGCATCATCGTTGTGTCATAAATAAATTAAATTATTTTATGTCTAAAAATTACAAATAAAATACCATCATGTAGGAACTATTTTTATCTTTCTAATGAATATTTACAATCGATTTTATCTTATGTATAACCCCATATTAAAAATGATTTACTTATTAAACTTTGATTTTAACTATTTTAACCCTTCTTTAAATAAATTAATAATAAATGTCCTAATCTAATCCAAGTGGGCCTAAATGATCATATTTTATTCCTATGTTTGTTTTTGGTCGAATTACTCTTGTCTAATAGAATTAGGACATGTGTTAGGGTAATATTAATATCATATTTACCCTTAGTTACCCTATTTACTATTAACCGCGGTAAAAAAAAGTAAAAAGTTACTATTCACAAAAAATTATTTTCATCTCATTGAACCACATTTTAGTCCTTGATATTAACCGTGTCTGTCGGATTTTTGAAATTCCATTCACAGAAGCGGTAAAATTAAGATTTATGAAGAAATTAATTTTTTTAACTACCAATTAGTAGTTTCACTATTCATCAAAAATTGATGTTTTTCAGAACAATGCCAAAATTTCATCCTAAGCTATATTTCATATTCCGAATTCAAAAATGAAGTCTATTTTACCAAATTCATATCATAGAATTTGCATTAATTAATTTTATAATTAAATCCCGCTGTTAAAATAAATAGCGTGTTTTTAAGAAACAATATCTATCAAAAGATTGACACTTGATTATGTCTGGTTTAAATGTGAAATTACATCCAATGACCAACATTGTATTAAATTGTAAAAATATATTCTAAATATACTTTAAAACCACTTAAATTAATAATTTATCACTATTAATTATTTCGATTAAAAAAGTTGTTTTTAATTATAATTTAGTAATTTTCACTATTCATCAGAATATGAAAGTTATCCGAAAAGTACCAAAATTTCACCTTAGGCTAAATTCGATACTCCGAATCCAAAAATGAAGTTCATTTTGAAAAATAAGATGTACAGAGTTTTAAAAAGTGGTTATTACTATTCATAACGGCTAGTTTTAATAATATTTTAATAGCATATCGTTGTTTAGTGAAACTCGGTATTGCGTATTACACACGCTATCGAGGAAGGTCGCGATTGCGTGTAATGCAAGGAAAGTCAAGGATGCGTGTTGTGCAAGCTCCTTTTGGTGTAGCGTACAACACAAGACATTAAAAAGAATATTTTTCATAAAATCTCGGGCTGTTACATTCTACCCCCCTTAAAATGAATTTCGCCCTCGAAATTCGTCGGGGTTATAAATGGTTTACTATTCGAAAGTTTCTTTAATAGAAACCCACATCGTAAAAAGGAATATCAAAACCAATATTTAAAAACAAAAGTATGAAACGTAACGGTTACCCAAATAAACTAATCACTGGGTTTCCACATAGGTGAAAATATGGATATGGAAGAGAAATCTAACCATCATGTTCTGTTGGAGAGTGGTAGAGAACATGGCTATGGAAAAGCCAGTAATCACAAATCCATAAATTTATGACGATCTAAGGTACCATCTGATTCATCAGGTATAAGAGAATTAGGACAACATTTTTGGTTTTCAAGATCATTTCCCTAAAGTTGAAAATTTGAATTAGAATAAATACTTACTTTATTTTGGTACAATCTCACTGTTGTTCGTGCCTTGAACAATTTCCACTTCATCTCTTAAATAAATGAAGTTGAATTTGTTATTCATGAAGTGTTAGCAGATCATGTGATAGAATGACGGGTCATTCCATCTGTCTCAAACAAAAGGTTAGCAAAAATTATATGCATAAGTCGATCTATAGTGAGATTAATCATATATGGTTCCTAAAATGGGCTTATACTTCATATATCATACTGCTTAATATAATAACACTAGTTTCTACTAAACAGGGACTTCCTGTAGGTCAGTGGTAGGCGATAAAGGCCAGTCGCACTTCGGTTGTGGGTTCGATTCCTACAGCCTTGTCCGAAGCGATGGGCTGTCGCCCGTCCTGCAGGTTGTCCTTTTTCTAAAACTACGTTACTATAACATCCCATCAATAATATCGAAAATCTTCTATCCTTAAACAATACTAGCTTATGTCCAACATAATCCATTCCAATCTTTAGGCTTATCGATAATACTACAGTCCATTCTCATAACATCGTGAAAACGATTACCAGAGATTTAATACCATCGTTGATCCCCATATATCATAAGATATATCTTGTTGGTCACATTCCAAAAATTCAAAGGCCTTAATCTTGTACTCTCTTGAATACCCATTGAACCTTAGTGAAAACTTGAATGCAGTTAAAAGTTAACACTTTTCACATACCAAAATCCTCAAAATTCTATATACTCAAACTATGATATCACTTAGTCCTTATATCAATCATGAGCTCATGAATACTATTAAAAATTTCATTTTCTCGCCTTTATTATGCGCATATCATCTTATTTCCAAAAAATATCTCAATCACTTTGAATACCACATCAATAAATATTGCAATACTCAATGATACAACATTATTTTGGAATCCCATTACATAAACACTTAATCATTCCACCACATCGTTGTCATATTCAATATTGCCAATAGTGATCACATGTGATTTCCCTTTGTCCTTTGCCTTCAGTGGTTGCTCATGTTGATCATCACTAACCCTTGGATTAGGGCAATTATTAGCATAATGCCCCATTACCTTGCACTTGAAGCATTGAAGTGTTGGTGGTGCGTTCTCTGCAGTTTTTGCTTTATTCACTTCATTAGAAACCCTTTTTCCATTACTTCGACACTCAGCTGCTCGATGACCTTCTTTTCCACACTTAAAACATTTTCTAGTCCCTTTAAGACAATCTCCACCATGCTTCTTTCCACACTTTGTGCATAAGAAAACATTCACCTTCTTTTCACCATTATTCTGAGATTTCTCCTTGAACTCCATCTTTCGTTTCTTGTCAAAACCATGAGATGGATATGTATCACCAACTTCCATTTCTACCTTGATAGCACAACTCACAATTTCTTCATAGCTACTGAAGTCTCTTATAGCTAATGCCTTTCGAAGACTTGGTTTTAAGCCACTGAAAAATCGATCAACTTTACTTTCAGGTTGGATGATAATACCAGAAGCATACCTTACAAGTCTTGTAAAATTTGCTTCATAGGTACCAACAGATTCATCGTCCCTTTGCTTCAGTTCAAGAAACTCTTTCTCCATCTTTGTTCAAAGAATACGAGGGAAGTACTTACTGAAAAACAAGTTCTTGAACTCGTCCCATTCCATGGACTCAATTTCATCTCTTGGCCTCGTATTCTTGATAAGATTCCACCATTGATCAGCTTCACCTTCCAAACGATATACTGCTAAGATGACTTTATCATGTTCAGAACATTGAAGAACTGAAAATATCTTTTCAGTAGTACTGATCCATTGTTCAGCCACAAGTGGATCAGAAGACCCACTGAAAGAAGGTGGACGTTGCCTCATGAAGGACTCAATAGAATATTGTTCCCTTCTCTGCTCATTTGGAAGTCCAGAATGATTCATAGCTTGTGTAAGTATAGCAATAAGATTTTGCACTCCATCTCCCATAACATTTGTTTGTTCAGGAGGGCAATCATTGCATTGTCCATTGCATTGATCAACACGGTTCCTTCGGGTTCCAGCCATCGTCTAAAACCCAAAAAGAATAGTGTGAGAGGAAAAAATCATGCTAGGGAAAACAACATAATAAAGGGGGAGTACCTTCAATATCCAACATATTAGGTTTAATTCTATGATCGTTAGCGTAATTCTATTACTATAACCTATACGTATACTTATCCCTAGGGACATCCCTAGACATACCTTAGAAATATCTCTAGGGATCACACTAACGTTTTCGCATCCTAGTTTCCAAAGGTTGACTAAACCTTTCCTCTGATACCAACTGTAGAGACCCGTATCTTGACGTACATGGACATTACATTACTTTTGCGGAATACTTAGTACATAACAAAAACACACACTAAAGGATCGTAATAGTTTAGTGTCTTTGGAAACTCGGAACGTAATCTTCTAATCGTGGTGAAAGATCTTCAATATCTCCCAAAAAGATCTTCCCTTTTTTTTACCTAAAACCTTTATTTATATCCTGGGGAAAAGATAACATAAAAGGGTGAGCTCAAATGCTCAGTAAGGGTATACAAAAGAAATAAAAATCATATCATATCTTTTTGAAAATCATAACCTGCAAAAGAGATCATAATATCTTAACATGGAACAAATCATAGAAGTGAAAATGAGATCACCATAATCATAACATGAAACTTGAAACTTTGTGGCATGCACACATAATCATGGAAAATCATTTCTTGTTAGTCATGACTCATTGCCAAGACTATCTTAGTGGACAAAGTCCCTTTCTGAATCGAGTAACCCTCGTTTTAGTCCTGTTTCACTCAACCAGTATAACCTACCGTTCCAGCCCTGTCTATCTCATGAGATATAAAATCTTTACCCAATGCATTGGAGGGAGATATAGGTCCCACCCATCTTATAATGAATCCTTTCTTATGTGTGCCACATAATCATAAAACAAACATCATCGCATAACACATGTAACAAAAATGGGATTCTTGAAACATCATGACATCATAAATCAATTCATATAAGATAAAGGAATTCATAAAAATAATTCCATCACAACATGATCAAATCAATGTAATAATAGGGATAAAAACATAACCCTACATTATCTTAGATGGAAAATAATTTTGATAAAACATTTGAACTCCATTCTTGAGGAAAATATCCTTTCTTCTTCAAAAACATTTTTCCTTTCATAACATGTCATACAACATTAAAATAAAATAAGTTGATTAAAAATAAACTTGAAAACTTGTAAAGGAAGCTTCTTGGAAATACTGTTTTAAAAATCCATTCATGCCGTATAAGTTAAAAAAAACATTCTTCGTACTTTTGTCGGAAAAGTCAAAAAAAGCACCTCGTATGAAAAACGTCAAAAGATTCCTTTCATATTTTTTACTAAAAAATCACCGAAGGGTAAAATTGGATTTAAACAATTGTAGTTGGATGGAAATAATATTACATATTGAGGAAACATGGATGTGGATGATAAAATACACCCCAGTAAATACTTACGAATAAACAATCTCGGATAAAAATGAGATTGTGATATTTCCCTTACCTTAGGTCCAATTTGCTTCGTATGTGTCCGAACCTCCTGTATAATGATTTAAATAATGTCATTGACTTATTACAGAATCATATTCATTGTTATGATATCATATATGGTTCACTTATGACATTATATTACCCGTTCTTTTGTAAATTCCATGTTAAAGAAGCGTTTTGGGTAAAATCGTTTCATTTATCGTAGGTGTTTTGACTTGTTGTTCTTGACATCATTATTACTTATATCATGATTTACTTACTTCCAGAATATAAAATATTATTTATATATCATATATATTCAGTATATATATATATAATAGATAGATAAATAAAATGAAAAACACCGTTCATGGAGACGGTAGTCCGTACGTACGCATGAACGCTGTTTTTCTTTCCTTATTGTCTTGAAATGGAAGTAAGTAGATGACATACATATGTATATATATACATAAATCCAGTAGCTTTATAATGTCATATATTTCATTATTATTTCTTATATATACATTATAATCATTCTTAAATGGTTAACATGGAGAATGAATCTCATCGCGTCGTGGAGACGGTAGTCCGTACGTACGCACGAGCGATGATATCATTTCTATAAATATTGAATTGAATTGGAGTGGATTATACAATATATCAGAATCAATATGATGTTGTAATAACTATTTATAGTTATTCTTTACACCATTATACCCATCCATGTAAGGTGGTGGTGGAAAATAGATTACACCACGGCGTGGAGACGGTATTCTGTACGTACGCACGCGCGGTGATTTCTTTTTCCGTAGGATGGATAGATGGTGAAATAGGGTTGTTTAATACTTATAATAACATATCAGTATATGAGTGATACTGATGTTATTACTTCATAATGAAACAACCTAAGAAGAAGAAGTGGAAGAAGAAATAAAGATGAAAGAATTGGTAATGGTAATTACCTCTTCTTTGAAGTGCCTCTTTGAGACCTCCTCTTAGGGCACTAGAATTGGTCTTTGAAGAAGACCAGAACCTCTAGGATGTTTCTAGGGAAGTGGAGAAGAGATTTTGGTAGGGTTTGGCCGAGCTTGAGTGCTCAAATTGGTGTGAGGAGGAGGGGGAGGAGGTGTCCTTTTATAGGGGAGGAGAGGGGCACCTTAGGAATATCTCAAAATATTATTTTATATTAAAGTCAAAATCGGTTTATAATGGTTCCAAAGGGTCTTATTTCGAAGCTAAAGTGGGGATGGGTCGAAATCCTATCAACCAATAGAATTTAGACAAGTTTAGGATATTATTTTAACCTTATCAATTAGATTTAACTCTAAGTTAAATAATTTAACTTTTACCATGTCTTTTTGTTTTCTTTCACTATATGGTTAATAAACTTACTATAACATGCCAAACGAACCCCAAATTGTTTATTATTAATATATATATCCTTATCTAAGTCATTTGGACGAACCTTAGATTTTTAGGAATACAATAACAATTAATAATATAATATTTGATTTAAAAACTATTTTGTGTCAATTTTGACACTATTTGATATATGATTTTTGTGAAAGTCATAACGGAATTAAATGTTCGAAACAAGTTGATTAAATCAACATTAATATATCATAGTAACCTAGAAAATTAGTTTAATTCCTAAAAAAGCTCAAATTACATTTATTTTGGTGTTTATAACATCAATTATGTCAATATTTCATTAATAAGATAATTACTGCATCATCGTTGTGTCATAAATAAATTAAATTATTTTATGTCTAAAAATTACAAATAAAATACCATCATGTAGGAAATATTTTTAGCTTTCTAATGAATATTTACAATCGATTTTATCTTATGTATAACCCCATATTAAAAATGATTTACTTATTAAACTTTGATTTTAACTATTTTAACCCTTCTTTAAATAAATTAATAATAAATGTCCTAATCTAATCCAAGTGGGCCTAAATGGTCATATTTTATTCCTATGTTTGTTTTTGGTCGAATTACTCTTGTCTAATAGAATTAGGACATGTGTTAGGGTAATATTAATATCATATTTACCCTTAGTTACCCTATTTACTATTAACCGCGGTAAAAAAAAGTAAAAAGTTACTATTCACCAAAAATTATTTTCATCTCATTGAACCACATTTTAGTCCTTGATATTAACCGTGTCTGTCGGATTTTTGAAATTCCATTCACAGAAGCGTTAAAATTAAGATTTATGAAGAAATTAATTTTTTTAACTACCACTTAGTAGTTTCACTATTCATCAAAAATTGATGTTTTTCAGAACAATGCCAAAATTTCATCCTAAGCTATATTTCATATTCCGAATTCAAAAATGAAGTCTATTTTACCAAATTCATATCATAGAATTTGCATTAATTAATTTTATAATTAAATCCCGCTGTTAAAACAAATAGCGTGTTTTTAAGAAACAATATCTATCAAAAGATTGACACTTGATTATGTCTGGTTTAAATGTGAAATTACATCCAATGACCAACATTGTATTAAATTGTAAAAATATATTCTAAATATACTTTAAAACCACTTAAATTAATAATTTATCACTATTAATTATTTCGATTAAAAAAGTTGTTTTTAATTATAATTTAGTAATTTTCACTATTCATCAGAATATGAAAGTTATCCGAAAAGTACCAAAATTTCACCTTAGGCTAAATTCGATACTCCGAATCCAAAAATGAAGTTCATTTTGAAAAATAAGATTTACAGAGTTTTAAAAAGTGGTTATTACTATTCATAACGGCTAGTTTTAATAATATTTTAATAGCATATCGTTGTTTAGTGAAACTCGGTATTGCGTATTACACACGCTATCGAGGAAGGTCGCGATTGCGTGTAATGCAAGGAAAGTCAAGGATGCGTGTTGTGCAAGCTCCTTTTGGTGTAGCGTACAACACAAGACATTAAAAAGAATATTTTTCATAAAATCTCGGGCTGTTACATTGATGAGATCGAATTGGGTCTCTCATCATATTACAATAAAATTTAAATAAAGAGGAATATAAAAGAACATCCCACATAATAACAAATAGTATTTTAAAAGAAGTGACAAAAAAGATACTACTAAAAAAGAAAGAGAGAGGTTAGATCTCTTATGAAAATTCGGCAGCCTAACGGCGCCACTCAAAACTTCTAAAATGGATTGATGAGAGAGAATAGGTTCTCTCATAATATGAACATAAAAAGTACAGTAGGATTAATATAAAATAACATCCCAATCATAAGAAAGATGAGCTTAAAGGGAATGACATAAAAGAGTGTACTTAAAAAAAAGAGAGGTTGGATCCCTTACCTCAAGTCCAACTTGTCGTGTTCGTTTCTTTATATTCCTGAATAATAAACATTGGTCAATTTATAATTGATTAAGGACCTAATATAAAGATTATTATTCAGTTAATATCACATATTTTAATGTTATAATAATTGGTTAATAATATGAGTTCATATCAGACGTTTTTGTCGATGTTTGGTACATGAGTCAAAAATGAACTTGTTTGAAAAATGATTATCCATGTAGTTATAAATAAATAATTTCTAGAATAGTATTAATGATTAAAATATCATATATATCCATAACATATTCATTTTATAATATTCCATATCATTTGGAGATAAAAACGAAAAGCACCGTTCATGGAGACGGTAGGTCGTACGTACGCATGAACGCTACTTTTATTTTTTATTTGTCATATTAATGGAATTAAAAAATATAAATGATATATATATATATATTATAATTCCAGTATAATATATATGTTATATAGTTCACATATGTTCATTAATTTCATTCATTATACATTCCATGTATTGCATATACGAGTCACATCACTTGAGGGGACGGTAGTCCACACTTCCTCATATGAAATTATCGCATTTACACAACATGAAAAGAATAAAGGTGTGTTTTAAATATAAAATAGAGAAGCATATAGTAAACATAAATACCATATATATCATATATAAAATACAGTGACATCATAATGGCCACCTTTAATGGTGTTAAAAGAATATTGAACAATCATCATTTCGTGAGGCAGAAAATCGCCAACCACAGAAACAATATGTTCTTTAACCATTAGACGAAGGTGTGTGTAAGTGTAGCTCTAATCCTTATTATAACAACATCCTAGTAAATTTAAGATACTGGAGTTGTTACAAAATAAATGAATAAAAAGAGTAAAGGGGGTTGGAGAAGCAAAATAAAACAAAATGACACAAGTGAAGACCTTACCTTAAAATCGGGTAAGTCCCTTTGGTTTGAGCTCAAAGGCTTCCTTGGGAAGACTTCTTCCCAAAGAGGCTTCAAGGAGTTATAGAGGGATGTGGAGAGACAAGATTGGTAGGGTTTGGCTGAGCCAAATCCTTTGGAAGTGTGGGTAAGGAGGTAGAGGTGGTGGCCTTTTATAAGAGGAGAGGAGGGGCACCCTTGGAAAGTAAAGAGATGTTACTTTATTTGAAAATGAGTTTCAGATTTTCATGGTCCCACATTGATTTTTTTTATTATAAGGTGATAAGAGTTCGAAATCCACCCATCCAATAGGTTTTGGACATGTTTAGGCGTTATATTTTACATTATCTTTCCATTTTATTTAAATCGTTAAATAATGAGGTCATCACTGCATCATCATGATGTCATAAATAATTTAATTTATTTCATGTCTAAAAATTATAAAAAAAATACTATGATGTAGGAAATATTTTTATCTTTTCAATGACTATTTATAGTTAAATATCTGACTTGTATAACCCCATGTAAAAAGTTTTTAGTGAAACATATCATGTTTGTGTCATTTTTTACTTTAACATTAAATAAAAAGGTATTTATGTCATTTTCCAACCAAAGTGGCTCCATGGGGGCCCCGAGTTGACCCATGGATTTTCTTGGTCGGCCATGACTCATCCAATGAGGGTAGGACTTGTTTCTGGGTCATTTAACTTTATTAAAACATTATTCTTACCTTAAACTACACTAATTACCTATAATCGCGATTAAAAAACATAATAAGTTACTATTCACAAAAAAATTATTTTAATCCCATTGAACCACATTTTACTTCTTAATGACAACCATGTATGTTGTATTTTTTAAATTCAAAACACAAAGGTGGCAAAATTTCATTTAAACGGAAAATCAGTTTTTATAAGTACCACTTAGTGGTTTCACTATTCATCAAAAATTGAAGTTTTTCAGAAAATTCCCAAAAATTCACCCTTGGATATATTTGATATTCCAAATTCAAAAATGAAGTCTATTTTACAAAATTCAAAACATATAAGTTGCATTATTTAATTTAATAATTAATTCCCGCTGTCAAAACAAATAGCGTGTTTTTATGAAACAATAAGTATCAAAAGATTGACTCTAGCATAAGTCCAATTTCAAGATGAAATTAATTCCAATGACCACTATTGGATTAAATGGTAAAAATATATTCTAATTTCACTTTTAAACCAATTGAAAATATAATATAATCATATACATAAATTAGATTAAAAAGTGGTTTTGAATTAAAATTCAATATTTTTCACTATTCATTAAAAAAATGAACTTTATCGGAAAAATAAAAAAAATTACGCAAAGTAAATTTTGATGTCCCGATTCTAAAGAAGAATTTTATTTTGCCAAATATAACACATAAAATTGTCAAAAAGTGGATTTAAAAGAGGTTCGCCATCAAAACGCGGTTAATCGACCTTTAAAAGAATATTAGAATGTTTACGCTTAAAATTTGATTCATTCACATTTTTAATGCTCTAACATTTATTGTAAAAAGTAAAAATATTTGACAAATATATATATTCATTTTGTAGTTAGTTCTATTCATTCCCACCATCACAACATTTAGGCGTTAACTACCATTTAAAATAATATTATTTTATTATTAGAGTACAACATAAGATTCCCATGAATCTCGTTGTTACGTATTGGGTACGCCATCGAGCATAGAATCCCCTTTAAAGTTATATAAATATTATATTCACAAATATGGATAAATGTGAAAATTTCATACTCTTTATTTACCTGGGGTGTTACAAAAACAATATTCTTTCCTCTATTATTCAGTCACAATTTTTTTATATCAATATAGTAAAACAATAATATGAATGAATAATTTTCAAAAAAACATCTGTATTTTTTAAAATATTATTTCATTTTTTTTTTAAAATTACTATATTTATTGTATTAGATATTATGGGTTTTGAGATCATCATTATGGGGGAGATAGTTGGCCATGTATTTATTAATAATAATATATTAATCCTATTGATTTTGTCGATAAATAATACCCTTGTCGGTTTTACTAATTAAATTACATTAAGTGAGTTTCATAAAATTAATATTTTTTGGAAAATTTATTTTGGAATTATATTAAAGTGATTGATCTATGAGGAATATTCATTTATGTATTCAGGCAGTGTTTTAACATATTCTGGAAATATTGTCCATACCTGACATTGTTAATTGTTACAAAGAGAAGAAACCCTATATTTGTAAGTGTTGAACAAATAATGAAACCTATGTTTGAAATAACACATATGGATTTTATAACCTATGCTATCAGAAATTATGTTTCAATAACCCTATGTTTATATGGAACCTTACATTTGTGAAAAGGAAACATATGGTTAAATTACTCTACATTTGTATGAAAACCTATGTTTAAAGAAAAAACTAATGTGATATCAAACCTACTTTTGTTATCAGTGCTACATTTTTATCCCTATGTTTGTTCTTTTAGTGTCACAAAAAGGAACCCTTTGTTTGTTTATTCGAAGAAGAAAAATTTAATTCTTCGATATTATACCTTATTTATGTAATTGTATTTATGGAAATAAAGATCGTTCTAATGCAATTTTACGTATGATTTAATGACACATTATGATTATTTCCAAGTAATGTATTAAATGAAGTAAATAAATAATATTTATAAATAATTTTATAACTCCTTTGAATGATTTGTAATTAAATGTTATGATCTACCAGACAAAATTCTTGGATCTATTCATTCTTATAGAAAGATGTGTGTTCTATATATATGGAAAAAAAATATTTTTTCCTTACATATGTTACACATTAGATATGAATGCGATATAAGAATGAATATTTATGTTCATATCATTATAATGCAGAACTAATATAAATATCAAGTGACTTTTATTTTTTTAGGAGGATAAATTTTTAAGATCTATATATTTCAACCTCTTACTACTATATAACTATTGTTGTTTTGTTGAGGATATCATTGAAGATAATTGGCAACCAGAATATCATAAAAGGTATTCTTTCTTAAATAGATTAATATCTGAAGAATAAGATCCACATTATATCAGTTTCTACAATAATTATTATAGAGAACGTATCAATTCAGAAAATCAAGCTCTTTTGATTTTTTGGAGCTTCACCTGCTTGAAATTAGTTGTGTAAGAGTATCAGCTTCTTGGAATAAGATGTCGGTAAATAATTTCCCTTTAAAAGAACCCAAAATATTAATTTAGTCAACATGTAATGTTATTAACTGGGTTCTATTAGTTTTTATGATCTTGTTATAGGAGTACATTTCTAGTGAAAATTAACAAGCTCACAGAGAGAGAATTGGAGGAGTGGACTAGGGGATCATTGTTCCCCGAAAAACTATAAAAAATTATGTTCTTTTAATTTACTATTTATCCACTATTCAAATTATGTACAGTTGAGAATGCTACATATCTACATAAAATGAAAATAATCCCAAAAGCTTCTATAAAGACACAATTCACCATCCTCTTATGCAGTTTTGTATCATTCCAACCCAACAAGGAACTCCATTGATTTACCAATTGTAAAGAACTCCAAAAAAACATATAAATAAATATTGTCTTGTGGTATTTCCACTCCAAATCCTCATGATTTCACCCATGAAGAACTATGTCCTACCATATCCTATTACGACCTTTGATCTTAATAGTGGAAGATTTCATTTTGACAGGTTACAAAGTTTCTATGTAGTTAATAATAGGATTTATCTTCTCCAACAAGTCCTTCACATACATGGGATATTTAATTCCTTGGAAGGTTGGTGTTTTCTTTTATAGAAACACTTGTGCTCTATATTTATTTCCACTTTTCCCATAATTTAATTTCATCTAATGATATGGGGTGGTTACCATATCTTGTACCATTTTATTCAAATTTTCCCACTACCATTTCAACATGATTCTAATCTACATGAGGACTTTCTCATAGAACATGATTTTGTAACCCTCTAGTGGAACTCTATGATGACTTATAGGGGTATGATAATAAATCAAAAATAAAAAGTGACCATCAAAAAATTCATCAATCTCTATTTGAATCAAGATAAAAAAAATTTATTGAACTAATATTAGATAAAATATCAATATAAAATATACACACCCTAATATATTGAGGTAAATTAATGTTCCTCAAAATGATATCTATCAAATAAATCAATTATATCATACCCCTTATCTCTTAAAAACACAATATCCAATCTACCAAAACATCCCACAATACAGAGACCATGGGAAAATAAAAAATCATTTTATGCTAATTTTTCACAAACCAACATGGGTTATCCTAAACCAGATACACAATTTTTCCCATTGAAAGGAATGGAGGGAGTTCTCTATCCCCAATGACGAGAAACAATTTCCTACTGATAAGTAACTAAATTTTCTAGTAATTTTATCTATAATTAATAAAAAAATAGTTGGCCATATAAACGGAATAAAAAAATTCCAATTTAAAGAAAGATAATGTAATTCAATGAAAATGAGGTAAATACAAGTGACAAACCAAAATCGCTAATACAAGGCGCATACACAAAAAAATAATATACCTCAATGTGATATGTGGTTAAAATATCCACCATACCACTAATAATCTCCCAAAACACAATATCATTGTTACCCACCATCACCATGTAGTTCCTTTAGTTTTCAAACATCAAATGAAACAAGATCTATACACACCCAATGGTGTGAGAAGGGTGTGAGAAAACAAGCCCAGTAGAATACCACCAAGTGTTTGATATATATTACTTATAAAAAATTATCCTCATTTAAATAATGAAACAGAAAAGAAAATAGATTTAAATAGTTTTAAATATTAAATTAATGTTCAGAATTTTTAGAATAATCTATTGATCATTTACAGTGAACAATTTAAATTCATTTAATAATCAACCAATTCTCAAAAAAATTATAAATAACTAACCCAAAAGGGGAACCATGGAATCTATTACATGTTTTACCTAGGTATGAGTTAGTTAGTACCTCAAACCTCAATGATAATATTACTACATGTTACCAAATCCCATGAGTAAGGGCCAATGGAATGTATAATACTCTAAGAAGTGAAACTCCTGCTATTAAAATCGTCAACCAGAGGTGTTGGGATGTCGATGCAAGGTAGAAAAAAATATTCTAAGTGGGATTTTTCAAATCTATCCCCTTATTAATTTACCTTGTTTCCCAAGTTCTAGGGAACAAACTTATATGAATTAAATTTAAAAAACAACGCACACTCTAAGACCTCATTTTTTATAGTTCAAATAATTCCCTTGGAATACCATACCTTAAAAACCATAACATAAAAATTGAAAAAAATATTAATTTAAATAAATTTCCATTTTCAAAAAAGTAAAAATATTTTTTATAAAATAATAAAAAAATCACATTTTAATAATAATACAAGATTCAATAAAATATTATAAAATAATTGAATTTATTATTGAAGTATTGTTTAATAAACAAAGCCTAATCATGAGACCACCCACCTAAATAAAATTTTATTTTACAACAAATGAATGGGATCCACATTGGAAGATGAATTAAAGGGCATAATAAGAAATTTAGATCCCTCAAATTTAATACCCATATAAAAATATCATACTCAACAAACACTGGATCAATAGTGATAAGGGAATCCACTTACCAATACAAATCATAAATAAGTGCACAATGACATACATATATCTTGTCTCTATAATCAATCCCCCATAGAGGATATAATATAAAACCCATTAGATCATGACACAATCTATAAAACTATACATAACACCCCTTATCTATAGTTAGTTTCATGAGGAATATATATGTTCAATGAAAATTAATAATATTAATGAAGAATTGAATCCTACCTTTAGTTTCCAAGATCCAACGACAAAAGATCTGTATTAATCACCATTATATAGAGTTGAGACCAAAATAATATCCAACTACTACCCCTTTATTTTATATCATATTAATTTAGAGGATTGATTAGAGAAACGAGAGTGTATTGGATTCAAAAAAAATTAGATTAATTAATTCAAATCATATGGTTAGTGCGCACAATTTAACAATATATGTCCCAGCCTTGCACCCTTTTTTTACCATGGAATAAGCCACATAGTTTTGTCATACTGTTTTAATAACTGTGTTCCAACCAATAGAAACACAACTATCCCAAAAAAATCATATCTCACACAGTTCCCTAGTAGTTCAACACAGTGTGGTTTAACGATGCGCTATCCACACACATGCCAGGAATAATAAAAAAACTCCCAAAAATCATGACAAACAACACAATAATGGTTCAAAAAAAGTATAAATAAATATATGTACCTTTATGTGAGATAAATATGAAAATTATTATATGGTTAGGATATGTTTTGAGTAGATATATTAATAATATAATGTTAAGTATTAATTAATACCCACGGTGTGACAATGGATTTTTCCTTAAATGTGTCCTTGAAAATGAAAGAATTGGGATATCCAATTGAGAATAGAGTCCTATAGAAATTATATATATTTTTAGGGTTAAAAATAAATATTTTTAGGATCAATGTTTATGGAATAAGGTTATCATGAAGGGGTGAAAGTGTTCCCCTTTTACAAGTGATGAAAATGGTAATTTTTTGAGTACACATTATTTTTTCATAATGGAATGAAATTATTCATGGTCCAGTGGCCCAAAAATATTGAAATAGTGGTGTTTAGGGTGATATAAAAAAGTTTAATCATCCTAAACTAATTTTACCACCTGTTTTAGAAATTGTTTGAGTCTTTTACTACAATTTTTTCAAATTTTATAATTTTTTCCGTAGTAACTAGTGTTTACCCCCCAAAATTTATATTTTCTTAAAAATAAATGTTAAATTTGTTCACAAAATTTGGGAATAATGAACATAAAATTAATACCCATATATTCTAATTCAATTTACAATTTATAAAAAATTTCATTTTATACTAAACATTTATTATATATAAAAAAACTTTTTTAAAGAAAATATTGTTTTCATCATTAAGTGTTATTAATTTTATTTAGTAATGGTTATAATTTTAATGGGTTATAATATATTTATATATAGGTTTAAAAATTATATTAAACGTAATAATAATAATAGTTTAATTTATTTTATTGGATTATAATTAAAAAATATTAATAAAACAATTCTTTAAAAATAACAACTTTATCAATATAATGGTCATTAACTTTAATCTAGGTAATTATAATTTATTTATTAAAAATGAATATGAAATTAATAAATATTATGAACATTATTATCTAAAATAGTTATTCAATTTTTTATATTTAATTTCTATATGGAATTAAAATTAATGTTTAATATAAGCGAATGAAAATAGTTTTAGAGTAATATGTTACATATTATTTCAAATGGTTAAACACAGGTCTTACTAATTCCATATTATAATATTAAAATTTTAATTTCAATTTAAAATATATATTTAAATATAATTTTTTCAAAAAAGTTGTCATTATTGTAAAATTATAATGTCAATAATTTGATGGTATTAAAAAAAATTTAAATTTTTTTTATACAAATAAAAAAACGCCATTGAAATGTAATATTAACATAATTATTCCATATATGTAATTAATTTTGAAATTTTGAATTATAAAATTTATAGATATATATTTTCAAATAAATCATGATATATAAGGAAAATATTCTTTTATTGGGAAAATTTACCCTTAAATAAATTAATTATTCTTAATCACATTTTTTTTGGATAATAATTGATTAGAATACTTTAATTTACAAGAAGATTTATTATTATTAAAAAAATTAATAATTTTTATCCAATATTTTGACTTTTTTTAGTTTAGTGTTTCATTTGATATAAGAAATCAATCATAATATTAATTTTAAGAAAATATATTCCAAAATATATGGGTGTTAAAGTGTACACCCTTAAATAACTCAAATATTCAAAATTTTAATCATATTTAATAAATTAGGAAGATAATTGAACCAAAATAAACATAATTTATATTCCCTTGTGAGATATCCACCTCAATATCCTTATCCCAATTAGGAAATCTTTTATTCAATGTACGCTTCCCATGAGTTACCTTTCATAACAGCATTTTCATGATATATTTTTAGTCCAAATACCAAAACATAAAATGTTAAATTAATTTACAATAAAATACAAGTAAATAATCAAATGAATATTAAAAATCAACTTTAAAATGTGTTCCCTAATGGAAAATTTATTTTAACCTTTGATAATTATGGTTCATTTATGATATAAATATACCAACCAATCACTCCATCAATTTAACCTTCATTGTCAATAGTCATTTTTCTATTAAGTATTACAACATAACTCATCATTGAATTGCAATATAAATAAATCCTTTATATAATTATTGTAATGATAATGTGATTAACCAAATAATGTCTCACTAGGATTGTAATATTATTCCCACTCATTATGAACCGGGGTGAATATTGAGTTTACACACATCTAGGCCTATTTAGGGTGATTACTTAATGATTCTAATATTCCAGAATTACATCCACATTATATTACCTATAATGGATGTAATTTAAATCAAATTATCATACCCAAACCATCACAAAAATTTAAGGATATTATTCTACATGTAAACTTATTGTTGGTGTTTATCACATGGATTTTTACTAAAGTACTTGTATCGTAATTTAACAAAACAAAAAAACTAATCCTAAAAAATAACAAATACATATGCTGATAAAAACTCATGTGAACTATTCTAAAAATATATTTATTTTAAATCTTTTCAATGAAATATTCATTAAATATCAAAATAATCAAAAAATAACATGAATGGAAGGTTTATTTTATTTGAGGACATGTTACATGGGCAATATATGTTTTTGATACTTGAGATAACATCTCCAAAATTGAGTCACACTAGACTCCCTTATATAATTTTTATAATATTTAATTGTTTTCATAACCACCAGAACGGATAACTTTTAATACAATAAGTCAAAAAAATTATCAAGGGAGAAAGTTATCAAAAATTCATCCCATGTTGGAACATAAGGATTTGAATAAAATATGATATGTGAGAAATATCATATTAAAAAGCATATGAAATATAAATATCTCTCTATAAATTATTAATGATAGAACTGAAAACTCAAAAAAAGAGACATATACCATTCTAAAATAGTAAAATGTTAAGATATAATAAACATGATCCATAGAGAATAATAAGAGGAATTTGGAATGAATATGTAACAAGAACATGAAATATATCATAAAAATAACTTTGGTATAAATATAAGTACACAAAATATTCTGAAAAAAACATTCATGATTATACACATCAAAAAAATGAGTTCGAAAATCTTTTTGGATCATGTTCTTGCAGAAAAACAGGTAGAAAAAGCTTCCTTAAACATGTTCAAATAACAAAATTGTGACAAAATCTTCCAGCATCATGTTCACAAAACAAAATTACGAACAATGATTCTTGCATCATGCTAACAAAAACAATATTCTGAAAAATGATTCTTGTATAATGTTCACAAATTTTTTATCATATTAGGTGATTTTAAAAATTAAACAATAAATTGGAGTGTGATATATCTCCCCTCCATTAAATCATGGGTACATATATTTTAATATTTAATATAATAAATTATCATTACATAATTAACCCATGGAATAAAAATTGGGGATTATAAACATTCATTATAGTATCATAAAAATTAATGTAACAAATTGTAAATGGTTGATACTGAAATTTAAATGACACTATAAGATTATTTCATAAAATATTTTATGTAGTGATTCAATAAAAATAATTTCCATTTAAATGAATCCTTTAGGGATAAAAATAAAAATAATAGTGACATCAAAAATAATGTTTTCAGAAAACATTTTTATATTTTGAATAGATGATGAAGTTAGGGCCACTTTGAAATTCTATCACATAATAGGTGAAGTGAAAATTTATAAATTCATTTAGTTTTTAAAATTACATTGAATTGTGAATACAAAATGATTTCAAAATGGTTAATTTAAGACATTATAAAAATTTTAATTTTGAAAATGAACTTTCAATAATTAATCCTTGAAAAGACATAAAAGTTTCAAAACGGTCATGTGAAAACATTTAAATTTAAAAATTATTTTCAATAATATATCTATTTAAAAAATAAATTATTTAGAAAGATAATTTTGATTTTAACATAGTACTTTTTATTTTTAAATTATATAAAACCTTTTTAATATTTTAAAGCACCGTTTCTGAAAACCCAGATCATTATAAAGGTAGTAAGACATAACATTGAAATGTAGTAATTGATAATAATAAGTTCACATGAGTAAACAAGCATTTTTAAACCAAATTAATAAATAAAAATATTTTTGCGAATTATGAAAATGGAAATAGAGATAAAATCATCGTTAATGGATATGAATTTTTTTCATAAAAACAATACACCTTTATGAGAAAGATATTCACCAACATAGAATATTTTTTTAAAAATAGTAATTCTTTCCATATATAATAGATTAAATATTTTAATAAATATTATTTATATAAAATTATCAATTAAAGTAGAATGATTCTGAATGAACAATATTCTATATTAATGAAATGAAATTTTAGTTAACAAATTCCCTAATTGATGTGAAAATTCATAAATCAAGAATAAATTAGAAATTTATTTAATTGTACAAAAATTTAATACCTAGAAATAAAATTGAAAATAATACATAATTAAATCAAATAAGAGTGTTCCCAACTCAAAAATAAATAAATTTAAGAATACCAATAAAAAATAAATGAATAATAATTTAGTATTCTAATGATTACCCTTACTGTAATTGTAATGTAAAAAATGACGGTTACAATAAATTAAAAATTTAAATGTCATGAAATGAAAATATTAAATTTAATTAGAGTAAATATTCTATATAATACTATATAAAAATGAAATTATGGTTCACAATATTAAACATGTCTCATGGATATTAAAATGACACAAAGAAAACCCTTACCTTAATTCCTCACTACCACTAAAGTTCTTTAATCTGTTATATAAAAACATTTATTAAGATAATCACCTATTTTATAAAATTATTAATATAAAAAAGCCATTAAAAAATTTATTTTTAATTATTTTATATATTTATATTAGTTATCTATTATATATTTACAGTATTAGGTGTGTGTTTTCCTTATCATTTTGGACTGATTTCATAATAATATTCTTGTTATTTATTAAAATCCCAAAGTTAATAATTTAAAAATCAAAGAAGGTACTATAATTATATATTTATTTTTATTTATAATTTTATAATTAAACTATAAGAGAATTTTATTTTTAACCCTAAAAATGAAATTAGCGGTGAGTATGATTCAATTATTTTTAATGAACAAAAATTGGTATTTTTTAATGAGGTTAATATTAATAATAAAATTAAAGAAGAAAAATTAAATTATTATTTTCTAAATTTTATCTTTTATTATATTTTATTAAGTTATAATAGTCATCAATGTTATTATGTTATATATATATTCATGTATGTGGTAATAATTTCATAAACATGAACATACCATAACTAATGGATACATATAGTTATGAAAGAGATTTTTTATAAAATAATATCATTATTATATAAGAATAATGGAAAATTTTCATTATCATTATGTATTTTAATTGTATTTTAAAAACATATAACAATTAATAAATAATCATGTTGAAAATATCGATACATTACATTATAGAGGCACTAGTCCACAAAACACATAGTTAAAATATTCATTTCTCAATTAATGAGATGTAAAAAAGGATGTAATGACGCAATTTAATTCACATTATTATAATTAAGTTGTATATTATAAATAACCTTAAATCACTTATATAACAAAGTAAAGAACTTGTAAATTAAGAATAAATGAGATAAGATGCATTTATAGAAATTAAAGAACATATACATAGGGAATAGTATGTTGACCATTGGAATAATAATACGGCTCTTTGGAATAGTAAAATGAAGAATAGAATAGTAATGCCACCAATGAAATTATGGAAAAAATTTGTTATCTTATAAATTATTATATGATATATTTATATATTAGAATAAGTTGATAATTTTTTTAAAAAGGATAAATTAATTGTTGGTATTTTTGTGAAACAAAAGTACTTGTTTTTAATTTTATAATTAATATACCAATTTAAAAGAAAATTTATTTACATAAAATATATTCATGAATTAATATTTTGTTTTTTTATTCTTGAGACCTTGATTAATTTTTCAAAGTGTTATAAAATCATTTATAATTTTTAAATCTCTATTTTTTTGAGTAAATGATGATTTTAAATAAAAATTAAATTTAACATATTTAGAATATTATTGTAAAAAAATTATTTGTTTTTTAAATATACACATCATAAAATTGTTATGGGGAATTTTTGGTATTAATCGAAAATATTTGAATTTTTGGTGAATAGTGAAATACTTTAATTTACACTATAGGATAAATACAAGAATTGTTGAGTCTTGTATGATGTTTGGATGAGTTAATCACCCATTGGATTGAAATAATATGCACTATATACTTTATAATTCACAATAATCAATATTATTCATAATCTTTATCAAAAATAATAATGAAAAGAATAATGTAATCAAAAAACACCCCACTCTTCCACTATAAATACAACCCCTCCCCAACCATTCTACTCACACCATCTAAGATTGCTTGATAATATTATGTCGATTTCATCACAAAAACCTATTCCCCATGTTCTAGTAGTTTTGGTATCCTAAAATTCCATTTACAATCCACTTTATGAGGTTCTCAAAGAGGTAATTCTCAATAGAAAAAACCTTCCCTCTCTATCAAATTATTTTCCTTTATTGTTCTTTCATATCCTCTCATTAACCAAGTGGAATGTTAGGTAAAATATCTTATATATAAAATATTTTTTCTAATTCTAATTTAATATTGATCATCAAACCTCCTATCCTCTCTCTTTTATTTTGAAAATGAAAACATCGTTTGTGATGTGTCAATTTACCAACAACATGGATAATGCATTTTCATTTTCCACAACTATCTTTAAGGATGGTAATAAAACCAATTTTCTTGTCAAAATATTATAATATGTATATTGAAACATATTTAGTACTCTATAACCAATATATATATATATATATATATATTAATAAAACAAAACAAAGGTGTAATGATCGAAAAAATGTGCAAATTATCTAAACTATTATCATTAAATCATTATTTAATGAATCATACTCATAACTGGTAAAAATGATATATAATACCAATTAATCTTTTAGAAGATCATTAATGACATATAATTTAAATTTCGGGGAACTATTACCATTTTATATATTCTTTCGTACATGTATACAGGTGAACCAATCATGACAACCAAGGAAATGAAGACACTCAAAAGAAGAAATTGAATCTTATTACTCAACAGAAAGTCCAAAAATGGTATTAATATAAAGTTATAGTAAATAAAATAATTCTCAAATATATTATGAGCAAAATTTTTAATTAATATAATTTCATTATCAAAGGCATTAAGTGTAAATGTGTAAGACTTTCAGACATAAGGTAAGGGTTTTCCTCATATAATTTCGTTCCTCATAGATATTATTGATTAACCCCTATTTTTGTTTGTGTTGTATTTTTACTACCCTTTGATATATCATATAATTATTCTATTTATCTTCATATTATATAATTTTTATTTTTAGGATCACAAATTTTATGGGGAATGTGATTCAATCGTTTCAAAAGTGGTAAGAGATTCTCTCAGAACCTCAACATTTCCATCAGGTTACAGTTTCTCTATCTTTACCCTAATTTAATTTTTAATTATTATTTTATTTTCATCCTAAATATTGTGTGTATTCTCTGAAAATAATTATATAGATCAATTATTCTTTATATGATGGTAAAATTCATGTTTTATAAGGATCACTTTTTTAATTTCTCTCAATAAGGAAGCCCAATTAAAGGGAATATCCCATCTTATTATCCATTATCAAGTACAACACATAATCTATTTTAAGGTATAATTATTTTTATGACATAAAAATATTTAACATTAAAATCTATCTTATCTATTTTATGGTTTTATTTAAAAAATCAATCTTTTTTTACTTTAAATTCTCTTTTATATTTTCACTTAAACCACACTAAAGTGGCCCATATCTAAAGTTTCTTAAAAAAAATTACATATTTTCACTTATATTTGAAATTATTTATTCTATGAAACTAATTTCACTTTAATGTGTTTTTATTTTCACGGAAATAAATGTTTATAATCACATTTTTTTACAAATACAAATGATTTTCCAAAAGAAATTTTATTTCCAAATGTAAAAAAGTTTATTTCTCTCATGAATTCATCAATGGTTTTATTAGAGTGTTTTATTCTTTTTGTACACCCTCTATTTAATCATATCAATTTTTTAAAATGATCTAATATGTAACCATCCACCATAATTTATTCAATGGTTTATGATTATCTTGATTGGAGAGGTGAAATCTTGATACCATTATTCATATTACTCATAATAGTTTATGATTATTTTTGTTACTGGATTAATGTTATAAAAATTTAAAATACTATATTCAATATGAATGTATATGATCAATTTGTTTCACCAATTTCATATGAAGAAATCTTTGGACTTAGTAAGTGACAGGTGGAGCCCGCTATAGACCCTCGATGCATCAGTAGGTCTCATGTGACAAACTAGACATGGTTTTTATAAATTTATGTATAGTCTCTAAGATGAATCCTTGAATGTATATTTATGATGTCCCACATTATTCATTTCCTTATTATGATAATATTCATTGATAATACATTTTTTAATTATACTATTAGAATATCCATGGTTATTTTTCATTCACATTTTATTATTTATATGGAATTATTTAATCATATTTTATTCCAAATATATTATTCTCATGATTATGTTTTAATGTCATGTGTTTTTAGTTATTCAACATTCCTTATTTTTATGTTTATTTTTTATAGATTCCACTCTATTGATTACACTTACATATCATCTATCATCACCCTTTTATTATGCTTTATTTTTCCTGGGGATGAAAAGATGTATTTTATGAATGAATTTCAAGGATAATCCTGGATTTTATGGGATTTTACAATGGATTATATATATTTTATTTCGTTTGAAGTTGTAATTAATAATAATAATGTTTTTTATATTGTTTTCTAAAGCTAATACACTATTTTTTAATTTGGGATGGGAATGATTGTTTATTTCACCATTGTAGTAATGTAAGGCACCAAATCCTAGTAACTATAGTTGGGGTCCCTAATATTTGTATCAAAGAATTTTTAGTAGAAACATCAAAAAGTAGATTTAGGAAGACATAGATTACGGAAATTTAACTCTATAAACGACTTCAGGAACATTCCAAAAGAAACCAATAATATGATTTAATGAGTTGTTATTCCTAAATTTTTTATTTAGGATTATATGATTCACTATTTTTGATATTATACATTATGTTTTATAGTGTTATGATCTAATTGAGTGAATAATGTTTTTTAAAATGGTTCCTATAGGAAGGAATAGAAACCATATCAATGCATGGACTCAGTGTAGGAAATTCCATATTATGCAAGATAATGATATTGTAGCTACAACTAAAACTAGAGATGAAAATATTATAACTATATAATAACAATTCACTAAGGTTATGAGAAATAACCTTACTCACATGGAGAATCATGTTCCATGATTTGGTGTCATGATGATAGATTGCTTTAGGCAACAAAAAACTGCATCATTCAGTGGGGTTGAAAACCCATTTTTAGATGATAAATGGATAACTTACGTAGATAAGATATTTATCACTTTGCTATGTAATGAAACTGATAAGGTTACCATGTTATTTTATCATCTATTAGGAGATGTGGATCAATAGTGGTCATTGATTCAAAGCACTAAGGATAAATAGGAAATTGAAAACATGGAATGGAAATATTTTAAGAAACTTTTCAAGGAAAAATATTTATCTTGAGAATAAAAATATGAGATGGAGAGAGAATTCATATGTCTGAGATAAAAAGTGGATGAAATTTTTTTAATTCTGAAGCCAACATTATGATGTTACCAAGGCATGTCTCTGACTATATATATAATGCAAGGAGAAATATTGATAGATTCTTTGATGGTCTTATGCCATCATGAATGGCCTGACGGCCTTCATTTTTTAATTCATTTATAAAATCCCAATTTTAAGGGTTGAAGGGGAACCTATTCATGGCCCTTTGGCTTCTTGAAATTATACAATCAGAATTTCTTAAAGGAACTCATCCTAGATAATGACTACTTCAAACTAACCCTCCCCTACATCTGCCTCATGATCATCACTCCACCTTTTCATGATTGGTTGGCTAGTTATCTTGTGTAGGGTTACTCATGATTGGTACTAAAAGAGAAGCTATACCCTATCATTCCTCTAAGTCCAGCTATCTTAGTTATGGTGAATTCATCTACTCAAAATCCTTACCTAGGGCATTATTCCATGTAATTCAGTCTGGTATATCTGCAATTCATGTGACCCAAAGACTTTGAGGGGGCATGAAGGCCATATAGTAGCCCAAAATACATATGGGCCCAAAGGCCTTAAGGGATCTGATGGCCTTTAAGGACCTGAGGTCCAAATCGGTGGCCCAAAGGCTTAAAAAATGAATAGTTTCAACTACTACAATACAAAATAGAGATTTCTACAGTGCATTCTATAATACCTACTACAGTCCTGCTATTGTAACAAAAAAAATTCACTTCTTGGATTTGATCCTTGGTTTCGTGGATACACTTAGGGAATATTGACCAACTAGGTTGAGGATATTATATATTTTCTTATTATGAAAGATAAATAATTATCCAAGTCATATGATTTTGAATATAAATAAGAGAAGAAGATGATAGAAGTCTAAAAAATGGATAAGGAGAATAATATAATGAAGAAAGTTTTCCACATGTTATAACTATGGGAAGAAACACCTCAGCACATGCCTATTGTGAATTAAAGTTTATTAGAAGTGTAGAATAAATGGCCAAAAGGCCCGCGATTTCATTTAAAGTAATGAATTAGAAAATATGAAATTCATTAGCTATTATGAGATGGGGCACTATGAAAATATATTTCCAGAGAATCAAGGGAATATAGTTTAGAAGAAAGAAATAGGTCAATGTGAATCTTATGTTGTAACTATAGTTGAAGAGAAATAATTAGATTCAAAAATGTTGTAGTAAAATAATTTTATAATGTATATTTTTTCAATTAGAATCATGAGATATATAAGAAATATACTATAGTATATATACTTTAAGGATTTGAGTTAATATTTTTAATGGTACTATTTATTGGGAAATGTGTTTAGAAAGAATGACGATCATCTAGAAAACACATGAATTGGGAATGATAACCATAAATATGTTCCTAATTTTGATATAATAACAATAAATGTCTATTGGATAATATTAGTGACCATGAAGGTGGTTACTGATTTTTTGGTTTACGTTACGCTGGAATTATTAGATGGTTGGTTTAGGGAACATATTCAACAACCATATATTTTACACATGGAATCATGTATGTTTCATAATTTATTCAAGGAGATTAAAGAATTCAAATTTTTCAAATGTGAAAATAAGAGTTACATTAATTGGGTAATTCCTATGTTATGTTGATTACTAAAATTTAGTGACCTTCCTTCAATTTATTTTATTCATTAAATTTGGATAGAAATATTTTGGATGAGTCTTATAGTTAACTACTTATGGAATGTATTAATGATATTATAGATTATGATAAAAATATGATTTATTATTTTGGACAACATGTGCTAATAATTTTGGTTTTAGTAAACATTTAATGGCTGAAGGAATGACTTGTGAATCTTATGATTCATAAATAATTTTTTGGCATTAATTTTTTTAGTGTTCATCTCCAAATTTATGAAATTACGTTTAGATAGATCGAAGCACAACAAAAGGATGAGATTACGACATGGAATGGTATGAACTATATTTATATTCTCGTGTTTTTCTATGGATAGTAAAATAAATCCTAAAATCTATGAAAAATGATTTGGGGAGAAAAATGTCAGCTGGTTACTTTTATTTATGAGAAATCAACGGCCTTTTAACCTGTCAAAAAATTATGATTTTGTGATGGAAGACATTATAAGAACCATGTTATATATCACACTCTATAAAAACATGATAAATATATTTATTCACTTTCCACTAAAGATATCCTATAGGGAAACCTATTTTTGTATTGACCATCACATTTTTCATTCCCTTTATTCAAGATGACGTTTTATTATCAATATTTAAGATATGGGTTCCCCACAATGTATTTTTCTAGTATCAACCATTAATTATCAATGTAGAATTTAACAATTGTGAGGACACAATTTATAGATGAAGGGGGGAATGTAATAACCCAACATTTTATCAATGAAATTCCACTTCTTATAATTAACTAATGTATTATAATTAAAATAAATTCACATAGATAACAAAATATAATGATTAAAAATTTAGAATGAATAAAATAAGAGGCATTTCCAAAAAATAAGGATCATATACCCATTTGAAAGTTACATAAAATTTGGAATATTAATATCAACATTAGGAATAGTAATATGCACATTAGAATTTTAACATCACCTATAAAAGTATGTATAAAATTTTTGTTTCTTATAAATTACAATATGATATATTTATTGATTGGAGGTTGTATATAAATATTATGAAAATGATAAATTCGGTGTTTATATTTCTATGAAACAAAAAAGTTTATTTACAATTTTATAATTACTATAATGATTTAAGAGATAATTTATTTTAATAAAATGTATTCCTGAATTAATATTTTGTTTTCATATGATTATAAGGAAATTTTATGACACTTTAATTTTTTTTCAAAGTGTAATAAAATTAGTTATAATTTTAAAATCATTATTTTTTGAGTAAATTATTATATTAATTAAAAATTATATTTCTCATATATATAAAATTATTATAAAAAAACTAGAGTTCTTTTCTTAAATCTAAACATAAAAAAATGTTTTTGGAGAATTTGTCAGATTTTTCTAAAATAGTTGATTTTTTGGTGAATAGTGAAATACTAAGATTTATGGTATTAGAAGAATACATGAATTAATGAGTCATTAAAGATGGATGGATGAGTTAATAACCCATTGGTAAGAACTAACAAGAAATATTTACTGTATTTAGTCATGATAATCAAAACTATTGATATTCTTGAGCCAATATAAATACCAAACGAATAAAATAATCAAAATAACACCCCTCTCTCGCACTATAAATACCACCATTCACCACCCCTTATATTAAAACATTATATGAAATTAATCTTGTTAATATTATTCTCATTTCCTCTAAAAACATATTCCCCATGTTCTAGTCTTTCTGGCCTCACAAAAAGACAATTTCCAAGTCCCTTAAGGATGTTCCCAAGGAGGCGGCACTCAATTGGTAAAACCATTCCTATCTATATTTCATTTCATTTTATTTTATTATAATTTAATCACATACCATTAAAATGTGTAATGATAAATATAGAATATTATATATATATATAGGATTTTCTTTATAAATTGAAGTTTCATCATCAAAACTCTTCGTCTCTCTGTTTTATTCTAAAAATGAAAACATCGTCCGTCAGGTGTCGATTTATCGCCATTGTGGATGATGGTTTTTAATTTTCAATTATTTCTATCATGAATGGTCATAAAAAAAATTTATGGATAAAAAATATAATAAAATTAATTTTAAAACTTATTTAGTTTTTTGGAACAAATATATAAAAAACAAAATTAATAAAATAAAATTAGAGCGTAATGATCGATAAAATTACCAAATAATCTAAACAGTTATCATAACCACTTTATCTAATGAATCATCCTCATATATTAAATATATCTCTCTCTATATATAATACAATTTAATTATATGTAAGATTATTAATAAAATATCATTTCAATTCTAGATAACTATTAACATTTTTCATATTCTTTCATACATATATACAAGTGAACCAATCATTAAAACCAAGGAAACCAACACTCCCAAATTAAAAAATTGATTATTATAAATCATTAAAAGGTGATAAATTTAATTAATAAAATAATAAAAATAAAAATAAATTTTTAATATGTTATGAATTAAATCATTACTAAATCTATTTTTTGTAGGATATTAATTGCATTTTTAGAAAACGTTCTGACATTAGGTAAGGTTTTTCATCAACTAACTTTTATTTCTATGAGATCTTCCTTATTCACCACTATTTGTGGTATTTTGTGTATATATAATAACTTTTGATGTATAATTTTATGAATATATTTATCTCTATGGAATTCAATTTTTCTTGTGATGTTCACCAATTTTATGTGGTATATTGTTTGACTGTTTAAAAAGTGGTATGGGATTCTACTTGAACAACCATATTTCCATCCAGTCAATGTTTATCTATCTTTACCACAATGTAATTATTAATTTTTTTTATTAGACCTAATTTTTTATTATCTAAAACAAATTTCCTATCTCAATTATCCTTTCATTAAATGAGAAATCCATGTTTTATAATGTTTACTTTTTTTTATTCCTCCCGATATGCAAGCCTGAGTAAAGTGAACTTCCAAACTTCTTATCCATTTTTATGTACACTACATTATCTATTTTAAGAGATAAATATTTTTCTATAATATTTATTTTATCTTAAAAACAATCTTACATATTTTTTGGTTTTATGTAATCAATTAATACATTGTTATCCTTAAAGAATATTTTATATTTTATCTTAAACATCACTGATTTATCTCATTTATAAATTTTATTAAAATCACTTTTTTCATGTTTTCACATCATTCTGAAATAATTTATGACTAAAATATAATTTAATTGTCTTTCATTATTATGTTTTGGGATATAAATGTTTATAATCTAATTATATGACAAATGGAATTGATTTTCCAAAAGAACGCTTCTTTCAAAAAGTAAACAGGATTGTTCTCTTAAGAATTCCTTAATGATTTTATTATAGTATTTTAACCTACTTAAATACACTATATTGAATCTTATTATTTATTGAAATTTATATATTTTGTTACTAGAAAACATATTATATTTAATTAATTATTATTATTTTGACTGGTGATGTAATATCTATATACAATTCATTATATTCATATATATTGTTTATGATTATATAGGTTGATTTTTGAATTTTTTTGAGATTTCACATGGTAGTTTCAATATTTATTTCTAATTTTATTTTGTTTCAAATTTTTTTATTATGAATGCATTTGACTTACTAAGTGGTTCCAGGGGCCCTCTATAGCCCCTCAATGCATCGGTAGAAATATTGTGACAAAATAGACTAGGTTTTTCCCATTTATGTATGGTGTTTTAGATGAATCATTGATTTTATGTTTATGACTTCAAAAACTATTATTTATTTATTTATGATACTAGTCATTTATAATCCATGTTATTATTCTACTACTAAAATATCCATTGATATGTTATATTATCATGTGTTTATTTATATGGAATTATTTATTCACCTTTTATACCTACCATATTATGTTTATGATTATGTTTTAATGGATTGTGTTTATATATATTCACCATGAATAATTTTTTATTTTTACTTATGGTTTATACCACTATATTTATTAACCATACTAGGCATCTAATATAACCACTTTATTATGTTTTATGTTTTTCTAGGATGTGAAGATGTATTTTATGAAAGACTTATAAGGATAATTTAAGAGTTTATGGGTGATTCAAATAAAGTTTCTATGATTTATTTTTATTTCAATTTTTAATGTAAATATAATTTTTTTATTTATTTTTCAAAATATATGATTAAATTTGGTCCCCTACAATGTGAACGCTTATTCATAGAATCAGTGTAATAAAGTAAAGCACCTACTCCGAGATACTAGGGTTAGGGACCTTACAAAGGTGGATTATAATTCATATCTTCATAATCATAATTATATTATATATTTAAAATTTATTCAAAAATTTCATACTTATAACTAGTGATTATTAGGGGTTGATAAAAAGGAAAATGTCACTTCATGGAGGTAGTTGTCTACACAAATATACGATGAATATTCTTTTGTTTTTTTATAAGGATTGGAAGAAATTGATAATGGATGTTAAATTAAATTAATAAAACATAATTATACTAATGATAATGATTTAATTATATTAATATGGTTTGGATTGTTTTTGAAGAAATTGATTAATATGATATGGATAAGGATTAAGTAATACTCATGTTTGGACCATGAAAATTCTCTTAAAATTCACCTTGGAAATGATTGATATAGGATAAATAATAAGACTAATAGAATAAAAATATTGATAATGGATTATAAAATTTTCAAAATATATTATTTTGACGTTTAATTTTGATTTAATAAATATGTAATTAATGGGTTAATTATTTCCCCTTTTATAAGTTAATAAAAGGTCATTTTTGAGAATACCCTTTAATTTTCGATAATAGAATGACATTTTTAATGGTTCATTAATTCTAGAAACCTAATATAATTGATATTTTTCTGGGATATGGTTGTAAATCCTCCCAAATGCATCCTATAACATTTTTTAAACATGTTTCAATAATTTTACTTTTTGTTTTTTACATTGTACCGGTTTGGGGTATTAATTTTATAACAATTTTTTACCCAAGTAAATAATATTTTATTAAAAATATATAAAAAAATTATTATGAAATTCAATAATTAAAAATATAAATTTAGTCACCATATAATTTAATTTTTTTTAAATAATATATAATTATCTTTCCAATTAAAAAACATAATATATAGAAAAAAATATAAAAAAAATCATCATTAATTATTCGTAATATTATTTAGAATTTATTAATAATTTATAAGGTTATAATATATTTATATATATGATTAAAATTTTTATTAAAATAATATTTTATATGTTATTAATTTACTTACTTATCTAAAAACTACAAAAAAACTAATAAATAAATTCTTTAAAAATAACAGTTTTATCATTTTCATGGCCATTAACTATAGTCTTAGTAATAATTATTTACATCTAAAAATGAAATTAATATAATAACATATTAAAAAAATATTTATCTAGAATATGAACTCCATTTTTTAGATTTAATTTCTATATGTCAAAAAAAACTAATTTTTAATGTAAGAGAATAAAAATTGTTTTAGTGTAAAATATTACTTATGTTTCGAAAATGATACACGTAGTTTTTTTAAATTAAATATAAATTTTTTAAATGATTTATTTTAAAATTAATAGTTTATTTTTACCCCTAAGGTTTCATTTTTTGGGAATGTGTTAGTTTATATGTGTTGGAGAAGGAGGGATCTGTGGATAATTGTTAAGGATTCATGTCATGGCCTTAGATGTCATGCTTGAAAAATTATTATTGTTAATTTTAAATATTATTAAAATGATATTAATTGTATAAGAAACGTTATAGTTTAAGTATAAGGATGTGGAAAATTTTTTCAATAAAGAAGAAGTCAATTCCATCCAATAGAAATTCTCTTTGTTTAAATATAGTAATTTTTGAACTTGTATTATTGTTTATGCCAACTTTAAAAAAAATTATTATATATGAAAAATAATTGGAATAAGGAAGAAGTGATATCCATTAAATATTAAACATATTACATGATGAGTATTTATTATTTCAATATAGACAAGCAATATTTTACTATTATCATGAAGTATTAAAAGATACTAATGTAAAATGTTTTTACATTTTACATGAAGAATAGTGTTCGGGAAGGCATAGAATTATGTTTTATAATTATTATAAAATCTATGTATTATATGAGTGATAATTGATGTAATTATTAAAAACATAGTTCCAACTACACCATACAACCTAGACCAAGACTCAAATAAGGCTTTGTGGGTCTAAGGAGGTCAACCACGAAAAATAATCTATCCTGGGATAGCTACCATTGTGGAGGGTAAGCAGGGTTGTGTGTAATTCTAGAAGGATAGTGCTCTCAAAAGCATGAATCGAAATGGCCCAAATGCCCACTAGGACAAGGAACATGTCTGTGGAGTTTCATGCTTGTGATGATCCCCTGCATCCATGGCACACTATAGTAGAAGAATGACTTATCTAATAAAGAAGAGTGTGTCTACATGGGATATTTGATGTAGGACTCTTGGGAATTATGTAAAATTCCACTATCAATAAAAATATGAATATAATGATATCAATATTATTGAAATTATATTATATTTCCCATCTCTACTAGATATTTTCCTTATCCGTTCCCACCTAATTTATATTTGCATTTTTCTTGACAACATGTAATTATCGATCCCGATTGCATCCCATGTCCGTCATCACCTAAGATTAACCCATGATTTCAAGGATAGTTTGATTATCAATTATACATGAATTATTTTTCTGTCCTATATGTGTACGATGATACATAAGTTAGAAGAAGAATCCTTCATGTGAATGAGAATTCATCACCCAAATCAATCACGTAATGATCAATTGATTATACAACTGAATTAAGCAATCAAATGAGTCAACGAGAAAATCATTGTAATATAGATTGAACATAGTTCCATAACATGGTGGAATCACTTATTGAAGAAAATATATTCTACTATGATAATGTTATATCATTTAAAACTATTTACATATGAATTATTAATGATTGTTAATAGGAATCCCATGATGACAATGAAATATCAGTGAAGTAATCATGTGAAGTGATTGAACAAATAAAATGATACCTTCATTGATTCATGAGGTTTAACAAAATGATATTTTCTACTATTCAACTTGAACGAGATACATGAATATTCTCATATGTTTAGTAATTTATTGGTATGTCATAAAAATAGAGGAGGTATTGTGTCTCCTCCCCTATAAAAACATTTTATAGTCGATGAAGTTTCCACTACACTTCGAGATATCAATAGAGTTATCAGATTAATATTTACATGTAAACCATTCATGTGAAATAGAATTATATTCTATAATTTCTCTCACTCGAATGAAGTAAGGTCACATAAACATTTTTTCCTAAATGAAAACTCTTATTCCTACTAGGTTATGAAATGGAAAGGAGAATATTACCAAGAAAAAATACATATCATGTGAAGGAACTCACAAATAATCTATTTCTTATGAAACGACCATTTAGTAAAATCTAGGGACATATCATTTATTGTCAAGGAAACCACAAACCAATACCTTATACCATGAATAATAACATGGTGATAGTTAATTTTTTATGCTAAGAACATATGTGATGGTAGAATAAATAATTAACCGGCTTATAAAATGGTAGGGATGAAATATCACATGAAACACACATAGTCACCTGAGTGAAAAATAAAAACATTTTCATTCAATTAATAGAATACATTTATCATATGTACAAAAATTGAAAAAATAGAGGCATCCTATGTTTTTGTCTTGGACAAAAATCTAAGAGAATTTGAATTTTATGATTTGGTGGATGGGACATTATTTAAACTAAATATTGAAAATAATTCCATGAGTTATAACTATAAATACCCAAATTGATGTATATGGACATTACATTTCTTTTTTGGAATACTTAATACATTATACAAAGAGACTCCCAAATACAGTATTAGTTTAATGACTTCGGAAACTCGGAACACATTCTTCCAACTTAGTGAAATATCTTCTACATCTTCCATAAAGATCTTACCCATTAATTTTCCTACCTAAAACCATTCTTTATATCCAAGGTAAAAGGAAAAATAAAAATGGAGAGCTCAAATTATCAGTAAGGGTAAATATGGATAACATAAAACAAACCAAAACATAAGAATTTAAAAACATGACCATAATGTTTAAATATCAAAATCATGAGTCAAGAAAAAAATATTGGCAATTCGTAAGGCACAGATCATAAAGGAACATTTACCATGATAAAATAGTATTTTCATAAAACATAGAATTTTAGATAAAATTAAATAGATAATATAAATTCTATAGTAGTCAAGGAATTGCTACAAAGACCATCATAGTGGATAATGTCCTTTACTGAACTAGATTTACTTGTCATTCCAGCCATGTATTTCAGAACTAGATTTACCTTCCAATTCCTAACATGTTTATCTAATGAGATATAAATCTTTACCCAATTCATTGGAGTTTGATATAGATCCCACCCATCTCATAATTAAATCAATCTTACATGTTCTACAAAAACATAAATCATTCATGATAGCATAACCCATGAAATAAAATAGGTTTATTAAAAATCAATCCATATTAATCCATATAAAATAATTGATTTTCATATTAATAATTCCATCATAAAAAAAATATAATGAACATAATAATAGGGATAAAAATACAACCCGATGTCATATAAGATGGAAAATAATTTTTATAAAACACTTGAACTTAATTCATGAGGAAAATATCCTTTCCTTTTCAAAAAATTCTTTCTATCCTAAAAATACCACCCAATTTTAAAAGCAATGAATTTAGTTGAAATTAATCATAAAATATTGTAGAGGAATATTTAAGGAAATAAGGTGTCAAGAAACAATAAAAATCTTTTGATGTCGTATAAGTTAAAAGAAAACAATTTCCACGTACTTTTTCCAGAAAAGTCCAAAAGTACCTTGTATGGTAAACAAAATAAAGATTCCTTCCATATAATGTAGTAAAAGTCAAAATGGTTAAAATTTAGTTTAAAAACCACTAAATAAAATTAAACATTTTATGAAAACATTTTTGGAAAACATGGACATGCATGATAAATATTTCCTCAGTAAATACTTACAGAAAAACAATCTTAGAAAAATTGAGATTGAAAAATTATCCCTTACCTTGTACTTTTCATTAGTCAAGGGGGTGGTCACCTACTGCATAATTTTTAAATCATTACATAAAATTATTCCAAGACCATATCATTATTTATGATATCATATATGATCATATTATATCATTTTATTAATAGTATTTCAATATTACCATTATTTCAGGTGTTAACTACTTCATTTTCCCATTCCTGTTTTTTCCATGTAAGCCATGTTTGTTATGGATATGATGTATTTTATTCATCATATTATTTTCATAATTATTATTTTCACTCAAAATAAAATTTTATAGTCATTCATGAATTATTAATGTGGAGAATGAATCTCACCGCGTCTTGTATACAGTAGGCCGTACATACGCATGAGCAAAAACATCATTCTCTTGATGGTTAAATAGTATTTGATTTGATGGTATATTAATTATACAGAATCATTATCATGTTATATTAATTATTTAAATCCATTATACTCATCATTATGCCCATCTTAATGAAGCATTTTTGAATAAAAAATTACACCATGGCATTGGGATGGTAATTCATACTTACTCACGCATGGTGATATTGTTATTCATACAATGGATAAGGTTTTCAAATAATTATAATAACGTCTCAGCATATAAAATATACTAGAGTTATTAATTGAAAGGGAAGGATGTTATGGCGTGTTCTCGGGAGCTAGGGCTTGGGAAGCGATGGCCGCCGTAGGCGACGATGAATCCCGAGCAGGATCCTCCTCCATCGGCGGAGGATGGATCTCCTTCAGATGAGCGACGTTTCGTGCCTCTCTCGAAACCTATTATCTTGACTTCGTTCCCTGAAATCTCACTCTCCCCCAAGGTCCCGGAGCTTTATGGAGGGTTTCCGCAGCTCTCGGTCACGGCTCGCGAGTTCAATGATGCATCGTCTCTTCTGAATCTGACTCTGATTGCCCGCTTCAGGCAACAGCGTCCACCGGTGGATTGCTTTGATAGTTTCGTTTCTAGTTCATGGAATCTACAGGAGCGTCCCACGGTGGGTCTTCTGGATCCAAGTCATATAATGATTCGTTTCAAATCGGAGGAAGACTTCATCATGGCCTGGTCTTCGGCACCGCGCACCTGTGATGGATGTCGATTCCTTCTTTTCCGATGGTCGTATGATCACTATTTGAAGCGAGATGCCTCGACTATGGCGATTGGGGTAAGATTTCCTGAATTACTGCTTCCTTTTCAGAATCCCGCTATCATCTGTATGCTTGGAAACATAGTAGGTCGTTTCTAATGCTCGGACAACAGAACTAAGGCTGTATGTCACCCGATCTCTCCGAGAATCTGTGTTGAAGTTGACTTATTGAAACCACCGGTTAAGTTTGTCTACATTGCGGCATGTGAGGAGTTTAGGTGTAAACAACCTGTGGTATTTGAATCCTGGTTTAATTACTGCTCTCGGTGTCTTAAGCTTGGTCATTTGAGGGACGATTGTAGAGGCAGGAAGGTGATGCCGCCCTTGGTAGTGGGTCCTGAGAGTGCAGTGGATCTTCTTCCACAGCATAGGGTGCTAAATCTGGGTGATGTCCGGACAGACTTTAGGCATACTTTTTCACAGCCTGCAGAGGGTAGGAAATGGAAGGGTTTTCAGGGGCTTTTAAACCCGAAAGTTGGTGAGGTGTTTGGAAGGCTTAGAAATGATCTGGGATTATCATCTGTAGGAGGTCGGAGCAGTGATATGAGGCAGGTCGGTCAAGCTGCTGGGGTGGGTGGTGGTACAGAGCAGGCTGCAGTGGGAGGGGAGCGGGCTGGGAATGGACTTGTTGGGACTGCGGTGGATGAAGCTGCTGGCAAGGAGGAGATGTCGAGACATGATGATTATGTGCAGGTAGAGGATGCTGTGAAAGCTGCAGATGTTTGGGTGGGGGCCTCTTCAGGGCGTGCAGCTGTGGTGAATGCAATTCAGACAAATGAGAACTCCATGAATATGGATAGTATAAAGGAGAAAGAAGCAATGGAGAAGTCCAAAGTGGATGTGGCTTTACCTTGCTCCTCAAACCAGTTTGCTGCTCTGGATGAGGTTGGAGTGGCTCACTCGAGGGAAGATATACAATCCCCTTGCCCTCATTTTATAGAAGGTGAGTTACCAAATAGTGGTGGCTTCCCCAATATGATAGGTGGACAGCCTGGAGGTGGAGAGACCAACCCGGAGGGAGTCAGCATGATCTCTTTGGATCAGATGATTGAAGAGGTTCCAACTCAAATGAATACTGGCAGGAGACACGCTGTGATGCTGGACAGCTCTAGGCCTGTGGAATTGGTGTCTGAACAGAAGAGAAAAAATGATGTCCAGCTGCAGGTAAATTCTCAGGAACTGCTTAATTGTTCTGCAAATAAATTTTCAGTGCTGGCTGATGTTGGATCAAATGAGGAAGGTACTGAAGTGGCAGAGGAAATTTCAGAGAAGGAATGCAATGCTGGTCTGGACAGATTGAGTGGCGAAGGTAAAAGTCTCTGCGCTGATGACACAATCAGGATATCTCAAATGGAAGGTGGGAAGGATGTAAATGTCAACCCTCCTTTGTCCCATAAGAAGCAGTGGGGGGATAGATCTGATTGTGAAGAAGAGCTCCACAGTCACCAAATATCTTACAGTGATGCTGTCAAGAATGGAAATCATGAGAATATTATCAAGGAGGTGGGAGAAAAAACTCAAAGCAGGAGGAAGACAAGGAGAGATTACTCGGATCTACCAAAACCAATGGTGACAAGGTCTTCACACAAGATTTTAGGGTCACAAGAAAATGACATTGCAAATGGGTACAATTCCAAACGAAGGGGAGGGTCCCCAAAGAGGGACAAAGGATTCAGTAGGAAACGGTTGGTCAAGGAAAAGTTGTCTGAGGAAATGCTTCGGAAGAAAAATATGTATCTTGAGTTGATGTGCAAATACGAATCCCTTGAATGGGAGTCAGCTGATCCTGGTGATTATTTATCCGATGATGGGGAGAAGGATGCATATGGCTTTGATGTAATGTAACGTTTTTATTTTCTTTTGACTTTACTTTCACTTTTCTTTTAATAAATTTGGGGGACCAGGCTTACGTCTGGTTCAAACTTTCCTGGTAGAGTTATTAATTTAGTATGAAATCAACATAGAAAGTGTTTTTAAAAGTAGAAAAGAAATTGAAATGAATTGGTAAAGCAGTTACCACTTATTCATGGAACTACCTTTGAATCTCTTTTTAGGGACACTAGGGATGGAATTTTTGGAAAACCATATCCTCTCAATGTTATCTAATAATGCTTATTGGATAATTGGGTAGGTGATGGTCAATCTAGAATTCTCAAGGTGGTGGGAGGAAATGTGGGAGGAGATTCCATTTTATATTATTAGAGAGGGGAACTTTAAGAATATATAAATATAATAAGACTTCTCTATATCGAAATAATTAAAAATTAAAAATATATTAAATTTATAATACATGTTCTTCCATTTCTTATCCCCCGGTGATTATTTAATATTATTATGAATTTTATATAATTTAATAATAAATTAATTCAATAAGACCTTCTCATTACCAAATTCAATACGATTCAATTAATTTGACTAAAAATAAAATAAGACAAAGTGGTAATTCTAATATAATGCTTTCACGCATCTATAATAAATAATATAGTTCTTTGAAATTTGTTAGAAACATTAACTAATCTGAATTATAACCTAATTAATATTATTAACATCATTTATTCTATTTTTATGTTAATTAAATAAATATTATTTTAGAATTGAGGATTCATTTAAGGTAATTATATTACGTCAAATTATACAAAATAAAATTATATAATAAAAATTATTTCATTTTCATCAAAATATTCATTTATATTTGTTCATTTATTTATTTTGGAACTAAGTGGATGCATAAATGATATCAAAATAAAAGATAGTGATATTTTGTAACTATCTTTCATTTAAATAATATATAATTTATTTTCATATACAAGTGTCCATTAAACAACTCAAAATAGAACATATTATGATAAGTATGAAATATTATTCATCCAAAAAAATTTTGGATGCGTTTTAGTTTTATTATAAACCGTATAAATTTGATTTACCCTTAATTAATTCTTTTAACTTTTACCATAAGAACATGTCTTTTTTATTTTCTAAGGTTTAATATAGTCACTCTAAAATGAAAATTGTTCCCTAAATGGACCACAAGTGACATATTTAACAAAATACCAATTAGTTTTCTGATTTTCATATTTTTAATAATTTTTAATAATTTAATAAATTATTATGTATTTAAAATATCAATAGAGTCAATTTTGGAACTATTCATTAGTTGAATTTTTATAAAGATCATAATAGAGAAATATTTTAAAAAACTCATGTAAACTATAAATAACTTTTCAAATTCATCCATAAATTTAGTAAATTACATTAATTCACTCAATTTATATTTATTTTAGAAAATTTAATAGAATTTATATGATATTTCTATTAATAAATTGATTTATGCATCAGAATTGAGTCATTTTTAATAATAAATATTTAATCACTAAAAATTATAAATAAATTTCTGTGATGTAGTTAATTTTATTAGATTTCCATAGACTACCTATAGTCTATTTTATTTTCTAGAAATCCATAAATTACAATTATTATTCTTATATAAGATGTGATTGTGAAATTTTGTCACATTCATTAATGTTTTTTATATTCATGTCGTATTCATTGGAAAGTGGCCATTAAGTGATTCTATTTCAAATCATAGATGATAAGTGTCGAATTTATTCATCTAATAGTATATTTATAGGTGTGAAGGTAATTTTATAATATTATTTTTACCTTGAATTACATTATTTACCTTTAAACATGGTAATAAAAATAATTATTAAAGTTACTATTCATAAGGCCAAAAATATTAGTAACCTAATAAAATAATGTAGAGCCATTGATTCTAGATATGGCATACATTTTTCATAATTAAAAAAATAATTAGTAGAGATTAAATTAAAATTAATTCATGTTGTTAAAACCAAAAAGTGTGTTTTGAAAAAGTAAAAACTTATCACTAGATTATTATGTGTTAGTGTCAAATTTAAATTTGAAATTACATATAATGACCAAAATTGGATTAAATGTTAAAAACATAATTCAATTACACTTTAAATTTTTTTAAATATAATCTAACTATATAAATAAATTAGATTAAAAGGCAGTTTGATTTAAAATGTAGTATTTTTTACTATTCATTAAAATATGAATATTATCATTAAAATACCAAAAAAGTAATAAAAGTAAATTTTTATGTCCCATTTCGAAAGAAGAATATTATTTTGGAAAATATAATATATAAATCTGTTAAAAACTAAATTTTAAATGGGTGCTCCATCAAAAGGTGACAAAACTGTATTTTTTTTTGAAACATAATTATTTTATCTAAAAAATTGAATTTTTTCTAAAATAATATTTAGAAAATGAAAAATATGAATGTTAATGTTATATAAAATTATAAATGTGGTTAATAATATTCCTAATGTCTATTTTATATCCTAGTAAATATGAATATTTTAATAATATATCTTTCTTTAATGAAACATGGTATTGCATACAACAAAAACTATTAAGGAAGGTCGCAATTGCATTAATGAATTCCAAGAATAATATTGTGAATATATCATGATAATAAGATGTTGCATATAGTTAAAGATAATATTTTTGAATCATAGAACAAAATTCATAAAATAAATTAAAAATAATCTCTCCCATAAAATATTAGGGTGTTACATTCTGCCCCATTAAAATTAATTTCTCCCTCAAAATTTTTTGGTTTTATAAATGGTTTAGTACATGATAGTTTCTTTAATTGAATCCTATGAGGTAAAATGTAAAAATACAACTTCATTATAAAAAGGAATGTTAGAATCATAATGGTTTCCCAAATTAACTCATCACTGGGTTTCCATAAAGGATAACATGGATGAGAAGTGAAAACATGGATTTGGAAGAGAAATATTACCATCATGTTCTGATGGATAATGATATAGAATTAGTGTTGGAGAAAGTTATCTTCCAAAAAGCCATAAATATATGATGATTTAAGGGACCATCTGATTCATCAGATAAAAAGGTACTAGGATAACAGTTTTTGTTTCAAGATCATTTTCCTATAGTTGATGAATTTTAGTAAAAGAAGAAATACTTACTAGATTTTCGTACAATATCACCATTGATCATTCCCTAAACAATTTCTACTTCATCTCTTATTTAAAGAAATGATGTTGATTTTTTCATTATTTAAGTGTTATCAGGTCATGCAATAGAATGATAGGTCATTCCATCTATCTCAATTAAAAGGTTAGAATAAGTTATCAAATATGCATAAGTGCGCCTATAGTGAGATAATACTTTAATAAAAAAAGTAGCAACTAGAATATAACATAAATAATCCATAAATGGATAACATTATAATCATTCAAATAAAAATACAAATCCTTAGTAAGTGGTGAACTAAATTAACTTAATATTTGTCTCCCATATCTCATTTGGTAGTTCTTGGTTGACACATTCCCAACATGTGAATATCTTATTCATGTATTCTCGTGAAACATGGTAATGACATGAATTACCACAATAATTTATAAAAACATTCATTTGTCCAAATTAACTCTTTTCACACACAAAAAATGCCAAAAATTCTAGATTATCAAACCATGATATCAATTTTTTGATATATCAGTCATGAGGTCATTAATACTATAAAATATCCCTTAATCTCTTTATCCCTTCGTTATAAACATATCGCGTTCTATCCATGAATATTTAAATAAATTTTCCTGGTTACTAATAAAATATAATTATGGATAACCACAATGTACCAATACAAAGATATTCCAATATTACATAATACTATAAATGAGATTCCACAACACTATTTTAGAATCCCATTACATAAATATATAATAATTCCACAACTTTGTTGACATACTGAACATTTGCTTTACTGAACACATGTAACTTCCACTTATCTTTTTTCCTTAAGAGTTTGCTGACGTTGATCATTGTTAAACTGTGGATTAGGTAATTGGTTTTCATAATGCTCCATTTCCTTGCACTTGTAGCATTGAAGTGTTGGTGGTTCTTTCTCAGTAGTCTTTTATCTGTTCAAATAATTATCAACCTTTTTCCCATTAGTTCGGCACTGAAATGATTGATGACCTTATTTTCCAAACATGAAACATTTTCTAGTCCTTTTAAGACCATATTCACCGTACTTATTTCCACATATTGATCATAAGGAAACATCTGTCTTCTTTTCACAATTATTTGGAAATCTTACCTGAAATCCGTCTTTTTTCGTATCAAAACCCTGAGATTTATATGTAACACAAACATTCATTTCTAACTTGATAGCACAACACACAATACCTTCATATCTACTGAAGTATCTAATGTATAATTCCCTTCAAAGAAATTTATTTATGCCACTCAAGAATCGATCAACTTTACTTTCAGGTTGGATGATAAAGCCTGAAAAATACCATGCAAGTCTTGTCAAATTTTCCTTAGATGTACCAATAGATTATTCATCCTTTTTACTATAATAAAGGAACTCATTTTCCTATTTTTTTTAATTAATACGAGGGATTTACTCTTTAAAAAACACATTCGTGAAGTCGTCACATTCCATGGATTCAATTTCATCTTGATTTCTTGTATTCGTAATTAGATTACACCACCAGTCTACTTCACCTTCAAAACAATAATCAACCAAAATTACATTTTCATATTCAAAAAATATAAGTATATAAAATATAATTTAATGATAATGATCTATTGGTCAGCAACAAGTGGATAAGAAGACCCACCGAATGATGGTTGGCGTTGCCTCATAAATGTCTCAATAGAATTTTGTTCCCTTATCTACTCATTTTGATGTCCAGAATGATTCATAGCTTCTACAAGTATAGAACTAAAATTTTTCATTCCATATTCCATAAAATTTTGTTTTTCAGGAGGAAAATCATTGCATTTCCCAGTGTATTGATCATTAACACGGCTCCTTCAGGTTTCAACCATTGTGTAAAACCCAAAAATAATAGTGTGAGAGGAAAAATACAACCCAGAAAACAACCTAATCAAGAGGGATTACATTTAAACATTATCATATTAGGTAAATCCTAGGTTATTCATGATCATTACCATAATTATAGTACTCTAACCTATAGATAGACTTACCCTTAGGGACATTCTTAGAAAAACCTTATAAATATCTCTTGAAATATTAATAAAGCTTTTGCATCCTAGTTACTAATGGTTGAATAAACCATTTCATTGATACCAATTATAACGACATAATATTTCCATATATGGAAATTACATTTCTTTTTCATAATAATTAATACATTACACAAATAGACTCCAAAAGACCATATTATTTTAGTGCCTTTGGAGACTTGGAACCCATTATTCTAACTTGGTGAAATATCTTCACAAACTCCTATAATGATATTCCCCATTAGTTATCCTACATAAAACCATTATTTATATTATAGGGAAAAGAAAACAGAAAAATGGTGATATCAAATGATCAGTAAGGGTAAATATGAAGAACATAAAAGAAACCATAAATATAAGAATGTAAAAACATGAACATAATGTTTAAATATCAAAATCATGAGTCATGAAATAAATCTTGGCATTTCATAAGGAATATATCTTAAAGGAACATTAACCATGATAAAATGACATTTCCATAAAACATTGAATTATAGAAAACAATCTTGAATGTTAACTGCTTCCTTTTCAGATTTTTGATATCATATATGGTCCTATTATATAATTTTGTTAATAGTATTTAAATATGAACATTATTTAAAGTATTAACATCTTCATATTAACATTATTTGTAACACCCCAAGTTTTCATAGTACGTTATTTCTTCAAAGTAATTCAATAACTTGCACTACACGCAACACCAAGTACTAGAACACCATGACTTGCCAAACAAGCCGTTCAAAAGCGGTTAAAAATAGTATTAACTAAAATTTGAACTTTATATAGTCCTTATAATTTTAGAATCCATATTATGAGTTTCTTAGACATAATGTAAGAAAAAATACATTTTTTCTGATAAAAGAAGTATTTTTCATAAAATGAAATTTTCCCCCCTTTTAATGGTGAAGCCTTTTTAAATCCAATATTTGAAACTTTTATATATTTAATTTGAAAAACTAAAGTTCTTATTTAAAAAAGTTACGTAAGAATTTAGTTTCAATAAATATTTGGTGTTTTTATGATAACTTTCATATTTGGGTGAATAGTGATAAATACTATATTTTAACTGAAAACAAATTTTTAAATAAAAAAAATTTATATTGTTAAATTATACATTTTAATGGTTAGGAAGTATAAATAGATTATATTTTTACCATTTAATCAAATTATTGCAATTGTAAGTAATTTCAATTTGAAATTGGACATAAACAAGTGTCAAACTTTTGGTAGTTATTATTTCATAAAAACATGCCTTTTGGTTTTGACAGCGGGAATTAATTTTAAATTAATAAATGCAACTTCAATGTTTTGAATTTGGTAAAATAGACTTAAATATTGAATTCTGACTATCAAAATTATCTTAGGGTAAATTTTTGGTATCTTTCTGAAAACTTTTAATTTTTGATAAATAGTGAAAAACATTGAGTTATAGTTTAAAATCGATTTTTTAAATAATTATTTATTTTATTTAAATTTATTTTATGTCAAAATAGATTATTTCTACCTATATAAGTTCAATTTAATTAATTTGAATCAGTTTATAATAATTTTAGATATATAAAACTTTTATTGAACTTTTCACCGTCTTTTACACACCACCTAGGATAATTTTCAATTTCACATAAAACATAATTTTACCTCTTCTGTGAGTGGAATTTCAAAAATCTGAGAGACACGGCTAATATCAAGCAGTAAAACGTTGTTGAATTAGATAAAAATAATTTTTGGTGAATAGTAACTTTTGACTTTTATTTACCGCGGTTAAAGATAAATAGGGTAATTCAAGATAAAACGTATATTATAATAATACAAAATTACCTTAATACTTGTAGTAACCTTATTGGATGAGTCATGAACGACCGTGGGCATCCTTGGGACGATTTAGGGACCCCATGGAGCCACTTGAGAGTGATAATGACTCTTTATATTAATTAATTTGAAGTAAAGACAAAAATGGCACAAACAAATATCTTTTAGTAAATTACTTTTTACATGGGGTTATATAAGTTATATTTTCAACAATAACTATTAATTTGAAAGATAAAACTATTTCCTATAGCATGGGAGTTTTTTTATAATTCTTAGACATCAAATAGATTAATTTATTTATGACATAATGATGATGTAGTAATGACCTTATTAATTAATTATTAAAATAATTGATATTATAAATACACAAATAAATATGATTTGAGACTTTTAATGAATTACAAGAATTTTATTAGTTAAAATGACATGTTATGATTGCTTCAATGAATTTTTTTCGAATTAATAAAGTTGTTAAGACTTTATAAAAAATCAATTGTTAAATAGTGTCAAAATTGACATAAATGAGTTTTTAAGAAAATATTATATTATTAATTTAAATTATCTTCCTAAAAATCTAGGGTTCAGCCAAAAAACTTATATCATGATATGTGTATCATTAATGGACCACTTTTGGGTCTCTTGGAAGTATATAGTAAGTTTATTAACCATATAATATAAAAATATAAATTGACATGGTAAATGTCAAACTATTTTACTAAGAGTTAAATATAAATGATAAGGTTAATGTAGAGACACAAACCTGTCTAAAATCTATTGGATGAAATTATTTCGACCCATCCCCACCTTAGAGTTTGAATAATCCATTTTTGAGCCATTATAAACCGAATATGAATTTATTATAAATTAATAATTTATGTTTTTCCTAAAGAGCCCCTCCTCCCCTTATAAAAGGACACCACTTCTAACCAATTCTTCATACCTTCAAGGAATTTTGGTTCGGACAACCTCTGAACAAATACCCTCTAAACTATACTCCCTTAATCCTAGCGGCCTTCCTTTAGTCATAAATCCATCTTAAGGATCCATTTTGATCAAATCAAAATGATAAACCCGAAAAAGAGATCATGTTTTCACCACCCTCTTTCAAGTTCCTTTATTCTTCAACTTCTCCTTTCTTTGTTATTTCCATTCTAAAAAAATAAATCCAGTATCTTCTATATACTGTGATGTTATTATAAATATGGTACAACCATATTCAGTATTCTATCCACCCTTTGAAAGACATGTCACCATACGTGTGTACGTACGGCCTACCGTCTCCACATCATGGTGTAATTCTTATTCAATACATTATTATTTGGATGGGTATAATAATGTTGTGTCATTGATGTAAATAATAAATATAACATGATAATTATTCTTTATATATGATATATAATCTAATTATATGTTATTTTAATATCAATAGAATGATATTATCGCTCGTGCGTACGTACGGATTACCGTCTCCACGAACGCGATGAGATTCATTCCCCATCACATCCATTCCAGACTAAATTTTATTTGATGATTAAAAATAAATTTTAGAGACATGATATCATTAGGGATATAAATAATATGCATCCCATCCATAACAAATATGGCTCACATAAAAAAAATATAAAGAAAAACGAATCTGTTAACACCCGAAACGATGATAATACTAAGATATTATTAACAAATCAATGTTTAAAAATCTGATGTCATATTACTATATATGATTCTTGTATAATTTAGTAACAACTATTTCACCATTATACAGGAGGTTAACCAACCCTAAACCAAGTAAAAGTACATGGTAAGGGTTTATTTCACAATCTCTTCATTATTCGAGGTTGTTTATACGTGATTATCTGCTGGTATTTCTTTATCATCCAAATCCATGTTTCTTAAAAATGTATTTAAAAATATTTTTACTATTTACTATAATATGGGTTAAAGTAATTTATACCCTTTTTAGACTTTTTATAAAATGGTTTGAAAGGAATCATTCCGTCATTTTCCAAAAAATGTCCTTTTTGACCTTTTCGACAAAATTCCGGTAAGAATGTCTCGTTTTAACTTATACGGCGGGTGCAGCTATTTTACGCCGTTACAAAATCATTGAAGCTTGCATTACAATTATATAAGAATATTTTCAAAGTAAATGTTTTATTTTATAATTATGTGACTTTTAAATTATTTCAAAATTAATATTTTAAGAATTTGTGTTGGGTACTCTTTATCAAGATCAGAATTTTAAATGTTTTACAGATTTATCATTCTAAATCATTTTAATTAATGTCCATGTTTTCTAAATGATTTTAAGGATTTATTTTTATAGACACGAATGTTTTCAAATGATATTTCTTTTAAAAAATTTCAAAGTGGTATGGGACACTTTTAGTCAAAAATCTCTTTTAAATTACTTCTTTTATAAATGTTTGACTTTACAGTGATTTCAAAAAAAGATATATTTCTCTCAAATAGTTTTTATTTCATCTATTTCAACATCCTTTGATGGATTTTATGCTTATTTTAAGTTGATTTATTAGCATACAAAACTTCAATATTGTATTTAAGGATTTGTGATGTGTTTGACTGTGGATGTTTTATTTTTATACCATTCATGGTTTATGGAGAAAGTATTGAAATTTCGTATGCTTGTTTTAATATGAATTTTTATGTTATGTTTAAACCTATTCATATGAGGAATGAATTGAACTTAGTATGTGAAGGGTGGATCCCGCTATAGCTCCTCGATGCATCGGTAGGTCTCATGAGACATACTAGTGTCTTGGCATGAGGCATTGACAAAATCATATTTGTAGTCTTGGCACGAGGCCTTGGCTACATGGTTATGATTGTCTGGCATTATGCATTCCATCATTATGAAAGTGGTTATTGATATGGCATGTTATTATTCTAATAGTATAATATCCATGTTAATAATTCAATGCCATTATTTCAGTTTATTTTTTCCATATTATGATGAAGTTCAAGTTTAAAAGACTTTTGTTTTAGATAAACATGGCCTTAAATGGTTATGATTATTTATGAAAGTTTCCATGATATTTTTATCCTTACAGGTCATTTGAGATCACCCCTTTCTATGTCTTATTTTTCCCAGGATGTGAGGAAGTATTTTATGAATAACCTGTAGGGATAGTATAAGGGGATATGAGTGTGGAGAAAGGATGTTGTTGTGGTTTTCACTTTATGATGTAATGTAAACTTTATTAATATATCTAGTTATTCCAAGGATACTAAACTAATCGTTCATTCAAGACATGATCTATTGTGATAATGACAATGTTATGTAATAATGCACCGACTCTAGGTAACGGGGGTCGGGGCATTACAGTTAGTATCAGAGGAAGTTTAGTACAAACATTAGAAGGTAGATTTAGATAAGCTCTGATTAGACCACATAGACCTAAGATAGACTTTTAGGATTAATATAGAAGAACTTATGAGAATTTTGATATTGTAGATATTTGGTGAGTTTTCCAAGAAATACATCCCTGTCTGGATATGTGTAGGTAGAGGTAGCTCTGGCACAGATGTACCTAGGGGTAAAACTCAAAAACACTGCTTTGAGCAAGACATAAACGAGAACTGGTGAACGACAACATGCCTTTCTGCACTCTTTGTTATGACACTCCTGAGGGATATACTTAGGATAATTCTTATTTTCATTACAAATAATTATGAAGGGTTTATGAGTATATACATCCTTGATGAAAAAATCTTTATGATTATGGATTATATCCATAAACCGTTCAATTTACGTCATGTATTTTACAATTTTGGAATTATTTCAATTGATAAGATGACCTAGTTTATTCTATTGTATAGAAATGGCACACAGTAGAAGGAATGTGAACTCCAACAGTATGTATGATCCAAAAGTAAGAAGGATCATATCTTTCACGGTATTAAGCCAACATTTAGAAGAGAAATAGTCACCCATGTATTATCAACGTATGAAAAATAGTATCATGTGTTAATAAGATAAGAAATAAATTCTCTGTGTTATTTGGCTATGAAGGGAAGTAAGAGAAGAAAATTATGGTAGAGAGAAAGATGGATAAAGGGAATAGGGAAAAGAAGAATTTTCCCATATGTGATAACTGTGGGAAGAAACACCCTGGAACTTGCCTGAATGGAATGAGAGTTTGTTATTAGTGTGGTGAAAAAGGACACCATGTACATGACTGAAAGGGTAAGAAAAAGGTTTCAAATGTACAATGCTTCAATTGCAAGGAGTTGGACACTACGAAAACCAATGTCCAAATCATCATAGTATGCCCCAAATGATGCTATTGGATAATAATCAAGTTATGATACTACCACAAATGAGGAGGAATGATTAGAGTTATTATGTTTTTATTAGATAATTATTTCATTTGAGTGTTTTATCAATAATGTACTGGTTATGATAATTATGGAGTATATAAGGAGTGTACTGTAGTACTATTTCATTAAGGACATGAGATTGTGTGGAACCAACAAATGTGACTCAGTAGTAGGTTAAATTTTAGGAAAATATATGCTTGAGAGAAGGATAAACCATAATATGGTTCTGATACCGAGGTAGTGATTTTGGAATAATACATGATTGATTTGGATAATTTATATTGGATATTCTTAAATACCTTGAAACTGATTAATGATTTTTTTATTCCATCATTTTTGGAGTTTACAAAAAAAAATTATAGATGGAGTATATCCAGTATTCTATAAGGAATAAGGGATCATGAATGTAATCAATAAGGTTTTATGGTAATTTAGGATGTTGCAGTGTTTTAAAAGAATACATGATGAAGGTTTTCACATGTTATTAGGTGGAAAAAATGATCTTCCTTGTGTTTACCTTCCTTATAAATTTTGGACTGTGAGTTTGGACAGAAGTATTTTGGATAATTCTAGTTTGAGATTATTTTTTGATTTCCATAAAAGGACAACCCGGAGGTCAGGCGGCAACCCGTCGCGTCTGGCAAGGCCGTGAGACTTGAACCCGCAACTGAAGGGTGACAAGGGTGTATCATATATCACTAGCCCACGTGATGTCCTGGATTAAATAAAGTAGTTTTTTTTTCAATGTTATGGTAGATAAATTATAAATTCATTTTTTTGAACCCCATACAAATAGGATAAATAGAATATTTTTTTATGTTCTATTATCTTTTAGAGTGAAAGATGAGTTTGTGGTAGAAATTAGTTAAAGGATGGAACTCTACTTGTCATGTATATATTTTTCTTCTTCTCTTATTCTATGAAGAAATTAATTATTATACTTTAGTGAAGTGATCTTAAAATAAAAAATGTGTTATTCTAATACCATATTTTTTATTGAACCGATGGTATTTTAAATCGTCATAGATTGATGAATTTAAGACCCTCAATTTTACACTTATTTATGATTGATGACCTCAATTACTACCTATAAATATTTATGTTTTTCCTCCAATTATATGTCTATAATTTCCACCAATGTTCTACTAATCAAGATCATAATTTGGTGGTTGCCCTTTCATTTCCCTTTTCCTCTTATTAAGACTAAATTTTATTAACCTAATTCCCAGGGTGGGTTTTCCCAATGGTATATTATATTTTCATCCTTTTATTTTAGAAAAATAATTTCAAATTGCGAGGATAAAATTTATTGAAGTTGGGATGAATGTAACACCCCAAGATTACATAGTACGTTATTTCTTCAATGTAATTCAATAACTTGCACTACATGCAACCCTGAGTACTAGCACACCATGACTTACCAAACAAGACGTTCAAAAGCGGTTATGAATTGTATTAACTGAATTTTGATCTTTATATAATCCTTATAATTTTAGAATCCATATTATGAGTTTCTTAGAGATACTATAAGAACAAATACATTTTTTTTGATAAAAGAAGTATGTTTCCAAAAATGCAATTTTACCGTCTTTTAACGGTGAAGCCTTTTTAAATCCAATATTTGAAAATTTTATATATTTATTTTGACAAAATAAACTTATTCATTCAAATCGGGACATAATAATTTAGTTTCAATAAAGTTTTGGTATTTTTCTGATAACTTTCATATTTGGGTGAATAGTGAAAAATACTATAATTTAAATGAAAACCACTTTTTAAATCAAAATAATTTATATTGTTAAATTATAAATTTTAATAGTTTGGAAATATAAATAGATTATAATTTTACCATTTAATCCATTGATGGTCATTTTATGTAATTTCACTTTGAAAGTGGACATAAACAACTGCCAAACTTTTGGTAGTTATTGTTTCATAAAAATATGCCTTTTGGTTTTGATAGCGGGAATTAATTTTAAATTAATAAATGAAACTTCTATGTATTTAATTTGTTAAAATATACTTCATTATTGAATTCGTACTATCAAAATTAGCTTAGGGTAAATTTTTGGTATTTTTCAGAAAACATTTAATTTTTGATGAATAGTGAAAAACACTGAGTTATCGTTTAAACCCGAATTTTTATTTAGATAATTATTTATTTTATTTAAATTTAGTTTATGTCAAAATAGATAAATTATACCTATATAAGTTCAATTTAATTCATTGGAGTTAGTTTATAATAATTTTAGATATATAAAAATTTTATTGAACCTTTCACCGTATTTTACCCACCTCCTAGGAGAATTTTCAATTTCACATAAAACATAACTTTACCGCTTCTGTGAGTGTAATTTCAAAAATCCGAGAGACATGGTTAATATCAATGAGTAAAATGTGGTTGAATCAGATAAAAATAATTTTTGGTGAATAGTAACTTTTGACTTTTATTTACCGCGGTTAAAGATAAATAGGGTAATTCAAGATAAAATGTATATTATAATAATACAAAATTACCTTAACACATGTCCAAACATTATTGGATGAGTCATGGCCGACCATGGGCATCCTTAGGTCGATTTTGGGACCCCATGGAGCCACTTGAGAGTGATAATGACTCTTTAAATTAATTAATTTAAAGTAAAGACAAAAATGACACAAACAAATATCTTCTAGTAAATTAATTTTTACATGGGGTTATATAAGTCATATTTTCGACTATAAATATTATTTTGAAAGATATAAATATGTCCTACATCATGGTATTTGTTTATAAATTTTATACATCAAATAAATAAATTTATTTAAGACATAATGAAGATGCTGTAATTACCTAATTAAGGAAATATTAAAATAATTGATATAATAAATACCGAAATAAATATAATTTGAGACTTTTAAGGAATTAAAAAAATTTATTAGTTATTATGACATGTTATAATTTCTTAAATGAATTTGGTTCTAATTAATAAAGTTGTTAAAACTTTAACAAAAAACTATTATTAAATAGTGTCAAATTTGACATAAATGAGTTTTTAAAACAAATATTATATTATTAATTGATATTCTATTCCTAAAAATCTAAGGTTATAACTAAAAACTTTAATAATGATAGTTGTTTCATTAATGGACCACTTGAGGGTCTATTGGAAGTATATAGTAAGTTTATTAACAATATAATATAAAAATAGCAAGTGACATGGTAAATGTCAAACTATTTAACTAAGAGTTAAATATAAATGATAAGGTTAATATAGAAACCCAAACCAGTATAAATTCTATTGGATGAAAGTATTTAGACCCATCCCCACCTTAGACTTTTATGAATCCACTTTGGAACTATTAGAAACCGAATATGAATTTATTATAAATTAATAATTTAAGTTTTTTCTAAAGATCCCCTCCTCCCCCTTATAAAAGTACACCACATATAACCAATTATTCATACCTTCAAGGCCTTTTGGTTCAGCCAAACTTTTCCCAAATACCCTCTCAACTATCCTCCCTTAATCATAGGGGCCTTCCTTTAGTCATAAATCCATCAAAAGGAGCCCTTTTGATCAAATAAAAAGGAAGAACCCGAAGAAGATGTAATGTTTTCACCACCCTCTTTCAAGTTCCTTTCTTCTTCAACTTCTTCTTTCTTTGTTATTTTCATTCTAAAAAAAACTCCATTATCTTATATATACTGTGATGTTATTATAAATATGGTACAACATATTCATTGTTCTATCCACCTTTTTAATGACATGTCACCATACGTGCGTACGTACGGCCTACCGTCTCCACGTCATGGTGTAATTGTTATTCAATACATTATTATTTGGATGGGTATAATAATGATGTGTAATTCATGTAAATAATAAATATAACATGATAATTATTCTATATATATTATATACCATACAATTATATATTATTTTAATATCATAAGAATGATATTGTCGCTCGTGCGAACGTACGGATTACCATCTCCACGAACGCGATGAGATTCATTTCCCATCTTATCCATTCAAAAATAAATTTTATTTGATGATTAAAAATAATTTTTAAAGACATGATATCATTCAGGATATGAATAATATGAATCCCATCTATAAAAAATATGGCTCACATAACAAAAAAATATAAAGAAAAACGAATGTGTTAACACCCTAAATGATGATAATACTAAGATAATGTTAACAAATCAATGTTAAAATATATGATATCATATTAATGTATATTATTCTTGTATAATTTAGTAACAACTATTTCACCATTATACAAGAGGTCAACTTACCCTCAACCAAGGAAAATTACATGGTAAGGGTTTATTTTACAATATTTTCATTATTCGAGGCTGTTTATACGTGACTATCTACTAGGACTTCTTTATCATCTACATCCATGTTTCTAAAAAATGTATTTCAAATTTTTTTACTATTTACTAGACTATGGGTTAAAGTCATTTATACCCCTGTTATACTTTTTATAAAATATTTGGAAGGTAATCTTTCCACCGTTTTCCAAATAAGGTCCTTTTTATCCTTTTTGACAAAATTCAGGTAAGAATGTCTCTTTTTAACTTATACGGTGGGTGCAGCTATTTTCTGACATTATAAAATCGTCGAATATTCCCTTACAATCTTATAAAAATATTTTCAAAGTAAATGTTTTATTTTACAATTATGTTACTTTTAACTGATTTCATAATGAATATTTTAAGAATTTTTGAAAGGTACTCTTTATCAAGATAAGAGTTTTAAATGTTTTAAAGATTTATCTTTCTAAATCTTTTTAATTAATGTCCATGTTTTTTCAAATTATTTTATGGATTTATTTATATGGAGATGAATGTTTTGAAATGATATTTATTTTCAAAAATTTCAAAGTGGTATGAGACACTTTTATTCAAAAACCTATTTTAAATTACTTCCATTATAAATTTGTGACTTTTCAATGATTTCAAAAAAAATGAGATATTTTTCTCAAATAGTTTTGATTTCATCTATGTCAACATCCTTTGATGGATTTTAAGCTTATTTGAATTTGATTTATTATGATACAAAATTTCCATATTGTATTGAAGGATTTTTGATATGTTTGACTGTGGATGTGTTATTTTTATACCATTCATGGATTATGGAGAAAGTATTGACATTTCGCATACTAGTTTTAATATGAATGTTTATGTTATGTTTAAACCTGTTCATATGAGGAATGAATTGCACATAATAAGTGACATGTGGAGCACACTATAGCTCCTTGATGCATCGGTAGGTCTCATGAGACAAACTAGTGTCTTGGCACAATGCCTTGACAAAATCTTATTTATAGTCTTGGAACGAGGCCTTTGATATGTGGTGATGATAGTCTGGCATTATGAATTACATCATTATGAAAGTGGTTATTGATATTGCATGTGATTATTCGACTAGTAGAATATCCATGTAAATAATTAAATGGATTTGTTTCATTTTATTTTTTCCATATTTTGCTGATGTTCAAGTTTAAAAGGCTTTTTTTAGTTATACATGGCCTTAAATGTTTAATATTATTTATGATAGTTTTGGCTATACTGTTATCCTTACCGGGAATTTGAGCTCACCCCATTCTATGTTTTATTTTTCCAAGGATGTGAAGAAATATTTTATGAATGACCTTCAGGGATATTATGAGGGTATATGAGTGTGGATACTATATGTTGTTGTAGTTTTCACTTTATGATGTAATGTAAACTTTATGAATGTATCTAGTTTTTCCAATGATACTAAACTAATCTGTCTTTCGAGAGTTGATCTTTTGTGATCATGTCAATGTTATGTAATAATGCACCGAATCTGGGTAATAGGGGTTGGGGCATTACATTCTTATTTTTATTTACAAGTAATGTTTTTTATAAAAATGATGAATTTTATTCATGAAATTTTGTTCATAATTATTATTTCTACTTATCATATAAATTTTATATTCCTTCTTGAATTGTTAACGTGGAAAATGAATCTAACTGCATTTTGGAGATAGTGGGTCGTACGTATGTACGAGCAACAATATCATTCTCTTGATAGTTAAATTGTATGTAATTTGATGGTATATTAACTATAATAAATCATTATCATGTTATATTAATTATTTAAATCCATTATACTCTACATTATACCCATCTTGATAATGTATTTTTCAAAAAAAAATTACACCACGGTGTGGAGACGGTAAGTCGTACGTATGCATGCATGGTGATATTATTCTTCATAGGATGGATAAGGTTATATTATAATTATAATAAAATATCATCATAGAGAATATATTAGTTTTATTAAGTTATTATGGAATCAACCTAGAAAGAGGATGTAAAAGATGAAATGAAATTGAACTGAGTTCGTAAAGCAATTACATCTTCTTCATTGGACATCCTTTGGATCTCTTCTTAGGGACACTAGGGATGTTTCTTTTTGGAAAATGAAGACATACAAAATTTAACTAATAAAGTTTATAGTATACGTTTTCTGGGTTTTTTCAAGCAAGAATGCTTTAGGAGGTGTGAGTAAATGTGGGAGGAGATGCCTTTTTATAAGAGAGGAGATGGGTACTTCACGAAAATTTCGATATAATAAGACTATTCTAGATCTAAAAAATTGAAAATGTCCCGTAAATGAAATTTATTATAAAATTTAGACCATATATTATCCCCTTGGGATTATTAATTTTTTTTGTTTTTAAATAATTTAATTATAAATTATTTCAATAAGATATTATTTTTTCCAAATTTAATACTATTAATTTTTTTTGACTAAAAATATAATAGAACAATGTGTTAATTAGAATGTAATGATTTTAAACATATATAATATATCTTCTAAATCATGGAAATTTTTTAGAACCATTAACTAATCCATAAGATAAAAAACATTATATTATTAAAATCATTTATTCTATTTTTATGTCAATTGAATAAATATTTTTTTAGAATTGAAGAGACTTTTAATTTTTTTATATAACTTCTAAAAATTACAAATAACTCTATAATATGAAAATGGTTTCATTTCAATCAAAATTTACATTTATATTCGTTCATGTCTTGATTTTTACATTATGTGGACAAATAAAAGATATTAAAATACAAGATAGTGATATTTTGTAACTATCATTGATTAAAATAATATATGATTTATTTTCATGTACAGGTGTCCATCAAACAACTCAAAATCAATCTTATTTTGATAATTATTTATTACGATTCATCCAATAATTTTTTTGGGCATGTTCTGATTTTATTTTAAAACATATAATTTTGGTTTATCGTCAATTAATTCATTTTAACTCCAACCATGGAAACATGCTTTTTTATTTACCGAGGGTTAATATAGGCACATTAAAATGATAAAGGAACCATAAATAGTCAATTGGTGACATATTTACCTTCATCCAAATTAGTTGTCTGAAGATTCTATTTTTTTGATTTTTATATAATTTAATAAAATATTATTTATTTCAAATATCATTAGAAACTTTTGGCACTATTCATTGGTTGCCTTTTTATAAATATAATTATATAATTATATGTTCTGAAAAACTCCTTTAAACTATAAATAAAATTTTAAAAGAATACATTAAATTAGGGGATCACATTAATTCTCTCTAGTTATATTTATTTTAATATTTTTAATATCATTTATTTGATATTTCTATTAAAAAAATAATTTATGCATCACTATAGATTCATCATTAATTATAACTATTTAATCTCTAAAATTATAAATAATTTACTATGATTTAGTTAATTCTATTATCTTTCCATATACTACCTATATTTGAATTTATTACCTAGTAATCCCTAAATTAAAACTAATTTACTTATATAAAATGAGAGTCTCAGATTTTTCCACATTCATTAATTATTTTTATATTCATGTCATATTAATGGGAAAGTGGCCATTATGTGATTCCATTTCAAACCATAGATGATAAGGGTCTAATTTATTCATCCAATAGGATTTTGATATGTGTTAAGGTAATTTTTAAACATTATTTTTACCTTTAATTAAATGATTTACCGGTAACCATGGTAATAAAAATAATTACTAATGTTACTATTCATAATGCACAGAAATAAAATTAGCCCATTAAGATAAATTGAACCCACTAATTCCAAATAAGGAATCCATTTTTCATTATTTAAAACACATAATTGGAATAAATTAATATAAAATTAATTCCTGTTATTATATCTAAAAAGTGACATTTTATGAAGTAAAAACTTATCAAAAGATTATCTTCTGTTTATGTCCAATTTAAATGTGAAATTACATCAAATGATCAAAATTTTATTAAATGAAAAAAATCCAATTGCACATTAGGACCAATTAAAAATATAATCCAACTATTTAAATTAATTATATGAAAACGGTGTTTTGAATTAAAATACAATATTTTCACTATTCATTACAATATGAATTTTATCAGAAATTTACAAAAAATTCCAAAAAAGTAAATTTTTATCTTCCATTTCCAAATAAGAAGTTTATTTATACAAATAGAATATATAAATTTGTTAAAAAGTAAATTTAAATTGGGTGCACCATCAAAATAAATAAAAAATGTTTTTTTGAAAAATAAAACTTTTATCCAAAAAATTAAATTTGTTATTATATCATGTCTAAAAAATAAATAAGATGAATGTTAATGTTATATAAAATTAAAAATGTGGTTAATACTATATATAATTTCTAATTTATATTCCATAAAATAAGAATATTTTAATTATATATCGTTGTTTAGTGAAACTCGGTATTGTGTACAGCACAAACTATCGAGGAAGGTCACACATGCATATAATAATAACCTAGAATAGTGTTGTGAATATTGAAAGATAATATAGTGTTGTGTATATCACAATATAATATTAGATTTGGTATACAAAAAAAATACATAAAAGAAATTATAAATAATATATCTCATAAAATCATAGGGTGTCACAATAAAACTCAAGTGTATTATTTTAAGACATAGTTTTTGTACCAAGACGATTCCCATGAGTTTTTTTAGTTTTTGGAGTGGATGTCTATGAAAGTCAAAACTATGAGAACATGGTAAGGGTTCATGGTTTTTCTGAAATGATGTGATCCAACGAGTGATATTGTGTATCTAATCTAGTGGATCTTGGGGTCTTTCCTGATTTATTCAAACTAATAGAGAGGAGATTCACAACTGTGTTGTTACTTTAGGTTCTATGATAAAGGGAAAATTCATGTTTCAGACATAGTTTCCCAAACCATGCACATGAACCATGTGACCATCATTCTTTGGTTGTGTCTTAAGCATGGTTGGAACATGGTTTGACCAATCTTGTGAACAAACCATGCACCTTATTTAAAGGGGATAAATTACCCTTTTCTCAAGCCTCCTAATTTATTGGGTCCCCATTTTTCCTTCTCCTCAGTGAGTCATAGCTTGCCGATGGTTTCCTTCTATTCATCTTCATCCATGGGAGGATCTCCTCCATCTGATGTATATTTTGGGCACCGTCAGGAGAATTGGATAACTCTCGATATGTATAATTTTTCACTTCCCTCTATTATTTATTTCTCTCACTATCTTAAATGCCATTATTGTGTGAGAAAATTTTCACTATTTTTAGGGTGTCTTTTCCATATATTTTATTTCTCTTGAATACCCTTAAATAAATTCCCAATATTAAAAAAGTGGATCATTCTAAGAATGAGGTAGGAGTTCTATATATTTTTTTCATTATATTATCACCATAAAAAAATTTTGTTATGTTATGTGTGGTGATATTTCCTTGACATGCCTATTAAATATAAAATAAATTATTTTGTACCAAATTACCTAATTTCGGTTGCCCATGAATATTAAATTAAAACTATTTATGCTCATGGACATCTAGTTTACAGAAACCATTATGCGGTGTTCCTTGAATGTATTTAATTAGTATATAATTTTCTAATAAAACCCCTCATTGAGGTGTGATGAATTGTAAATTATAAATGGAGTGATTAACTAGAATATAGATGTATGTGATACCCCACTATGTTATCCATTAGTGAAAAAACAATCTCCAATGTGGGTAAGACGCAATCTTTATGGAAAGTATTAATGATTCCATATGGAATGCACTTTATCATGGCATATCTCATACAATTGAATGTATGTTTTTAATTTCAAAGGGAAATCCACTTAGCCACATTATATTTATTTGATACATAGACTTCCTTAATAATAGAAGAGACCATTTAGTAAATTAAATGACTAGTTTATGGGAATTAACATATTTTAGTTTCCCTGTAATGTGTTAGGGAATGATTAAGTACATGGACTTTATTATTCCATATTTGAATTGGTAATTAGATAAACCCTATTAAATTACCTAACATGTGAGGTGGAATGTTTATGAACATGGCATTCTCTATTATTAATTTCATTGATCAAATGAATTGTGATACTCGTGTTCTTCTTATGGAATGTTTGGGGAGGATTATATAAGGGTCGAGATTATATGTTCCTTGTGTGATACTTGGGTCTCCTTTTTATGGATTTTGAATGATGGGATCATAGGTTACTTGAGTATTGATACAGTGTGAGTGCTAATTGGTTCCCCATGGATGGGATACCCATATAGATTTTCTACCTCCTTATGAGTGATACTGATTCCTAAGGGGATTCACCATGGACATGCTTGGTGGAATGATGGTTATACCATGGAATGAGTTATAGGCAGTCCCCTTTACGTGATACTAGGGATATGCTTAGAGGATATTGTATCCAAACTACATCGAGATTAATACTCAGGATTCCATAATTGAAATAATTTTATAGACTCTTATGGTATTGTGTATTTATAGTGTCATTAGTGTGATAATTGGGATACCTTTTGTATTTCCTTAGAAGGGCCCAGGGAGACTATTATTAAATTCACATGATGAGTTATATATTAAAAGGTGAGAATTCAAAGTTGTTATAAAGGGATGCTTCAGCTAATAAAAATCACATGATTGGGTTCAGTCCATCTCATTGTATATTTTTTATGGCGAATCAATAACATTATATAGATAAAAAATATATATATTTTGACCCTAGTTATGAGATATTTTACATTATTATAAAGTAGTTGTTGTGGGATAGTTGTCCATAAGGTACATGATCAGACAATTTTTATTTTTTATTTATTAATTTACCTATCATACCTGCACAGTGTTGTAATTTACATTCAAAGAATAGATTATGTTTTAGAAATAATGGGTTGGGGTCTACTGTGTATACCGCATTAATTGATTGAGCTTCCATCACACTAAGGTACACAAGTAGATCATATGTTAACATATTTATGGATTATTTCTTATACCATTCATTGTACATGGGATTTAGGAGTATAGGACTGATCTAAAACTGACAATGCTTGTACAAGTTTCCTTGGGGAATGTATTCATTTACAGAAATTTGTTTTACTATATTATATAACTTGTTGTATTTTTTCTCAATATATAATGTATCATCATATTTAAAGGAATGAATATATGGGTTTATTTGGATTTTTCCATTTCATATTATTTTCTTGAATAATTATTATTCTTCATATAATCTTTCATTTATGTCTAATGTTTCTTATATCAGTTGATTTATTTTTTTTATCCCTTATAACATTGTGTTTTTCTATAAATGATGGTTTTTTCTACCCACTATACTATTATTAGACTCTCTTTTCTAGTATAAATCCTCTAGTATAAAGGGAGGCACTCTTGAGGCAATGTGGTGACCAGTCTGACTATTAATTTTATATTTCATCAGACGAGGACATTACAAAGTGGTATAAAAGCTATTTTTTCATCTAGTATACTATCTTTTTCTAGTAGATAAATATACTAGTAATGTGTTGGTTCTTGGAAAAAATATGTTTTTGTATGTGATTAAACCATGCAGTGATAAAATAATAAACTACGAGGGAGGATATTGTTATTTACACTGTTTGTTGATATAGTTCATTATGATTTAACCTTGGGTGATTTGTGTAATTTATGATACGTACTAATTTATGAGATTGAAATATTTTTCTCTTAGAAAAGTATAGTAATAAAATATCAATACATACATAATGTTAGGAACATTTGAACGCACATTCCATACTTTTTCAATGCCATGTAGATTGCATTCCTAGGATATTTGAGATATATTAATTTTCCTTGTGTATTTATTTTCATGCATGTGATATTCCATGATATGTGATTTTGTAACATTCAAATTGGTACAACTACATAAGAATTTTATTAGAATTACTATTTTTTAATTTTCTTGTGTGTTTTTATAACACATTTTCTTATACAATATGTTTGTATAATTATGGTTCCATGTTTATCAATTAGTATTGGGTGTTTATTTTTCATGTTCAATTGTATTTACTACATGTAATAGTAATCCTATTTTTAATTTAAATATAAAATTGGTTATTAAAGTTCCAACATAAACCTAAACATTTTTCTCTATATATATTGATGGTAACACTTTAACTAACCAATCATGATAAGTTCTAGCCATGGAAAATTGTTTGCCTGGAATAAAACAAATTGGTATGTGATTAAATGGGATAAATATTAAATTTATGAAGTGTATTGGATATTTACAAATATGCAAATGGTAACATTATAATCGAACTATTGTATATTAGATTGTTAAATCAAGAGGCTGATGTAAAAATATAATTGTTTTTCATATTTTTTAGATGAAAGGGTTTCCTTAAAATTGTTGATACATATATCACTTGGGCATGAAGCCTAATTTAATTAAGTTAATAAATTCCAAACTAAAACCAACTAGGTCATTTGAGGTATTTTTCTTATAAGGTTAATCATTAAGGGAGTTTTATGACTTTTCATCTACTGAATTGGTGAGACCCTCATAGGTCTCTTTTCTTTTCATATTCTTTAGTTCCAAATAACTTGGGGTATACCTGTGTTATATAGTGATAGTTATTTAAGTGTCCACAACTACCTATATGAGTTCACATATAGAAGTAAGGTGGAATATTAGATGACCAATTCCCATTTTTATTTATACAGACATAATATATTCTATTGAGATATGATTATATTAGATTTTAGATAAATAAGATTCCAATTACAACCTAAAGGGGTTTTCCTCCATTGGATTTAATAGAAATATTCTTTACCATAACAATTTCTTGTACCTTGTGGGTAAATAAAAGGGGTGAATGTAAATATATGTTATAGGTTTACAAAAATGTGATAGTATTAAATTTATATAAAAAATGTGTAAATGTAAGTTGAAGAGACTTTGTTGTGTTCCCTCTTCCATTAACTAAATAAATCTCAGAAACTTTCTTCGTATAATGGGTACTTAATAAACTTAAAATTTTATCCATAAACCATTACAAATAAAAGTAATGAGAATTAATTTTATGAAATTAAATATAATATTAATGTGGTGTTTATATTAACCCCTCATGTAAGGGTAGTTTAAATATTTCTCTAATCATTACTAATAAATATAACATAATTGTTTCCTATAGGATTCCATAAATAGTTTTAGATGCATTTGACCTAAATGATAGTTCCTAAATCATAGTTAATTTTCATGCATGTTCCACCGTTGGTTAGGTCTATGATTTATATTTTGATAAGGGTCTATCCTATGGTAGGTATCTCCCTCAAAACATAAATACCTAGATAAATTCCCATTAATTTTTTCATATGTCTGGTTTCATTCAGGTGTCATTTAACTCATATAGGGTTCCATGTTTTTGAAATGACACGCATGTCTTGATGGTTGTTCATTTAGTGCGATGAGTCCTATAAAGAGGCGATCATCTTATAATGACTGGTTTCAATGGGTTAGACATGTCTAGGGTATGGTCAGCCGAATATCTTGTCACGTGTCCATTATTCTTCTTCGTTATCAATGTTGTATGATTTGGGAGGTTATCGGCCTATTTTTTAATTTTATATGATAGTTTGACTCTGTGATGGATATTTTTATAGGCCATCATAAATTTGATTAATTTGATAGATAATCATGTGAATAGTTTCAATGATGCATCATTCATCTGGGGGAATCATTGGGTAGTATGAATTGATACATGTAGTACAAAATGAGTTTCTAAAGGATATAGAGATCTCTATGATTTTAGTTATTATAAATTTAATCTTGATCTATTATGATTGAATAATATGCCATGTCTGAGGTAGGGTAACCAAGAAAGTAAAGGAAATGTGGATCATTCCAATACTTATATGTAATTTCAAATAAGATCATGTGTTTTACATGCAATTTAGTTTTACATGGATTTTACGCTATAGAGACAGACTACAAGGACATAATTTAGGAGGAGTGTCACATGTACGTATAATGTGTATCATTAATGGTGATCTTAAGAGATTGTAGTATGTATATTCTTCAATTTAACTCTAAATAAAGTGTATTGGCCCCACCTAGAACCCATTCTCATTGGTCAATATCTCATGTGGCGGGGAATGAGTTTCTATTATAGTGGATGAAAATTAGTACACTCTGAAAGAGGGTTTCATTTCATTAATTTTGGTAAAACGTTTCAATTTGATTATAAGGAATCCAACCATATAATTGATATTTTTAAATGGTTATGATTTCTTTAAATTCATTTGAGGCTAGTAAAATTTCAATATGTCAGTGCTCTTAAGGAATCATGTAGATGGAAGGGATGACTACGTGCACAACCTTAGTGAACACTGTTAGTTTGGGATGGAATTTGTTCATTTTGCAAAAGTGATCACATGACACCACATGTGATTATGGCATTGTGGTTCGGTAATGGTGATGTGTCAGTATTTTCAGCTAACCTCCTTCGAAATATTTGGTCCAATTTCGACTAGAAAGGGTTTGTGTATTCTTATCATGCATATTTGGACACAGTTGGTTAAGAACCACACCAAGAACTTCATATTGGGTATGATGGGAATGTATCAAATCTTCTTAGGGATTTTTGATATTATATTGATGTATTCTTCTCTTAGTGACAATCGTTTCTCCTATCTTGATATCATCTAGGTTACAACAAGGGACCATCAGTTATACATTGTGCTTAGAATAAATGTTGTCGGGTTTGATAAAGAACTCTATTTGAGTTACGATATTGAATAATGGATGTATTCATAGTCATTTTTAGTCATAAATGACACTTGGGCTCCCATTTAGGAATCCCATGGATTGACTCATGGTCATCAACCCTTTATCCTTTACTTGACCGTATAGTGGATGCTTCTTTTTATTCAGTTAATGTTTATGATACAAGGATGTTCAGCATGTACCAATGTATCTATTTTGAATTCCATGTATGTATTACCTTGAGTGAGAACCTTGGTCCTGACTTACCGATTCTTATTTTATCCTAGAGTTTAGTGAGTCTTAAATTGGTTTATTTAAGGGTGATAATCCGAGTTTTCTAGATCATGTGTAAACTTTTGTTCAGGCTATGAAACAAAAAAATAAATGATTATTTAGGATATATTTTTTTTAAAAAAAATGATTAATATATTTTATGAGAATTCTCATGGTAAAAATGGGATTCTATAGATGAATGATTCATGTTTTGGGTTGTAATATGATGACAATAGAGGCTAATCATTTTTAGGATATTCATCAAAATGTGACTGGACATGTTTTCATCTTTTTTGTGAAATACAGTCTGCACAGAACTACCATAGGGAACCTTGTTCATATGGGAAGGTTTTATTGAAAGTTCCAACTGATGAATTTATATAAAAACGGGTGTGACCAAGAAAAATATGGTCGATTGGGAATCAATGATTTGATCATTTTGAGAATCTTGCAAGATGTGTCATTAGAACACTAATATTATTGCCCTTTGGAAAATTCTAATTGTAGAGATACCATGACTCATAATTTTTCATTACATACTTGAATCTATAATTTTTTTTCTAAATGGTATGTTATTAATTATATTATGGATATTTTATGTATCAAATGAGATGGAATCTGGGAAGTTTCATCTCGATGTTCCATGTTTTGAAGTATGAGCGTTAGATAATTCCTTAGCAGGTTATATATAATATGATTAATGTGATAATTAGAGGTTTATTGAGAATTTGGATATGCAATCCTATTGTTATAACAAAACCTCTTGAAAAATATATTTTTGGTGATGTATTCTTCACTTCAACAAGGTCTCTTAGGGATGAAAAGTTATATGTTGGGGAGGTTGTGGCATCCCTTGTTTTGGATTGTGTTGAAACTATAGAAAAATTTAAATTTTATCATTTGGTGGATAGTGCATTCTTTAAAACACATATCCGAAGGAAAGTTCTAGTGTTGGAATACTCATTTGTGTTGTTTTAAGATATGGTTTAAGGTCTGAGCGGTTTCCATGGTGTTTTTTTAGTTTTGATAGCAATGAGCATTGTAAAATAAAAATGATGGGAAACAAGTGAGGGCCCATGGTTTGTATGAAATTTTTTGGCCCACTAGGTGAAATCATGAAGTTAATCTATTTGATCTAGGGTCTCATCCAGTTTGTACTAACCATGTGAGTGTAGTTAAAGAGACGTGTAATCACTGTAGTTTCCCTGATAGAGGTGAAATGCATGGGTTGTGAATAGTTTCACAATCCATGCATATGAACCATGAAACCCTCCTTCATTGGAAGTGGATCAAGAATGTTTTTCACATGGTACAGACAAAAAGGTATCCATAAAATTTATATCATTTAATGGTGGTAAAAATACCCTTTCCCCTTGCCTCTTTATTTCTTTTCTCTCATTATTTTTTCCTCCTCCTCCACATGCAATATCATATATCGGGTTTCCTCATCCTGTTCTCCAACCATGGTATGATATCCACTGTTATTTTTTCATTTTTTTCACCATTAGTTGCATTTAATATCTCTTAGATGTTTTATAAATCCACTTCCACCTATTTTCTGTTTTTATCCCAATATAAATTGTTATCATGTTGGGAGATAATTCCCCATGTTTTCAATGTTTTTGTCTATTTATTTAATGTTTCATAACTGGATAGATTATAGTCTCAATATTGAATGAGTGTATATTATTAAAAAAGAGGTATGTAGTCTATATCTTTTCCTCTTAATGTCTTACCATTTGTAAATTTCATATTTTTCCACACACCGACATTTCCATGTAATGACTCTTAAATCTGAAATAAATTATGTAAAACCATATAACCTTATTTTGGAATCCCTCACATACTAAAATGTAATTTTTGATGGACATGGTTCTCAATTTTCTAACCAACCTTTAGGGTATGTTCCATGAATGTATTTAATTAATTAATTTTTACCAATATAACCACACATTAATATGTGTTGTCTTATAAAATGTAAATGGGGTGACTAACATGAATGTGGAATATTGTGCTACCCCACTATGTTATCCCTAAGTGGAAAAGCTGTCTATTATGTGGGTATTGAATAATCCTTATAGAATATGATTGATGTTCCCATATGGAAAAAACTTTGGCATGTCCTATTTTATACAAATGCATTTATAGTGTTATATTTTATTAGAAGTCCACATGGTCTCATTACTTTTATCCAGTGCCTAATGTTCCCTATTAATAGAATGAACTAAGTGGTGTATTAAATGACATTTTTATAGTCAGGGACATATTTTAGTCTACTTGTTATCGGTTATGGAATACTTATGTACATGTCCTCTCTTATTCCTCACATGAATTGGTAAATAGACCCAACAATATTAATGTACAAGACAAGTGAGTGGGCATGTTTACGAACATGTAATTTTCCCTTGTTAATTTGAATGAATAAATTAATTATGATACACATCAGTGATACTAGGGTTACATTTACGTAATTAATTTTATGGAATCATTGTATGGTACAGACTATATGTACCATAGGAAATACTTTGGTCTTCTTTTTACAGAACACCATGGATGACCTCATATGTTAATTATGTTATGATACACCATGAATGATAATTTTTATACTATGGATGGAATTAATTTGTAGATTATTTTCCTCTCTATGACTGATACTATTTCCCTAGGGGAGTCACCATTGTTGGGCTCAGTGAAAATATGGTTATACCATGACATGAGAAATGTTCAATCCCATTTGGGAGATACCATTGATGGAATATATGGTTCTTTTCATCATACCATGCTAGGAGTGATACTTAGGATTCAATTATAGATTACCCAAGACATAATCTAATGATGTTGGGTATTTATAGTTCCCCAATTGTGATACTAGTGAATCCATTGGATCACCATCTAAGGGCTTCTCATTCCCATTATTCAATTCTCTTTATAAATTTTATATTAAAAAATATGAAAACGTAGTTTTTATGTAAGGGAACTCTAGCCCAGATGAATCACATTCTTTTTTTCTTTCCATCTCACAATTCATGTTTTATGAGAAATCATTGTCGTTACAAACATATCACATCTATAAAGGTTAAACTTAGTTCAGAGAATTCTGGATTTGGCCAAAGTAGGTATGTTCATCCACATGTTCTTGAGGGAACTAATCCAACTTGTTTAATTTTATTTATTTTTTTCATTACCTATAATAGCTCTACACTATTGTAATTTATATTAAATGAATGGATTATGATTTAGACATAGTTTATGGTGATCTACTGTGAATATCTCACACCATTCATGGGAAACCATTTCATTGGGGTACTTGATAAGATCTCATGTTCACATGTCCATGGATTATTTATTATGAAATGCAGTTTACATGGGAGTTAGGATCATAGGACTGGGCTATTATTCAAGGTGCTCGTGGATTTATAATTTTTTATTGTATTATTTAGTTTTATATTTCTTTATTATCCTATACTACCTAACATATTTTCTATACTTTTACCATCTATAATCTTCTAGAAATACATCTATAGATAGTTCTTCTTGTTTGTGGTTATTTTATATTGTTTTATTATGTTTTTATTATTATCATATTATTGTAACTTTTATGTACACCATTTATGTTGTCAACTGATGTATTTTTTATCTAACATACCATGGCGATACTCTATCCATGATGGTATAGTCTCTATGTCACAATATCCTAAGACCCTCCCTACTAGTTTTTGGCCTCCAGTGTATATGGAATAATGCTTGAGGCTATGGGGTGACCAATTTGGCTACTGGATTTATAGTCACCCAGGATAGGACATTACAAAATTAAAGGGTAAGTGAGGAATATTTCATAATAATATTAAAGGGGTTTTTATATTATTTTGATATTAAATAATTTAATTAATATGTTACTCAAAATATTTTGAATGATCAATTATTGTGTGCAAGGTTCTAAAACTTTAATTATGACACACACGCATGAATAATGTTTACAATTCAATGTAGAATACTGAGTTTACATTGTTCTTGTTATTAAGTTAATAAAATTTAGTTTTTAGAAGTTTTGTGCAGCCGTATCATACATATAATTGAGCTATGGACCTATTTATTAGTGGTAAGAATCAACATAGCATAGTATTACTAAGGAAACTGATCAGATACAAGTGATATGATTTTATTGAGAAAGAGCAATAGAATCTCAAAGTATGGTGATGTTTACACGATAATATGTGATCACAGATGATCATATAGGATTATAAATAGATCATCCTGTAGTGGATAAATATATTAGTGATGATCTGTCTTATGGCAGGGGGTATAACCAGTTATTCAAAAGGATCAAGGAGAAGAAGAAAGTTGGGGGTATTACCAAAAAAACAAGAAGAGTTGGATTGTTATGGGGTATAACCATGATCAAATATAGGAATGTCTATTTGGATGTATATCCAATTGTTTCTTAAACCATTTTAATCATTTAAAATATTATCGTGGATAATCCATGTTTAGGAGACTAACTTACATGACAATGAGTATTTATTTTTATAGAACATTTCATATCCTGATGTTCTATGAATTTTTTTGACAAAATTATTTGTAGAATTTATGAGAAAAAAAATATTGGAATGAGTATTTGTACATCCATAGATGTGTAATTGAAATAAAATAATTATTAAGAAGAAAACCAGATCTGTGATTCACCCCTACCCCTCTTAATGATCTCACTGTAACCATGACACATAAATTATTATCATAGGGACAATCCACTATGTCAGATTCAAAAAACAAATGAGGATGGATAAAATTAAATAATTAAATAGTATGGGTGTTCTCATTTTCAACAGTTATAATTATTATGGATTGAAAAATAGGATAATACGATATATCTTATTACTTGGTGAGGATGTTTGAAATTTACTTATAGTGGGATTTCCACCATAGTTGAGAATTATTCTATGAGTTTTGTTGACAATATAAACTTCTCAATAAATGTAAAGGCTCAAAATAAATTCAGGAGGTCATTATAGAAAAATATATACACTAAATTTGTGGGTCCCCAAACCACCAAGGATATATGGGATAAACTGAGAAGCAATTATGAAGTTAATATTAAAGTTGAAGAAGATAACCTATAAATCCCAAGATATATATTTTGAGATATCAAAATAGTTTATGATGAGTTTTTTGAGGACTACATTACCAGATTAAATTAGACTATTAGAATAGAAAAAGGATTTATGTAAAACTCGTATGACTCAACCTTTGTTAATAACTCTATAAGAAAGTCCCTTGATAAATTTGATCCAAATGTATCCTCACTGGAAGACTGAGAATATTTATCCTCAGATGAAAATCATAATATTCTTATAGTATATGTAATGATAAGAATAGAAACATTTATGAAGAAAGAGAAATAGTTTATGTGCTTTGTAGACATAATAAAAGGAGAAGATATAGGCGAAGAACCAGAATCAAGTGATTATAACAATGAGGGTGATTTAGAGGACTTCAATCAAATGATGGCCTTACTCACATTAATACATAAAATAGTAAAGTGGAAAATAAAAGAGAAATAATCACTTAACTGTTTTAATTGAATAATTATTGGTCTTTTTTCTAGTAAAAATAAAAATAAAAAATAAAATTGATCATTATAAAGATGAAGAAGAAAATAAGTCCTATAAATTGCAATGGAATAAGTATTATAATAGGTTTACATATAAGAAGATAAATATTATTATTATGGAATCATATTATTTATCATCAACAAGTAGTGCATCAGAAGATGAAATATCTTACAGGAAACAAAAGTGTTTTATAGTAAAAGTCAATAAATCTAATTACTCCTTTGATTGTGATGATGATGATGAGAACACAGAAAAATAATTGATGATAAAGGATAATCCAAAATTTTCAATTTTGAAACACATGAAACTACAATGAGAAAAAAGGATAAACAAATAAATATAACATAACACCTTTGAGAACATATAAATTCTAAAAATTAAGAGACACGTCTTAATGGAATAATTGAAAATAAAATGAAGATAGATAGGATGAAAGAAATGATGAAAATTATTGAAGAAAATACAAATGGAATAGAAGATATTGAAATGGAATAATGGATACATGTTAAATAAATAAATATAGTAGATTTATTTTTGTTTAATTTCAGAATATAATGGTTTATCTAAGTGAAAATTTTACTAAAAATATGAATAATTAGTTAAGACACAACTACTGAGTATTATTGCTCAAAATAAATTCATGAAGATAAGAGGAGTATTCACCAATTTTATTGATCTTAAGGGTGAGTTTTCAAAATATACCTAGAAGGGTCCACGAAATAAAGTTTTTTTATACGTAATTGATTTCTATTCACATTTTTTATTTTTGAAAATGCAGGCCCAAGAGATAACAATGAATCTAGATGGATCAAAATAAAAAATTATAAACAATATTGCACAAATAAAGAGTCGACTAATTCAGACAAATGGTTTCATCCTAGTAGAATCACACACAATATTTGAAAATAACTAATAAAAATCTTCAAATATGAACTAAAATCGGTTTATAAGATCAATGTTCAGAGACTACTATTGGAGTTGTTGTATTTTTTTCATAAATATTATTAATTATAATATAAAATTACACTACTAGAAATGATTTAGAAATCAAGGGGTGAAATGAAAAGTATAAAATATTAAATTATCAAAAAAATAATCATATAATAAGTATGTCTTATATAATATCAACAGTGAACAAATTTATATTATTTAATGAACTCTATGGGAGATGTGATCAAGAAGTCAACAAAATTGAAAAATGAAGAATTATCTCACCATGTTAAATTTATCAAAATGTATTTATGAAGAGAGTTAAATTTGTGAATAATGATATAATCATTAGTGAATTCTATGAGAATATAAAACAATCTCATAAAATTAATAAAGAATGTTTACTTAGCTATCTAAACCAACTATCCAACGCTAAAAAATAGGGAATGATCATAAACATATTAAGAAAAAAACATGTGATGATAGTTAAAAAGTAAATTTATTTTTACAATTCATCTACAAATGATGAATTAAAAATACATCATTCTGAAAGGTGTGAAATAACTACACATGACATAATGTATTATATGAAAATTATTTTGTTACTGGATGGAGGCATAATAAAGATATGTAAATCTCAAAAAAAATTATATTGGTATGAAGAGTAAGAGATATAAACATTAAAAGTAACTAAATATGAGAATAAATAAATCAAATACTCTTAAAAATGAAGAAGGCAGATATACCTAATGGTGACTTTAAGAATAATAAATCCATGTTGAGAGGAAGCTATTAGTCTGAATGTTATTTAATAAAATCCATGAGGTTCCACCTTATTACCCAGTATATATTATTTTGTACAGATATCAAAACAATTTAAGGATGTATTTATCCCTTGATTAGGAGTATTGATGATATGAATCTATTAAATGTTAACTATATATTTAATGTGGAAATTCTAAATAGATTTATAAAATGGGAAGATAAAATATGTCCACTACACTTTCATCCCTAAATCAAAATTTTACTAATAATATCAACTAAATGGGAGTATGTAGTTTATTAAAATGTGAGGCAAAGGGGAGCTATTTTATTTAACATTATCATTCTAATTTGTTTTTATAAGTTTCTCATGAATATAGAATTTAATTAACAAATAAAATTTTTTACCTCTATAAGAGAAATTGGAAATTATGAGAATGATTACACATGCATGGTAGTTTAATGGAAAAACTTGAAAACCTTAGTTATATATATGTTGAATTCTATATAGGGTTAGCCTATGTAAAATTTGAGTTTATAAAATAAAGTCTCATTTATAAGATAACCATGTGATATAATATATCTATATAAAATCTTTAGGAAAACATATTATAAGGGAGGAGAACATTCTTCTGATTCAAAATATTATAGTAGTATATCCCCATATACCTTTTCATTTGATTGTCAAATATGATGGAGAAAAGTTCGTAGATACTTAATTTTTTCAATATGAAGATATTTTAACAACAAATTACATAGGGGGATTGTTGATCCCCATTGTTCATTTATTTTCAATGTGTTAGTTAATGTTTTTTTATGATGTAGCGACGTAGGGAGAATTTTTATAGATTCGTGTTATTTCATTAAAACTCACAATTGGATAGTTATTATTATTAAATATTGAAAGTATTGATCTAATAATAGTTTTATAAGACTTGTGAAATATTAATTTGAACATGTTCAAAATTATTCAAATAAGGATGACTGTAAGTCCATGAAATATCAATTCCACATTTTCAAATATGATAATTGTTGAACCGATCTTAATTTTCTAATACATATGCATAATGATTTAGAATAAGTGTACAATGTTTTCAATAAAGAAAAGCTGAATCCCATGAAATATTAACATTATTATATGTGGAGTTTTCAATAAAGAGATGATGCTCATGAAATATTTTAGAGTTTTTATTATGAATTAAAATATGTCTATTTAAAATGTTTTTACAATTTACACAAGGAATTATGGTAAGGAATGCTGGAAAATATGTTTGATACTTAGAAATATTCTATGTATTATATGAGTGAGAATTTATGGACTTATTATAAAATTAAGAGCAAACAACACCATCCATCCTAGGAAGAGGCTCTTCGATGTCCCTACACAACTAGAGAGATCAACACTACTTAATGGAGCTAGCTCAGGCTAGCATGAATTGAGATGTGTAAGTGGGTCCATGTGTAAGGACCGAAGGAGCATGCAACCAGAAGTGTAGATGCAGACTGGCTAGAGTCCTACTATAAAATCTCCTATGTTTTTTGGGAGTTATCTAGGTGTCTATACCCCCACATATATGGCCAGTTTTGGTAGTGGAATGACTTGGCAAATAATGTTGAGCACATCCACTAGGGAATTTTGATGTAGGACTCTTAGGTGTGACATACTATTCCTTTATCAATAAAAATATGGATAACATTTGAGCCATCTCATTATTATGATCCGAGCTATATAATCAATAATGGTGATCAACTTCAACCTTATCCACATGAGGTAAATCTGAATGAAGTCATGAAAACTAGTTATTATCGATCCCAAATCCATCACATGTTAGTCATCAGCTGAGATAAAATTGAGATTTCAAGGAAAATTCAAACATCCCTTGTACATGAATGAAATAAATGACTTATGTTCATGTGATAATATTTAATTGAGATGAATAAAATTTCACATGAATGAGTAGTCATTGCATGAATCCGATTTGTAATTATCTATTGATAATGTGATTGAATGAATAAAATCAACTCATTGATGCATACAATCCCTGTGATATAGCCTGAACATAGTTCCCTCACAAGATGTAATCTTGTGAAGAGATATATAAATTTTATTTCAAGATGGTTCCATAATTTATATCAAATCATAAAAGAATTATTCTAGATTATTTAGTGGATCTATTTTGATAAATCACATTATTAACCATGTGATCTTGTGAAGCGATCTCTCAAATCATGTGATTACTTTCTCATTTCATGTGGTTTAAGAATATAAGACTTTTCGACATTCATGATGATTAATATAAAATGATATTCTCAATTGTTTACTAATTTTTCTGAACATAATGAAATGTTGATGAGATATAGTGTATAATCCTCTATAAAAGCCAAATCATGGTCAATGAATATACTTATTCACATAAGAATATTAAGATATATCTCAAAATAGTGATTCCTTCATAAACTGTTCATATGAAAGAATATCCTTTCATTTAATTTAGTTTTGAGATGGTGTTAAATATGTTTTAACATTTTCATGTGATAGAAAACTCACAAGCCTCCTAGGTTTCGTGAAGTAATTGAGGAGACTCCCATAAAAAACCCTTGTCACATGAAGGATCCCATAGATAAAAACATTTTTACATAAAATAAATTGAGTGTAACTCATGGAAACATATTTTAATAAGAAATATACAATATAAAAACATCTTCTACCACATTAAACAACCCATGGAAAGTGACTTGTTCAAACTAAGCTCTTATGATAAAGATGGAATAAATCCTTAATTGGTTACAATGAAGGAAAGAAAGACATATCAAATGAACCTCACATGGTCATGTGAATGAAAGAAAATAAAAAACATCACATAAAAATTATGCTTGTCTTTCATCCAACATTCCACCATTGAAAAAATTCAAGTGTTTATAAGGTAATGTTATTAATCATATTATGGGGTGTTTGAGAATTTTTCAAATTAATGAATTTAATAAACAGGGAACAAAAAATAATAACTATTATTATTGGCTATTTGTAATGTCCATGCACCATAAATTATCACTTTAATGAATGAATAATGTTTTCAAATCAAGGTTAATGTTTGATTTGACATTTTTTATGATATTTCCTATATTAAATATTATAGAAGAAGTTGTGTGCACCACTTTTACACATCTAATTGAGGTTGTGAAATCTTCAAAAATAGGAATATTTTACCAAGAATATTTTAATGGAGACATATAATAAGAGTTTATTGTGAAAGAATATAATCTTTTCAAAAGATCAATATGTATAGACAAGAAATTGAAATTCAGTAAGCTCTTGGAAGATGATTATGACATCATTCTACAGTGGATTGAGATAGTAGAGAAGAAGGAACCTATAATAGTGGAGTATAAAAACATGTTGAAGATTATTATGGGTAAGAAGATGGTAGGGGGTATAAAAACCAAATAGAAGAGTTTTATTTCTTGGGGGTGTAACCAAGATCAATCGGAGGAATTACTACAAGGGTGTATAACCCGTTTCTGCATAATCTGTTGTAATCAATGATAATATTATTGTGTACAATCTGTGTTGGGTGACTAACCAACTTAAAAAAGAGTTGGTCTCGATATCAAACATTATATATCAATTTTTTTGGGACTATGTATTCAAAAAATTATTCACCTATTGTATGAGAGACACAAGAAGAGTGGATTAAGGCATTAAAATTCCATATAGGCTTAATTGAAAAGAAACAAATTATAAAAAGGAAATAGGGACCCCTAATTCACCCCTACCAACCTTTTATATTAAATTGATCTAGTAACATCGATATACATACATACATACATATATATATATTCCTAGAAAAAGGTTTCAAAAATTTTTGGGTCATTTTTTTGTTATTTTTATTTTGTATAATTAGTGTTATTTTAAAATTTAATGTTTTTTCACTTTTTAATGAAAAAATATTTTTTTCGAATAATATAAAAAATTTATCCTGTGATAAAATTTAAAAAATTAGACTAAAAATAGATTACATTTTTTGAAATTAAACTTCGAAAAATTATAATTTTTCCTTTTAAATGAAACCACATTATATAACAAAAAAATAATTTTTTTTTAAAAAACAATTTTTAATAAAATATTTGTTATTAATCTATTTTTTTATTTATTTATAATTGATTAAAATATTTTTCTAATATTTTTTATTGTTATTAAATTATTTTTAAAATTTTAATGTATTATTTTATAGACTTCTTTAGTTATGTGTTTCTTTTGAAACAAGTTATTAAACCTAGTATTAATTTATAGAAAATATATTCTTAAATATTCGTTTCTAATATTATCCCAATAATGAATAAATTTCATTTCGAAAATTTTAATTATCATTAAATAGTGGGATAATCTAAGAGATCCATAAGAAACTTAATATATGTCTTTTAAAGATATATCCACATCATTATCATTAGTATGACTATGAAACGATTCATCCCAAATGTACTTCCAAGGAGTTCTTAAGGGAATCCACCACAAGGATTCATTTTTAGGATCCTATTTTCAACCAAATACTATAAATAAAATTTTAATTTAATTTCCAATCAAATCAAATTAATTGATTTTATGATTATCAAAACTCAAAACGAAGATGTAGTCTCTAACAATTCCTTGATTTGAACATATAATATTTTTTATTAGACTATGATATAATTTGACCAACTAATAACAATTTCAAAATGATCTAGGTTGTATATGGTCCATTTGTTGTTAGTTTTAGTATCCTAAATCATCATAAAATTAAAATATATTTAAATCCTTTATATTGGTATGTATGGAAAATTTTATTAATCAAATCATACCCATCGAGAGTGTCATTCTAGCTGTGTACACTTAGGTCCACTCATTATCTAATATTTTGAAAATTTATTTGACACTCAACCATAAATTTTCAATTTGATTTCCCCTATGTCTGTTTGTACCAAATACTCACTTACTAGATAGTATTCAATGTTGGATTTAATTTAATCTAAAATCACAATCTAAAAGAATCATAATATTTTTATGTTCTTATCATACATTTTAACAATTTCATTAAATTTATCCATAGGGGTTTCACTAATTGAAAATAATAAATCCTCACAACATAAATAACACATTTAAAGAAAAATGGGATTCAGAAAATTTCTAGATAATATCACCAAAATTGAAAAAAATGTAAATGGTTGAATCCCAAAATTCAATAACCCTAAAACAGTATCTCATAAGAATATTTTATATGGTTATTGATGAAAAATAATTTTTATGTAAATAAATACCTTAGAGATAAATGGAATAATATAAGTGAAATAATAAAATAGTATTTAAGTAATTATTTTATTTTTGGTATTAAAGATAAAGCTATATCCCCTTTAAAATTCTAATTTTTTAAAAGTAAAATGAAAAAATATGATATAATTGACATTTAAAAATTACACTATGTAGTGCATCCATTAAAAAGCTATAAATATTAAAAAAAATATGAATTAAAAACATTATTAAAACATTTACTTATTAAAATGAATCTTTAATTATGTAACCTTGAAAAAGACCCAATGGTTTCAAAATAGGGAAATGGAACAATTTTTAAAAAAAATTAATTTCAAAAATAATATTCAACAATATTTATTATAATAAAATTTACGGAATTATAAATAGATAGTGAAATTTAAGGGAATATTTTTAGTATGAGAGAGTGGAAGACCATTTTAATATTTTTAAATACCTTCATTGATGTCAAACATCAAAAATAGTGGAAGTAAAAGTTCACATTAAAAGGTGCTACTATGAAATAGGAAGGTCACATTATTAAACACATATTTGGATTTCAAAGTAATAATTGGAACATGGTTTGTGATAATGAAAATAGAAATGGAAGAAAACACAACTTTAAATAGATGATATTTTCTTGTTAAAAAATGCATTGTTTTGGGAATGAAATTCACAGAGAAATAATATTTGATTTAAAATAAAATTGTTATCAATATATAAAATAATTCATATAATATTAAATATTAAATAGAAGAATTTATCAAACTTATAAGACTAATTCTCAAGTAATAATATTTTTACTTAATAATTTTTATTTTGAGTAAACCAAATCTTTTATGGAGGTCATAATTTAGGACTCGGGAATAATTAAGAAATTGTTTTATGCGAGGAGCTGCAAAACATAGTATTAAATGAGAAAATATCATATAAAAATAAAACTATGAATTTTTAGAAATTTTATAACATATATTCAATATGAGGAATCATAACTAAACGAATTAGAATAGTGTTTTCCATAAATAACAATTATGGGAATTCTGATATTAAAATTTGATGGTTACCATGAAAATAAATTTAAAATATAATGAAATGAATAAATCAATTATAATAGATGATAATAGGGTAGTCAATAAACCGTATAAATTAAATTATTTTGAAAAATATTTAACAAGTCTTATGGATTTAAAAATGAGACAAAGAAATTATTCCCTCAATTACCTAATTCCACTTAAAAAATGAAACCATATATAAAAATCACTATCTTATTATCACATTTCTGAAAATTATTCATATATATGAATATTTATAAAAATTATTTATAATTATTATTTATATGTATGTTAGTTATTATATATTTATAATATTGGGTGTTATTTTTGTTGTACGTTTGGAATTTATTTCATAGTTTTAGTGAAAATATTATTTATTCAATATCATTTCATCATTATTATATCAAAAATGTAGTATAATTTATTATTCATAATTAGGGTATTTTTGGTTATGATCATTAATGTTGAAATTGGCGATGAGAATGTTTTATTTAATTTTGATGATAAACGGTGGTATCTCAATTAATGAGTTTAATATTATTTTTTTATATTAAAAACCCAAAATCAAATAATTATTTTATAATTTATATCATATATTATATATAATAATATTCTCATTGTCATCCATTATATTAATTTATATCATTTTTCAAGTGGTTGGTTAGAACGAACCAAATATAGATATGTCATAATTAATAAATTTGTAGGGTTATGAAAGGGGTGTTTTTGGAATAATATAACTATTATATATGAATAATGATTTATGTTTTCTAATTATAGGTTTGGAATTATATTTTTATATAAATTAATAAATAATAATAAATCATGATGAAAATGATATGTGTTACATCATGAATGTGGAAGTCCGAACAATACAATGTTAACATTTTAAATTCTCAATGAATTATATGTAATAAAGGTGGATTATGATTTTTCTCTTCATAATTATAATTATATTCAACATTTAAAATTTATTATTCAATTCCATCCATATAAATAGATAATAAAGTCATTAGTGTAAATTGAATGACGATGCTTTGGGGAGGATATGGTTCTTCTAGACATACTATCGATGTCCTTTTATTTTTAAAAGTAAAAGAGAAGGAATAAATAATATTTATTATATAAATTTAATAATACATATAAATAAAATTTCTATATAATTTGTTATATTATTAATGATTAGATATATTTAGGAAATAGAGATTATAAATATAAGGTTAAGAATTATGTAGTACTCTCATTGAGACTTTAAACATTCTTTTTAAAGACTCGTTGGAAAAGAAAAGATTAGTAAAAATAATTGAGACCATAGGCTTTATAAAAAGGGAATGTTTATTGTATAAGAATAATGGTATACTTTTAGGATGAAATTAAATTTAATAAGTGTTGAATGAATGGGTTTAAATTTTCCCCTTTTACACGTAAACAAAAATGAACTTTTGGTAATACCCAATATTTCTCAATAATGGCATTACACTATTGAAGGGAAAATGTCTAAAAAAGATTTCAATAATTGATTTTTGAGTTACATATTGTTTATAAATCCTATAAAAACCTTTTGGAGAAATTTCTAAACATATATCAATCCTTTTACTACATGATTATTATATTTTTCTATTTAGGTTTTTACTCTTGTAACTTTGTTTAACCCGAGTAGTTTATGCTTAACTAAAAATATAAACTAAACCCTCATAAAATTTTTTGTTTTAATGAAATTAAATTAAATTTATTTAAAATTATAAATAATAAAAAATAAACTTCAAATTTAAATCTATTAATATATAGAATTTTTTTGTAGAAAACATGTTTTTTAATCATTAGGTTTTCATATTTCTTCATTGTTTAATACTTATTATAAAAGATTATATATATATAGTTTTATTGATGCAACTAAAACCAATTAAGAGAAAATATTATTTTATTTTACTTGATTAAAATTGAAAAATATTAGTGAAACAATTCATTGAAAATAATTTATTTACAGTTATTATGGCCATTAACATTTATCTTTGTAGTCATATATTTATTCCTAAAATTGAAATTTAAATTATTAGATATTACTAACATATTTAAATAAAATATGAAACACATTACTATATATTTTATTCATATAAGTGACAAAATATAATTTTTAATATAAGTGTACAAAAACTATTTTTTGAGTAAAATATTTCTATTTTTTCAAAGAATGGAATCACATGTTATATAAATTAAATAATTTTTTTAAAAAATTTTTTTTACTAGGAATATATATTTTAATTGAAAAATATATTAATTTTTTTTAAATCATTTATTTATTACTATAATTTCATAGAAGTAGCAGTATTTAAAAAGTCCATGTTTTTTCACTATTCACCTAAAAATGAATTATTTTAGAAAAATATCATAAATTCCTCATAAGATAATATTGAAATTATTCATTTAAAAATTTAATTATTTTTTCTAAATTAATTATATAAATATTTAATATTTATCTATTAAATGAAAACACAATATATAAATAATAAATTTTTTTATTGAAAAATAAACATTTAATAAATTTTGTGTTCATAATTCTATTTTGTTTGAATTTATAAGTGATTAAAATAATTTTATTTATTATAAATTTTTTTATTCTTACATATTTTTAATAATTATAATATAATATTTCATGTCTAATATTAGTTTTGTGTTTCATTTCTATCAAGATATCGAACATATTATTAATTTAGAGATAATATATTTAGGAATTTTAGTGTGTTACATGACATGTCCATTACAAAAATATAAAAGTACTAGAATTAATTTCATTGTGTTAATAATTTATTTGAATACATTTTTAAATTAATATAATGGAATAAATAATTTTTCCCATGGAAAATTTCAATTGATGTCATAAAAGACATTTTTTCATTATATATGAAATTTTGTGATATATAAGAAGCATTGGGAGTCAAATAGAAAAATTTCTATGCCTTATTTGAGAATTTTTATATGTTCAATAAATTTCATCAATGTATTAGAGAATTACCTAAAATTTTAAATATTTGTGTATTTTAGAAGATATTATGATTTATAAAGTTATAATAAGGTGTTTTAAAAAATTTCATCACAAAAATCCATACAGTGTATGAAATTTCGTCAAACACGTTAGAAATTTAATATGTGGCCTATTTGATTCAAAAATTCATAGAATGTTAAATCTAAACTTATGGGATTTGGTCATCTATATGAGACTTCATCTATTTTTATGAATATTTCCCACAATATATATTTTACATTGTGAAAATATTTGAATTTTTATAAGAAGAATGATTATAATAAGGAAGATAAACGGATCATCAGAGTCAATACAATGATTTAGTTTTCCAAATAATTAGTAATGAAACCAATAATAGTATGACACAATATCTTAATATATAAAATACTATTATTATGAAAAATAATAGATGTTTTGGATTTTCATGATGATTGGATGACAAAGTGATTTGAAACCACAATGAATGAAAACAAATTCCAAGAGTTAAAAACCCTAGATATTTATGTTTTTACCATAAAAAATAATATTTAAACCAAGTATCAAAGAAGGTATATGAGGCTAAACCATAGTGGTCATTTATAGGCTATTTTCTGTCAAGATTCCGTGCTAGGAACACATGATACTACAGTTGTTTATTGATTCAAAATTTTTTTTTTTGTACTTATATAATAAATTCTTCTTATCCATTAAGATTTGATACTTTTCATTTGGAGTGATAAATTATGAGTGGTTTGGGAGGGAAAAATTCTCCTCATATAATTCTCATTTCATATTATATTAATGAATACACCCTCTTATTTTTCGTAACCAATTCCAATATTCTCTATCAATTTCAAAACAAGTTTTAATTTAGACGTTTTCATTTATTATTATTTGGATTGGTCTATGATCAGTAATCGTCATCCACATATCTTGACTCCATATATTGTGGAATACACTTTTCATAATAGTCATTTTCATGGAATTTTCTAGCACATGTGGAAGGGGAAGTAGTTGCTCTTTATTTTAGTTGGATGAACAATGATCGATTGGATGATTTTGAATAATCTAGGCGTTATTTTTTGTAATAATTACATACATATCAATGAGTAAAAGTTGTTAAAATGTTATTGGTTTAGTTAATTTACACTAAATCATTTTATGTAATATTGGGAGGTGATATGGTTTTGGGTCATCTCATTCATTAGTCAAACCGATGAAAAAGATATAATCATTTATAGACTAATATAACATTGTAGTTAGATATCCAACCACTGACATATTAGCCCGGTCATTATTATTATTTTAAATAACTTTTTTATTGTATTCTCATTGCTTTTATGGTCTAAAACATATTAGAGTCCCATGTTTTCTAATGTTATAATTAATTATTTATCTCCCCTCTCTTGGAAAAACCCATGGAATTTCACTAATACAATATTAATCTCATAAATAATTTCATTTGAGAAACCCTTCGATAGGGGTGTCAATGGGCCTTTAAATTTTCCCCTTGGATTGATATGTAGTAGTTAATTTGGGTGGTAGTAGTTTTATTGAATCTATGGTGATTGAGTTGAATATTAATTCATGGATATTTTTATTATAAAAAATGGGATTTTGTAGAGCAACTAAATTCAATCCTGGCTCGACACATGTATAAAAATTTTCCATCTTGCATCATGGTCCCCTTATTCAACTGATCAACCACACTCTAGGTCATACATATTTTGGTTCATGCTTTGGGATTGGATCTGTAATTAGTGTCTTATTTTTGGGTACCCATTTAATTTTATTTATAATTTGGTTTCTCATGTTACACTTCACGAAAATCTGATGTTTTTATATTTTTTCTAGTATTGGTACACAAAACATAGACCCTTTATATTTATGAGTTCAGTCATAAAACTCAAAAGTAAAAAATTTAATAAAATTTTTAAAAGAGAGAAAATAATGGAGATAAAAAATTAGATCTATGGTGTTTGTCTCTACTCCCTATAAATCAAGTTATTCTCTTTGGGTTAGTGAAAGTATGATCTGGGTACTATTTAGGCATTTGATATGATTAATTATAGTTTCATAAAATTCATATGAATTATAATTCAATTATATTTTCCTGGGATTTAGGATATATGTGGACTTGTTTTCCTTGATTTTTTAGTTAAGATTATTTTATTTATTAGTTTATGAAAATGGATGTTTTAGAGACCCTATTTTATTCATTGTAATACTTTGAGATATATTGAAAAATATTTTCAGAGTTTGGTGCTAGGATTATGTGAGATTGTGATGCCTAGTCTACCCATAATCAATTTTATGAAAATATTAAAAATATTTTATATCACACAAGTATGTTTCAGGAATAAAATAGGATAAATTTTAAATAGAATTTTAAATAAAAAATAAGACACCATTATTGAATCCATAACATGTTTTTTAACATATGTGTGACCCAAAATGGGTATATATGAGGTATTTTAATAAAATGAAAAATGAAAAGTGCATTTAGTGAAATAATTTGTTCATTAGTTCAATAATTAAACCCCTAAAAACTAATTACCTATTTTAAATACACAATATGTGGTATTCTCAAGGTTACCCACATAACCCTACGATCGTTAAGAGGATATTTTTATTTCCTCTCATTGGAAGATTGATATTATATGACAACAAGACTCTGTACCCTGAAAAACCAAGAAATAACGAGTGAAATGACTTATCTCATTCATTGGGGAGCATTTTATTAATTGAATAATGAACTAATTTCTAGGTTGGAATCTTAAATTTTTTCATTGTTCACAAATTTTTAAAATTTATTGAACATGATCAGATTTTTCACATTATCTGTGTAAAATCTAGCCATTGCATACACCTCTGTTTCATTTTTCAATTTATTCTTCTGTTTTCTCACCCCATACATTCCAATTTGTATTCATTTTCTATGAACCTTGGGAAAATGATTATTTAACATCTGTTTCTTAGGATTTTTAATCTCATATATTATCATTCTTCACCAATTGTCCTTTTAGGTCTTAGTTCGACATTTCTGTATGGGTCTTAGCCCAATCGGACCCCCAAATTCATTGTGGATTTACACACAATGAACGAATTGGTGAATCAAGAATGGAATTATCGGATTTTTATCATGTGGGTGATTTCACCATTATTTTCAAGATCCTGTGAGGTGAAATAGTAATGGGAACATGGATGGATTCATGCATGGTTGGAGAATATTGACAAAAATCAATTTTCCATTTGGTAGACAACCGAATAAAATGAACCATAAGGTCCCCTTGTATTTCAGTTATCATAGTGGTGAGATCCTATGTGACATGAATGGATCTAAAATGACTGTGAATATTTGTACTTTCTATGAAAACCCCATCTACACATCATGTACTGGGATGAAAACATGCTTTGTTGTACCCCAACAGCTTTTTACCTAGGGTTTTTGAAAACATTATATATCACACACAATGTGGATGTGCCACACACCTTGTGATCCTCCCTATATAGGTATACTATGCAGAGAAGAACACAAGAAGGAGCCCATGTGGGAGGATACATAATGTACCGTAGTAAATAGACATAATAATTCTTACATGGACATGTCCACGAGTACGGGTACCACCCTGGGTGGATGAGGAATTCCATGTAGTAAATTTACATACCATGTAGGGATACACACTAGTGGATCCATCTATTTTAAAGTAAATTTCTATGAATTGGTCTAATAACACACACTGTGTGGACCTACTTACACATCATGTACCCATAATTCATTTTTTAGGAAACCTCTACCTCTCTTATCTTCATTGTTTGGACTAATATATTTCACTATTAGTATCCTATTCTTTGTTTTTTTGTATTAAATGTGATTTTAGACATTTTTATGGACTTTGGAAGACAATTATAGATATTCCATGTGTGATTCTTATTTAGTAGATACTCAATAATGCTAGTGATCAAGCAAGATCATCAGAGATATTAGAGTTGAATGCTCATGATGGGTAGGGCACGGGACCTCTATCTAATAATTGTATGGAACCCTCCATATGGGTAGTGAGTGGGTCCTCAATAAACCATTAGAGTGGAATCCTCCAACCAGAACTAGGATTGGATCCTCTACCAATCCATTGAGTGGTACCCTCCTGCGGTATCGAGGATTGGGTCCTTGACTGATATAGTAGAACCCTTCTTTGGAGTTCAGGAATGTGTCCTATATCAACTACTCTTATGGAACCATATTTTAGTATCGTTTAATGGTTTCTAGAATTTTATAGTAGAACCCTATTGCTGGGAAGGGCATGGTTTATTTATCTACTATTTGAGAGGCACCCTCCTATAGTATTGGTACATGTTTCCTCAACTGTGACTGTCACCCTCCCCCAATGTCGGGCCATGGGTCCTCTATCAACTACTCTAGTGGAACCCTGCTATTGGACAAGGCATGGTATCACTATTAACTACTTGAGTGGTTCCCTCTTGTTTTACACAGGCCTGGTCCCTGTACCTAGATATTTTGTCCCCTAGAATGTGAAACATAGTGGTGAGGTCATTTGTAACATTTATTTCTCTTCAAATGAACATGTTATATGATAGACATAATTGATAGACCTTTGAAACTATTGTAATTATTTTATGGGAATGGATGTGAGATGGAGATCCCATTTCACTATCATTTGTACTACTTTTTATGATAATATATATATATATATGTATGCATGAGTGTGTGTGTGTTTGTTTGTGTTTATCTATGTAATTGGATATCATTACTCTCTTTATTTGGGTTGAATTTTCAATTTCAATTCTATCTTTTACTAATCCTCAATCTAATTTTGGGTCATCCTACAGGGTATGTATATAATCACCCTTATATGGTATGTTACTACTTGAGTCATGTCTTATGCATACAATGGAACAGTTAGTGTCAATTTCAAAGGAGAAAAGGGATACCTGGGGAATTTGAATACATATGGTGGTTGGAGATTGGAGATTCGGTGTTGGGCTCTGTTAACATTTACTTTTCTCATTTTTTTATTTTGGGACATATTTTTGGATTAGAGTGTATTTTTACTATTTTACTGTTTAGTTTACACTGTCATACTAGTGTACTTCTTAATGGTTTTACATGAATGGATAATTCTATATATGTTGCAACTTTTACTTTTATTCCTCCACATATATGCATGGATATGGTTGGGTTCATGTGTATTGGTACATTAAGAATAAGCCTCCAATAATAGTTATGCCTTTAAATTATTGTCTCCAACACTTGGACTATAATTTTAGGCTTGGGGTATTTTCGGCTCGAGTCCCATTCGTTTGGGTGCTGAAAAATTGGTATCTGATTAGTTCATTCATTAGGATGGTTTTTTGAGTAATCCCTTTATAAGGATTTGGTTGGGATTCATGGAAGAAATATGAAAGAGTATCAAGTTTTGATATCAGGCTAGGGAACCTAGTTTTTCCGTGGTAAACTAAGTATCCATTCATCATGACTCTGAATACCTTGTTTTAAACTTGACATAATGATACATTGGTCACATGGATCAATGGCACATGCAACATATAGAATTGAGTTTTTGGGCAGTCCTTCTTGAATCATATCACTATATATATATTATCATTTTACCTTGGTATATCTTCATTAAATTTTCAGGGTTACTCTATGAAGAGATCCATCAAGGTTACAGGTTCTATATCATGAAGATGATATGATGAGTGAAGAGGAATTAGTTCAGGTTTCTTCCTATGATATCCTTTACCGAGTTTGATTGGTAACATCACATGTACCCCAGGAGTAGTAGATCATAATTGTAGAGAAGGCTTAGGATGAGCACATACTTATCACATTTGGTGAGTTCTAGCACTAGTTGCTATGGAGGTTCCACAGTGACCCAGATTTCCAAGTGGCGGAGGATTGTATATTTTCAATGATCCATGTTTTAAGGCTTATCCTAACACTGACTGATCAGGTGGTTCTGCTGGAAGACGATATTCTCCACAGTGTAGATTGGTGCTGGTGGAGTCTATTAATACTGATGCACGATGATTTCACTCACTCATGGACTAACATCCAATAACTTTTTTGTGACTTCTAGTAGCCATCATTTTTGTGATGGGTTTGGATTCCAGAGCTTATAGATATTAATCAGTAAAGGATGACTAAGGTAGATTATGCTGTGATATTCACAGACCTTACATAATACTCCCTCGATATGATTTTGGATGACTACTTCTCGATGAAAAAGTTTGAGAAGGGTCATCCAAGAGATTCCAGTGCTACTGTTGTATCCTTAGTCAATCCCACTTATAAATGGGTGTTTGAGATGGAACTTGTTATGGATAACTTACTGTGATAGGGACTCTAAGAAGACGGTGTTTATAATGGATGTCTTAGTGATGAGTCATCAGCAATAGTTATTACTCTCCAGTCAACATGATCTTAACATAGGAGATATTACCAGGATCAAACTCCGGATCATGGTCATGGAAAGCACAGAAGACAATGGTAGCCTAGAAAGGGATGGTTCAATGTATGTGATGGGTGAGGTTATATGGATCATGATTGATTGGACAAACATGATGTTGATGGAATGCATACAACAGAAGGAACACCATGGAAGAGGCATTTACATTATCAACGATCACATTAGAGAGTTTCGGGTAGCCCCCATGGTGGTGCTACTAGAATAGGATAAAGTGGGGATCTAGGAGGAATATATGGGGGTTCCATAGGACACAATGAGATCCTCCCAGAACTAGTTCCAGGTGTCCCAAATCAGACTCATGGAGCTGGTGGCCGGGGCCATGGACAGCTGTAGGCCATGGATTTGTATGAACTAGTGACACACAATCTTATTAGATGTATTATATTTGTTTATTATACTCCTTATAATGTGTTATTTTAATAATGTACAATTTATTCCTTTATATCATTACTCCATCTGTGAGATCTGCTGATCTTAGTTGATGATTTATCCTAATAGCTTTGTCTTGAGGTTGCAAATGGGGAATTTTTCTTCCATAAATTTTATTTATAAGTAGTGAAAGATATCACATCTTGGAGATAGTATCTCATTGGAAATTTATTTGTTACTATAAAACCCAATGAAATCATCTTGTATTTGGATTTCTTTTTCATGGTCAGAGCCAAGATTATCTTTCATGAACGATTAGTTACATTACATCACGCTGATAGGATAAGATTATCCTTTATGGGATAGAGAGATATCGTGGAAGGACATGTGGGTTTTTTATTAGGAGGATGAAGTCGTGTACCCATTAGTTATTGGGTGTATACCATGGTATAGTAGGGTCATTAGGAATCTAGATTCACCCAATCATGGTGTATTTTAATACATCCTCCCTAAGGATATTCTGAAACAACCTCCATGGAGAGATATGGTTTTTTCTCTAATTGGAACCCAGGTACAACTCTGATATCTTCTACATCATATCATATAGACCCTATTGAGCACTATATTATACAGTTGTAGTTAGAGAACTATAAAAATATGGGTTTTACCAGTCCTAGTGTATCCCCCTAGGCAGATCTAATGTTGTTTATGAAAAAGTTAGATGTGAGGTTTTGATCCTATGTGGATTATCATTTCTCTAATCAATCTATGATAAATAAAATTAACCCTTGATGAGGATTCATGAAAATTTATGTCAGTTTCAATTCACAATATTTTTCATGAAGACTGATCTCAGGTCTGTCTACCACTAGTGGATAGTTCATAAGGCTAATATTCCACTATGACATTTCTATGTCGCTTCAAACAATATGAGTTATTAGTGATTCCTTTAGGTGTGAGGAATTCTTTTATTTTGTTGATGGATTTGATAAACTAGATATTTTAGCTATAATTGGAACAATTTTTTTTCTATTCATTGATGATATACTAACATAACATGCATCAGAGGAGAAGTATGTGGAGAACCTTTGGATAGTCCATGATTTTATTGGGGATAACTAGCTTTATGGTAAGATTTTATTTTTCCATTTATGTATCCATGATGATAAATTTCTATGGTATATCATTTTGGAGCATGCATCAGATATGGACACAATAATGATTTATATAGAGAATTCTTGAGATCCACCCAAAAGTGTGTCAGAGGTGCAGAGTTTCATTGAATTTTTAGGGTAATATAAGATTTTTGTGGTATAATTCTATATAATTTCATCCAATTTGACTAACCTGACACATAATAGTAATCAATTTACCTGGAATTATATGTACTAGAGATCCTTCAAGGAGTTGAAGAATAGGATGATGAGTACTCTTGTTTTGATACAACCATCAAAGGGTGTGAAGTACCCAGTGTATTACAATACCACATGAGTTATGCACGTAAATGTGTTATTACATGGGATAGGTAGTTATCACATATGGCTTGAGTCTATGGTGACTCCATGAGATGCACTTTGAGACTCATTACCTAGATATAACAATGGTATTCTATGCTCTGAGGATAGGGAGGCACTATCTTATGGGAGAATTCATTCTTGTTTACTCAGACCATCATAGCGTCAGACATGTCACTATGTACATATTCATATTACTGAGGTAGAAACATGTCTTGGTGTTCCTATAAGACTATGAATTTGGGAGAATCTATACTCATTAGAAAGGAAACATGGAGGTAAATTCCATTATAAGAAGTCGATGGATCTTTTGGTGTATGAGTCATCTGAGCAGTTGGATTCCTTTATGATGAAGCAATTTGAGTAAAAGGGTGAAAATTTTCTTCAGTTGATGGTGTTGAATCCTAAAATCCTTTAGAAAGTGAGATGTTCATTGATTTTTTACACATTTATTATGAGGTCTTAGTTGACATATATCATCAGGAGATTCACCTAATGGATTATTGAATGGGGGGATCAGGTCATCCTTGACTAGGGATGGATAGTGGTCCCAGTCATGATATAGGGGGATGTTGTAAGATAGTTTCACGCATATCCTTATGACGTACATCATAGTGTGGGGAAGATTTATAGAGAAATCCATTGGTAGTTTTGGTGGGCTATAATGAGATAGAGAATGGTTGAGTTCGTCTTTTAGTGCCTCACATATTAGTAGGTAAAAACTGAGCACCATGTTCCAACATGTTTTTTGAAGCCCCTTAAGATCATAGAGTGGAAATAGGATGAAATATCTATGGATTTTGTGATAGGGTGTCTATGAATATCTAGAGTACATGACACAATCTGGGTGATAGTTGACTAACTCATGATGTTATCACACATCCTTGCTATCATGGAGTAGAGTTCAGTAGAGAGTTTGGGGAATATGTAGGTATTATAGATCATTTTTTATCATGGGATTCCCTCTACTATTTTATTCGATCATTACTCGATGTTCATGTCACAATTAATGGGAGGCATGTAGGTTTCATTCAGGACCAATATGGGGATGAGTAGTATTGAGACATAAGATTAACATACTTGGTTATTAAATCAATTTAGATGAGTATTCACCACAATAAAAACTACATGCATAGGGAATGTGATTTTTTTGTGTATTTGGAAACATTGAACTCATTCATATAATTTGGTGAATGATATTCAAAATTTCCCATAAAGATCATCCAATTTAGTACTAATAATTAAATTCTTTCTTCATGACCTGGAAAAAATTAACATTAAAGAGGGTGATCTCATATTCTTAGTAAGGGTAAATAAAGAGATACATAATCATAACATTAACAAACAAGTATAATAAAATTAATATAATTTTTAAATATAATACCCTCAAAATCAAAGATTAAACAAAATAGTCATAGAATATATATTGGAAGATCATAAGATGTGAAAAATAATAGAATTTAAAGAATAATCCATGACGATATAACTTAGGAATAAGGAATGGAATTTTTTTCAAGAACATAAGATTATAACATTGGGAACATATGTATATAGAAATAGGTTCCCTCGTTAAATAAATGACATGAAATTATGCCCTTATAGAAACTTTTGGACATGAAATCAGGTCCACTAAAAATATTTTGAACATGTAATCTGGTTCATGCACTGGAAGCTATAGATTCTAGGTGGGACACCCCACCATCTTCAGTGGATGCACCTTCATCACAATGGACCAGGTTACACTTCATCACATATTGGATCACACCTGACGACCTATTTACCATAACTATCACATGAGATGTAAATATTTACTCAATTTATTAATGAACTATATAGTCCATCCAATGTTATGTAGTTATGGGATTACCCAGTGCTATCTGGGCACACCATGTTAATCTGTAACATGCTTACTTAGTGTCATATGGTCTACCCCATGTTAAGCTGTAACGTGCCCATTTTTTTCTATCTGGTCCACCCCATAGTATAATATATGTTCATGAATGACAACATAAAAAATTAAAAATAACTTTAACTTCATGATAAATAATTATTATACTCATTATAACTTGATTAACCAAGACAAAATAAATGAGTTTCATAAAATAATTATTATAGTGAGTATAATACATTCAATGAAATAACAAGATTGGAGTCCTTGGATCATATCCCCAATAACGAATAAACTATATCAAAGGATGTCAACATAGTTATATGACTTTGAGCAGTTATTATGGAAAATATCATTTTCACATTGAAAATTTATTTTTTAAAACATTAAACATTTTCAATACCATTTTATTTGAGAATAACATTGAAAATTTATAAAAAACCATTTAGAACCATTATTAAAAAATTATAAGACATTAAAAATTTAAAATAAATTTCCTTGAAAAGTATATTAATAATGAATTTAAAATATTTTTTCAAAATATTTTTAGAACACATTTTTTTTGAATAAAAAATATTTTTGACAAAAGAGAGAAATAATGCCAGACATCAAAAAATTTCTTATCTTAACTATTATAAGTAACAAAGTGTGGAAAAAATTATTCCTTTTCTTGGATATAACAATAATAAATATAGGAGAACCGAATCCATGAGAATTATTAAGATATATATGCTAATATTTCATCAATGGAAGCATAGTTATATATAATCCTTATAAACGATGAGATTGTAGAAATAAACTATTACCAAAGTGGTAACATTGAATCCTAATCCACATGAAATAATAACATAACATTAAGTAGAAAATATCATTAAAATAATGATATTTAGGATATAACTTTCCAATGTGGTATTATATACACCTAATAAAATATTAATGGTGGATAATATAAAATTTATCTCAATGAAAGAAAATTGAGTCAAAATTTCCTTTCTGCTTTGGTAACATTTAAACCATAAACCTCATTCAGGATATATATGTAAATAACAATAATTCTTAGTGTAATATTCATAATATACCTCCTTGTTCAATATATAGACTAAATTAAAGAAATTGGTGGTAATGAGGGCTTGTCTCTCATTGAAAATAAATGTGAGATGGAAATCTCATACTAGTTGAGTAAATTTTGAATTGTGTATGAAAGAATGAAATCAATTGTAACATTTAATAACATGAAATAAATTAAATTCATGATATAATGTTTCATACTTAATTATATACACTAAAATAAATAAATTAGTGGTGAATATGGCATAAATGACTTATAATTAAAAGTGAGACTAGAAATCCCATTACTACTTGATTAAAATTTGAATCATGAGATACCTGAAATAATAGCATCAACTAAAAAATTTAATATATTTAAATAAATTAAATTCATGATATAAAATTTCATAGGTCAGTATAATCACCACAAAAAATAAACAAGTGGTGAATATAGAATAAGTCTATTAGATATAAAAGTGTGACTAGAAATCCCCTTACATGAAATATTGACATCATTTGTTTACATTCATGAATCATGTATATCAAATATAATGTTATTATAAATATTCCAAATGACATTATTCATACAAATAATACCATATATTATTTCATAATGACTTTACATTACCAACTTTTTAACAATTCCTTGTCAAAGTTATATATCTGTTAATAACTACTTTTTTTCATACATGTTTTGACATGTCATTCTTGATCCTCTTTCTTAGTTCACAATTTAATTATTATAAAAATGTTAAACATGATATAAATATCATATATATTTATTACATATATATTTATAATGACCAATAAAATATATAAATAGGAAATGAAATACAGAGTTTATGGAGATAGTAGGTCGTACATACGCATGAATGATATTTCCATTTCCTTGTCATATAAAAGTATGAAAATTAAATGATATATATATATATTATCATTTTAGTAAAATTATTATTTCCTAAATGTCACATAATTTTAATAAATATATCTTTAATACATTACATGAAAATCATGAATGAATCGCATCACATTAAGGATGAGGTAGATCACACATCCCCAAAGGATGATATCGTATTCCACAAAAAAATGGAAGCATTAATTTATGTGTCATATAATAATAAAATAAGCATAAGGAAATCATAAATATAATATATAAATATATAAATAATAATATCATCATTATTCCCAAACCTGAGAGGTGGTAATGGAAGAACCGATGATATCACTTCGTCAGGTGGAAGTCTTCCATTCAAATGAACGATTATTACATATCCTATTTAATAGAAACGTATAATGTTGTATGTAATTACTTTAACATAAAAAATATCAATATATTTATTATACTTATTTTATTTTATAATACTGATATAATAATAAATAATGGGTGGATTTTGAAATAAAAAAAATTACTCGTTAAAAAAAATTACCTCTTCTCCCGGTAACTCCTTTTGGGTTTCACCAAAGGACTCGATTTGTTTTAATTGTGTATAAATTGAGGATTAAATGATGATATAAGTGATTTTGAGAAATATTTTTATATTTTTTTACAATCCAAATGTATTGATAGGTGTGACTATGTGAGATTGGGGGTGCCCTTTAATAGTGGAGAGGGGTAGAATTCTTGTAAAAACTAAAAGGTAAACACTATTGGGAGGATTCCATAAAATATATTTCCTAAAATAATTAATATTGTTTGATAAAATATTTTATATGTTCGAAATATTACCATTAAAGGTGTTTGGGACACGTGTATAGGCCATTTGGTCTGTTATGTGAATGTTTAGTCCCTTGGTAAACTTGTTTTTCTCTCAATCAATGTAATTAATTTTAACATGTTTTCAAAAATTATTGGTCAAACATTTTTTAAACATATTCTAAATTATAAATTTTGATGGTTCAAAATTTGGAATCATGTTTTAAAACATAAAATCCCAGATGTTGAGATATTAATTTACAAATAATCCCATACACTAGATGAAGCAATGAGTTTTAAAGAGAGAATATGCAAAATATTGAAATGTTTTTGTATCCAATTTTAATATGAAAATTGATTAAAATGAAATAATTGACTTAATGTTATATAATTTAAATAATTATAAATTAAATCCAAATTAAAATATAATTACATTATAAAAATAAATTATATGAAAAGTTAGTTTTCAATTATAATTCAATATCTTTCATTTTTTATAAAAAAATCAAACATCATAGAAAAATACCAAAAATTAATCATAAAATAATTTAGAATTTATTACTTAAATAATTAAATTTATTTATTAAAAATATTAAAAATGTTTCCAAATTTAGTTTTAAAATATGTCTTCCACTAAAAGGCAGTAAAACTGCCTTTTAGAAAAAAAAAATACATCATTTTAAGAATAAAATATTATTTTTTTTCTTATTTTATACCTATAAAATATATTTTTTGAATATAAAAACATTGGATCAATATTTAATACATAAATTTCTTTAATCCCTCCCAATAATAGTGAATAATTTATTTTATTGATATAAAAAACCTTTTTAGGAATAAAAATAGGTTTTCCTATAAATATATCATTTATATTCAGTTGGTTTTTATTTTCATTTTTGATTAATTGATAACAAAATATTTCATTTTATAAATATTTATAAACCATATTTTTATAATCTAGTTAACATTATTATTATCTTCCATTCCAATTATTAGGTGATAAAAATAATTATATTTTACAAATAATATAAACACTATATTGTAGTTCTGTGAAAAAATTTCTTACATTTAATGAAAGGTGTCAAAGGAACCTGATATTGTGTGTGGAAAAAGAAAAACATTGTGTTGTGTGTAACAAAATATATGTTTGGTGTTGCATGTAATTCATGATAATCTCAGTTTTTTGTGTAACAAATTTTAGTCACGGTGTTGTGGGTACTACAATCTAATCATGGTGCTGATTCTAGAGCACAATTAATATAAAGATTCATTTAATGAAATATTTACTTGGTGTAGCATGAAATAAATTCCATCAAATAATTTTAAAGTATTCAAAATAATAATAATTCCTAAAAATAGATGTTTTTATATTCTAACCCCTTAAAATGATTTTCTACCTCAAAATTCATTTGGGTCATCAATGTTTTAATATGTTAATTTCATTTCATAAGAACCCGTATAAGAAAAGGAATAAAAAAACTTCCTTTAAAAAGTGTATGTGGGGGAAATAATGGTTACCCAAAGTAACTCATGACTAGGTTTTCACATAGGAGAACAGAAGTGATGATTTGTACATGAATGAAAATCATAAATAATTATAGTGATTGATAAAGATCACTAATCACAAGAAAGTGGGTTCTCCAAATAAAATTATTTTCCATAAAACCATAACCCAATTAGTCATGAAGTGTACATTAATATCATAAAAATGATGATAAAATGAAAAAATTTTATTACAATATACATATTCTAATGTCTAAGAATTATCATGAGGATATATACTTAGCTGATTTCATTCCCTGTTATATACACAATATCACCCTTTGGTTATTCATTGACCTATTTTACACCTCATCTCTTACTCAAAAAATAAGGGGAATTTGATATGTCAAAGGATATAACAGATTATAAGATCCATTAAATATTTTTAATAATTACATCTCTCTTTAGTTAACATAAAAAATTGTTTAGAACAAGTTATCCAATATTCATAAATGTTTATATGGTGGGATAATAATTTAATCTCTAAAAATACATTCAAATTTTATCTTAAACTATTTTCTAAATGGTTATCCTTGTAACCATTCCAAAAGATGTAATAATAAACATTATAATTAAGGTCACTAAATTTCTAAAAGTCATATTAATATTGATCCCACCATATATCATAATGTATATATTCTTTTATCACACACCAAAAATGTGAATACCTTCAACATGTAGTCTCTTAAAACATAGTAATAACCTAAATTACAAAAATACTTATTAAAAAAATTCATTCTTCTTTATTCAAAATTTTATTAAATATATTTCTTAAATATTAAAATAATATAATCTTCACAAACAATATCATAAACCACTTTATCAACAAATCCTTTATCAGATCAGTGGTCGAAAACTTTATGTCATTTACATTATTCATATCACCATATTTTTATCCAACATAAACATAATTTTATCAATAGTAAAAACACATTAGGGTTTTCCTTCTCTTGACCAAAATATAACCTTTCAATTAAATAACTTTTCTAGGTCATTAGCACCACTCCATGCATATATATGTCATGATTCAAATCACATAATTCTTGAATTCCAATTCATATGCACTCTAATCATCCCAATAATTGATCAAATAATTAACTTGGATTCATTACCATATTAATTAATAACTATTTACTTAAATATGAAATAAAAATCATTTATATTCAATTTAGTCATGCTAATAAACAACACTGTTAGAGGAGAACATACCTTTCATATATCACTTGGTATCTCTTCATCATCAATAGAAAGACCATTACTCTTACAACCATGCATATTTCCTTCATGAGATTTAGCCATATGAAATTTATTTTCAAAATGACCATAGATTCTTTATTAAAATCATTATACATTCTACGAATCATTAGATTGTACATTATTTGGATATATTTCATTAATTAATTTTTTTCCCTTTATTGTTATTTTATATGTGTTTTTAATTTCCACAATCAAAACATAATCATGTTACTATAAGACATTAACATGGGTGTTTGTTCCCAAATCCACAAAACATATGATAATAAATATTCTTTTCTCTATGGTTTCCATTACCTAAATTTTTAGTGAACTCATTAATTCACTCTTTTATTGAGTCTAAGAGTTAATTGAGGTAAACAATGTTGATCTTGTTTTGTGAAAACTGATTAGGCATGATAAAAATTTTCATCACTCTAGGGACCATACCATTTTACTTATAATATAAAATATTACACTAAATTCCATGTTTGCACAATTCTTTTTTATTTCACTCCAATGGTTAATACCAGAAAGCAAGGTGTGAAGAACACTTTTCGTAATGGGAAAAATAATCATAAAAATCCCTTATAGGATTTCTAAATGATGAATCCCATATCAGTAATATATGAAATAATAGTTTTATCCTAGGTTATTCATATTAATTTTCTATTTAAATCCTTTATTATGGGTCATTATTAGTTTTTTAATTTCCAAAGCATATTCCCATGAGTGTTATACATGGTGTGAAACAAGACTGATTGTTATGCACCAGTTCTTGATCATGTTTAGGTTAATAATGTGTTTTTAGGTTAGACCTTTGTAAATCTATGATAGACCCAAATCCAATTGAAGTATCCAGATAGGGGTATAATTTATTTGAAAACACCCCCTCAATCCATTTCCAAACCCCCATGATTTTTTTATTTTATCTTAATACTTATCCTTAGGGACATACGTATACTTATTCTTAGAAATATCTCTATGTTTCTCACTAATTTTTTTCTCATCCTAAATTATAATGGTTGAAAAAACCATTACTTTGTTACCAAAAATAGTGACCTAGACATAACATACATGGATATTAAATAAATTTAGATTATTATTCATTAAAATAAAAAATAACATGGTCATGGACCAAAATAGTTTAGTGTCCCTAGAAAAATCTAACATATTCTTCTAGTTTATTGAATGATCTTCAAAATCTCCCACAAAAATATATGCCTTTAATAATCCTACTTAAATCTGTTATTCATAACCTGGGGAAAGGAAACAAAATAAATGGTGAGCTCAAAGGCTCAGTATGGGTAAATAAGGGAGATAATTAATAATAACAAGAACATAAGTTTATGTTAACATGAGAATAACATTCAATGATCATGACTAACATATCAAAGACTATGAACACTAGTCAAGTCATAAATATTGGAAGATCATAAGACATGAATCACAAGGGAATAAAACCCATAATCTATTAGATAATAACATAGGAATAATACATGTTGATTCTAGTAAACTCATAATCACATAATATTGGGAACATTTGAAAATAGAAACCTGATCACTCATTAAGTAACGAACATGAAATTATGAACATTCATAAACTTATCAACATGAAACCAGGTCTATACATAACATTGTGAACATGTAATCATGTTCACGTGTAGGAAGCTACACCTTCTGGGTGGGACACACCACCATCCCCAGTGGAATCCCTTCCCTCATAGTGTATTTGGTTACACATTCATTACATAAAGGATAAATCCTAGAGACATGTTTCCTATAATTTTTCCATGATATAAAAATATTTACCCAATTAATTGGAGTGATAACTAGGCCACCCTATAATAACTTGTAATGGTCTTACCTGACACTATCTAGGACACCACTTGTTCAATTGTAATGGGATTGCCTAGTGTTATTTTGGCCACCCCATATTATGCTATAGGGGGATTACATAGTGTGATATAGATCACCCCATCATATTTGTTTTTTAAAATAACCAAAACATAAATAAAGTAAAAAATATCATTCACATAATCATAAAAAATCATTGTACTAATTATATCATGATTAAATCATGGAAAAATAGAGTTTTTATAAAGTATTTATCATGATAATAATACATTCAATGAAAGAATAAGAGTAGTTTACTTGGATTATATTTCCAATAAAGAATAAATTGTATCAACAGATGTCATCTTAGATAGATAAGTATCTTTAGTGATCACCTGGGGAATTTCTTAAGGATACTAACCTTTTAACATTAATGGATGATTTTTAAAAAAAATTAATGATTTTGAAAACTTTTTTCTTTGAAAATGAATTAGAAATCTTATTGAAGAATAATTTTAAATCATTTTAAAAAAATTCTAAAACATAATAAAACATTTATAAGTTTAACATAATTTTTTTTAAAAGATCATTAAATAAATTTTTTGAAGATATTTTTAGAAAATATGTTTTTTTAAAATAATAATTATTTCATAATGAAGAGAGAAATAATGTCAGAATTTGATCCGAATGCCTGAAGCATTCAATTTTTGTGGATTTTTTATTATCCCCTTCTTAACCTGGTTTAGAGGAAACCATTATATGACCCATAGGCCTTATTTTACAAGGCTAAATACATGACTCGATGGCCTAGAGGGACAATGACCAATATATAACCTTAAGTCCCAACCAGACCACAATAGAACAACCCCTCCCCAACAGCTTCATCATTGAAGGCTCTATCTCCCCACCATGAATTTAAAATTACATAGCATTGACCCATGTATAACTTCATGGTGCATGGTACAATTGTTTATTTGGCATAGTAACACATTCCATCACTTCAGTTAGCTCGGCTATGGTGGCTGTCGCTTTCTCTGAATCCTTATATGTATGTAAAAATCCGATATTTTATTATAATTATTATTTTTAATTTATTTGTGTCATGTGTTTTTTGCATCAAAAAGATTATCTTGTGATATACACCACACTGTATTAGCTTGAAGTATACACAACACTATTCTTAGACTGTGTCACACACAATTTCAAGTTTGTTTTATAAAAGTCATTCTACACAACATTGAGTGTATATATATATATATTCAATGTATAAATAAAATATGGTTGGATTCTGTAATAAAAAATAATAAAGGATTCTTGCAAAAAACACAACCCTGACTTGTCTTGCATTACACGCAATTGCGACCTTCCTCGATAGCGTGTGTTGTACGCAATACAGGGTTTTACTAAACAACCATATATTATTATAATATTAGTATGAAATAGCCTTTATGAATAGTATTAACTAAAATCTTAATTTTATAACATTATTATTCATCTTACACATTTTCTAGAACATTGTATAAGAACAAAATAAATTTTTCGGGTAATATAAGTATTTTTCAAAAAATGAAGTTTTGCCGCCTTTTGATGGCGCACCTGCTTTAAATCTAGTTTTTGACATGTTTATAAGTTCAATTTTACAAAATAAAATTATTATTTGGAATAAGGATATAAAATTTACCTTTGATAAATTTTTCATAATATTCTGATAACATTCATATTTTAATGAATAGTAAAAACACGGAATATTTTAATTAAAAACAACTTTTTTCATCGTAATAACTTATGTTGTTAAATTATATTATTTAATGGTTTTAATGTATAAATAGAATATATTTTTACCATTTTATATAATTTATGTCATTAACCTTGATTTTACATTGAATTCGTAGGTTAAATAAATTCAATCTTTTGCAATGTTTTAAACAAAAACCTATTTTCTTTCGAAAGTGGGATTAATTTTAATTTAATTTCTGCAACTTTTGTGTATTAAATTTGGAAAAATGTATTCCATATTTGGAATCAGTGGGTCCAAATTATGTTAACAAGCCACTTTTTATTTTTGGGCATTATGAATAGTAACTACGGTAAATTTTATTTACCATAGTTAAACGTAAATCGGGTAATTAAGTGTAAATATAAGATTATAAAATTACTCTAACACCTTTAAAAATCCTATTGGATGACTAAAAGGCGACCCATATCACCTAAGGGTTGGATTAGAATCATTTAATGGACTTTTTTCCATGAAAATAATTTTATTATTATTAAAACCAAAGAAAGTGACAACATGTCACTCTCTTAAATCTTAAAAGTATAATAATTTTTATTTAGTGATAAACATCATGAAACTTCGAACATTAATAGTATCTAGAAATATAATAAAATTATCTACATCATGATAATTTATTTAGAATTTTTAGAGATTAAATAATTGTCATTAATGGTGATACATTAATGATGGAGAAATTATTTATTAAGTGAAAAATCAGTAATATAGTTTTTACTGAAATAATAATACCCATTAAAAGGCCCACAAACCTGACCAAAACATACTTTTAGTGTATATATATACCATAATCATCCAATTACCTAATATATAACCGTTTGAAGTCTTATATAAGTGATTATGACACTTATATTATTTTATTTTAATTGATGCCAAAGTTGTCACCATCAACATTTAATAAATATAACAATTTAAATATTGTGATTTTAAGATGATAAATTCTAGTAAAAGTGTTATTGGGAAAGTTAATATATTTAACTTAATCATAGGAGTTTATTTTTAATTTTTAGGAAACAAATATGTATATTAAATAATTATACAAAAATGTTGTAGTAATTATTTTATTAAGAGATAAACCAAATAAATGGTTTTAAAAATAATAAATTAAATATTATATGAACTATTTAATGTGATACACTAATTTTCTAGATTCATATGACCTTTTATTAATCTATTAAGGCTTTTAGTTCGAACATATTTTCTGTATATATTTTATTTAAATTCATATAAATGAATAGTGTCAAAATTGACAATATTGTTATTTTATAGAAATAACATATTATAAAATTGTTTAAAAACCAGAAAAATTTATAAAAATTATAAATTTAAATTTATATGGTCTAAAATGTTATAAAGTATCCAATTATGGACAATTCACAACAAATAAGAATTATTTGTTATAATTTAAAATATAGAATATTATTACCACAAATAAAATTAAATTGATTAAGTAAGGATAAATCATGTTGATAATGTTTAGAATAATTTCCTAACATGTCTAAATTTTATTGTTTGATGATATCACAACCCTATATCATCTAGTATTCTAATATGAATCATTATTGGAGGATTTTAATTGGGGTTAGATTTATTGTAAATTAATATTTTGAAGATTTCCAAAGGTGCCCCTCTCCTCCCTTATAAAAGGGCACCTCTTCCCTCTCTTCCTCAAACCACATTGAGCCTTCAAGATCATCCAACCCCTTCCAAATTCTCTTCTCCACTTCCCTAGAAACATCCTAGAGGTCCCTGTTGTCTTCAAAGACCAATTTTAGTGCCCTAAGAGGAGGTCTCAAAGAGGCGCTTTAAAGAAGAGGTAATGTTCGTTACCGATTATTTCATCTTTATTTCTTCTTCCACTTGTTCTTCTTTAGTTGTTTCATTATGAAGTAATAACATCAGTATCACTCATATACTGATATTTTATTATAAGTATGAAAAAACCATATTTCACCATCTATCCATCCTACGGAAAATGAAATCACCGCGCATGCGTACGTACGGAATACCGTCTCCACGCTGTGGTGTAATCTGTTTTTTCAACACCACCTTACTTGGATGGGTATAATGGTGTAAAGAATAACTATTCATAGTTATAATAACATCATACAGATTCTGATATTTTGTATCATCATCTCCAATTCAATTCAATAATTATGGGAATGATATCATCGCTCGTGCGTACGTACGGACTACCGTCTCCACGACGCGATGAGATTAATTCTCAATGATTAACAATTCATGAATGATTATAAAGTATATATAATAAGTAATCATGAAATATATGATATAATGATACTGAATTTATATATATATATATATATATATGTATTTCATCAAATTAATTCCATTCAATTCAATAAGGAAACGAAAACAGCGTTCATGCGTACATACAGCCTACCGTCTCCATGAACGGCGTATTTTTTCCATTTATCGATCTATTATATATATGTATATTCTGAATATATATTATATATAAATCATGTTTTATATTCTGGAATTATGTAATCATGATCTATGTAATCATATGAATATTTACAAGTCAAAACATGGACGACAAATGAAACGATTTTACCCAAAACACTTTTTAACATGGAATTTACAAAAGAACGGGTAATATAAAGTCATAAGTGAAAAATATATTATATCATAACAATGAATATGATTCTGTAATATGTCAATGACATTATTTAAATAATTTTACAGGAGGTTCGGATACATACAAAGCATATCGGACATAAGGTAAGGGATAATTTTGCAAATCTCATTTTTAGCCGAGATTGCTTATTCGTAAGTATTTAATGGTGTTATTTCTAGTATCCATTTCCATGTTTTATAAAAGTGTTTTCATGTCTTTTTAAAGTCTTTTTTACCCATTTTTGACTTTTACTACATGTTATGTATGGAATCTTACTATTACTAGGTACTTTTTGACTTTTCTGGCAAAAGTACGAGAAGAATGTTTTTTTAACTTATACGGCATGAACAGATTTTTACGGTTTCATAACGCATCATTTTCATGAAGCTTACTCTACAAGATTTTATGAAAATTTTCAACAAAATAATTTCCTTTTAAAATTGCATGGCATTTTGTAAAAAGAAAATGATTTTAAAGTAGAAAGGATATTTTCCTCAAGAATTCATTTCAAATGTTTAATCAAAACCATTTTCCATCTAAGATGACATTATTTCATATGTGTATGTTTCAAGTTTAATGTCTATATGATTTACATGGTTTCACTTCTCTTATGATGAAATGTCCATTTCTTTTATATGGATTATGAGATGATGGGATGATGTTTATGAAACCCATTTTATTCTTTTGGTTATGATGAATGTTTTAAGTTTATTTTTTGGCATAAGTAAGAATGATTTCATTATGAGATGGGTGGGACCTATATATCCCTTCAATGAATTGGGTAACGATATATATCTCATGAGATAGACATGGCTGGAATGGAAAGTTAAACCGGTTCAGTAATACAGGACTGGAACGAGGAGTGAACTCGATTCAGAAAGGGACTTTGTCCACTAAGATGGTCTTGGCAGCAATGCCTTGGCTACTATGGAAATCATATCATGTGCTTAATGGTTTCCACAATTACATGTTTTATTCCCATGCTATTTTATCATTCTTAATGTTTCTTTATGATCTATTCCTTACGTACTTCCATGTTTTATGTCATTGCTCAAGCTTTTGATGTTTAAACATTTTGTTCATGTTTTTAAGTTCAAATGTATATGGTATGTTTTATTTTATCCATGCTTACCCTTACTGAGCATTTGAGCTCAACCTTATTATGTTTTCCTTTCCCCAAGATATAAAGAAAGGTTTTAGGTAAGAAAAAAAAGGGGGAAGATCTTTATGGGATATGTTGAAGATCTTTCACCATGATTACAGGATTATGTTCCAAGTTTCCAAAGACACTAAACTATTACGGTCCTTGTGTGTCTGTTTTTGTTATGTATTAGGTATTCCGAAAAAGTACTGTAATTTCCATGTACGTCAAGCTTTGGGTCTCTACAGTTGGTATCAGATGAAAGGTTTAGTCAACCTTTGGAAACTAGGATGCAAGAACTTTAGTGAGATCCCTAGAGATATTTCTAAGGTATGTATGGGGATGTCCCTAAGGTTAAGTATAAGTATAGGTTATAGTCCATGATTTATGGAAACGATATTAGATTAAACCTAAGATGTTAGATATTGAAGTTACTACCCCTTTATTATGATTTTTTCCTCTCAAATTATTCTTTTTGGGTTTTAGAAAATGTATGGAAACAAGATGATTCAAGATAATGGAGGATATGATGGACAATGGAATGATATTATTCATGAGAAACCAAATGAAATGGGATTTGGATGTCCACACATCATTATTATTCCGAATCAGCAATCTCATAATATGATCAATAAACACAAATTTGGTCAGTTTCCTGACTCGGCTAATAAGAGAAAGATGGAGTTTCATGATGATCATAGAGGAAAGAAAGTTCAATTTCCACTATGTAAATAATTTGGGAAGAGGCATCAAGGAGAATGTTTCAAAGGAACTGGAAGATGCTTTGGGTGTGGAAAAGAATGACATAAATACAATAAGTGCAAAAGAAAAGGTTCAGTTAACACCATGGATGAGGATAATGGTATTGCTACGACATCAACAATGGTTAAATGTTTTAAATGTGGAATGTACGGGCATTATGCAAACCAATTCCCTAAGGGAAAGTCTCATAAAGAGAATCAGTATGGTCTTATGGGTAATATTTATGTTGATGATGATGAAGAGACTACAAATTATATGTGAAATGAAAGAATTGTTGAAGCTCAGTCAATGGTTTAACAAGGTAGTGGAATGATTACATGTTTATCAAGTGTAATTTTATATATGTAATCTCATGGAACTATGGAATAAAGAGATATCTAAGGATTGTTACACTGTTTTCTTTCCTTATGTTTTGAAAGTGTGTGATGAATAGTACCAGTATTTTTGGAAAGTAGATGATATGCGCATAATGAATGGATAAGGAGAAAATTAAATGTTTGATAGTATTCATGAGCTCATGACTGATATAAGGAAATAGTTATATCATGGTTTGAGTATATAGAATTTTGGGGTTTTGGTATGTGGAAAGAGTTAACTTTTGACAGCACTCATGTTTTCACTAAAATTAAATGGGTATTCATTTTTCAAGAGAATACTTGATTAAGGCCTTCAGATGTTTCGAATGTGACCAACAAGACATATCTTATGATATTTGGGGATCAAAAATGGAATTGACATGCTTGTTATATGAAATCTCTGGTAATCATTTTCACTATAATAAGAGAGTGGACTACAATATTTGGGATATGCCTAACGATTGGAATGGATTATGTTGGACATAAGTTAGTATTGTTTAAGGATAGAAGTTTTTTTCGATATTATTTATGATATGTTATAGTAATGTAGTTTTAGAAAAAGGACAACTTGCAGGATGAGCGACAACCCATCGCGTCGGACAAGGCTGTGGGAATCGAACCCACAACCGAAGTGCGACTAGCCTTTATCGCCTACCACTGGACTACAGGAAGTCACTGTTTTGTAGAAACTATTTTTATTATATTAATCAGTATTATATATGAAGTATAAGTCCATTTTAGGAACCATATAGGATTAATCTCACTATATATGGACTTATTTGTTTTTGATAACTTTTATAACCTTTTGTTTGAGATAGATGGAATGACCCATCATTCTATCACATGATCTGCTAACACATCACGAATGAAAAATTAAACTTCATTTCTTTAAGAGATGAAGTGTAAATTGTCCAAATAACTACCCACGGTGAGACTTTACCAAAATCATGAAAGTATTTCTTCTAATTCCAATTTCATCAACTTTAGGGAAATGATCTTGAAAACCAAAAATATTGTCCTAGTGCTCTTATATCTGATTAATTAGATGGTACCTTAGATCATCACAAATTTATGGCTTTGTGATTGATGTCTTTTTCATAGACATTTTCTCTACCACTCTCCATCGTAACTTGATGTTATATTTTTTTCCATATCCATATTTTCACCTATATTCTCCTACGTGGAAACCCAGGGATGAGTTAATTTGGGTAACCGTTACGTTTCATACATTAGTTTTTAAATCCAAGTTTTGGTATTCCTTTTTATGATGTGTATTTCTATTAATGAAACTTTCGAGTAATAAACCATTTATAACCCCGACGAATTTCGAGGGCGAAATTCATTTTAAGGGGGGGTAGAATGTAACAACCCGATATTTTATGATAATTATTCTTTTTAATTTATTTGATGTCATGTGTTTTATGCAACAACAAGATTATCTTTTGCTATACTCCACACTGTATTATCTTGAAATATACGCAACAGTATTCTTAGATTGTGTTACACACAATTTCAAGTTTGTTTTATAATTGTCATTCTAAACAACATTGAGTGTATATATATATATATTCAATGTATAAATAAAATATGGTTGGATTCTGTTATATGAAATAATAAAGGATTCTTTCACAACACACAACCCTGACTTGTCTTGCATTACACGCAATTGCGGCCTTCCTCGATAGCGTGTGTTGTACGCAATACAGGGTTTTACTAAACAACCATATATTATTATAATATTATTATGAACTAGCCATTATGAATATTATTAACTAAAATTTGAATTTTATAACATTATTATTCATCTTACACATTTTCTAGAACATTGTATAAGAACAAAATAAATTTTTCGGGTAAAATAAGTATTTTTCAAAAAATGCATTTTTGCCGCCTTTTGATGGCGCACCCGCTTTAAATCTAGTTTTTGACATGTTTATAAGTTAAATTTTACAAAATAAAATTATTATTTGGAATCAGGATATAAAATTTTACCTTGGATAAATTTTTCATATTATTCTGATAACATTGATATTTTAATGAATAGTAAAAACACGCTATATTTTAATTAAAAACTACTTTTTTCATCGTAATCACTTATGTGGTTAAATTAAATTATTGAATGGTTTTATAGTATGAATAGAATATATTTTTACCATTTAATATAATTTATGTCATTATCCTTGATTTTACATTGAATTCGTAGGTTAAATAAATTCAATCTTTTGCAATGTTTTAAACAAAAGCTCGTTTTCTTTCAACAACGAGATTAATTTTAATTTAATTTCTGCAACTTTTGTGTATTGAATTTGGAAAAATGGATTCCATATTTGGAATAAGTGGGTCAAAATTATGTTAATAAGCTACTTTTTATTTTTTGGCATTATGAATAGTAACTACCGTAAATTTTATTTACCATAGTTAAAGGTAAATCGGGTAATTAACGGTAAATATAAGATTATAAAATTACTCTAAAAGCTGTATAAATCCTATTGGATGACTAAGAGTCGACCCATATCACCTAAGGGTCAAATTAGAATCATTTAATGGACTTTGTTCCATGAAAATAATTTAATTGTTATTAAAACCAAAGAAAGTGACAACATGTCACTCTCTTAAATCTAATAAGTATAATAATTTTAATTTAGTGATAAACATCATGAAACATAGAAAATGAATATTATCAAGAAATATAATAAAATTATATAAATCATGATAATTTATTTATAATTTAAGGGATTAAATAATTTTCATTAATGGTGATACATTAATGATGCAGAAATTATTTATTAAGTGAAAAATCAGTAATATAGTTTTTACTGAAATAATAATACCCATTAAAAGGCCCAAAAACCTGAAATAAACGTACTGGTAGTGTATATATATACCATAATCATCCAATTACCTAATATATAACCGTTTATAGTCTTATAGAAGTCATTATGACACTTATATTATGTTATTTTAAATGATGTAAAAGTTGTCACCTTCAAAATTTAATAAATATAACAATTTATATATTGTGATTTTAAGATGATAAATTCGAGTAAAATTATTATTGTGAAATTTAATAGATTTATCTTAATCATAGTATTTTATTTTTAATTTTTAGGCAATAAATAAGTATATTAAATAATTATACAAAAATGTTGTAGTAATTATTTTATAAAGAGATAAACCAAATAAATGGTTTTTAAAATAATAAAATAAATATTATATGAACTATTTAATGTGATAAAATAATTTTATAGATTTATATTACCTTTTATGAATCTATTAAATATTTTAGTTCGAACATATTTTCTGTATATATTTTATTTTAATTCATATAAATGAATAGTGTCAAAATTGACACTATTGTTATTTTATAAAAATAACATATTATAAAATTGTTTAAAAATCACAAAAATATATAAAAATTATAAATTTAAATTTATATGGTCTAAAATGTTATAAATTATCCAATTATGGACAATTCATAACAAATAAGTAATTATTTGTTATAATTTAAAATTTATAATATTATTACCACAAATAAAATTAAATTGAGTAAGTAAGGATAAATGATGTTGATAATGTTTAAAATAATTTCATAACATGTCTAAATTTTATTGGTTGATTATATTACAACCCTATATCATCTAGTATTCTAATATGAGTCATTTTTGGAGATTTTTAAGTGGGGTATGATTTATTGTAAATTAATATTTTTAAGATTTCCAAAGGTGCCCCTCTCCTCCCTTATAAAAGGGCACCTCCTCCCTCTCTTCCTCAAACCACATTGAGCCTTCAAGCTCGGACAAACCCTACCAAATTCTCTTCTAAACTTCCCTATAAACATCCTAGAGGTCCTGGTCTTCTTCAAAGACCAATTTTAGTGCCCTAAGAGGAGGTCTCAAAGAGGTGCTTCAAAGAAGAGGTAATGTCTGTTACCGATTCTTTCAACTTTATTTCATCTTCCACTTGTTCTTCTTTAGTTGTTTCATTATGAAGTAATAACATAAGTATCACTCATATACTGATATTTTTTTTATAATTATGAAACAACCCTATTTCACCATCTATCCATCCTACGGAAAACAAAATCATCGCGCGTGCGTACGTACGGAATACCGTCTCCACGCCGTGGTGTAATCTGTTTTTCCAACACCACATTACTTGGATGGGTATAATGGTGTAAAGAATAACTATACATAGTTATCATACCATCATACTGATTCTTATATATTGTATAATCCTCTCCAATTCAATTCAATAATTATGGGAACGATATCATCGCTCATGCGTACGTACGGACTACCGTCTCCACGACGCGATGAGATTCATTCTCAATGATTAACCATTCATGAATGATTATAAAGTATATATAATAAGTAATCATGAAATATATGACATAATGATACTTAATTTATGTATATATATATATGTATGTCATCCAATTAATTCCATTCAATTCAATATGGAAACGAAAACAGCGTTCATGCGTACGTACGGCCTACCGTCTCCATGAACGGTGTATTTCTTTCCATTTATCAATCTATTATATATATGTATATTCTGAATATATATTATATATAAATCATGTTTTATATTCTGGAATTAATTAATCATGATCTACGTAATCATATGAATAATTACAAGTCAAAACACGGATGACAAATGAAACGATTTTACCCAAAACACTCTTTAACATGGAATTTACAAAAGAATGAGTAATATAAAGTCATAAGTGAACAATATATGATATCATAACAATGAATATGATTCTTTAATATTTCAATGACATTATTTAAATCATTATACAGGAGGTTCGGATACATACAAAGCATATCAGACATAAGGTATGGGATAATTTTTCAAATCTCATTTTTCTCCGAGATTGCTTATTCATAAGTATTTACTGGGGTTATTTCTATCATCCATGTCCATGTTTTATAAAATTGTTTTCATGTATGTTTAAAGTCTTTTTACCCATTTTTGACTTTTACTACATGGTATGTATGGAATCTTACTATTACAATGTACTTTTTGACTTTTCCTGCAAAAGTACGAGAAGAATGTTTTTTTAACTTATACGGCATGAACGGATTTTTACGGTTTCATAACGCCACGTTTTCAGGAAGCTTACTGTACAATATTTTGTGACTATTTTCAACAAAATAATTTTCTTTTAAAATTTCATGTAATTTTGTAAAAAGAAAATGATTTTAAATAAGAAAGGATACTTTCTTCAAGAATTCATTTCAAATGTTTAATCAAAAACATTTTCCATCTAAGATGACATTATTTCATATGTGTATGTTTCAAGTTTAATGTCTATATGATTTACATGGTTTCACTTTTCTTATGATGAAATTTCCATTTGTTTTATATGAATTATGAGATGATGGGATGATTTTTATGAAACCCATTTTATTCTTTGGGTTATGATGAATGTTTTATTTTTATTTTGTGGCACAAGTAAGAATGATTTCATTATATGATGGGTGTGACCAATATATCCCTCCAATGGATTGGGTAAAGATTTATATCTCATGAGATAGACATGGCTAGATCTCCAGGTTAAACCGGTTCAGTAATACAAGACTGGAATGAGGAGTGAACTCGATTCAGAAAGGGACTTTTTCCACTAAGATGGTCTTGGCAGCAATGCCTTGGCAACTATGGAAATCATATCATGTGATTAATGGTTTCCACAATTACATGTTTTATTCCCATGATATTTTATCATTCTTAATGTTTCTTTATGATCTATGCCTTACGTACTTCCATGTATTATGTCATTTCTCAATATTTTTATGTTTAAACATTATGTTCATGTTTTTAAGTTCAAATGTATATGGTATGTTTTATTTTATCCATGCTTACCCTTACTGAGAATTTGAGCTCACCCTTTTTATGTTTTCTTTTCCCCAGGATATAAAGAAAGGATTTAGGTAAGAAGAAAAGGGGGAAGATCTTTATGGGAGATGTTGAAGATATTTCACCAAGATTAGAGGATTACGTTCCATGTTTCCAAAGACACAAAACTATTATGGTCCTTATGTGTCTGTTTTTGTTTTGTATTAAATATTCCAGAAAAGTAATGTAATGTCCATGTACGTCAAGTTTCGGGTATCTACAATGTATCTGATAGTGTGTGGTATGCATGGGATATTTCTTTGTGTCAATTATTTCCTAAAGGACCTATGTCCCAAAGTCTATTTGTTTCCTAAAATCCATGTCCCTAAGGACCTTGATGGCTGAAAGGCATCGCGACCTGTTGGCCCAAATCGATGGCCCAAAGGCCAAAATCAAACGAATAGTTATGACTACTGCAATACCAAAAAATAACTCCTAATGTAACTACAATTGTTCATCTATATTAACCATAAAAATCATCTCCACCTGGATTTGAAACTGGTTTTTTAGGATTCCATGTAGGATCTTCTAACAATTGGGTACATTCTCATTGGAAAATAAAGTCATGCTTTCAGAAAACATTTTATTAAATATCATAAGTCTCAATGATTTTAAAAATGGGAACATTACTTGGATATAAAACTATTAACTAGTGGTGAAGTTAATTCACATGAATTATTGATATATGTAAAATAAAATTTCATCAATGGAAGCGGAATCATAAACAGTCCTTACAAACAATAAGATTGATTAAATAAACTCATACCGCCTTGGTAATATTAAATCCTAATCCTTTTTAAAGAATATGATTTCATAAAGTATAAAATATCATTAAAATAAGTATATTCATAATATTACATTTCAAATGGGTATTATATACACCTAATAAAATAATATAGGTGTGCAATTTCACATGTGTCTCAAAGAAAGGAAATAGAGACAAAATTACCATACCACTTTGTAATCATTTTAACAATAAACCCAGTGAAATATATATCATCAAATAGATATTAAAATAAAAATAATTCCCATTATATGAACCATAAAATAAACCCAATGGTATTATACACACCACATACATGAAATTAGTGGGTAACATGGATTTTGTATTATTAAAAATAAAAGTGAGATAGAAATCCATGACTTCATTGGTATCTTTTGAGTCATGAGATATTTTAAAAAATGTAATAAATTGAATCATCTAATTTCATAAAATAAATTATATTCATGATATACCATTTCATATTATAGTATATACAAAAAAATAAGTGGTCAGTATGGAATATATCTTGGTTAAATAAATGTGAGACTAGAAATAAACATACTACTTCAGTAACTTTTGAATCATGAGGTCTATGAAATAAAGTAATAATTTAAAATTTTATTTCATTAAATAAATGAAATTCATGATATAAGAGTCCATCAGGATATATATACACAACACAAATTAAACGTGTGGTGAATATGGAATAAGTCTTGCAATACTCTAAGTTAGACTATAAACCCCATTACCCTATGTCGGGAATTACATCATATATGTTCAAAACTCACGTATAATAATTATAAGTTTACTATAAATCTAAAAAATAAAAATATTATACATATGATGTAAACACCCCAACCACAGTAGCAAAGATTCAGTGTGTTAAATTATTACATTAGTACTAGGTACAAAAAATCACATCCCAAATGAAAAAATATTTTAGTACATTTTAAAAAAAAGATACAAACATAAGTTTTCCATTAAAACCATAAATGAAATACAATAAAGTAAAGTCATTTGAGATACTCTTATTCCCTTAGATTATCCCTACATGTCTTTTAAAATATATATCTTTGAATCATGAGGAAGAATGAAACCAATAAAATTGGTGGTCTCAAGTTCTCAATAAGGGTATGAAATACAAGGAAAGATAACAAAAATAAAAATAAAATATAAACCATGGTAAATAACTAAAACACATGCCTTTAAAACATAAATATGATCATAATATGGATGAAATTGAAGTTGATTAAAATAATTTAAAAAATAATTACATGAAAATAAAACATAACCATGGATATTCTATTTGTCAAATAATCACATGGAATATCAATTACTAGTATCCTAATGAGGAAATTCATAATTTCAGCTATCATAAAAAGACCACTAAGGGTTCATCCAAGACAACATATATAAGTGGGTAAAAAATCAGTATGGTTTGTCTCTTGAGACCTACGGATGTATTCAGGGTCTATAGAGGGTCCCACCCATAACATATTAAGTACAATTAATTCCTCATATGAATGGGGGAAATATATATATATACATATAAAAATTATGTAACTTTCCATAATCCATAAACATAATCATTAAAAATTATGAGTAATGTGTTGAATGGTCTCAAGGTAACACATCCAAAATCCCACTAATAATAAAACATTTAGTAAAATATTTTAAATTTTTTCATAAAGTATCAAACCCAATAGTAAATAATATTAAATAGAGGGTGTGTAAAAAGATGAAAAAATTATAGTAAAATCCGTAAGGTATTCTTGAGAGAAAACCCTTTCTTCTTCTGAAAACAAAAGAGTTCTTTTGGAAGACATTTTTCATTTTCATAATTCTTTATATAAAACCAGAAAAGAAAAAAATATAATCATTAATGAAAAAATTATATATTTCATAAAAATAATCTTATCTTAAAAAATAATATGTATGGTACTTGAAAATGGGTACGAAATTGGGATGTTCCCCTAAATCGAGCTTGTTTATCAGATAGAATTGAAGAGGGAACCTTATAAATCATATATTCTACCATCAATAAAGATGAACTAATCTGCATATAAGTGTTTATAACATATATAAGTTTTTTAATAACAATATAAAAAAATAAGTATTAAATTAGTGTAAAGAGATATATAGCGTAACCTGAATAAAAAAATATGATTCGGGAAGAAAACCCTAACATATGTCTCAAAGTGTTTTTTAGTTGACCATAATATCTGAGAATATGAAATTACATTAATTAATAAATTAATTAATAACCTTTTCTAAATAAATTTTATTTATTATAATTTTATTATGTTCATTTACGGTCTTTTTTATGAGTTAAGATACAATTTTATCAATAGAGAGCATTTGTTTCCTTGGTTTTCATAATCAGTTTAGTTGTATATAAGCATTGATGTTTATATAAAATGGAAAAATATATGTAGAATTGAACATATATGATATTAGTGACCATATAGAAGGTTAAATAGTTATACAAGTAATTTGGTTAATTGGGGTGTGTTTGAATCATTAGATAATGTGTTAATGACAATTGTTTTGATTATTTTGGTAGTTTTTCGGTCATCCAAAACTAGTTTTGTTTTATTAATTATAATCATGTATATATAATGGTTCAAAATCATTAAATAAATGTTTATAAATATATTATAATCTTAATTAACATTAAAAAAATTTGTACCTTCCTTGAAGGATTTATTGTAATTTTAAAACACTTCGCACTTGAATGCGATAAATCAACAGATCACAATCGATGCTTTCATTTTTAGAACAAAAGGAGACGAATGATAATTGATGATTTATTATTACCTAAATAAAATAAAATTATTTAATTTTTAAAATAATGGAGATATCATGTCACTTTTGGATAGGTACATTAGGAGAAGATAAGAAAATAAAAGAACTTGAAAAGAGAAAGAAATCGGGTTTTACATTATGATTTCTTCCTTACTGAGAACCTCTTTAATGGGATTGGGTTTGGTATTTTGTTATGAAAAAAGGATCTTGGATCTGGTTAATTGTATTAGGAATAGTATTGTGTATAATTTGTACATGTCTCAAATCTTGGAAGGTTATAAGATAATAGGTAGTGGGATTTGGTATTTATAATAGGGAGAGGTGTGTTTTTTCATTATTTTACTCATGATTTTTTAATTTCCACAATAAAAGAAGTAGTACTGAATCTTTTGAATAAATACAGTAACCAGTATAAGTGAGTTAAAAATAATGGTCACATACATTATCCATGACTCAAAAATTACTAAAATATTCATTAATTTACATGTAACATACATTATTGTATTTCAGTATTCTTCAAAAAATCACCCATTTTAGAAAAAACCCAAAAATCCACCCCATCCATTTTTTGACCTATATAAGTCAAAAATAGACTAAATTTAATGTTTTTTTAAATAGTAGAAATTTTATTTTTATGTAAAATCATGATTTATTTGAAAAATACCAAATTATGAATTATAACTTATTTTATAACACATTGAAAAATTAATTATGTTATCATAAAATTATCTTATAATAATAAGACAAAAAATACTTGTTCGGGTATAAATTTTATAAAAAAAAGTTTCATTTAAATTACTTTTTAAATGTAAAAATGTAATTGAATATTTTCAACATTCAAAAATACCAACCTCTAATTATTATATCTAAAACATATTTTTATTTATTCCAACATAAAATTATATCATGTTTTAATTTATATGATACCAAAATTGTATACATACTTTCATAGGTGAAGTTACTATTCCATTTTTCATATTAGAATTCTTAATGTTTATTCTATTATTCCAGTGGTTATAACCAATAGTACATTAATGTTTTAAACATTTTTTGTGTGAAACATTAACTATTTATGATATTAAATTTTAAAAGATGCATACAATTAAATCATGGGGTGTTACATTCTCTCATTATTCAAAAACATTTCATCCTTGAAACTTAGAGAATGTCACCTATTGAAAATATTTGGGTAATTATTCATCATAATTTCATTTGGTTCCCACACCACCTCTTCTATTTTAGGATTCTTCTAAAGAACCTTTACCTGCAAAGTCACTTGATTCTTAATCACTTGTTATTTAGTGATTATAATCTTGATAGCCTCTTCAAAGAAAGTTAAATCAGGTTCTAATTATATTCCATTAGAAGTGTGTACATGCATTGGTTCTATCATGTACTTCTATATAAAGTTACATGGAACGCATTATGTACTTTAGAAAGGCAAGGTTGAATCTCTAAACAATATGCCACAACTCCAATTATCTCCAAACATTCAAAAGTACCAAAATACATGGGTATTAGTTTACCATTCTTTCCAAATCTTATAAAAACCTTCCATAGTGATGCATTCCTAAAGACATGATCTCCCACTTGAAACTCCAAATCCTTTCATCAATTGATGTCATGCCTATTTTTATAACTCTGATCTACTTAGATATGTGTTTGAATAATATTTACCACTTCCATTGGTTCCATCATATGTTTGTGACCTATAAGTATCCTTTCACCATCTTCATCCCAGAAAGTCAGAGTATGAAATCTCTTTCTATATAACTCTTTATATAGTTCCATTTCAATACAGGAGTGGAGGCTATTGTTAAATAAAAATTCTACAAAATTAAAAGTGAACCTGAATTCCTTGAAAGTCAAGTGAGATGGACCATAACATTTCATAAAAAGTTTGAATAGTCCTTTCAGATTATGCATCGATTTTAGGGTGATACATTGTACTCAAATGAGTCTCAGTATCCAAATAATTTTAAAGACATTTCCAAGCTTTTGATGTAAATCATGGGTCATGATCAGAAACAATTGAATGTGGTTCACCATGATGTCTAACAATGACATTAATATAGATTCTTTCTTGGCACTAAAGTGGAAAATCGTCTTGTATTGTGAGGAAATGTGCAGATTTTGTAAGTCGATCAACAATTACCAATATAGAATAATTATTTCATGGAGTCTTGGGTAATCTAGTGAAAAATTTCATATTATTTTCATCCCATTACCATGTTAGAATAGAAATTGGTTGCATGAATCCTCTATGATTTCTTTCTATTAGCCTTCACCCATTGTTGGATTATACATCTTAATATGTAATCATCAATTTCCTACTTCATATTACCCCACTATAAATGATCCATAAAATATCTTTACATATTAGTTATCCTTGGGTGTGAAGATAAATTTCTGCTATGGTAATCATTCAATAACTCCCTTATTATATCAGGTATATGGGGAACACAAAGCCTCTTTTCAAATTTTAAAATTCAATCTTTATATGAAAAGTCTATTAATTCTCCATCATTCACATCATTAATTTTATTTTGAATATTATAATATTTAGACTTAGAATATTTAATCCTTTATATGAAATATGGTTTATCATACATTTAAAAATGTATTTATGTTCCATCTTACATGATAATTCCCATATATATATATTCACCAGATACATGAACACATGATCCTTATAAATCCTCATTTTTTTAGAACTCCATGAACCTTCTTGCTCAAATAATCTTCTACATTATTTTCTTTCTTTAAGTGCTATTGTATTGAATAATCATAATCCTTGAGTAGCTCACAGAATCATTTTTTCCTCATGTTGAGTTATTTTTTTGAGAAGATATATATTAATCACTTCTGAACTATATATATTTCTCAAATATCACCCTTGAGATAGTTTCTCCATATTTTCAGAGAAAAGATTATATTTTCATAAACTAGATCATGAGTTGGATAGTTCGGTTAATGATTTTTTATGTATATTGATGCCTATAAAGTAACTCTATCATTATTTATAATGACACAACCATGTAAATTCATTGATGCATCACAATAAATAAAAAATCCACCATTTTCTTGTGGTAGAATCCATATAATAGAATTCACTAATCTCATCTTCCATTTGTCGAAACATTATTCCCATTCTTTTATCCATACAAACATAACACCTTTATAAGTATTCTTGTTAAATAGGTTAGATAATTGGGGAAAAAGTATGAACTAACTACTTGTAACAACCTACTAAACCAATAAAACGACATACCTCAATTATGTTCACTATTGTAGGATATTCCTAGACGACCTTTTTCTTTATAGGATCAACTGAGATTCCATCTATAGAGACAATATATCCATGAAAATATATTTTTTAAATCTAGAATCAAATTTTATAAACATCCCATATAAATCATTTATTTTAAGATTCTTTATAAAAATCAACAAGTGGTTCTTATTGACTTCATATCTTTTATAGTATATACATATATTATCAATGAATACCATAGAGAAATCATTAAGATATTCCTTGAACACTCTCTTCATTATTACCATAAAATCATAGGGTTCATTAGTTAGTCCAAATGTAATTACTATAAACATGTAATGTTCACACTTGGTTCAAAATTCTATATTGGAATATCATCATAATTTAGAAGAAAATAATGATATCTCAAAGGAAGGTAAATTTATGAAAAATATTTACCTCTATGAAGTTGATCAAATAAATAATCAATGTGAGGTATAAGATACTTTTTATTTATTATAATAAAATTTATTTCTCTATAGCCAATGATCAACCTCATTGATCAAACATTCTTCATAAAGAAGATAATACGGGCTCCTAATGGAGAAAAATTAGGATGAAAAAATCCATTACTATTCAACAACTACAATTGTTTCTTTAGATCCATTAAATCCACATTTTCCATTCTATAAGGATTATTTAATATTGGCTTTCATTAAGGTTCAAATTTATAGAAAACTCAATTTCCCTCTCTAGAGGATGTCTAGGAATATCCTATGAAAATACCTCAAGGTATTATATCACAACAGGTATATTCTAAATTTTACGATTTCATTCCTCACCCATAGAAATAATTTATGTGTTCATAACTAGGAATTTTATTCAGTAGAGAGACTAGAGGTGGATCGAGATAAGAACCATATGGTAAGGTTTCTACGCTAAATAAAAGTGACTCTACATCTTCCTAAAAAATCATAACTTCCTTCTTCATGAAATATATTTTTTGCATCTTATTTTGAAATCCAGTCCATAACAAATATTATATCAAATTTAATCATAGGTATGTTGATAAGGTCATCAATTAGAGTATGTTTCTATGTCATAAAGGGGACTGAATGAAACATTTTTATTATAATTAGACTACCCATAATAATTTTGACTTCCCACTCCCATATTAAATTGAATGGAAAATATCTAATTTTCATTGAAAATTGGGTTGATATAAAAGCGTGTTATGATCTAGAGTCAAATATTGATTTGGATATAATCAAGGAAATTATTAGTGTACCTACCACCATATCACTTGGAAAATCAACCTAAAAAGTTGTGATCACATAATCCTTGTCTAGTCAGGGGAAATTTTCCTTCTCACCTTGAAAAATCATTAGCATAGTGTCCCATATATTTGAAATTATACCATTGAACATTGGTATCTTATTTATTTCCATTTCAATCATCATATTGAAAGACGTTTTCTCCATAGTTGTTAATAACTCTCATTCCATTTAGGATTGTACCGGGGTGTTTCTTCACACAATTATCTGAGGAAGAAAATTCAACTCTTCCCTTCATCACATTTTCCTTATTTAATTTTCTATAGTGTTCATCAATCCTCATCATCTATTTCTTTCATTTAATGTCATAAATCATAGAGAATTCGTTTTCTATCTTGATAGCACATAGGAATATATCATCATATGGTGAACATTTTTTAGAGACTGGTGCCATTTATAGGAATGGTTTTAACCCATAAAAGATCTAATAAATCTTTATCTTTTGATTTCGTATGTAATATGATACATACTTTGATAACATTATGAATTTGGATTCATAATTTTCAATATTATTATCCACTTTTTCCCTTAGATTCAAGAATTATCTCTGCACATCATATCACTATCCCAAGGGAAATAGTTTTCTAAGAAAATTTATTTAAAATACATCCATTCAATATTTTCTATTTCTTCCACCTCCTTCATTTTTTTGAATCAAAGACAACCATTGATTCACATATCCTAAAAGATGATAAATTTACATGAAAACCTTCTACCTTTTATTACATCCCTAAATGAGAAATATATTCTCTATAAATCATATCCACGACTCAGCTACAAATGGGTTTCGAGTACCAATGAAAGATGGAGTTTTTTCATCATGAAGTTGTCTAACTTTATTCCACCATGTTGTGAATCTGGATACTCTATATGTGTAACATTATTATTCATAACCTAATTCATCTATCCCGATATAGTTATAAGTTGCTCAAATTTTGTTGTAGCACCTACTCTAACATCATTGTCTTACATTAGAGGGAAATACATACATTTATTACAATAATTGATATGATTTCCATTACTTCCATTGGGAACCATTTCTATACAATGTCATATGCTACATTAGGATATAAATCAAAATTCATAATTTTGAACTAGCTAAACACATAACATAAATTGTAACTTAATGTATATCTAATCTTTTAATCATAAAAATGGTTTATTTGGGGATTTATTTACTTTTAAATCCTTCATAATGGTTTGTAAATAAAATGTGAATTATCCTTAGAATATCCCCTAGAGTTTCAAAATATGTTCTTTGTAAGGCTTGTTTTCGTGTACCAGGTTACCCTTATTCAGGTCTGGGACACTTCTTTGGAGTTGTTACCCCTATGTACATTAATTACATGACCATTTCCACTTTTTGTATCCATATTGTGGTGTATTTATAAGAATAACCACACAATATCCACCTTACCAAAATTCAATGATGTTATTTTATGATTATCCTAAAATTATATCTTATGATTATATCCCATAATCTATGTTTTCTAAATCTAGTTTCCAAGGTTTTTCAACAAAAACATTCTCTGATTCTCATTGTAAATACCAAAACCAAGTAGCCTAGATTCAGTTAATTATTTTATTAAATTGGTACTAGGTACAATCAATCACGTCCCAAAGGAAAAAATTGTTTATTAGATTTAGAAAAATAGATATATGAATTTGTTTTACATTACAACTTGAAATGAAATAAAACATAGTAAATTTATTCGAAGTAATATTATTTCCTTAACATATCCTAGTAAGTCATTTATAATATACACATTCACATCATGGGGAAGAATGAATCAAAATAAAGTGGTGTGATCAGATTCTTAGTAAGGTTAATAAATTTATTGGAATCTACTATAAATAAAAATTAACAATAAAAAATGGTGATTAACTAAAACACATGACATTAAAACATAAATATGAGCAGAATATGGCAGGAATAAAATATGAATAAAATAATTCCATAAATTATCCCATGAGAATGAAAATTAACCATGGATATTCTAAAAGTATAATAATCACATGGAATATCAATTACAATCATCATAATGAGGTAATGTATAATGTCGTACATCATAAAAATACAATCAAGTATTAATCTAAAATATCATGCATAAGTTTACAAAAAACCCATTCTAGTTTGTCTCATGAGACCTAGAAATTCATTGAGGGGATATAGCGGGACCCACCTATCACATAATAAGTCCAATTAATTCCACATATGAATAAGATTAAACATAGACAACATAAAAATATGAAATTTATGTAACATTCCAAACCCAGCAAACATAAACACTAACCATTCTAAATAATGTGGTGATTGGTATAATGATTAAACATCCATAGTGCAACTAATCATAAAATATTTATTAAAATATGGTAAATGATATCATATAAGATCAATCATAATAATTCATAAGATTCAATAAAGGGTGATGAAAAATATGAAAATAATCTAATAAAATCACTGAGTTATTCTTAAGAGAAATACCCTTTTTCTTTAAAAAGAAATGTTCCTTTGGAAAAGTCATTGATATTTGTAATTTTTTTTTGTATAAATCCAAAAAGTACTAAATATGATTTTTAATTTAAAAATTAGTGCTTTTATAAATTCATTTTATTTTAAAAATTGTTGTGTATGGTACATAAAAATAGGTATTAAACCAATAAGTTCCCTTAAATTTGGCTTGCTTATCGAGAAGAATTGAGGGAACCTTATAAAACATGCATTATTTCATCAAGAAATATGAACTGATTTGGATATATAATTTTGGAACAAATAAATAGAATTTATAAAAAGTAAATTAAAATAGTTAATAATTACATAGGGCTAAATAGATAGATAGCATAACACGAATAAAATATTGTGGTTTGGGGAGAAACCCCTACCTTATGTGTGAAAGTGGTTTTCATTTGACCTTAATTTCATAGAATATGAAATTATATTAGTTAATATATTAATTTATAACATTTAATTCTATACTATTATTTATTATGATTATGTTAATTTCATTTATTGTATTTTTTATAATTTATATGATACAATTTTATCCTTTTAGACCATTCATTTCCTTGGCATTCTTGATCATTTTACTTGTATATGAGTATGGAAGTTCATGTAAAATTGATATATATATATATAATTGGTTTTATATGTTATTAATGAACACCTATAAGGGTAAATGGTTATATAATTCTTTTGGTTATTTTGGGGTGAGTTTGAATCATTAGATAAGACATTAGTGGTGGTCATTTTGGTTATTTTGAAAGGTTTTTTATCATTCTAAACTAGTTTTGTTTAAGTAGTAAAAATAATTTATATATAATGGTTACATAACATTAAATGGGCCGTAATAAATATATTATAAAATTTTTTAACGATAAAAATTGTTTTATGAACTACCTTCAAAGATTTAATGTAATTTTAAAATGCTTCACCCTTGAATGCGACAAATCAACAAATCACAGATGATGTTTTTAATTCAAAACAAATGGATATGGAAGAGAATTAATGATGGATTATTACCTAAAAAATAATTTTATAGTATATTGATAATACAAGAGATATCATGTCACTTTGGGCTATGTAGGTGAGGATATTTTAAGAAAATAAATTAACATCAAATGAAATTAAAATAAAAAGAAAGAGGTTTTTACCTAATGATTTTATCCTCCTTGAGAACCTCTATAAGGGGATTGTTTTTGGAAATTTGTTAATTAAATAATCCATAGGTATATGGGGAAGTGGATTAAGAATATTTCTTTCAAGGAAAAATTCATGGAAGGTGTGATGAGAAGAGTTGGTGAGGGGTGGAATTTATAGTGGAGGAGAGGGGTGTTTTCTCATTATTTTACCCATTATTTTATTATTTTCCTCAAGAAAAGAAACAGTATTGATTATTATGACTAAATAAAGTAAATAATGTAGTTTAGTTATAAATAATAGTTACTTACATAATCAATGACATAATAATGATTCAAAAATTCATTTCTTTACATATAGCATAAATTACTGTATTTCAATATTCATAAAAAAATCTACTATTTTTGAAAAATCCAAAAAATTAAATCAAAACATTTCTTGATGTATAGAATTCAAAAATATACACCATTTTATAAAAATAATTTCCTATATATTAAAAAATTTATTTTCATAGAAAATATTCATTTTTTTGAAAAATACCAATTTTATGATTTCAAACGATTTTATAACACTTTGAAAACTTATTTAAGTTCTCAAAAAACTATCTTATAATTGAAGGAAACAAATAATTCATCAATACATTTTATGGAAATAATTTTTCTTCTTAATAATTTTATTAACTATAAAATTTCAATTAAAAGTTTATAACTTTTAAAATTACAAATAGTTAATTTATTATTTATAAAACATTTATTTACATTTTCCAAGAGTTCAATATATCATATTTTACATTATAAGATACACAATAATTTATTTACTTTAATAGGTGATTTTACCATTCTATTTTTTATATTATAATTCATAATGGTCATATTACTTTAATAAAGGACATATTCAATAGTACATTATGGTTTTAAACTTGGTGTCGTGTGAAACATAAACAATCGACGATATAAAATTTTTAAAAGTGGAATTTCACAAAATATTGAGGTGTTACATATAATACTATATATTATTTGATTATGAATTAATATTACCCGCTTATTAATGATACCATTTAATGTTATGTTTTGGGTAACAATCATATTGTCTTTCATACTTATTCTGATATTTTATTCTTGATCATATTAATTAGATCATGATTTAGTTAATTTTTTAATATAAAAAATAATATAAATATCATATATATTTATTATATATGTATTTATAATAGTATATAAATGATATAAATAAGAAATATAATACACCATTCATGGAGACAGAAGGTCGTACGTACGCATGAATGATGTTTCCATTTACTTGTCTTATTGAAAGAAAGAAAAATAAAATATGTATATATAAATATATATTTTTATTATAGTAACATTATTATTTCATAAATATAAAATATTCTTAATAAATCCACCCATAAATAATTCTATGTTAATCATGAATGAATAACTCCGCTTTGAGGGGTGGTAGTCCACACAACCACAAACGATGTTTTTGAATTCCCAAAAAATGGAATGTTGTAATTTATGTTTGATATAATAATTAAGGAAACATAAATATGTCATATATATAATATATATAATATAATAATATCAAATACATCACTATTACCAACCTTGATAGGTGGTAATGGAATAATAAATGACATCGGTTTGCGAGGTGGTAGTCTATTGTACACACAAATGATGATTGCATACCCCACATGATGAAAGTGTGAGATGTTGGAGGTCTTACCCATAACATAAAAACACATTACTATATTTAGGATAATGGGGAAATTATATAATATTTATGTAATAATAATTGAAGGTTATGGAAAAGGAAAAAATACAAAAGTGGTCACTGATGAATGTTACATCTTGTCAAGGTAATCCTTTTGGTTTGCACAAACAGACTTGGTTGGTTGGATTTTCTTCCCAAATTGAGGACTCTAGGATGAGAGGGTGATTTTTTAAGGTTATTTGTGAAGTTATTTAATGATAATTATGTCTTTATAGGTGTGAATAAGTGAGTGGGTGGGGATAGGGGTGGATGAGTTCCCTTTATAGTGGAGGATGAGTGGCATTACGGTAAACACCAAATGCTAAACACTATTGGGAGGTCTATATTACATCATGTTACACTAATAGTGAATTTTTTTAAGAAACTAGGGGATATGGTCTAAATATTTCCATCCAATGTGGTTTGGATAAGTCTTAATGTCACTTGGCCATTTAATTTAAATTTTAGTCTCATGGTAAAATCATTTTTTCTTAATTATTGTAATTAAGTTTACATTTGTGACAACATTATTTTTCTAAAATATTATGTTAAACATATTATAAATTATAAATTATTTTTATTAAAAAATTTATTCTATTTTTCCAAATTCTAATCACATAAGTTTTAGAAATTAATAAATAAATCTCATGGACAGTACGATACCACATGTTTTTAAAGTGAAATTATTCAAAAGATTAAAATGTTTTTATATCCTATTTCAATGTGAAATTTATTCTAGTGCACTATATTGTATTTATAAATTTAAAATTAAACTATTTATAATCTCGAAAAATTGAAATAAAATTTAAAAAAATAAATAAATTAGATGAAATTTTAGTTAAGATTTAAAATTCTGTATTTTTTACTATTCATCATAAATTGAAACTTCTCTGAGGGATATAAAAATTTCACCTTAAGATAATTTTGACATTAAAATTTAAATAATAAAGTTTATTTTTTAAAATAAATTTTATAAAATTACTAAATCTCATTTTCTAAGAATTCCATATATTAAAATGTAGAAAACCCACCTTTTAGGAAAAAAAATACACAATTTTTTACATAAAATTTGATTTATTCTTAGTTCATGCCTATAAATTGTATTGAAATAATGTAAAAACAATTTTATTAATATAATATATATATTTATTTAATTAATATATCTCCCTAACAGTGATTAATTTAATCTATTATGATAAAACACCTTTATGGGAATAAAAATAGTTTTTCCAAAAAACACATCCCTTTTATTCAATTGCTTTTATTTTCATTCTTAATTATTTGATAACCAAATAATTAGTTTTATAAATTTTTGTAAACCATAGTTTCATAATATAGTTAATATTATTCATATCATTCATTCCAATTGTTATTCGATAATTATAATTATATTTTAATAATGAAATTAACAATATATTGTTATTCGGTAAAACACAGTGTTGTATGTAACAAAAGATGTTGAAGAAGCATGGTATTGTGTGTAGCACAATCCAAAATTAGTGTTATGTGTAATGAAATATAAGATATTTTTAATTTTCAGTGCAAGAGAATCCCGGTGTTGTGGTTAGTGATAGTGATCATCAATCCACAAAAGTGGTATTTTTTCATTATTATTTCCCAATTTAGGATACCATAATCCAAACAAATTTCCTAGGCTCCCATCCACCTTTTTCATGAACTACAATAGAGCTTCCCAGGGGTACACACTAGGTCTAATAAAACAAATCTATAAAATTTCCTCTAACTCTAACCATATATCTTAAATCTCATTTTAATCCTTTATATATTCTATTGAAGATATTGGAGGGGTTGCAAGATGCAAGTAGATAGAAAACTCCATCTACCACCTCAATTGTAGTCCCAGAATGTCCTTAGTGAATAAGCCCACAATATAATCCCTGACTAATGGAATATGTATTCCTAATGAACCTATATAACCAAGGTATATTCTCACAAACCGATGGATAATAGGTTACAACCTCCTTTTTGAAAAGCACACTCACCCTACCATGAAATAGTTCTCTTCTATAAAGGATAATCTCATTTCATCTATTAAAAGTCATCAAGCTCATCTCTAATTATAGAAAATCAGTTCTCTAACCATTGAAAACAAATCCATACCTAATATGAAGTCCAAGTGTTCCATTATGATGACCAACATTTACCATGAGACCCTCTCTCCACCAAGTGACACATCGTACTAGCGGTAGATAAAGGATATAGAAGAAGCATTCCTTGAATGAAATCAAAGAAAATTATTCTATACTAAAGCTTATATTTGGAGATATAGGTCTCCTAGAAAGAGTAAAAAGAATATGAAATGACTCAAAAAAATTACTAGTACAAAAGAAAGGGTATAATAAACACATATCCTACCTCTAATAATATTGTGTTTCACTAGGTCATATACATATATATCATTTGATTGTCTATAGCCCCACCACCGGATCCCTAATATTGATGTGGGATAACTGGTGGAGGGGGTGAATATATTTCATATATTCTACCCCCTTCCAAAACTCCTATTCTTATATGGACACCTTATACTCTTCTAACTATACATCCCTAGGGTACACCATGATCTCTCTTGGGAGATCAATGATCATGGGGCTCCATCTCCCTTGGTGGTCTACTCGCTATAAGCCTACCCTCCTCAAAATGTATAGTTAAGATATCACACACCATTTTACCCCACCCATAACATGAATATCACCACCCATCTCTAGGACACTTGGTCACTCTGTGATATCCCTAACCATGTTCTTGAGTCTGATCCTAGGAAGACCTCCTATGCTGGGATCATGTCAAAAATCATGCATTATCTTCTATAGATGACATAGCCCTATAATTTCAACTATTAGATCTAGCTATCTAGTACCCCTTTATAAAATTATCTCCATAATTATCACCCAAAAAAACACCTTTGAAAATGTGGGAATTCATAAGGGTACTACACTGTAATGGATATCTCTACATAAACCCTATTAATACTTATGTGCCTGGAAGTATCCATATCGAATAATAAGGAGAGATTACCTCATAATATTTATAAAACTCACAACATACTTATCCATTTTCATCCTTCCATGATGTATCTCAGATTCTCCTAAATCCAAATTTATCACCATAATTATGAGATTTAAGTGTAAAATTATGGTACAATGTTTACAAATTTAACGTGGTACTCCCTTGACATGATTTGGGATGCAGACTTCCAAGCGGAGAAGCTTAAGCAGGGACTCTACAAGGATATCTATAACAATGTAGTAAACTTTTCTATTCCCTCCTCTGTTGGGGTGTTGGAGTAAGAACTCGTCAAGGAGAGCTTCCTATTAGATTGACGAAAAATCCATACCCATCTTGAAAGATGTTCCAACCTGACCAAAATTAAAAAGTAAAGTATTGATAGATCCCAAATTTTAAAATTATTTCTTCGACAACCATACGTACTAAAATAAAGCAATTATCCCTAACATCCTCTATTAAATCCTCCAAATATTCTATCATCTTCATAAGGCATGACCTGTTTGGGAAAATCCCATATTGGGTTGAGTATATATATACCCAGTATGACATATCGAAAGATAGAGGGGGAGAAATAAGAAACATGATAAGATTAGAAAACTCAACCCTAATCAAGAGAGTAACAAAACCCAGAAACAAGAATTCAAATATATATATATGTGTGTGTTTGTGTGTGTTTATGGACTCCAAAAATAATCCTAAATGAAAGAGAAAGGGTATCTCTATATCATAAACCATAATATAAAAAATTTCAATAAGTTCCAAAATGTCCATCAACAATTACTTTCGTCTCACATGTCTTTCCAAAGAAGCATCCATGTAAAGATACACCTTACCAGTGTGTCGTTTAGTTATGGGACTTAATTTATAGATAGGTTATCCATACCCTATTACAATAAAAGGGTTCTACTTTGGTTGTATAGGATCCATGCAAAGACTTTTCTGGAGGGTTCCACTCTGATGGTAGATAGATGACACATAATATTCTAACCAGAAAGCTACAATTATAGTGGAACATAAAGGACCCATACCCTACTCAATAGGTGAGTTACACATCAGTGGATGAGGACCCATTCCCTTATACTAGGTGGGTGTCACTCAGTGGATGGATAAAAGACCCATGCCCTGTCTCAATAGTAGGGTGCCACTCTAATTTCTGATCGAGGACCCAAGCCTTTCCTAAGAATTGGGATCCACTCAGATAGTATAAAAAGGACCCATTCCACACCTATATTTCTTTTCCACTCATAAAATAGATATATAACCCATTAACTGCTTAAAAGGACTGTTCTACTATAGTATTCGATTGAGGACCTGTGCCCTTCCTAGTAGGATGGTGCCACTCTGATCCCTCTAATGACCATGAATAATAAAAATTGTTTTTGTGAATTTACTAAAGAAGTGTCACATATGAAACATTTTATTTCATAACTAAATAACATACATCAAGGAAACCATCAAGTTATATATAAAAAAATTAGACTATGATACCTGTTGAAAAAAAATCTGAGTGAAAATGATGGAGATATGGGGGGTAGATATATCCAAAAAAATGTATTGTGGGTAAAAGTCAATTACGGTGACCCACATGGTCTGTCATCTTACTTTTAATCATTTCCATGACATGGATCACTTTCCATGTAGATTCTCATATCAAACCAACATACAACAGCCTCCCAGGGTCCTTCATATTATCCTGACAATGTAAGTGTATACTAGACATTCTCATGTACTCCACTACACAACATCTCCTACCACATGGGGTCTTTCCCTTGTGCTTCCCACACATCATGTTTACCTAGGGAGGATCACACAACATGTGACCTAGCCATAGGGTGTGTGATCCTTAACATTTTCCAAAACCCAAAAACCACATCCAGAGGTGTACTACACCACATATGTTCATCCACCAACACTATGTAGTTAGGATTTTCACATAATATAATATATGTTCCCTATATGTTATAAATTAACACCCTATTCATTTAATAATTCCACCAGGACACCCGGATAGGGAATTTTTCATCATTTCTAGAAATTCCAATGGCCAAAATATAGATTTTTGATTTACCCATCCAATGAACGTACATGACTCATACATATCCCATTCAAGAATATCATTTCATCTGATCTTTGAACCATAAATAAATCATCCAAAACCATCAAATATTCTGAATCCATTCCCATTTTTTCAATCTGTTTATCACATTGGAATCCATTGTGAATTCGGGGGTCCGATCAGGCTCAATCCTACTCTATATCCCCGAACCCAGACCCCATAGGATAATAATAGAATATTGTAAAGAATATAATGGAGAATGAAAAATAAAATCAGGTGAAAACATCATTTACCATTCTTTATTGTCTAAAAATACAAATTGAGATTCTTAAGGGTGAGAAAGGTAAATAAATTTTTTTTAATCAGTTAATGGGATCATGCAAATGATTAAATTGAATATAGATCAATGAAAATGCTTGATTATACTTAATTTATTAATAAAGTGTAGAATATTATACAAATTTATGATTGATACATCGATATTGGATTTTTATTCCATTGATAATGTGATCCCAAAAAATGAGCAAAGTCATTGTGTTTTCTGCACAACGATTCACCTAGATTCAGAGGCTTTTCTCCCCCAAATTTCAAATATCCACAGGAGGGTAGAAGAAAAATCCAATAAAGACTCACTATGTTATTAGGATAACCATATATAACCATTATAATGAGGATTTTATAGTGGAAATAGAATTATGTTTTTTGAAATTAAATAATTTATTAATTTATTAATTTAATTTAAATGCACATTCAAAAAATCTTTATATCTAAAATTCCCACACAGACTTATTTGAGGTCACACGAAGGGTAAACCTCTCTTTACCCATTCAACCAGGATCTCATATTTTCTTTATGAGAATCCATGTAATATTTATATCACTTTCTTTAAGAAACATGTGATTTTGATATATAATATATTTAATATTTTTATTAAATTAATTTTTGGATTAGTGGGCCTCAATATCATGTGTCATCATAGCACCTGGATGTAATAGTATTTTTGGATATATTCCAATGTCTTAAAGGATAAAAGTAGTGTCTCTAAATTATCATCTCCTTCAATATTTTCATCACTAAAAATAAAAAACTAAACACCAATATTAGGATATTGATCCCTCTTTTCGATCTTCCTCTCATAGGAGCACTCGTATATTCTCCCATGATACCACAACACATGAATCATGGGTATGGTGAATTATTGTAGTGTAATCTCTTAAGGATCATCCATCGCTACCATGTGCTTCACAAAGGGGGCTTCATCCTTTAGGTCAATCTCATCCCAGGATACAATGTCTATAGGGTCAATCATTTATCTCCTCAACTGCTACACATGGAAGACATCGTGCACCCACTCCAACAGTTGGGAAAGTTAAAGGAACAATCCCATCTCACCAACCCTCTATAAAATCTCAATCAACATAATAAACCTCAGAGATATATTGCCTCCAAAAAAAATCTAGTCAATCCTTTTCCTAGGGAGACTCTATAGAATATGTGGAATCCACACTCAATCTCAAAGGTCCTATTATGTGAATCTACATAAATAATTTTCCTACTCCATGTTTTCCTCACCCACTCGTGGTTGACATAGAACTTATCCTTCATCACATTCACCATCTTAGTCCCATAAGAGATGCCTCAACCATCTCATTTAGTATCATATGGGTGACTTTTAGGGTCTCCCATTTAGGGCCCCAAAATATTCCTTGTTGATTATAGACTGGTAACTATTATTATATGCTAAATATATCAATGGAATGTGATCATCCTTGCTCTACAAAATTTATAACATGAAATCCCTCACCATATCCTAAAAAAATTGATAGTGCTCTCAATATATCCATATTTCCAGGAGTGAAATTTTGTAATAATTCTCATCTAAGACCAAAATTACTCCTATTGGATTATACAAATTCTGATGTGAACTATCCATTAGGGTCAGATACAATATGTGAGGGAACCCCAATAAGGCAGAAACTATCTCGAATGTAAAAAATTTCCCAAAATATCCACCTAAAGGTTTTCCAAAATATCAAGTAAGTGTTCCAAATATTTAAGTTGGAAAATTATATTCCAGATGACATCATAGAATCTCACTATCCATAAATCTGTGACAAAAATTCCATGGATATTTCATTCCATTTCCACTCTGGTATCACATGTGGATACAACAAAACTACTATAACATAGAGCTAAGGATTCACCTACTGTCAGGTTGGGCACTGAGAGATGAACTCAACATCACTCTATTTAATGTCTGCACACCCAAACTATAGCTAAAGGTATCTATAAGTCTTCCCAATAGTAGGATATGAAACCAAAGTAGACGTGTGAAACTCTCTTATCTACTCATCCCACATTGTGATCGGGAACACCATTCTTCCCTAGAAAAGGAAGATAGGATCCCATCATTTAGAAAATCTATCTAGTGTGTCTCTAGTGGTTATGTATTCTTATAATACCTCATAGTTTATTTATCCTAACTAAGACACTCTTAAAATCTAAAGGATGGGATGAGTCAACACCATCGACTGATTAAAATTTTCACCCACCTTCTCAACCATGGTCAGTTATAATGAATCCTACAACTCAAACACATCCTACCCGAAATGAACCAAGGAATTCCATCTAAGGATATTATATACCATGTTACCCTTCCATAAAGTTTGTTCTTTCTTTAAGAAATTGTCTTATGGGGACTCTGACAAGTGCCTCTAGCTCAATTTTATTTCTCTCTATAAGAAGACATTCCTGAGTCTCTATTGATTTGAGTAAAAATCAAAGCACACTAACATAATATAGTGCCTCCACATTTCATAGAGAATAATTCCACTGGTATATCTAGGTCATGAGTCACTTAGTTCTATTAATGTGGTCTCAACTCCCTCAACCCATACGGGATAACTTCTTATATCTGCATAAACATTCAGCCGATCTTAGCTCCCGAGGAATCATAATACACTAAACACTCCATGACCAACACCGGTAGTCTTAAAATAGGATAACTCATTATAACGTACTAAACTAGATTCCACTAAACAATTTCTCTGAAATAATTAATTATGAGGCCTCAAGCACGCCTCTTTATATGGAAGAGGCTGTCGAATAGCAGCAAGGGTATAAAGGTGGAACTGTGGGGACACATTACCCTCATATCAGAGTAGCACAATAGAAATATATAAGTATCATACAAAGTAGTAAATAAATTTATTTTAAATGTAGAAAATAAACTAATATAGAACATTATGAAATAATAAATGAGAATTCTATAAAATACCGATCATTTATTCTATATAGACCACACTGTTCACCCATTGGGATGACCATAGAGATACAAGAATACAAAAAAAAGTACATGTATCTAATTATAAATCCGAGCCAGACCACATACCCTGTATCCAGAAATAGTCAAATAGCACTAGCCCGATCAGGAACTACACAATCAAATCTGCTCGACCATGCAACTTTGGTCCTCATCCCAACCCATCATATAAATGTACGTGGCCTGAAAATAATACATAATTTCAACACATACACTAAGGTGAATGTTTAGGGCTGAAGAATAATCTCATTTGGCCTCCCAAACTACCACCCTATAAAATAGGATTCATTAAGTTCATGTTCATGAAATAAGATTAGCCTATCTGAGAAAAAACTGAAATATATATATAACTAATAAATGTGAATTCATAATCGAACATTGGGTTTATAATCCCAGTTAACCGGGTGATGTTATATCATGTATATCCATTTTTATATTTTTATATAGTTATAGAGTCATATATATATATATATATATATATATTATCCCTGATTAAGGTGAATGAAATAATAAAAACCATCGACAGTTGATCCATGGGTTTATAATCCAGATCACCTCGATATCCTATGAAAGGGAATTAATCTAGATGTAATTCCACTCAAACCTTGTATCATTAAGTTATTCGTTTGGTCCATAATCCCAATAGAAAAATACCTTCTTCGGCCGACATCATAAAGGTATATGAGCAAGAAAATTCTCTAACGGGGGGATACTCTTCTTAAACATGGATTAAATTTTACTCACCTATAATCACATAAAATATGAATTTCAAGGATTTATGTATGGACACCCTATATATGGACACTATGATAGTCCCCATGTTTCTCATACCATGTAAATCAATTTTAATAATTGAGCCCTAGCTCCTAGTCTATTAGCGGTCACGACAATGAGTCTCGGATGAAACATAAGGGTCTGACCCTCAAGTGAACTATATGATAACTCACTGTTGATATTCCATGACCACACCTCTATATCAAGATATAGAAATAATTACCAACATAATTCATAGGTGTGATACACATTTCTCAAATACACATATAGTGAAAAAGGGCTCATAATCCATATCTAATAGAGAGAATCTGGAGGTCCTCATCATATAAAAAAAGAGGAGAGTTTAGTCATCCTTTACACGACATCGGTTTAGGATAACATAATCATATTCTATAGACCGTAATTTTAGGATAGTGTAATCATCCACTAATAAAAGTAGGACGAGGAGAGTGTAGTCATCCTCATTTAACCCATTATCCATGGAAATCATAGTCATCCTCACCATATAACAAATCAATAAGAGTGGAATAATTCTCATTTATCTTTATTAGGGATTCCATTCCCGTATATCATAGTGAAGGATAAACAATTAGATTCCATGAAACAACTCTAAAAATCCAAATAATATAATATTCAAATATATGGAGGCTCAACTTCTATCTCCCATTCCATACCACTCGGAATACAAGTAAATATCATAAATAACATGGATAAAAATGTGTATCCCATGAATAATTTCTAGGAATCCTATTGATAGAAAATAGGCCTAACATTAGGCTTAACAGCCTCCAACCATGGAGCACCTATGGTAACCATCACGACATCATCAGTAAATAATGGAAAGTAAGAAAAACAAAAGATAGCGGGTGGATGAGCACCTAAAACCCACACAACTTACAAATCCCCAATGAATTACATTTTTGGTTAGGATTATAAAGTCACACATGATACATTCTCTATCCATACACGACATACTATCATAGGGTTAATCAATCAATTGTGATCCACTGGGTCCACTAAACAAAAAACAGGGAGGTATCGTACATTGGGTCCTCATGGTTCTCATATAAGGGAAGGATTCATAATTAGGATCATTAACTGAAAAGGTAGGAGGAATCCAACATTGGGTCCTCTAACCAAATTTAAGACAGAGGTATCTGAAATTGGATCCTTGTAACAATACATTTTTAAGTGCATCCTACAGGGGATCCTCAATAACCTAGTATGAAGGTAGAAGAATCCTACATGGGATCCTCTTAACAATTAATTTGAAAAGTAATAATACAAGGCACTAACTAATTTATACATAAGCTAAGGAATCCCATAGGTGACCCTTCAAAATAGGAGGAAGATAGATGCATACTATATGGGATCCTAAAGGTTAAAACAAAAAAAAGGCATACTACATGGGATCCTCAAAAAAAATGTAACACCCCGAGATTTTATGAAAAATATTCTTTTTAATTAATGTCTTCTGTTTTACACTACACCAAAAGGATCTTGCTCAACACGCATCCTTGACTAGCCTTGCATTACACACAATCGCGAACTTCCTTGATAGCGTGTGTAGTACGCAATGCCTAGTTTCACTAAACAACGATATGCTATTAAAATATTATTAAAACTAGCCGTTGTGAATATTAATAAACACTTTTTGAAATTTTGTAAATTTTTTTTTTCAAAATGGACATCATTTTTGGATTCATAATATCAAAATTGGCTTAGGGTGAAATTTTGGTACTTTTCGGATAACTTTCATATTCTGATGAATAGTGAAAATTAGTAAATTTTATTTAAAAACAAATTTTTAATAGAAATAATTAATAGTGATAAATTATTAATTTGAGTGGTTTTAAATTATATTTAGAATATATTTTTACAATTTAATACAATTTTGGTCATTGGATGTAATTTCTCATTTAAACCAGACATAAACAAGTGTCAATCTTTTGATAGTTATTATCTCTTAAAAACAAGTTATTTGTTTTGACGACGGGAATTAATTTTTAAATTAATTAATGTAACTGATATGTTTTGAATTTGGTAAAATAGAAATCATTTTTTAATTCATAATATCAAATATAGCTTAGGCCTAATTTTTTGTATTTTTCTGGAAACGTTCATTTTTTTGATGAATAGTGAAACCACTAAGTGGTAGTTAAAAAACTGAATTTTTCATAAAACATAATTTTACCGCTTCTGTGAGTGGAATTTCGAAAATCCAAGAGACACAGTTAATATCAAGGACTAAAATGTGGTTCAATGAGATGAAAATAATTTTTGGTGAATAGTAACTTTTGACTTTTTTTTACCACGGTTAAAAGTAAATAGGGTAATTAAGGGTAAAAATGATATTATTATTACCCTAACACAAGTCCTAATTCTATTGGATAAGTGTTATTCGACCAAAAACAACATTATAAATAAAATATGACCATTTAAGCCCACTTGGATTAGATTAGGACATTTATTATTAATTTATTTAAAGAATGGTTAAAATAGTTAAAAACAAAGTTTAATAAGTAAATCATTTTTAATATAGGGTTATAAATAAGATAAATTCGACTATAAATATTAATTAGAAATATAAAAAGATTTCATACATAATGGTATTTTATTTGTAATTTTTAGAAATTAAATAATTTAATTTATTTGTGACACAACGATGATGCAATAATTATCTTATTAATGAAATATTGGCATAATTGATGTTATAAATACCCAAATAAATGTAATTTTAGACTTTTTATGAATTCCACTAATTTTCTAGGTTAATATTTCATGTTAGTATTGATTTTATTAACTTTTTTCGAACTAATCATTCTGTTTTGAGTTTTACAAAAATCAATTACCAAATAGTGTCAAAATTGACATAAAATAGTTTTTAAAACAAATATCATATTATTAATTGCTATTATATTACTAAAAATATAAGGTTCGACCAAATTACTTAGATAAGGATATATATATTAATAATAAACAAATTGGGGTTCTTTTGTCTTGATATAGTAAGTTTATTAACCTTATAGTATAAGAAAACAAGAAGACACGGTAAAAGTTAAATTATCTAACTTAAAGTTAAATCTAAATGATAAGGTTAAAATTGATACCTAAACTTGTCTAAATTCTGTTGTATGATAGGATTTCGACCCATCCCCACCTTAGATTTGAAATAACTCAATTTTGAGCTATTAAAAACCGAATTTTACTTCATAATAAAATAATATTTTTAGTAATTCCAAAGGTGCCCCTCTCCTCCCTTATAAAAGGTCACTTCCTCCCTCTCTTCCTCACACCACATTGAGCCTTCATGCTCGGCCAACCCCTACCAATTTCTTCTCTACACTTCCCTAGAGACATCCTAGAGGTCCTGGTCTTCTTCAAAGACCAATTTTAGTTCCCTAAAAGGAGGTCTCAAAGAATCGCTTAAAGAAGAGGAGGTTCAGACACTTTCGAAGCAAATCAGACCTAAGGTACGGGAAATATCACAATCTCATTTTTATCTGAGATTGTTTATACTTTGGCATTTACTGGGGTTTATTTTATCATCCACATCCATTTTTCTTCAATATGTAATATTATTTCCATTCACCTACAATTGTTTAAATCCTATTTTACCCTTCGGTGAGTTTTTAGAAAAAGATATGAAAGGAATCTTTTTTCGTTTTTCATACGAGGTAATTTTTTTACTTTTCTGACAAAAGTACGAGAAGAATGTTTTTTTTAAACTTATATGGAATGAATGTATTTTTAAAACATTATTTCCAAGAAGCTTCCTTTAAAAGTTTTCATGTTTATTTTTAATCAACTTCTTTTAAAATTTCATGACATGTTAAGAAAGGAAAAGTGTTTTTGAAGTAGAAAGGATATTTTCCTCAAGAATGGAGTTCAAGTGTTTTATCAAAATTATTTTCCATCTAAGATAATATAGGGTTATGTTTATATCCCTATTATTACATTGATTTGATTATGTTGTGATGGAATTATTTTTATGAATTCCTTTATCTTATATGAATTGTTTTATGATGTCATGTTGTTTAAGAATCCCATTTTTATTACATGGGTTGTGCAATGATGTATGATTTATGATTTTGCAGCTCACATAAGAATGGTATCATTATGCGATGGGTGGGACCTATATATCCCTCCAATTCATTGGGTAATGATTTTATATCTCATGAGATAGACATGGCTGGAACGGTAGGTTATACCGGTTTAGTGAAACAGGACTGAAACGAGGAATGAACTCAGTTCATAAAGGGACTTTGTCCACTAAGATAGTCTTGGAAATGAGTCTTGACTAATAAGAAATGATTCTCTATGATTATGTGTGTATGCCACAAAGTTCCATGTTTTATGTTATGATTATTGGGATTACATTTCACTACTATGATTTATCCCATGTTATGAAATTATGATGTCTTTTGTAGGTTAAGATTTCCAAAAGATATGTTCTTATGAATATGATGTGATTGATATTTCTTTTATTTACCATTACTGAGAATTTGAGCTCACCCTTTTATGTTTTCTTTTCCCCAGGATATAAAGAAAGGTTTTAGGTAAGAAAAAAAAGGAAGATCTTTATGGGAGATGTTGAAGATCTTTCACCATGATTAGATGATTACGTTCCGAGTTTCCAAAGACACTAAACTATTACGGTCCTTGTGTGTGTGTTTTTGTTATGTACTAAGTATTCCGCAAAAGTAATGTAATGTCCATGTATGTCAAGCTTCGGGTCTCTACAGTTGGTATCAGAGGCAAAGGAGGTAGGAATGTATCGAATCCTTGTGAACTGTCACATGTGAGCGTTGGACAAAGCATGGCTCTCCGCCCAAGGGCTTCATGAGGAAATGGCTGCCACTGGGGATGGTGGTGTATCCCGCCCAGGGGGTTTATCCGCCCATGGAGTGCCCTGATAGGTATCAATTATAGTCCACTGGACGTAATTCCTGACCGCTACAAACAAGTAGTCACACAGCCTCCTAGAATAGAAGGGAACATCGCTCAAGGGATAAACCCACTAGGGGAAAATGAAAAGGGGATTTGTAAATAGAGATGGATCATGGACCATCTCAGATCAAGGTCTCTCTCTCTCAGGATACAACAAGATTATATTACTAGAGGAAGAACCTATCTATTTTAGTTGAATCTTTTTAAAAACTATTAAGAAACCTCAATTAACTCTACAGGAATCACCATCATGATCTACATGAAAAACTACATATAAATGACTCATCTAATTTCAAAATATGGCTCTCAGTAAAAAGACCTGAAAACTAAAAAATGGTCACAAAAGGGGAATTCCACAATATGTATCCCTATAAAAATGATGCATACTCCCAAAGCCTCACTTGGGAGTCTACTACCGCTAGACATGGCATGTAAATGCACATGTACCTGGTCTTTTCATGATGTACATGGAATGGACTATACATGGGGTATCATCCCTTGTACCTCACATGGTATGGCCTTGTACTTCCACATGGAGTTCCACCCACATGGTGTCTGGTATTTTACACTAAATGGCCATGTTCCCCTGCATAGGTTGTCTAGAAGAAAACATGACTATATGACTGAGTACTATTACAGGGTGTGTATATAAAATACATTGTGTGTACTTCCAAAATATCATCTCCCCCAAAACAAAATAACATACAACATATGTTTCCTAAACCACGTGTTGTTTACACATGTTTTCCCAAATGGAAAGTCATAAAATCAACCAAAGCCCCCTGTTTGACCATAAAAGTAGTATATTGTCCCTCATGCGGTACTAAGAATGTGTAATAGGCCATTATAACCTGAGAAATATTAAAATACCTAGATTTAGTCTGAAAATTAAAATTTACCTACATTTTATAGAAATTTATTGAAGCTTTTCCCATTTCTACAGTCTACAATTGTTGCATAATGATCTGGAACATTTAGAGATCCATATTGGTTCCTCTCCCCCTCTATATATTTATATCTCCCTCTCTCATCTCTTTAGATTTTGAGGAAAAGGAGGAGCCTGTTGGGGTGTACATGAGAAGACAATGTTAGAAAAGGGGAAAATTATGAAAATAAAATAAAAGAATGAAAAGGAAAATAATACCAAAAAGGGGATAGAGTTGGCCTTGACACACACCATATAATTATGCCCCACTTAGGAAAATCTCCCCACACAAGACTCAATGAAGAAGAAATAATCTCAATCCAAATCACCATTCAAATTATTTTGCTGAAGAAAATTTTACGAATAAATAAATATTTAATATATTAAAATTTATATACAAAATATTCCACTAAAATTATAATGGCACAAAAATCCACCAAACTCTTCTCCTAGGGAATAATCTCTATTTTGGGACCAATAGAGTGGTTATAAAAATTATCTAACTTGATCTATTAGGTAAAAATTTCCATTTACACCATACAATCATGGGAAAGAAAAAGTTGAAATTTCAATTGAGATATCCTATCTGAAAAACACGAGATCTTTTAATGTACCCAACATAAACATTCTCATACCTGAGAAGCCTGATGGTGAGATTATCAGACATGATCTCAAATCATGAAACTTCCCAAATGAGATTTTTGGATTATCCAATGACCACTATCATTTCTTCCACAAATGTCTCCTACACATAAGATATTTAACTCTGACCGATATGGTACTCCCCACCATAAAAATACCATTATTTTTTCTCAAAAACAACTCTGATCCAAATAGACCTTGTAAAATTCCAAAATTAAAATGAAGATGGAGGTCACAACCATCACATGGGCAATAGTGTACTCCCATCCATATTGATTACGTTATGCCACACCATGCGTGCATCCTCAATAAGGTTCTAACATCATTCCATAAAAGAAAATTTAAAAAGAAAATAAGCTCAGTGTAGAGTTGATGTTCTCTCAGCATACTCATGGAAATGTAGATATATTTTATGATTGTATCTATTAAGGAGTAAACTAATATTATATTGAAATGTGTGTACATATCTCTCCAATACATGGCCAAATCAAATAGGATATTCAATAATTTAACCAAAACCTAACATTGTGTCCCCAGAAAAAGCATGTCCATGTCCAAACAAGGGTCAATCATCTCACAACACCTATTTTAACCACAATTTCATCTCTACAATGGATGGAAATTGTTCATTTTAGCCACAACTTCTAGGAAACCACACCCATTACCGGTATGTGAAAATGTTAGTCCATGGATCACAACATGGCACTCAATAAATTATGATTTGAATGGTGCCAAATGAAACCATCATATAATCTTACAACTGACTCATACTCTAACGAGTTTTCAAAAAAAAAAGAAATGATGGTTGAGCTACACATCAAACTCAACACAATAAACCCAAATTTTCCTTGTATGTTTTATTCAAAATCTAGAACCTTAATTGTTACACTATTTATTCCATTATCTCCCATCACCCGATGAATTTCTAGACCATATCATATACCATTTTTCTATCCACAATATCTAGAGAATAAACACTAATTGAATGGGACAAGAACATAAATAGTCCCACCCAATTAATAAATTCTTAAAAAATAAGCACCTTAGGTGCTTCATCAAAAGATAAAGGCATCAAAATCCCTATATGAAAAAACTAGAACTCAAACCATGATTCATTCTAAAAAACAAGCATAAAAAAGATCCCAATCTAAAAATAATTTAAAATCAAGTTATCCTATTACACATGTCTCCATTGATAAAAATGAAAACTGATGTGCATGGGTCTCAGTCATAATTAAGGGCCTCTAGGAATCCAACCTAGCTCTGTAGATCATGTCTGACAACTTGTACACAGGCTCTAACCGCCCATCTAAAAGTTAAAACCTCTATAAATATTGTATAGATCACAATGACATTCTATAGTAAAAAAAATTTAAAAAAGGCCTACAATGGCCAGATCCTCACTGAACATCCTCATATGTTAGTTTTCCCTGGAGTTCATGATACCAATGAGAAAAATACAGTGAACTAAAACTCACCCAAAATCTATATACAGTAATACCCCTCATGGTATAATACCTGAGAATTTCCTATTACCACCGACAATATACTCTCAAATATAACTACATAACCATGGACTAAAATAACCCTTAAATGGGTTAAAAGTAAGGGAATCATCTACCCTATTAACCTATTATGATTACTACACCTCCCATGCATGAGGACTACGTCAGCAGCCTCTCCACCAAACACTGCAACATTGATACACAATGTCTTCCAAAGGAAGTAAATATATATGTAAGTGGGATAAAATTTTTAAAATTACAATCCAATATATATAGGATAACATTTTAAGGATATTTACTAAACCATTAAATAGTTGGCCTTTATTTTTAGTAATAATCACACACTACAAGTTCAATATGATGTGGATCCTATGAGAAAAATATGATGCATGATACACCTATTTCCTTTTTCATCCAAGAGTAAAAATCCACCCCTGGTATCTTTACAATATGTCATGATCTATAAATCCATAAAAATATATAAGTTACACACAATATGTGTGCCGATCAAGGTGAAAGTCGTATGCAACTAGAACATCAATGTCTAAAAAAATCCCATTCCCCTGAAACCTGGACATCAAACCGAAACAAGTGTTCTCAATTCACCAATCTGATATCCATCACATGTTCCAAAAAATTTCTAATTCTCTTATACACCATATCCCAAATATTAAATCCATGTAATGTAATGCCTTTGATACCACTTTGTAAGGCCCCTTCCAATATTCTTCTAAACTGGTGCTTCGATTCGGTTCATTACGTAGCCAAAAGCATGCCTCCAATTTGACTGATTCCACTAACATGATGTGATCGTATAAATGTTGTATAGTGGGAAGAATTTTCTATCATATCAAAGTAACAAGGTGGAAATAAATCATTTTCATACATAGTAGTAAATAAATAGAGTGAAGTAGTAGAAAATAAATTGAAATTTAACATACAAAAACAATAAATAAAAATTCTAAAAAATCCCAAAAAACTATGCCATATATAAAGCACTCCTCACCCACTGGACCGACCATATAGATACAAGTGTACAAAATAAAATGGAATATAATTACAGGAATATACTGTTATGTCTATAAAAGACCACATACCTAGTATACAGACACTCTGAAACTAAACAATCCCAATCATGAACCACCTGAGCTGGTATGCTCGATCATAAAAATATGGGCCTCAGTCCTATCTATCATGAAAATGTTCTCAACCTAAAAAATCAGACCTATGGTACCCATATACATCGAGGTGCATGTGAAAGGGTGAGTAATAATCTTAGTAGGGAACCCCACCAATGAACCTATGAAATATTCTTTCGTAGTTTCATGCTCATGAAATTTTATTAACCAAGATGAGACACATATATAGTATAAATAAAACCAATAAATTTGAATCCAAAGATGCACCCCAATTCTATAGTGCTAGTAAACTAGGTGATGTGTTATCATAGGTATCCATATTTATATTCCAATAAATATTTCATCCCATATCTTACCAATATATATAAATATGAGTATACATGAATAAGGTGAATGAAATAATATGAAACCATTAGCAGTAAATCCATGTTTCCTTATTATTAATCACCCAAACATCTTGTGCAATGTAATTAAGTTGAAAATCTTTCCACTGAAGATATGTATCATTAATTAAATATTTGGGTCTATAATACCAATCAACATATACCTACTTCATCCAATGTAGTAAATATTTTTGAGGAAGATATGTCACCATAGGAGGATACATGTCCTAACATTGGGTTAAGCTGTACTCACCTCCAATATTTTTGATAATGGAATTGTAGGAAATATTTCTGGATATCTTATAATTGGACTATGAATTAGAAACCATGATACTCAGGACATTAAATCTAGTCCATTTTCTGATCCCTATGTTCTGGTCTATAGGTGGTCAAGCCATTTAGACTAGGATGATCCTTAAGGATTTAAAACATGGTCACACTGTTGGAGAGGTCACAGGTGAGAATCCATTCCCACCCCTCAAGATCCAAATATTAATTTCATTCCCAAAAAATTGTCATAGGTGTGATATTCTATGGTCTACCACCATTATAATGAAAAGGGGATCATAAACCGGATCCTAGAGAGAGTGTATTAATATCCTCATCATATGAAAACTAGAGGAGTGTGTTGGCGTCCACCATAAACCACAGGTCAAGGAGAGTATAATCATATTCTATAGACCAGAAGTCATGGTGAACAAAATCATATACTAAAAATCCTAGGTTGAGGAGAGTGTAATCATCCACATTCAACACATGATCCCTGCATAGGGTAATTATGCTCGTCATATAACAACTTTTGGAGAGGATAATCATTCTCAAGTATCATTTCTAGTGAAACCATGACCATATATCATATTACTAGGATCAACATTTTAATTCCAGGAAGAACCAATATAAATATGAGTAATCTAATAATCAAATATATACAGGATCAATATCTAGATCCTAGTTCATACCACTTGGTATACAAGTATATATCATAAACAACAAGGATCAAAATTGGGATCCCATGAATCATATTTATTAATCCCAAAGACAAAGAAATACACCTCGCATCTGGATCAATGGCCACAAACTAAGAAGGACACTTAGTTACCATCACTTCATCACCCTTAAATATGTGAAAGTGAAAAAACAGAAGTCCGAGGTTGGACAAAGGATCAAACCCAAAACTACTTGAATTTACCCAAGGACTTAGAAGTTTGGTATTGGTTATAAGGTGACTGTCTATACCATATCTTACCAGAACTGATGTACCTATTTAGGGTTGATCAAATAATGGTCACCCATTAGGCCCCTCAAACCAAACAAAGATATTCATACTACTAGGGATACTTGAAGTCCACACATAAGAGAAGGAATCCAACCTAGAATCCTTATCTAAGAAGGTATAAGGTGTAATCCTACAATGGATACTCTAATGGAATGTAATACTAAGGCAACCCACATGGGAACCTCATAACAATAAACAGGTAAAGGAGTCCTATAGGGGACCCTTGATAATAGAGTATGAAGGAAAATGAATCCTACAAGAGATCCTAATAATGATAAATAGGAAAAGGGGTCATACAATGGATTTAGTTGGTTAAGTGTATGTGAAGGCATCCAATAGGGGACCCTTGATATCAAGAATAATATAGAGGCATATTACATGGGATCCTCAAGGTTGAAATGTCAATAGAGGCATCCTAAATGGGATCCTAAAGAAAATCTAGTCACATATCCTCCTTGTAAAAAAGGTAAATCACCTACGAGATACATCCACAAGGGTAAAGATACAAAATCATAGGTCAAAGGAGATGACCCATGGCCCATCTCGGATCAAGGGGCCTAACTCTCAAGAGACAACTTGGATTGATAACTAATGCAAGAACATATCTATTTAATAGAAGCCCCAAAACACCTATTAGGAGTCCTAAGTTCACTCCAAAGGTCTCACTATCAAAATATACATGAAAACTACACATAAAGGACTCATCTTATGTACAAATATTATTATGGGAAAAAATTGATGAAAAACCCAAAAAGGGTAGAAAAGGGGGAAGTACACGACATGTATCCCTAAGCACACGACATGTACATCAAATTCCCCACCTAGGTGTTTAACATCATTAGACATGGAGGCTGAAAAAGAACATAAAAACATGTTCATCACATACATGGTGTGTACTATTCATGGGGTACCTACCCATGTACCTCAAATGGACATTCTATGTACTTGTCATGGCCATTTACTTCTACATGATGTACCACCTACATGAGGTTTCATCGGGTACTCTACATGACCATATTTCCCTACACTATATTTTCATCCCAACACTTAGCTACACATCTAAGTACCAGCACATGGCTTGTATACCCATGAAATGTCTTTTACTTATGAAATTCCTTCTTTATAAAAATAAAAGAACACACGACATGTGTTCCCTAATCCGCATGTTGTGTACATGGGTTTTCCTAGATAGAAAACTATCTAATCACCTATGAACCCCTTTTTTACCCCGAAAGTAGTAGATCTACCCTCAAGTGGTCTTAAGAAAAAAAAGTGTCTTTAAAACATGAAAACTATTTATCTATTGGTATTTTATGTGAAACCAAAAAACTTACTACATTTGGGCAGAATCTGGTGAAGCATCACCCATTTTCATGGTCCATAGAAGTCGTACAATGATCCATCGCATCCTGAGCTTCACAGTAGAATCTCTCTTCCTCCCCCTCTCTTTATCTACCTATATGAATTTTATCTCCATCATGTGGTAAAGTTGGATCACCCTGCGTAATATGTGATAATCCTGATGAGGAAAAGGAGAAATGAAAGAAAATAAATGAAAATGAGGAAATAGAAAAGAAAAGAAAAAAAGGGGACTGAGGCAACCTTGATGAAAAATAGGAATTCATGCCCTACAATGGAAAAAATACCCAATATAGAATCAATATAGGAGATAAAATATATTTCCTTACCTCCATTCAAATGAATTTATTGAACAAACATACATGAGTAAATTAGCATTTAATGTTACAAATTTTGAATAATAATCATACCACTAAAATTTTAACATTATTGAAATTTTAAAAAACTCTTTTACTATGTTAATTACACTATTTTTCAACCAACAGGGTGGAAAAAAATTATCTAGTTCATCTTTTATGGGAAAATTACCAATTTATCTCCTATATGTATCTGAATGTAAAAATTAAAATTTCCACACAAATCCCCAGTCTTGAAAGACACAGAACCTTTAAATCATTATCCTCAACCTAAAATCTACAAAAGGATCTCTAATACTACATAGTCTTGGAATGAAGCTACACATTCCACATCAGGGTGGAATATGGGTTTAAATTCTAAATAAGTATTCCACAAACCTCCTATAGTACCTCAACAAGCCATAAAAACTCTACACATATAACATGTTCTTGGGTGGATCCCAATAAAGCAGGACATCGATCTTCAATAGTTCTATATTAATAGAGTAATTTAAATGATATTACTTATAATGTGAGCCTCATTGATCCAGAACTGGATCTCCAAGAGCTTACCATACAAAAGGTTCTCTCAAAAAAAATATAAGACCATACTCATGTGCTCCACATGATCCTCCTATGATGAAAAGTATATGAGTATATCATTAATGATGAAATTTTTTTGTCAAATTATGTATTTAATATTCAATTCATCAAATGCATAAGAATATCAGTTGAATATTTCACACAAAAATGATTCACCAGGAACTCATAGTGTTCATAGAGACATCAAAATTACTTCTTCAGAATACAATCCTCTATAACTATCAACTGGTGGTATCCGAACCTTATATTGATTTTCAAGAACTGTCACACACATTATAATAAATCAAATAGGTCCTAAATATTTTTATAGGGGTAATTTTTGTTTATCACAGTTTGATTTAGGTGATGATAATCCACACAATGCTACAAAATCCAATACAAATTTTCCACAAACAACATTTGTGATGCCTAGGTGGACACACTAGGTATAGTAAAACCTTTCTCCTGAAGGTACTCAAATAGAAACAACAGCACCCAGTGCATGATAAGAAGGATATAATATGTCGTAGAAGATATCAGAATAGTCCCAAGATGCATTTCAATACCAAAATCCATCTCCCACCTCATAGGTATTACCAAAACATCCTCGGGGATAATTTCTATAAAATCCATAATAACTGAAGGAATCTAGATCCCTAAATAACCTAATGAACCAAGGGATACACTAACCAAATGAATGGTTATGAGATTTATCATTCAGATCCCAAAACCGAGTCACCCTTCCCTGTGACATATCTCACCCAAAAAAGAAAAATCTCATCCCATTAGTTTGATGGAATCAAACTCATTTACAGTGGTAGTCAATATGGGCTCAGACCATGGATAAACTATACATACTAAGATGAAATCTAAGGGTTACATCATGATTAATAAAAGGTTCAACATGAACCAATATCTAGCAATAGATATATCTATGTTCTAGTAGATAAATGATAATGAAGATATGTTCCTCATAGGAACCTCAAGACAAAGCTGTTGTGTTAAAGCCTCATCTGGGATCTCCATCCCTCACACTTGGACAAAATATATGAAGGAATGACCGATAAATATGTCTATTAGTAATAAATAATGTTTATAATAAATGTATACCATACCACTAATCATCTCATGTGTCTTTTCATCATACGCCTCCATATCTAGTAGTTTTCTGAGACCCCAAATTCCATCTCCCTTAGCTTGATGTGGTCAGTGTGGTTTTTCTTGTAAAATGATGTCCTAGTGTTTTACACCACCCAAAACTCATCTTCTTGGATCTCCAATTGATCCTCTACTAGATCCACCTCCCTAGGGTCCACCCTACCCTCACATGTGAGATCCGCGATCACGACGATGCCACTATCGTGGTAGTCAATATGCTATCTTCCTTCCCTCCTCAATATCTAGTTTTGAAATAAAACTACATATGAAATTTCCCATCATATAAATTGAACTTAACCTATCAATTATTCCCTATTCCTTTATTAATTCCCTAAACACATTCTTGAGTTTGATCCTGGGAGGATCTCCAACATCGAGATCTTATTCACTGACCCCTAGAAGATGCTAGAGATGACTCATCCCTATAATTCCCACAACTAGCTCTAAAAACATACTATCCAACTTACTATAATATTTTTATCACTAGTTCCTGATACAACACCCTGATAGAGGTGAGAATTCACAAAGTTACTACACATGCATGAATATTTCAATAGAGACACTGATTAATCTTTCACCCATGAAGTTTCAATCCTTAATCATGTTGAGGGAATACCATGTAAGATCTATGAACCTTAATGTAAATTTAACCACTAATATTCATCCCAATTATACTTTCAAAATATATTGAATCCAATACGAGCCCAATAATGAGGATTAATATACCTCATGAAATATCTTCTAGAAATCAGTCTATGACAGTGTCAACACATCATGCATATGTGCGAATAGACTCCACCAGCACCTAGCTTCTTTATGGAAAATGCAATCTTCTAGAGAACCACCTGATTAGTTGGTGTCCAGATAATCTAAAAAACATGAATCACCAAATATAGTAAATCCTCCATCAGCTAGGAATCTGTATCACACCAAGGAGTCCCAATTTGTATTCATTATCCAATAATTCATGGAAAATGATTTTAGCACATATTATTTTTGTGTTTTCCCCCTTCTGTTCTACATGTTCATCGTAGATTGGCCTATGTGGTCTTGTTTGGCCATTTCTGGGAAGGATTGAGCTAAATAAGACCCCTAAATTCACAATGGATTAACATTCAATGAATGTATTAATGGATCAAGTATGCATTCAATGGATTTTTGGGTTATTGATGATTTAGGTAGGGACCAAAGATCCGAAGTAGAGATAGTGTGACATGGGAGATGTAAGAGGAATGTACGAGAATTGGAAGTGTGAATCAAAAAACCATTTCTTCATAAAATGGATAGAAATGATGAATGATAAATCTTTACAACATTTTCAGATGGCTTGGAAGAGAGATTGAAATCATTACACATGGATTTGGAACACACATTGAAAATATATAAGATTCTATGAAAATAATTTTACATGGCTTTTACTGGGATAAAAAAATGCCATTTTGTACCACTCTGAATGTGGAACTATGGTTTTGAAAAAAGTTACCATTCAAACACATTATGGTTGGTCCACACGCCATATAACCCTCCCTAGGTAGACAATTCATGTGGAGAAACACATGAGAGGGAACAATGTTGGAAGATACAATGTGTACCAGAGTACACGAGCATGAAAAATATACACAGACTTGGTTAGGAGAAGAGGGAGGACCCCAAGTGGTGGTTGCATGCCAATAGTTACCTAGATGTAGTTTAGTGATACATGGGTAGTGAGTCGGGTAATAAAAGGGACACAACCAGATGGAATAGTGGGAACACTTATCCTATGGGACCCTATCCATACAGTGTTCTACTATTTTATTTCTAAGGAAACATAACAACTCATATAAAATTATTTTGGACTCATATTTTAGCATTTGAGTATCCTATATTGAGTTTTTTTCATCATATAATGTGACTGTATCTTTTATGGTGGATTTTCAGATATGATGTGGGATGTTATGACTATGATTCTTCTTTTAGATATTCTCGATGAAGAATGTGATTTGGAAATATCAGTCAATAGATCATAGTGGAACCCTCCTACGATGTATGTCATGGAACATCAATTGAAAAATAGAGTGAAATGCTCCTACTGGGAATGTCATGGGTCCTCTATGTACTATTTGAGTTAAAACAAAATATTAGGAAGGTAAGGAGTCATATATCTTCATTCTGAGTGGCACCATCCTGATGGGCATTGAATGGGTCCTTTATATTTTATTTGAGTGGAATTATCTTTTTGGGCAGTGCATGGGTCCTTTATCTAATATCGTGGTGGAACCCTCTTTATAGGAATGGAATGGGTCCTCGATCTACAATTAGAGTGGCATCGTCCTACCAGAACAGGGCATGGTTCTTCTACCATTCAACCAAGTGAAAACCTCTGGTGTTATCACGTCCAATCTCCAAAAAAATTTCTAGATATAATAAAAATTCATAGAATGTAAAAACATGGTTTTTACCATTTCATCCATGTTATTTATTTTCTAATTCATTTCTTCAATGAAACCACTTTTTGAAGTGTTATTACCATTTTATTATTATCCAAATATTCTTAATGAATTATTCATCTTCTTAATTTATAAACATTTTGACATTTTTATTTACAAATTTAAGAAGTTTCTATCAGTATGTATTTTTAGATATACTCTAATAACATTTAAACCATTCAAGTACCATTATTTTTTAAGTGATCACTTTTATCCATTCCATAACATTTTACTTATTAAAAAATATAATATAATAGAATCTATAAACAAATGATATTGGAGTAATCAAGAAATAAATATTGAAATGCACCAAAACAATAATATTATAAAAATATTTTATTTCCTATTTTAGGTATTCCTAATAATTCATCCATAATGGAAATCATAACACTTATATATGTGTTCATGTGTGAGTGAAGTAATATCATTGGTAGCTTCATAATTAACTAGTTATATTGTATAACATTGTCTTATGTGGGTAAGAAACATATTCCCCATATTTTTTTCATTTCCCATGTAATGATGACCATTAAATCTTCTATACTCATTTATAGGATATTTTAATTTGTTTAATTTTCATTAATAATGGCTGATTTATTTTCAATTTGAGAATACTTGTCTTTATGGAAATGTTTATTTGATAACATATGTTACCCAATCGGTTTACACTATATATATTTTTACATATCCATTCCACCATGATGAAATTTATCTCAATCATGTATTGCCCAATATTTCTAGGGTTTTATAAGGATAAAATAATTAAGAATTATTTATTTTAAAATCACTTGGAAAATTCACTAATACTGATGAAATTCATCAATAGATTATTATTTTCCATTTTATTATAACTGAATGAAATCCTGATAATCTAAAATTCAACATAATCACTTTCGTTTGGAGAAAATTTAATGATTGTAGTCACCTCAAACCACTTATTATGGGTTTATATGTGTTTTTCACATTCTTTGTTGATTTATAATTTTTATTTTTATTTTTTATTGTTTAATTATCATACTATTATTTTAAAGATGATAATATATTTTTTATTCATAGATTTAATGATTAATCCTTTGGTTAATGACATAAAATATAACTATTTTTATCATTTTCAATTATTTATCTCCTTAATAAAAAATTAATTAAATTTTGTCCATATATTGTATAAAAAATATTATCCTTGAGAATAATAATAATAAAGTTTAATTGCAATTTCTTTATGAGTTTTTAGTATGAATTTAATTACCAACTAATATTAGGAAAACAATTATCATAATATCCTATATCATCAAAACAATAACTCTAAATTTGACATGTATTAATTTTTGTCATATTTGTTAGATTGGTAACATTGTGGATTATAACCAAATTGATCATTATTTATAGATTAGATGTCCATTATTTTTCATCAAATTTTATTGTTATTCTATTTAAGATCAATTCTGAACAATAAATATTTTTCAATGTTTTATTTTTTAATCATTCATAAGGTGTCCAGGAAAACTAATAAAATTTATCCTTCGCCTTGCCAGTTGAGAAATTCATACACAAAATGAATATCTCACTAGGTGTCATAGATCTATGATTATCAATAAGATTATATATGATGTAAAATATGTATTGTTTTATCTCTCCCATCCTCTTTCACGTATTCTTCAGTATAGCAATCAGATCATCAATGATCCATGACTATTCTCCCACCATAATATTTGGATCAAAAAACAATTATTGAGTTTTCCATATTTTTGGATTTTATATTTTAAATTCGAGCATTATGTATTCAATTTATTTATGTTTTTACTATATAAATAATTTAGATTCATGTAAAATAGTGTTTTCCTTTTTGAAATTTGTTCTCAATGTGTTTATTTCTCGAATATAATCCTCAAAATCGAATTTGATATTGATAATTACTTCAAATTTAGTTTCAACATCTTCATTTTCATAGGATATTTTAGATTATATATGAATTACAATGACATTAATGGGTTTTAGAGGAACAACATAAAATCAGTGATAGTTATAGAAAACCCATAAATGGTTTCCTGTCTATCCTTAATGTTATCGGCATGAAATATAAATGACCTACATAAACATATTTACCCAGATGAAATATCAGTCTTTAATATTTGATGGATTATGTTTGTTGAAGATCACATGACTAACAGGTGAAATCATACTGCATCTAAAGGGATTATATCAACCTCAGGATCCTATAATTTATATTGAGGATCCATAAAGTTATAAAGTTTTACAGCACCATCAAATAGTGAAAAATTATATTTTTTGAGGAATAAATTATATGAAGGTTTGAAAAAAATTTGAAATACATAATGGGTTAGATATTATTAATTTATATATCTATTCGCACTGTGTTTCATTTCATTAATTATTTTTTCTTCATCAAATATGTCATCATATTTTTATTCCCATTTACAATTATTCATTGAATCCATTTAGTGAATATGAATGGAACCTAATACATTTTTATAGAATTTTAATTGATGAATCTATGATTAATGTTTCTAGAAACAAACATTGCATGGGAAGATACAAGAACCTATGTCATATTCTATTAGTTCATAATAAAAAATTTCCACCTTTATATAAATATCATAAGGACCTTATTCCAAACATTACAACTCTTTTTAAATTCTTATGAAACTCTTTGGATATAGTTTTGTTGATCACCCTTATTTTGGGACAAACACTTTTTCCAAACAAACACTTTATCCAACGGCCTGACTAACTAACCCTATAGACCACAGTAACATTGAAAAAAACTTAAATCCATGTTTATTAATTATATGATAACTATAACCTCTAGAAAATAATTGGTTTTAATTAGTATACCAAGTGGTTTGTTCCGATATCCATCAAACATACTAATATCTCTATAAAAACATATCCACTAAAATATATATCTTATACATCATATATACACATATATAATACATTATCCCATGATATTGAGTGACTAGTATACATGGAACTTGTCAATGTAAAATAGGCCAACTCAACTTTTCTTGATCATCCAGAATAGACTGACATAGTTGATAAATACATCACATGTAAATCATCTAGGAGATGAAAACATCTCATGTAACTCATGTAGGTATATAATATCATCATATGAAAATTAACTAATCATTAATATGAATTTATTTAATCTAATTCAATCATGGTTTTAATGTATTCACTCATAATAAATGTGGAAAAATAGCATATAAGTTGTTGTAAAGGCCCGAACTAAATAATCTTGTCTGAAATGGATTGCCACATGATCTTATATGTGACTACCCTTAAACAAGAGGCTTCCTGACTAGTATTAGGGATCCAATTCAATCAGTGGGGAGACTATACCCTTATTATAATTCCATATGATAATAAATAATATATAATCATATATTTAAATAAATAATTAATCAGAGTAAACATCTGTGAAACTAAAGAACCATAATTTTACATGGAATACATGTAATATTATAAATAAATAGGATCCCAAAGGGTAAGTAAAACCTACATTTTATCACATGAGGGAGTCAAAATGAAATAATAATATAGTAAATATTTCATTGAAGTGTCACAATATCTAAGCCCCCATCTCCTCAAATCCCCTGCATAGGGAGCTCTCCTATCATGGGATCCCTAATCATAAAGTCATTATATGCAAAGATATTCACGTGTATGGTGTGAGTAATAAACCCAGTATGACCCCACAAATGTATTCTTAAAATAAGTGAATGAAAATATATAACAATGTATGAAATGACAAAATTAAATGTTCAAATAAACATTTATTCACACATGTTCTGAGTCATCATGCACTAAGTAAGCTACCATGAATCCAATCCATTCCTTATTGAGATTAATTCCCATAAGGATTTCAATGTATGTAAAACCAAGTACCATATTATTGGAAAAAATGCAATATCAACACTAAAAGTTGCAGTTATCAGTAACACCACAAGTCCCGCCATGAAAATGGTTTATATCTATGGAACACTACACACCTATCATGTCTGGGGCTATTGTGTGTAACAATATAGGCCCCACACATATGGTGGTCAATAAATCTATATCACTATAGATATCTAATCACATATTCACACACCTCTATAGTGATATACATGATTTCTTTTAATGAAATTTGGATTGTGTCAGATTAGATAACAAACAATCTATACAAATCTCTCTACAAGACAACCACACCCACCATTAAGGATGTTTAAACAATGATGACGTAACCTAATGGATCCAACCACATACTCATACCATTGATTGATATTATTATGTAGGAATTATCATCATTGTGAATTCACCGTGTTTGCCCTCTAAGTTTTCATCAAGCTCAAACTACACGACGTAATCGTCTTGATACCTAAAGTGAGATTCCACATGATACGTAATACTATGGTAATTATATATAATGGAAACTAACATCATGGAATACTAAGAGTAATAATAAATATTACACAAAAAATCATATAATCAAAAAAAATTAAATCTCAATTCCATTCACACGCCCACATTCAACACATAACAATAATGAGTTATCAATTATAAATAATGTTTCGTGAAAATATCATATAGATGGACAAAGATTATATGGGTGTTTCTAAATCAAATTTGTGGAAGAATAAAAAAATGTTTAATCCGGAGGTAATCACCTTAATCTCATCCCCATATTAGTCTATTATATTTACTATCCATGTATTCTTATAATTAATTACAACTATTTTATTTCCCAAAATATAAAAAACCACATGAAATAATAGTATCACTCTCTAAGATAATGGAGAATAAAAATTATAATTCCATATTATTATTATTAAAAATTAAATATTATTATCATTTATGAAATTATTAAGGACAAATACTAAAATATTTGTAAATTTAACTAATAAAAAATTCATGAAATGAGGAGAAGTTAAACACACATATCCCTAACAAGAATAATATCCCCATGGGAAATATATCTCTCAAGAATAGAGGAGATAGTGAGAGTTTCTATGTTCAAGAAAAAATCTAAAGAAGATTCTAACTTGATAAAAATGACTTCCAATCTAATATATAAATAATTTTTTATGATTCATGGGCTAAAAATGATATCCAAAAATAAAGGCCATTATGGTTTATATATTATATGAGAAGGAATTATGCATATTGAGGAAAATTATTAAAAACCACAAATTAAATTAACAATTTAATTTTTATTTGGACCATTTACTAATTATAATGGGTAAAAAGTATTATTTAAAATGATTCATGAACGTAAAAAAAATAATTTAATTGATTTGTAAGATTTTAGGCATCGAAAAATCATCATCTATGTGTTTCATGTATATTCTTGAATAAGAAAGGAAGAAATAACGGTTTTAAAAATTATTTTTCTTGAGAAGGGTGTTATATAAGCGATACATCATTTTAACCTCACAAAACTTCTAGAAATAATGTAAGGGTGATTTTTTTCCCTTACATTTATCATAATTCTAGGAATACCCTTAAACCGATCCATATTACCTTTCCATAACCTTTGAAAACATATTCCTAACTTTATGAAACAGCTATGTTAACCTCTCAAAGCCTTTAGAAAACCTAGTTATACCTTTAAATAGGGGATGAAGATTCCTATAATCATTTTCATATTGACCATGTAAAACATACTTAACCTTTTAAAATTCATTCCTACATTTACACAGTGCTTTACATTCAGTTAGATGATCTTTACGAATCCCTAATTAATCAAAACATAAGTAGATGGTATCTTGGATGATAGGTCACCCTTTTGAAATAAATTTAAATTTTTTATTAACCTTACGAAATACCTTGAAAGATAGGTCCACCATCAAATGTAGTAAATTAAAACAAATATACTCTTATTTAAACAAAATTTTTATGTAAATATAACAATTAAATTGTTTTTTAACATTTCACACATTAGGATTACAAAATAAAAATAAAAATTGTTTTTACGAACATTTAAAAATTAAGAAAATTGAAATTATGTACATATAATAACATCTCATTACTAATAGGTATCTCTATAGGTCTTCTTAAAATGACCTATTCCACTTACCATGAACATTATATTCCACTCTCATGTTTCCTCCATGATCTGACCATGTAGACATAAGATCTAGAATTGTGTTACCATCTTTCCGCATAGGAATTTTTCTCTCTTTTTTAAAATCCAATCCATATTCTCCTATTAAGATGCATTTGGATCCTACTAGACTTCCCCATATAATATAATATTAAAAATATCAAGCGTCTACATATGAAGCTAAGAAATAGGTGAAACATCTAGCATGCATCAATAATGACTAGGAAGTTGCATATTGTAAGGACCTAACCCCAGTTGCCTGGAGAAGGTGCCTTATTTTATTACATTTGAATGTTTACAAGGAATAAAATCCTGAAGGACTGAGTAGTTTAGTAGTTATGGAAATATAGATACATACATAATTTCAAAATTACAAATTTAAATGAAAAACAACATATAATTTTTATTGGGAACATCTACCATTCTAAGTTTATCCTTATAGGTCAATCATAATAATCTTCATCATGTCCTGAGAAAATGAAACATATGAAAGGGTTGAGATCAAACACTCATTCAGGGATTGAAATAAATAGGAATATATATAAACATTAATCAAGTTGAATAACTAAAAACATATTTCTTTAACAAATAATAATCTTGAACACATTATAGATAGAATAAGATCTGAGTAAAATGTAGTAATAAAACATAATCATCGTTATTCAACATGTCTAGTGACCACATGAACCATAAATAATATTTCTATAATGGGGGAAATAATAATGTGGGACGTTGTCATAATAACTTTAAGGCCTCGTTCCAGGACCATAAATAATCATTTTGTCAAGGAATTGTTCCAAGACCATAGTTTGTCTAATGATACCTATTGATGCACTGAGGGGCTATAGTAAGCCCCACCGGACACTTACTAAGTCCAATGCCTTCCACATTTTAAAGTGGTGAACATAAAAAACATACACATTTATACTGAAACTAACATATCAAATGTAAAAAACTTTCCCCATTCATTAAGTATAAAAACTAACCATTCTGAGTAAATTGGTTTATGGTTTTAAGATAGCACATCTACAGTCACACTAAGCATAAATCATTCAATTTAAAAATGTTATATGATATAAAATGAGATAAAATTTATCAAAGTACTATATTCAACAAAGGACGTTGACATAGATGGTGAATCTTTTAAATTAGACCATTGAAAAATCCTTGAGGAAACAATCCTTAAATATTCAAAAGTGTCTCATACCACTTTGAAAAATTCAAATCATAATCCCTTATAATTTCATGAGAATAAGGATACTCTTGATATGATATACCAAAGGGATTTAAGTACACCACAAGTAAGAAGTAAGTGGTGAACATGGAATATATCTCTTAAAAGTTAAACTGAGATGAGAAAAATCTTATTTAATTTGGTAAGAAGGGTTCTTTTGGAAAATACATTGTATTTTCCATGAAATCAGTTTTTAAACATTAATATCCTAGAAAATAATATACCAGGAGATTGAAATTATATTTTACGCCTAAATGTTGTTCCACTGAAGTGAAATCATGGAAAAAGAGTTCATATGATTCTTTTGAACTAAATCATTTTTGAGAATTTTAATGAAAGTATTAAAAAGAATTATAAAGTGGAAATGCACGTTTGTTATATTAAATCTATAAATGATAGAAGATAATTTTTCAAGATAAAATGACTGTCTTTATAATAAATTTTTTCTTAAAATAGATTCTGGTGTACATTTGAAAACGGGTCACAATTCGAAAAGATCCCTTGAATCGGGTTCGTATTTCAAAAATAATTTTGAAATATCCTTTTAAAACATGTAAATATACATAAAATAAGGAATTATTAGGGTTGGTAAAAAATATAAAATATTCAAAAAGAATTTATGAGGAGTACATAATAATACATAATATGTTCATAGAGGTAATTAGACAATGAAAGTAACCCGAATGAAAATGGGTGTTTGGGTGGAAACCCAATACCACTTTGTAATCAAACGATTCGTTTTCCCCAAAATTAATAATATTAAGATGATATATTTAATACAATGAAAATAAAGATATTCATGATATTTTACATCAATGAGATGTATACATACACAATACAAAATTATTATTAGTGAATATGGAAAATCTTAAAAAAATGGAAGTTAAATGAAGAAAATCGTGCCTTACGTATGAATGTGTTCCACTGTTGAACATAAAGTAAGGGAATATAAAATTAAACTGATTAAAAAATTAATTAATAATCTATTAAACATTTATTTAGTTTATCATCAATCTTTTTAGTTCATTTATTTCCTTATTGTTAAGTTATAATATCGAATTCCGTTGTTCAGGATAATTCATTTTATTGATTTTCATAATCAGTTCACTTGTTTTTAAGTAATGGGGTTCATGTGTAATGGTTTTAAATATAAAAAATTTAAATTAAATATTATTTATAAACATAGATAATTTTTAATGGTCTTTTCAGAAATTTGGTTCCATGGAATGTTGATTAATCATTATATGACAACCCCTTCGTTTATTTGGCGGTATTTGGATTATTATGAACTAGTTTTGTCATATAAATTAATAATATTCACATATAATTGTTCTTGAATATAAATTAGCTTATAATAAATATATTATAGTCTGGTTCAACCATATAAATGGTTTCACGACTAGTAATGAAGGATAAATTGGCAAACAAAACTTCATCGTCCATGAAGGATATAAAATGGAAACTCATGGACGTTGATTTTGTTTATTAAAATAAAAGGGAGGGAGTAAGAAAATTGATAATTTTTCTTCCATTCACATAATATAATTAAATTATTTAGATTATACTGGAGTAATAAGAGTCATTTGAATAGCGGAAGTGTGGGGATAAAAATAAAATATATGAACTTGAAAATAAAAGAAAAGTTTAGAGATCCCTTATGAAAATTCAGTAGCCTAACGATGTCGCTTATAATTTCATAAAATGAATTGACTAGAGAAAAAGGGGTATCTCATCATATTTACTAAAAAAATACACAAATAGGAATACATAATATCGAACCCCATCATATGAGAATGTAAATTCAAAAAGATAACTTAAAAGAAGTGTTGAATAAAAGATGAGGGTGAAAAGTTCCCTTACCTTGTAGAGTAACTCCTTGAACTTGAATGTTGGGATCTTGGGGGCTTACGAAAACCTTTTGAAGAATAATAGGGAGGTAAAACCACCAGAAATTAGATTATGAGGTATTTGGAATGATATAAAATGAATGGATGAGTGGGTATTAATAGTAAAATAGAGAGAGTTTTTTAATAATTTCCAAGGGATACCACATTTGTGGTTTTTTCAAAACCATTGGCTTTACCATGGAATTTACCCATGGTTTTAGCCACATGGGACACATCATTTCATACATTACTGTGCACAAGTCGAATATCCTTTTATTTTAACTATTATGTCATTGTGATGTCATTAAACTATCAGAAACTCAAATCTGTATTTTGAATATTCACGAAAAAATAAACTATTTTAGAAGAATCCCAAAAATTTACCCAAAAAACTTTTTGATGTGTAAAATTAAAAAATTAATTCAATATTTTGAAAAAAAAATATAAATATATTTAATTTAATGTTTGAATTTAATCATAATTTATTCCAAAAAACAACTTTAAAACTATAAATGTTTTTATAAGACATTGAGAAATTAATCAAGATCCTATAAAATTATCTTATTATCATAAGAAAATAATGTAACAATTTTATATTACATTATATAATAATATATTTCGTTTTTAAATTATTAAATTAATTCAAAAAAATTTATTTAAATACTTATGTCATACAAAAATTCCAATAGTTATACTATGTTCATTTTCAAACTTTTAAGATGTCGAAATTGTATATTTAAATTAATGGTTGAAGTTATTATTTATTATATTGTTTAATAATAATTACTATTCATAATGGTATGTCACTATTCTTAAGGGTATGTTACTATTCACAAAAACATTATGCTTGTCTTATCAGACTCTAAATATCTTACTGAACGCAACTATGTATGTCAGTTTTTCAAAATTAAAATCACAGTGGAGGAAAATTTTTGTTTACATGACTAGGTTATAACAAAGTGGTGTTTGGTATAGGCTCAGTTTTTCATGCATTCTATTATAAATCTATTTGTAAATTCTTGGTGTGTAACATTATTACATCCTTACAAAAATTTCGTCATCAATATTTAAAATTCAACTTTGAAAGTTAATGGTTGATACTTGAAAATCCCCTTGTGGGAAAACCACATCAATAATATAGTTAAAATATGTTATTATTAAGAGGAAAGGGAAAATAATCGGTTACTACAAAAAAAACACATTCTAAATGGAAAAAATTGTCAAAAAAGAATAACCAAACCATCATGTAGAAAAATTAAACTCTAAAACCCATAAAAAGAGCAACATAAACAATTTCGTAAATGGTTAAAAATCATAAAATATAATGATTCAACACATTATAATCAAGGCCTCTAAATTTCCATGATGAACATTTCATTAACCCTTAATCAAAAAGAAGAATCTCTAAAATTAACATTCCAAACAGGTGAATAACATTATCATGTATCCTCTTGAAATATGTTAATAACAAGACTTACCATAAAAACTATATCAAAAACATGAATTCCTCTGTATTCCTTAACTAATATACTTGTTATTGGATATATTCCATAAATCCAAAAGTACTTTAAACTCCATCGATGATAGCATAGAACACTTCTTGAGAAGTCAATAATCAGTTCTAAGGAAGTCATTACTTATTCAAATCAATCATTACATATTCATTATCTCAACATGAGATATATATATTAAAGGAGGTCTTTCTCTAAAATATTTGTTTTCTAAAAATATTAACTTTCTACTAAATCAATTTTCCTTTGTACCATCACTATATGACCTCAAATACTTAATAAAATAATACTGATTTCCAATCCTTATATATCACATAATTCATACAACTAGTAAAATACTTATAGAGTATTAAAATTACATGATTCTTGACTAGGAATATTAATCATTCTACTTCATCTGTGGTAGCATCATAACTTGGTAATTATACAAAATCGACATTTTTTTGGTATATTCCTTTGACGATTAGGACATTGATTCTCATAGTTCCCAATATCCTTGAAGTTGAAGCATTGTACACTGGAAAAAAATTTCTAACCCTTGATATCATGAACTTTGTGTCCTTTTTCTCCACACTTATAGCTAACACCCATTCCCTTTATGCATTTACTAGGGAGATACTTTCTACATTTATTAGATGTGTGGGAAAACATCATTCCCTTATTCCTTTTATCTCTGTATCTCATAAAATCCTATTATTCATTTTCATACCTTAAAATCCATAGTAATCAAATAATTCTATCCATACATTATTAACACATGATATTATTTAATCATATGATGAGAATACTTTAGATAGATTCTTCCTTTGAAAATATAACTTAAGACCATTAGAGATATGATCTTTATTACTCATCGCATCCTGTGAATGGGTGAATGTATCATTCCTTTTGATAGGTTCCATTTCTAATCAATTACATATTATATATTAGCTAGTAACATTATGAACTCTCTCAGACTCTAAATATGGTATAATAGAAAGAAAAAATTTATGCATCATAAATACAAGAACAATATACTCTTTTTATTTTGGGTGAATGAATCCTTCATAATGGTGGGTATATAAAACGTGAGTTATCCTTTGTATATCACCAGGAGTGTCAATACCAAGAGTGCAGCAAGGCTTATTTTCATGTACAGGATACCTCGAGTCAAGCCCAAAACACTTTATCGGAGTTTTCACTCCTAGGTACATCTATGACATAACCACATCTACTAGTTATTATCTATAAAGGGATATATTTACTAGAAATATCCACATGATTGATTTTTTACCATGATTCTAGGACTTTATAATATGTTTTTCCAAAAATACATTTTTAGGGATTTGTTCCCAAATCTAAATTTTCAAATCTAGTTTCCGAGTTTTCTACTTAACTTTATCTAATACCAACTATAAGGACCCTACCCAAGTTGTTTAGAGTTGGTGTGTCACGACCCATCCTCGGGGCCCGTGTCGTGACTACCCCAAGCCCGCCTTCCATAGGCCAGGGGCTGGCCACTAGCACCAAGGCGTAAATCCCAACAAAAGGGAAGGCATTGCCTTTGAAAAGTAAACAAGCACCACAGAGTAAGCAAGCGGAAAAGTAAACACAGAGTAAAAACTGTACAAGTTGTGCTAAAAGTAAAAGGGGCCGGAAATACAAGCCCAACTGTAAAGTACAACTGAAAGGAAAAACAGCAACTGAAAGGAAAAGCCGCAGTGTCGAGCCATCCTCTCGAAGTCCCACCTGAAGGGTGGGTATAGATAGCTTCCACAGCTCCTCGGGTCCACCTGACCACTCCGAGTACATCTCGCCCAGTGGTCCACCTCCAGGTACTGTCCTGCTCCGCAAGCCTCCACCACGATCAGCGCTGTTCATCGTCTGCAACCAACACAACGTAGTGCGGGCATAGCCCATGCAGGGGTGAGTATAAGATACTCAGTAGGGACCCCGAGACCCCTGAAGGTCTCCCGAAATCCACAAAGGATAATCCAAAAAGGAAAGATACAATCACGAAGTAAAAACTGACACTGCTTAGGTATATGCCCATACATATACCTAAGTCATCAATTCTCGTTCGGCTCCAACGTCCGAGCCCAAGCACAACCCAGTCCACACAGGAAAGCAAAATGTATACCCACACAGGATAGCACAACACAATCCACAAAGGAGAGTAAACAGTAAATCCACACAGCATAGCTCAACACAATCCACAAAGGAGAGTAAACAGTAAATCCACACAGGATAGCTCAACACAATCCACAAAGGATAGTAAACAGTAAATCCACACAGGATAGCTCAACACAATCCACAAAGGAGAGTAACTCACGATTCAGCTCACACAGGTATACTTCTTCGGATGACGATAAAGATGATCACTGATCTATCTAAGTCGTTGGACCCACAAAGGATCGATAGGTAACTAACCCCCGCAATGACCCACACAGGATCGGGCCCACACAGGACCTGTAGGCGCTGGATCACATAGAACCGCTGAGCGCTGACCCACACAGGATTGGACCCACACAGGATCGGGCCCGCACATGACCTGTAGCACTGATCCACGTTGGATCGCTGAGTGCTGTAGTTGTCGCAGTCCACTGAGGATCTCTGCACAGTAGTCGTCGCTGTCCACTGAGGATCTCTGCACGGTCGTTGCCGCAGTCCACTGAGGATCTCTGCATGGTCGTCGCTGTCGAAGTAGCAGTCGCAGCCAGCTCTAGGGTTCCCGCACATAGCAAGCTCGTTCGGGAGGGTCCGCTCAACGAGCCGAGAGGCCGATACATCAACTGTCACAAAGTCCGAAGTTGATGTATCCAAAAGTTCTGTATCGTCAACAGGAACTCAATGTCGCAGACGGCGCGTCAATCGGGCACCCGGTCTAAGAGTTATTAGCTTTTTAGTCCCAGGGGCCCAATTGGTTTTTAAGGAAAAACCAACCCGACCGTACTCCACCTGCATCCAAACCTCGGGCGGAGTGAGCCAAAAGATCCGTCTCAATTAGAGGAATTCAACAAAGCTGACGACACGTCAGTCGGACGTCCGTAGCTCAAGATATGAGTGTTCCGCTCCGAGGGCCCGGTTGGTTTCGTGTACGAACCAACCCGGCCGAACTCAAAGTATTCCGAAACCTTGAGTGCGATATACCGAAACGACCATCTCGATCCAAGGATCGTGTTTCTGCTGACGGCGAGTCGTTTGGAGGCCCGTAGCTCAAGATACGGGCATTTGACAGAAAACGGTCCGAAGACGGGGGGTCCGGGCCCGGCCCGACCCCCCCCCTGGGTCGGCCGAACTGAGTCGACCCAGTCCGGCACAGCTCGGCCGAGCGGCAGAGCGACGCGGGGGGGACCCCCCCCCCCCCCCGCGTGACACCCCCGCGGAACCCGCGGGGTGTCGCCCTGGACAACCCGAGCGACACAGGGGGGGGGAGCCGCCGCCCCCGCGTGACAACCCCGCGGCACCCGCGGGGTGTCGCCCCGGACAACTGGACGCGGCCTCAGCTGCGTCTCGCACGCGCCGGACCCGCGTGGCCCCAGGTCCGTGAGTGCCACCGCCGTGACTTCAGCCGCGACAGCCTTGTCCGGCGGCGTGCCGGGGTGCCGCCGCTCCCGGCTGCCGGCGCCGCCGGCGGCGGCTTCCGCGGGCCACCGGAGTCGCTCCGGTGGTCCGATTCTGTTCCTATCTGCGCCGCTGCTCCTCCCGGGACTCATTCTTCACTGCGGAATCCTCAAAATTCAGTTGCGGCACGTTCCGTCGTCGCCCGTCAAATCCGCACAACAGCGAAGAACGACGGAGGGTTGTCGGGCCGTGTTCGTTTGGCCCGCACCCTCCGCGTTAAAGATAAACAACAGGAGAAATACATTCAACACATGAATACATATCCGAAAACAATTTTTAATGAAATAAAATTGTTTTATGAATCGGGTTCTTCATTCTTGAATGGAAACAACACGGGAAATAAGGGCATTTCCAAAAATAAAATCCCTACCTCGTAGTCGTCGTCGAACACACGTTCTTCGCGGATTTGTTCGTCGTGGAAGGGGGGGATCGTCGCATCGTCGCGGAAGGGTGTCGCATCATCGCGGAATCCGGCGTTGAGTCGGCGAACTCAACGGACCAAGAAACAATAGATTTAGTTTAATTATATTAAAATTAAATCCGTGTTTTATCAAAAAAACACAAGGGAGATTTAAGAGAATCCCGAAGTCTCTTACCTCAAACAGCTGATCGAAGACTCGTTGCGGAGGGAGAGACGTCGCAGAAGAACATTGCAGGAAGGGAACGTCGGCGTCACGGAACACGGCATTCAGTCGTCGACTTCCACGGGTTCGGCGTTCTTCGTCAGAGGCCGCGTTCTTCGCGTTCTTCGCGAAGGAGGATGAAGGCTCAAGAACTCTGACAAACCTCCCAACGAGTAATCCTCCAAAAAGACATGTTGGTCTTATTTTATTATTACGCCAACAAACCAAGAAGGTAAGTAACGACCCATCAATTCGTTGAATTAATTCAACGAAAGAAACCGCCCATTTAATTCATGAAATAAACTGCCCAATTAAATGGTGCGTTAAGAATTTAAGAAAATGCATCAGTTGACTTTTATAATGACGGGTTTTCGCGGGTGCGTTACTTAGCGGAAAGAAATGGTGGGGCTCGTGCGGGCCCCACCTCACAAATATCCTACCAAGGGGGTAGGATATTTCTGGATAGCATCCTATCTGGGTCAACTCAGCTTAAGCCTCTTTTATGTGGCTTCCAAGTGGCTTAAGTGAAATAAAATGAAGTTGTCGTAAAATTATTTTATTTCTTAACTTTAAGCCCGAAAATTAAAAACCACACCCGAGCAAACTCAACTCCGGAAGAGGTGTTTCTAAGCGAATACCGGTGCTGCGATTTCATCGGTGCCCTCATAATTCGATTCCGGGCACCGGTTCAAAAGTTAGAAAAACCCGCTCGTCCGTTCACTGAACGTACCCGAGCCAAACTTCGGTAAATGATTCCGGGCACACCGGGCCTCGGAATCAGTTGCCGTCAGAAACTGCGTTCTTGAAAAATTACAAAGAAAATTAAGAAAATAACTTCCTCGAAATTTACGGTATTTACATTACTCCCACCTCAGGGCTTTACGTCCCCGTAAAGATACATCAAAAGCTACGGAAACAAAAGTGGGTACTGAGCATGCATCTGAGCATCCCGCTCCCATGTGCTCTCCTAGAGGTTCCCATGCTTCCATCTGATATGCACAAGAGGAATCGATCGCCCACGTAGGACCTGCTCCTGTCGATCCTCTATCTCCACCGGGACCTCCGCAAAATTCGCCCCATCATCCATGTCTAGATCCCCATAGTCAATGATGTGTGTCAGGTCGTTCACGTATCTCCTCAGCTGAGATACGTGGAAGACGTCATGCACCCGGTGCAACTGAGGTGGTAGAGTTAGGCGATAAGCCACCTCGCCAATCCTGCTGAGGACCTGGAAAGGCCCGATGAAGTGTGGAGACAACTTGACGCCTCTGCCAAATCTCCGAAAACCACGTCGAGGTGAGACCCGCAAGAAGACGTGGTCACCATCCTCGAACTCTAGTGGCCTCCGCCTCCTGTCAGCATATGACTTCTGCCAGCTCTGAGCTGTCCTCATCTGCTCCTGGATGACTTGGACCTTCTCTGTCCGAGCCCGGACCATCTCTGGTCCCACTAGTGCTGACTCCCTAGGGTCTGTCCAGCACAAAGGAGATCTGCAAGGCCTGTCGTACAACGCCTCGTAGGGTGCCATCCCGATGGTGGAGTGGTAACTGTTGTTGTACGCGAACTCCACCAAGGGTAGGTGGTCCTCCCATCTGCGACCAAAGTCGAGGACACATGCGCGGAGCATGTCCTCAAGAGTCTGAATGGTCCTCTCTGTCTGACCATCCGTCTGAGGGTGAAAGGCGGTGCTCAGACGTAGCCGTGTACCGAACGCCTCCTACAACCCCTTCCAAATCCGAGAAGTAAAGAGAGTGTCCCGATCGGAGACGATAGTCGATGGAACACCATGAAGCCGTACAATCTCCTGAACGTAGAGAATCCCCATCTCTCCACTGAGCCCTGATCTCGGATGGGTAAGAAGTGTGCCGACTTGGTGAGTTGGTAAACAATCACCCAAATGGAGTCGTGACCTCTGGAAGTGTGTGGAAGTCCAGTCACGAAGTCCATAGATTTGTCATCCCACTTCCACTCCGAGACCTCCAAGGGCTGTACCAAGCCTGCTGGTACCTAATGCTCTGCCTTATCCTGCTGGCAGGTGAGGCACCGTGAAACGAACTCTGCCACAGCCTTCTTCATGCCCGGCCACCAGTGCTATCGTCTGAGAACCTGGTACATCTTCTCCACTCCAGGATGTACCACCAAAGGAGAAGTGTGAAACTCTCTTAGCACCTCTTCTCGTAAAGCGAATGGTACCAGGGTACGTCCTCTGAAGAGGACGTCGTGATCTGCTCCAAGGGAGAAACCATCAGGTGCCTGTCTCGAGGATATCTGTGCACGCTGTATCTCATAGTCGGCGTCCCCATGCTAAGCCTGTCTGAACCGCTGTAGAAGTGGATGAGAGACGGTGAGAGACTAAAGGAAGGCTGCTCCGTCTCTATCCATGAAGGATATCTACAAAGCGGCTAGCTGCTCTGTCGCCTCCTCAAGTAGCTGTATGCCCGTCCTCCTGCTGAGGGCATCGGCTACCACGTTCCCCTTACCAAGAGTATAGACTATCTCAAAGTCATAGTCCTGGAGGAAATCGAGCCATTGCCACTGTCTTAGGTTCAGTTCCTTCTGAGAGAGTATGTCCCTAAGACTCTGGTGGTCAGAAAAGACTGTAAAGCGCTCGCCCATCAGATAGTGTCGCCATGTCTTCAGAGCGAAGACCACTGCTGCTAAATCCATGTCATGGGTAGCATAGTTCTGCTCATGCGGCCTCAACTGACGTGATCCGTAGGCGATCACTGCCCGCTCCTGCATCAGGACACATCCGAGTCTGGTCCCTGATGCATCGTAGTAGACTACGTATCCAACTCCCTCCTCAGGCAACCTCATGATAGGTGTGCTGGTCAATCTCTGTCTCAGCTCCTAGATGCTCTACTGACATCTGTCTGACCACACGAAGGGTTTCCCCTTCTTCGTCAACGCTGAGAGTGGCGCCTCAACTCTGGAGAAGTCTGGCACGAATCTCTGATAGTATCCAGCTAGGCCCAAGAAACTCTGCACCTCTATCACGCTCCTGGGTGGCTCCCAAGCTAGAACTGCCTCGATCTTCGCGGGATCCACTGCAACTCCCGCCTCAGAAATGACGTGCCCCAAGAAGTGGACATCACGTAACCAGAACTGGAACTTCGAGAGATTTCCATAAAGCTGGTGCTCTCGGAGTGTGTCTAGTACAACCCACAAGTGGTAGGCGTGCTCCTCCTCCGTGGTTGAGTAAACCAAAATGTCGTCGATGAAGACCACGACAAATCGATCGAGGTATGGCTGGAAGATCCTGTTCATGAGTCTCATGAACACTGATGGAGCGTTGGTTATGCCGAAAGGCATAACCAAGAACTCATAGTGGCCATACCGACACCTGAAGGCCATCTTCTGCACATCCTCGTCTCGAACTCTGAGCTGATAATAGCCTGACCTGAGGTCTATCTTCGAGAACCACCATGCTCCATTGAGCTGATCGAAGAGGTCATCAATCCTCAGTAGCGGATACTTGTTCCTCACTGTCACCTGGTTCAGGCGACGATAATTGACACACAGTCGCAAGCTCCCATCCGCCTTCTTGGTGAACAATATCGGCAAAGCCCAGGGTGAAACACTGGGTCGCATGAACCCCTTGCCCTGCAAGTCCTCCAACTATACCCGTAGCTCTCGAAGCTCGACGGGGGCCATCCGATATGATGGAGTGGATATCGGGGCTGTCTCGGGGTGCAGATCAATGTAAAAGTCTACCTCTCTGCGAGGAGGTAGCCCTGGAACGTCCTCAGGAAAGACGTCCGCATACTGATCCACCACTGCAGGAAAACTAGGACTCTGCATGTCAACTGCTCCAAGTATGAGGCTAGCCAATCGATGAGTGATGGGATGCCCTCTCCTCTGTGTGAGTCCATCCTGTGCTGCGAAGGCTCCCTTCTCGCCAGTGAAGGTGAACCTGCTCCCATCGGTGCGCACACATCGCACCTTATGCCTAATGCAGTCAATCTGAGCATGGACTGTAGATAACCAATCCATGCCCAAGATGACGTTGTAAGGCCTCGACGCTGCTATAAGAAGATCCCAGCCGAATCTCTCGCCTCCTAGAGTATGCTCACACTGCCGACACCAATGCGTAATCGTCGAGTCTTCTCCCATAGGGGTCTCTAACCGTAAGGATCGAGCCACCGGCTCTCTCGGAATCTCTGAGCTCCGAACAAGGGCAGTGGCTATGAAAGAGTGACTCGCTCATGTGTCTATAAGAACTGCAACAAGGGTGGAATAGACACAGATCGTACCTCGAATCATCTCGGGCGCATTGTGGTCGTAGGCCTCCACTACCTGGAGTTGTGCCTGTCTCTGCCCGCCAGCTCCCTGTGGTCGGGGCGGACCTCCTGGTGGTGGTGGTGGTAGAGCCTCAAAGTGTCGCCCACCACCTGCTGCTCAGCCACCTCCTCTGCCTCGTCTCCCTCCTCCCTGTGGACCGCCACGGTCAACCCTATGCCTCTTCCTGGGTGGCCCCTCCACCGTCTGCTACTCCTCAGTACGGCGGGTCGGGCAGTCACGAGCCCTGTGGCCCTGCCCGCCGCAGGAGTTGCACTGCCTGCCTCTCGGAAGACTGGCACCGCGTTGTGTGCCCCACACTGTTGAGCCAGTGTCCCGAGGTAATCTGCTGAAAGGCCTGGTCTGCCTGGAACCCTGAGTCATCCGTCGGCTACCCGCTTCCGAAGACTCTGCTACCTTCCGCCCTGCGGTAGGTCTCGCTGTGGACTCAGCCATAAATCTCTCGATCAGAAGGGCTTGCTCTAACACTCCTGCCTGGGTCAGGATGCTGAGGGAGATCAGTGATGCACTGATCTCGTGTCTCAAACCCTGCTCAAAGGTCCGGGCTCAGAAGGAGGGGTCTCGTACCATGTCTGTCGAGTAGCGAGAAAGATCGGTGAACCTCGCCGCGTACTGGGCGACCGTCAAGCTGCCCTGCCGCAGGTGAAGAAGCTCCTGAATGCGAACCGCACGGAGGGTGTCCGGTACGAACTCTGAGCGGAAGAGGCTCTCGAAGTCCGTCCAGATGAGGGAGGCCTCATAGTGTACCTGGATCATCAAGCTCCACCATCGTCCTGCTGCTTCGTGCAGTAGGCTCGCCGCGAGGATCACCATGAGGTCTGCTGGTGTCCTCGCTAGCCTGAAAACTCGGACGACCGCCTCCAGCCAGGCCTCGGCTGCCTGGGGGTCCGTCTCCCCACAGAACCTAGGTGGTCGCTGGCGCTGGAACTCGTGCAGAGCTCCGAGGTGACATGCATCGTCAGCAATCGGCGCTGGAAGCATCGGGGGCTCGGCGGGTAAAGGTACCGCCGATGCCTCTGTTATCAACGGGCCTTGTACCGAGGCCTCGTCGCTCGGCGGGCTGTCGTCACGCTCTACTCTCAGAACCCTAGCTGGCTACCGTCGTGGGGCCAACCTGAAAAGGAAACAAGTGCGCCACGGTCAGAACAGTATACCTGGTGAGCTGACACAAGTAATCCCAAAGAAAACTTGAATCACACATGCAATCAATGTTTTCGTGCATTAAGTCAGAAATCAGAAGTCAGGGTCCTGGTGTACGGATACGTCGGCCACCGCACCAACACTGGACTCCCTGGACTGATAACCACATCCAATACGCTAAACACTATTGCTTTACATAGAAGAAAGATCAGAGTCTGCAGTAGAACCGACCACCTCTGATACCAATTTGTCACGACCCGTCCTCGGGGCTCGTGCCGTGACTACCCCAAGCCCGCCTTCCATAGGCCAGGGGCTGGCGACTAGCACCAAGGCGTAAATCCCAACAAAAGGTAAGGCATTGCCTTTGAAAAGTAAACAAGCACCACAGAGTAAGAAAGCAGAAAAGTAAACACTGAGATAAAACTGTACAAGCTGTGCTGAAAGTAAAAGGGGCCAGAAATACAAGTCCAACTGTAAAGTACAACTGAAAGGAAAAAAAGCAACTAAAAGGAAAAGCCGCAGCGTCGAGCCGTCCTCTGGAAGTCCCACCTGATGGGTGGGTATAGATAGCCTCCACAGCTCCTCGGGTCCACCTGACCGCTCCGAGTACGTCCCGCCCAGTGGTCCACCTCCAGGTACCGTCCTGCTCCGCAAGCCTCCACCATGATCAACGTTGTCCATCGTCTGCAACCAACACAACGTAGTGCGGGCATAGCCCGTGCAGGAGTGAGTATAAGCTACTCAGTAGAGACCCCGAGACCCCCGAAGGTCTCCCGAAATCCACAAAGGATAAACCACAAAGGAAAGATACAATCACGAAGTAAAAACCGACACTTCTTAGGTATATGCCCATACATATACCTAAGTCATCAATTCCCGTTCGGCTCCAACGTCCGAGCCCAAGCACTACCCAGTCCACACAGGAAAGCAAAACGTATACCCACACAGGATAGTACAACACAATCCACAAAGGACAGTAAACAGTAAATCCACACAGGATAGCTCAACACAATCTACAAAGGAGAGTAAACAGTAAATCCACACAGGATAGCTCAACACAATCCACAAAGGAGAGTAAATAGTAAATCCACATAGGATAGCTCAACACAATCCACAAAGGAGAGTAACTCAAGATTCAGCTCACACAGGTATACTTTTTCGGATGACGATAAAGATGATCACTGATCCATCTAAGTCATCGGACCCACAAAGGATTGATAGGTAACTAACCCCCGCAATGACCCACACAGGATCAGGCCCACACAGGACCTGTCGGCGCTGGCTCACACAGAACCGCTAAGCGCTGACCCACACAGGATCAGACCCACACAGGATCGGACCCACACAGGATCGGGCCCACACAGGACCTGTACCACTGATCCATGTAGGATCACTGAGTAATGTAGTCGTCGCATTCCATTGAGGATCTCTGCACAGACGTCGTCGCAGTCCACTGAGGATCTCTTCCCGGTCGTCACCGCAGTCCACTGAGGATCTCTGCACGGTCGTCGCTGTTGAATTAGCAGTCGCAGCCAGCTCTAGGGTTCCCGCACATAGCAAGCTCGTTCGGGAGGGTCCGCTCCACAAGCCGAGAGGCCGATACATCAACTGTCACAAAGTCCGAAGTTGATGTATCCAAAAGTTCTGTATCATCAATAGGAACTCAACGTCGCAGACGGCGCGTCAATCAGGCGCCCGGTCTGAGAGTTATTGGCTTTTTCGTCCGAGGGGCCCGGTTGGTTTTTAAGGCAAAACCAACCCGACCATACTCCACCTGCGTCCAAACCTTGGGTGGAGTGAGCCAAAAGATCTTCCTCACTTAGAGGAATTTAACAAAGCTGACGTCACGTCAATCGGACGTCCGTAGCTCAAGATATTAGCGTTCCGCTCTGAGGGCCAGGTTGGTTTCGTGTACGAACCAACCCGCCCGAACTCAATGTATTCCGAAACCTCGAGTGCGATATACCGAAACGACCATCTCGATCCAAGGATCGTGTTTCCACTGACAGAGAGTCGTTTGGAGGCCCGTAGCTCAAGATACAGGCATTTGACCGAAAAGGGTCCGAAGACGGGGGGTCCGGGCCCGGGCCGACCCGGCCCGATCCCCCCCTGGGTCGGCCGAACCGGGTCGACCCGGTCCGGCCCAGCTCGGCCGAGCGGCCGAGCGACGCGGGGGGGAGCCGCCGCCCCCGCGTGACAACCCCGCAGCACCCGCGGGGTGTCGCCCCGGACAACCGGACGCGGCTTCAGACGCGTCCCGCGCGCGCCGGGGCGCCGCCACTCCCGGCTGCCGGCGCCGCCGCGCCGGCGACCCGCGCCGCCGGCGGCTTTCACGGGCCCCTGGAGTCGCTCCGGTGGTCCGATTCTGTTTCCGTATGCACCGCTGCTTCTCCCGGGACTCGTTTTTCACTGCGGAATCCTCAAAATTCAGTTGCGACACGTTCCGTCGTCGCCCGTCAAATCCGCACAACAACAAAGAACGGCGGAGGGTTGTCTGGCCGTGTTCGTTTGGCCCGCACCCTCTGAGTTAGAGATAAACAATGGGAGAAATACATTTAACACATGAATACATATCCGAAAACAATTTTTAATGAAATAAAATTGTTTTATGAATCGGGTTCTTCATTCTTGAACGGAAAAAACACGGGAAATAAGGGCATTTCCAAAAATAAAATCCCTACCTCGTAGTCGTCGTCGAACGCACGTTCTTCGTGGATTTGTTCGTCGAGGAAGGGGGGGATCGTCGCGTCGTCGCGGAAGGGCATCGCGTCGTCGTGGAATCCGGCGTTGAGTCGGCTAACTCAACGGACCAAGAAACTACAGATTTAATTTAATTATATTAAATTAAAATCCGTGTTTTTTTAAAAAAACACAAGGGAGATTTAAGAGAATCCTGAAGTCTCTTACCTCAAACAGCTGATCGAAGACTCGTTGTAGAGGGAGAGATGTCGCAGAAGAACGTTTCAGGAAGGGAACGTTAGCGTCGCGGAACATGGCGTCGCGTCGTCGACTTCCACGGGTTCAGCGTTCTTCGTTGGAGGCCGGCGTTCTTCGCGTTCTTCGCGTTCATCGCGAAGAAGGATGAAGGCTCAAAAACTCTGACAAACCTCTCAACGAGTAATCCTCTAAAAAGACATGTTGGTCTTATTTTATTATTACGCCAACAAACGAAAAAGGTAAGTAACGACCCATCAATTCGTTGAATTAATTCAACGAAAGAAACCTCCCATTTAATTCACGAAATAAACTGCCCAATTAAATGGTGCGTTAAGAATTTTAGAAAACGCGTTAGTTGACTTTCATAATGACGGGTTTTCGCGGGTGCGTTACTTAGCAGAAAGAAACGGTGGGGCTCATGTGGGCCCCTCCTCACAAATATCCTACCAAGGGGGTATGATATTTCTGGATAGCATCCTATCCGGATCAACTCAGCTTAAGCCTCCTTTAAGTGGCTTCAAGTGGCTTAAGTGAAATAAAATAAAGTTGTCGTAAAATTATTTTATTTCTTAACTTTAAGACCAAAAATTAAAAACCGCACCCGAGCAAACGCAACTCCGGAAGAGGCATTTCTAAGCGAATATCGGCGCTGCGATTTCATCGGTGCCCTCAGAATTCGATTCCGGTCACCGGTTCAAAAGTTAGAAAAACCCGCTCGTCCGTTCACTGAACGTACCCGATCCAAACTTCGGAAAATGATTCCGAGCACACCGGGCCTCGGAATCAGGTGTCTTCAGAAACTACGTTCTTGAAAAATTCCAAATAAAATTAAGAAAAAAAAAACCTTGAAATTTACGGTCTTTACATGGTGCCTTATTTTATTACATTGTAATAATTACAAGTAATCAAATCCGAAAGGACATTTTAGTTTAGTATTTCTTGAAAGCCAGATACATATATAAGTTCAACATTTCAACTTGAAAAGAAAAACAACATATAAGTTTTATTAGTTACATCCACCATTCTTTGTTTATACTTGTAGTTAAATGATAAAAAACATATTCACATACTGAGAAAATGAAACATAAGAAATGGGTTAGATAAAACACTATGTAAGGGAATGAAATACAATGAAAGATATATAAGCCTTATGCTTGTTGAATAACTAAAAACAAATTCCTTTAAGAAAAAATGAACCTGAACACATTATGGCTGGAATAAGAGTTGAGTAAATAATGCCATAATAAAACATAATCAAGGGTATTATACTAGTTTAATAAAAACATGAAACATAAATAGTATTTCTATAATGCGTGAATTCATAATGTGGGACATCATCACTATACTATCAGGGCCTTGTTCCAAGACCATAAATAATCATTTTTTCATGGCCTTATGTCGTGACCGTAGTTCATATCATGAGACCTGGCGATGCACTAAGGGGCTATAGCAGGATCCACCTGACACGTACTAAGTCGAATGAATTGCTCATATGAATGGGGTGAACATAAACAACCTACACCGTCATATTTAAACTAACACATGAAATGTAAATAACTTTCCCAAGTCATTAAGTATAAACACTAACCATTCAGAGAAAATTGGTCAAAGGATTCAAGATAGAAAATCCAAAATCTAACTTATAATAAACAATCAAATTAAATATGGTATATTAAATAATAGGAGATAAACCTCAATGAAGTATAAGATTCAACAAATGATGTTGACATGGATGATAATACTTTTAAATGAGACCATTGAAAATCCTTGAGGAAATAATCATTAAACATTTCAAAGTGTCCCATTCCACCTTGAAACATTCAAATAATAATACATTATAATATCATTAAAATAAGGATACTCTTGATATGATATACCAATGGGATGTACATACACCACATGTAAGAAGTAATTGTTGAACAAGGAATATATCTCATAAAAGAAAACGTGAGATGGGAAAAATCCATTTTAATTTGGTAAGAAGAGTTATTTCAGAAAATCCTCTATATTTTCCATGAAATCATTTTGTAAGAATGAATATCCCAGAAAATAAAATACTAGGAAATTGAAATTATATTTTAAGAATAAATGATTTCCCACTGAAGTGAAATCATGTAAAAAGAGTTCTTAATATTCTTTAGAACTAAATCATTTTAGTCCAATTTAAGGAAAGTATTAAAGATAATTTAAAAGTGGAAATACATTTTTTCCCTATTAAATCCTGAAATGATCGAAGATATTTTTTCATAATAAAATAATTGTTTTTATAAAAAAAATTATCATAAAATAGATTTTGGTGAACACTTGAAAATGGATAACAATTCAAAATGTATCCCTTGAATCAGGTTTGTATTTCAGAAATAATTATGAATGTTCCTTTTAAAACATGTAACTACTAATAAAATAAGGAATTATTATTGTTTGTCAACATATATAAAACACTCAAACATATTTTATTAAGAGTACATAATAATACATAATAATTTCATTGAGGTAATTAGATAATGAAAGTAAACTGAATGAACATGGAAGTTCAGGTGGGAAACCCTTACCACATTATAATCATACAATTTTTATGACAAAAAATTAATAATATTAAAATGTTACATTGAATACCATTAAAATAAATGTATTTATGATATTTCAAATCAATGGTAAGTATAAATAAACCATACAAAAGTGTTAGTAGTGAATATGGAAAATCTAACAAAAATGGAATTGAGATGAAAAAAACCTTACCATAAGTCTGAATGTGTTCTTCCATTGAACTTATGGTCCTTCAATATGAAATTATACTTATTAATAAATTATTTAATAACTTTTTAAAAATTTATTTAGTTTATAATTATTCGTTTTAGTTCATTTATGTCTTTATTGATATGTTATAATATCAAATTCCGACGTTCCAAAGTGTTCTTTTTCTTGATTTTCATAATCGGTTCACTTGTTTTTTTGTAATGGAGATCATGTGGAATGGTTTTAAATCTCCATAATTGAAATTAAATATTATTTATGAAGATCAAGAGTTGTTAATTGCCATTTCTACCATTTGGTTACAATTCGATTATTTGGCTGTATTTGGATTATTATGAACTAGTTTTGTCATATAAATAAATAATATGTACATATAATGGTTCCTAAATATTAATTAGGGTATAATAAATATATTATAGTTTGTTTAAACCATATAAATGGGTTCGTGACCAGTAATGAAGGAGAAATTGAAGAATAAAATGCCATCATCCATGAAGGTTATAAATTGGAACCTCATAGACATTGATTTCATTTATAAAAATAAATGGGAGGGAGTAACAATATTTATGATGGTTATTAAATTCACATGATATAATTCCAGTATATAGATTATACTGGATTTATCATGGAGATATGGATGGAAGAGGTGAGGAGAGAAAAATAAAAGAGATGAACTTCAAAATATGATCATTTATTCATATTTTGTGTATCTAGTGGATGATTCCTAAGTAGGGGATTATTAGGTATAGTTCTTGAATGACTCATTTTTTCTATGGTCATTCCCCAGATGTTTGGTCTAAGGATGATTAGTACATGGTGTTATTTCAGGGGAAAATTTCCATTCCTTTGGTTATATGCAAGGTGGTTCTCCATGAGTTCCAAATATCACCATTTCTGGTTCATCCTAATGTGATAAATATGTATTTTCCACTGAGATTTTCGTTTTTGTGTCATGTGTTACAATATTTGGTTATAGATTTTTTATCTCGAAGTTTAGCCGTATAGAAGGTGAAGGATGAACACTATGTTCCTAATGGTTTTCTCAAACTGTTGGATGTTCCTCAGTTTAGGTGGGATTAAATTTCTATGGAAATATTCCCTAGTTAATGTGGATATTAGGGATTATATAATGCTATATGGGTGATATTGAGTTTTTTTATGAACCCATTTCACTTATTAGTGATCAAAGATTAAAGATCAGTAGAGTTTTAATCGGTGTAGTATCTAAAGGAGGTATTGAGTCTTAAAATATCCCCAAGTACAATAATATCTTATAATGATCCTTATTGTACCTCTAGGGTGTAAAGAGGCCTTTAGTATGATCTATGATCTCATTTTAGAAATATATTTTTTTTATCAACATATTGATGGTCAGATAGAGTGAACCAACCCGACTTTTTAAGAAATTTTTCATGCTTATGTCCTGAATTTTAGAGGTTTTTAGTTGAGTAACATACCGTTAGTCAATTTTTATTAAAAAATGTTTTAACACCACAATTTTTATGACTCTTTTTGAAGCTTTAAATGGATGACCTTTTCATTATTCATTATGTTGGACTAGGATCGAATAATCCATTATTCTAAATCCATAAATGGAATTCAGAAAAATAGATAAGTTTCAGGTGATAAGTGAGATGATGATGGCATCATTGGATCATACAAATTCTTATTAAACCATATAAATATACCTAGGGAGTTTCATGTTGTAGACCATGTGTTATAGAATGTTAATCTTCATGGTGGGATGCTATTTTTTGGTAGTGGGAAATGATTTATCCATATTTTTGGACATTTGAGGTGTTGGGTCATCTTGGATCAATTATATATCCAATAGAAATTTTTCCAAAATATGATCTAGATTCATAATTTCATTAATGTGTATCAACATACCCAATATCATTATAATGACTCTGACATCATCGATTGTTGTGGGATCCACCTTGGTGTTGAATCAAACTTCATGGTGTAACATGTGGAGATCCATGACTCCTGTGAGAATGAGTTTCATGGTCATGTATTTATTTGGTTTGTTTTAGTTGGATGCTAGGTGCCATAGAGAGTATTTCTTGGAATAATTATTTGTAGGTACTTTCTCAGTATCCTGTGTTTTTTTGCCAGATATTTTGTTGTAGTGATTATTATTTTTACTTTTTTATCTTTATCAGGCATATGTTACGGTTATTTAAAAAATTATTCCTTTTTATGTTATTTTTATTGTAACATAGGTTATTCCCATAGGAGATTATTTGGGAGATGGTTATTTTTATTGTGTAGTTACTTAAATGGTTACACTATGTGAAGTGGTTTTTCTCCTATGATGGAAACATTCATGAGATGTATCTCATGGGGTGGTTTTTAAGATGAAACTATCTAATTTTTTTCATTGGGTTTGGATTTAAATTCTCGAGGATGAGAATTTTTTGAGAGGTTTATAATATAAGGATCTGAAGATTATCATCAATTCCATTGTTATTTACCAAGGCTTGATTTTTCTAGGAGGGAATTTGGAAGTGTTATGGGGGGCTTTATAGGGCCTTGGCATGTTATATAGGCCATCATTCCTGAGTTGTGGGTGTGGTGGTTGGAGTTTTAGTTTCTTGGAGGTTATCCATGTGGTTCTTGGTACACTATATCCATAAAAATGGACTTTCAAACTATTTTGGTGGTCGTTTTGGACCTGATTCTATCTTGTCTATAAAAAAACTAGAAACACCCATGTGTGGTTGTGGCACTAAGTTTGGTTACATAGAGGATTGGAAGTAAAATAGGGATATTGAACAATCATTCTCATGTTCATGGGTGTGGTGAAGGTAAAACACCGTAGTTGTGGAAACCCACACTAAAAAAATCATTATGTGTAACATACAAAAGAACAACCATGGCCATGTCAAGGCTATGGTAATGCAGTGGTGGAAGTTATGATAGATTCTGAACCATGGAAATATACACTTATCTTTTTTTATATTTACTAGTTCGAAAAGGGGAAATTGTGAGTAGTTAAGAGGGGTATAAAATGTTATTTTATGTTAATACTTACCATTTAATAATCAATATGTCTCCCTCCTCTCTAATTCATTTATTTTCGTGATGTTTTCATGAGACTAAGGATTGGTTGATCTTGGTCTAATTTCTTAGTGTCATTGATGTAGGTTGTTTCATGGTAGTGTTTTTTTGACCTCCCATTGGTAACTCTTGGATGAATTCTTGAGTTTCAATCCCCTTGTTCAAGGAGAATTAAAAAAATTTGACTCAAGGATAGATAACCTTCCATTGGATTGGTGTTTTTTCATCTGGTGGTGGTTGAACCACATTTGTATATTTTTCTGTGATGAACATTGAATTTCAAAATTTATGTGGGGTATTTTTTCTTCAATTAATATTTCATGTGATATTTTAAAGTTAGTATGATTTATATCTATGGGTTTTTTGTGGAATTAATCATAATAATGATAAAAATAGTTTAAATAATTAACCATAGTTTTGGTTGTGGAAATTTCATATGTTTCCTCCATGATAATTGGTTTTATAACAACCCTTCTATTTATTATGTATTTTAACATGAATTATTGAATGATATTGAACATAAGATAACATCAAGGATCCATAGGTCTAGTGTATTGGGAAATTAGTAACATTACATGAAAACATAATAATTAAAATACAACATCATTATTGAAAACTTCTTTTCCATGACCACAATATTCTTTCGTACTTAGCATTTCATGGGATAACCTGAGGATATACATAAGAAAAGGGTGAGCTATAAAGCTCAGTAAGATAGTAAACAAGGAATAACATAAATAATACAATACGTGTTAGTAAATAGGCGTATTAATGAAGTATAAGTGAAAAATTAACATAAAGGCATGATATATCATGATTATCATAACATGGAAATGGGGAAACAACATACAACATGATATTTTTAGAAGCCAAGGTTCATTGAACATGGATTAGCATGAGTAAACCCTCATTAAACATGAATTAGATTGAGTAAACCATCATTTCACAAGGATTATCATGATTAACCCTCATTTAACATGGCGTATCAGGTTACTAAACATTACCAAATTCATTGGAGTGTTATCATCGTGCACCCTTTATAAACATTTAATTTTATGCATAAGTGTGCTGCGTGGATCATATAACATGAAATCATTCAAAATCATCATTTATTCAATGATGAATGAATGTGGAATACATAAATGAAATTATATAATCCATAAGTATATGTATATAAAGTTGAATAACTTTGATAGGGAAATGGGCTTGGAATTCACTACATGGTGATTTTCGCATTGAAAATTGTGGTGCAATTTCGACAGCCTAATGATGTGACATAAATTTCCATAAAAAAGGTTGACAAGAGAGAATTTGGTATCTAATTGTACATACATGAAATGGAAAGTATGGGGGTCATATAAATACATGTACTAACACATGGAATTTGTAAACAAAAATCATAACTTAATAAAGAAACATGAAGAAAGAGGAGAAATGGAATAACTATTACAAAATTTCGGCATGGTAATGGGTGTATGTGGAAGGGTTTAATGAGAGAGAAAGAGGCCTAAAATCATTAAAACATAACTAGTTAAGTATGGTGGAGGTTAAAAATCATACCCCTTCATTTAAAATTGAAAATAAAAATGTTTTCAACATAAATAAACATGGACAAAAATGAAAAAGGAAGATATCTGTTACTTGAGTGTGTGGATTCAAGAGCTTGAGGAGGAGCAAGTTGAGAGATTGGGGTGTCTTGGGAGGTTTTTGGAGATAGTAAGGAAGAGTAGGGATGTTATTAAAGGATTTTTATTGAAGAGATGTAGGATCCTGTGTGGGTTCATATAGTAAATGAAAGGGGAATTATTTATTTTTTCACAAACTTAGGTTTTAGAATCTATATAAATAAATATTCAAAACCACAAACCTTCCCATGTTTTTTTCGGTGGTTTTTCCCAATGGGGAGTGGAAAAAATTATTTTATAAGTTCAATGGTCGATCATTTTAAAATATTAGGCTTTCTTATTTGGAGGTGAGTTACAACCTCAAAGAAATCATTTTAAACTTTTAAAATATTTCATACGTCTTGAAGGGTCCACTAAGGAATTTTAAAATTAATCAAAACAAATCTAAAATCACATTATTTTAAAAATGAAACATATATTTTCAGAAGATACCATTTTTATTATTTTATTACATCACAATTTTTTCATTATGATGTTATAAAACACATTATATATTTATAAGGTTTTAAATATTTACCTAAATATTTTATTGCATCAAAAAATTATGAAAAATTCACCGTTGAATAACTTCGACATCCTGAATCCAAAAAAATCATTTTATCTATATAATTTTATAAATATGTGAATTTACACTTTTTAAAAATAAAAACCAACATTTATTAAAAATTCATGGGTTTTGAAAAAAATAGTTTTCAAACATTAATAAAAATTACAATTGTATTTATAAAAATTATATGATATTATATATATAATTAAAAGTAATTTTTTAATAATATTTTATTAATATATTATTTAATTCAAAATTATATTAATTCATAAAAATAGATTTATTAATTGAATTTAAATATTAACTAAAGATATTATTTGTGCTTTAAACAACATTTACAAAGTAACAATAATTAAATAAATTTATATTCTTTATTATACACAAAAATAATGCACATAATCATTATTATAGGGTCTTGTTACATATGTCTTTATTACACCAACATATTCCCTAAGATTATGGTTTTCAATAGTGGGGCTTTCTTGGGGCCATTTAGTGAACATGGTTTCAGCCGTGTTCTCGATGAGCTTGAACATCACCCATAAATAGTTTCGCTCATGCTTAAGTTGTTGGATCTCGACAAGATATTGGTCTAGTTAAAAGCCCAAAAATTCTATCTCCACTGAAAGATTTGATAAATGGGCATCAAAGGTAAATATCATATAGGTCAAGGCCATCACATCCCGTGTCTATGTAAAAAGGATTTTTTAAGCCCCTATATGTATACAAGTCATGTGATAACTATTAAATGCCAATATTATCAATGGTAAAGATATGTAATAGTTATTTAAACCAAACAAAAAAGTTCATGTGTTTTCTATACCCATTAAAAATTTCATTAATTAAAATAAAGGGAATTTTATTCATGAATGTTTGGGTCGTTACAACATTCTCCCCTTTAGAAATATTACCCTCGAAATTTATTTTTCCCACACTAATATAGATATGGGTAACTCTACCTCATCAGTTCCTCTAGTTCCCATTTTTCTTCTTCAATCGTGTGGTTCCTCCACAACACATTGATGAGGGACATTGTCTTATTTTATAGAACATTTTCCCTATAATCTAAGATATTCACCAGATTATATGCATAGGAGAGGTTATTATCCAATGGTACCACCTCTCGATTGTGTTCATGAGATGGGTCATGTATGTACTTCTTCAAGAGTGATACATGGAATGCATCATGTAATTAAGATATTTTCAGTGGGAGTGTTAGTTGATAGGACACTGATCCAATGTGATCAAAGATCTCGAAAGGGCTGATGTACCTTTTAATAAGCTTTACCTTCATCCCAAATATCATAACTCTCTTCCATGGTGATATGCAGAGGAATACCCTGTCTGCAACATCAATCTCTTGTCCTCGTCGATGATTATCCGCATAGCACTTTTGTCGACTCTGAATAACAATAATTTTCTACTGAATGGTAATAACCTTCTCCACCATTTCTTCTTCCATTTTTGGACCTTGTGGTTTTCAATCCACATCTTCATCCCATCATGTCGATGTTCAACACCTATTCCCATAAAGGGCTTCATAAGGATCCATTTGGATGATTTTGTGGAAGCTATTATTGTAAGAGAACTCAACCATTGGAAGATGATAATCCCATCCTCCATTGAAGTCTATTGAGCATGCTTTCAACATTTCTTCAAGTGTTTGGATAGTCCAATCAGTTTGGACATCAGATTGAGGATGATTAATCATAATGAAGTTCAGATTAGTATTTATATCATGTTGGAGACTCTTCCAGAACTGAGAGGTGAATCTTGGATCTTGATCTGATATAATAAATAGTGGTACTTAATATAGCCATATACTTCTCTGATTTATATCTGTTCCAGTTGATCCAATGAGAAATCATATCAAATTGAAATGAAGTGTTCAATATCTGTAAGATAATCCAAAACAACGCAAATAACATTGTTTCCTTTTTATATCTCCATATGTCCTATGAAAATTTCAATAGTTATTCTCTCCCATTTCCATGTTTTTATGTGTAGTTTTTTCATTATCCCCTTAGACTTCTTCCTCTCTACCATCAGTAGCTGACACACCAAAAACTTTTATGTATACGCAGTGATCTCCTACTTCATTTTATCCCACTAATAATGACCACAAATATCTTGATACATATTTGGGTTTCTTGGGTAAATAGAGAATTTCAGACTATGTGCATCATCCAAAAGGCCATTCTTAAACTTCAGATTTTATGGAACAAATAATATTTCCCAAAATCATACATCTCCTCCATTAAAATTGAACTCCGAGAATTTCCTTTTTCTGATAGTTTCCACTTTCTTCAAAATATCCACATCAAACTCTTGAGCATCCTTCAACCTTTCCAAAAGAGATGGTTGAGAAATCATTTGAGAGAGGATTTATGATGTTCCCTTCTTTATGATTCCCATTTCCATCTTCATAAAATCTATGAAGATTGCATCCTTTTCAATTATCATCAATGAATGAGTTTCCAGATCCTTTCTGTAATGACCCCATATTTTTTTAAAGGAAATTACTTTCTTATAAATATATCATAATAACATTAACTATTAAGTGCTATGAAACTCTTAAAACATAAGTTTGTCACTTCTGTGATTTGAATTTCAAAAATCTGACATACACAGTCGTGATAAGTAAGTTATTTAGAGTCCAATAAGAAAAACATATTTTTTTGTGAATATTAACCTACCCTAATGAATTGTAAAATACCATTATGAATAGTGATATACCCTAATGAATAGTAACCTTACATGTGATAATATATAAATAATATTCAAGTTGAAAGTACGATATACCAATATTTTAGAATAAGTTAATGAATGTTTTAAAACTGGTTTTTGATAATAAATTATGATTTTAATTAAATTTTAAATTAATAATATTTAGAAATTTTTTTTTGAAAAATGGGCTTCATTTTTGGATTTTAAACGTCGAGAAACGGTTAGGGTGAATTTTTGGGATTTTTCTGAAATACTTTATTTTTTTATAAATAGTAAAAAATGGTAATTTACCGTATATATACATTATACACTAAATAGACTATTCCTAGCATCATGGATGATTTCACCACCCATAATCCGAATTCACGTGATAAAATTACTATACTTGGTCATGAAATACTTACTATTACTTGTCTTGTGAAGAAATAATAAACTAATTAGTTTTATATTAACAAATCCCCTCTCACCTCCACTATAAAAACCCCCTCTCACCCCTCTTCCAATCACTCCCCTAAAGCCTTGTGCCTTCTCCAAATTATGGAAAAATACCCTCCCAACCTCCTCTCCCACGTCCAGAAAGCTTTGGTCTCATTAAAAGACCAAAACCTCTCCCTTAAGGAGGTTCTCAAGGAAGTTTGGTTCAAGAGGTAAATTCCTCTTTTCAATTCTTTGTCTGTCCTTTAGAGTTCATTTATTTTCTTTTTCTATTACCTATCTTTATCCAAATTTTTTTATTAATACAGCACCTTATATGTACTGTAATTTTGTCATGATAGTGGAATAATATATCATCATCGCCCACTTTTTACCTTCTTTTATACTAGTAGTAAGAACACCATCCGAGATGTGTCAATTTTACACATTCAAGGACGATGGACTATCGATTTCCTTTATCATTATAAATTCTGGTCATGAAACCATTCATGTTATGTTTGAACCAGATTATTATATATAATATAACCTATTTAAGATTCTGTAATCCCTTTGTTCAAATGGTGTTAGGTTATAATGAAAAATGAGTTCGTTGTAATCAAAACCCAAAAATTAACCAAAACAATTATCATTAAAGTTATATATGATAATTCATCCTCGTTCCATGTAACCAAGTTATATAAATGAACAATAAACCCTATTTATGTTAATAAATAATATATAATTTCAATTCTGGAGATTTACATCCATTCCACTTCATTACATAAAAACATGTGAACAGAATATGAGAATAAGAGAAACGAACACTACAGAACGACGAAATTCAATACATTAACATCTCAATAAATACATAAATGAACTAACAAGAATTATGGTAAACTAAATACATGAATAATATGTTATAAAAAATTTATTTACATGTATAATTTCATATTCCAGGAGCTTAAGTAAAAGAGCGTAATACATTTGGATTCAAGGTAAGGGTGTTTCCACCCGAACATTCATTTTCATTCGGGATACTTTCATTGTCTAATTACCTCAATTAAATTATTATGTATTGTTATTTACTCATCGTATATTCTATGTGAGTATCATATATATGTGTACAAACCAGAAGTCTTCCTTATTTTATGGATAGTTACACATTTTAAAAAGAACATTCAAAATTGTTTCCAAAATACAAACCCGATTCAAGGGAATTTCTCCAATTCATATCTATTTACAATGGAACTCTATAATATGTTTTAGGAAACCATTATCTTTATAAAAATACATATTTTATTATTATAATACTATCTTAAATTACTTATGGTTTTATATAAAGATTTTTCCAAAAATAACTCTAATTTTCAAAATAAAAGAGTATTTATCTCCAGAATTGCATAATGATTTTATAAGAGTGTTTTCATATAATTCAACACTCTTGTTGATTCCATGGTATTATTGGGTTTAATCATTTATGAAGTCAACTACCATATTTTATTTAATTTTTTAGGACTAACTCTATTGTGGATTATCTATCCTAAAACCATTCACCAAATTATTCTGAATGGTTAGTGTTTTATGTTTAATGATTGGGGAAAGATAGTTACATTTCATATGATAGTTTCAATATGAATGTATTTATTGTTTATGATTATCTCTGCTCATATTAGGAATTCATTGGACCTATTATGTGATGGGTGGGGCCCAGTATAGCCCGTCGATGCATCGGTAGGTCTCATGAGACAAATAGATGTGGAATTGGCTGAGGCCTTCCCCAATGTGATAAAGATTTTGGCCGATGCCTTAATCGTTAGACGTCTTGGCTGAGGCCTTGAAAAAATGTTTTAGAATGTCTTGCATTATGAATTCCATTATAAGGAGTTCAAATATTGATATATCATGTGGTTATTCGACTAGTATAATACCCATGTTTATGTTTTATTAGGGCATTATTTACTCATCTCATATTCCTAACATAATGTGTTCATGTTTATTATTAAAGACATGTGTTTTCAATTGTTCACCATTACTAATGTTTATATTATCTTTAGCTGCATTTCTTACTCTTAATGAGAATTTGAGCTCACCCATTTCTTATGTTTCATTTTCTCAGGACATGAAAAAGTATTTTATGAATGACTTGCAAGCATAATCTTGGAGATGTGATGACTGTTGTGGAATAAATTAGTGTTGTTTTTCCTTTCCTTATGTAAAGTTGAACTTATGTATGTATCTTGTTTCCAATAATACTAAAATACTTGGTCCTTTGGGATTCATATTACTTGTATGTATTCCAACATAATCAAATAAGGCACCAACTCTGGAAATTTGGGTCGGGTCCTTACAGTTGGTATCAAAAGAAGTTTAGTAGAATAATTGGAAACTAGATTTAGAAAACGTAAAATTAGGGAAGAGTCCCAAAGTTACTCTTTGAGAAAATACATACAATAAAATCCTGGTATTTTGTTAAGGAATAGATTATGTGGATATTTCAAGCAATGCATCCATGTCTGGATACGAGCAGGTTGAGATGGCTCTGGCACATATGTATCAAGGGGTAAAACCGGAAAACACTGCTTTGAGCTAGACTTGAATGGGAACTGGTGAACGACAACGGGACTTGCTGCACTTTTGTTTACGAAACTCCTGGGGGATATTCTTAGGATAATTCACATATTCTTTACAAGTCATTATGAAGTATTGAAATGTAAAATATTACTCAAAGTAACTGTATTTGTGAATATGGGATTAGCCATTCATAGGATCTTAATTTTTTCTATGTATTTTGTTATGTTAAGATTATACATTATGAATCATAACCTAATCTAGTGTATGTCATTATCTAGAGATGGCGCCAAGTGGAAGTAATGGAAACCACATGAACACACGTGTCCCTTTTAGGGATTTTCCTCTGATGCAAGATAATGATGTTGTCTCTGGTGATGTGACTGGTCCTGAGAAACTCATAAATATACTAGGACAACTTACTCAGGTTATGAATAATAACCTAACCCGTATTGAGCATCCAGATCCATCACGTGGAGGAGATATGCTAGATCACTTTATGAGACAATAGCCTCCATTGTTCAATGGGACTACAAACCCTTTTGTACCAGAGTAGTGGATATGTTCCCTCGAGAAGATATTTCTCGCTTCAGGATGTAATGAAAGAGAGAAGGTTTTCATGGTAGTATATCATCCATCGGGATATGCGGATAAATGGTGGTCATTAATCAAAAACAAATGGCAGGAGGAAAAAATAGAAGAGATGGAATGGAGGGATTTTAAGGAAATCTTCTTAGAAAAATATTTCCCTCGTGAACAAAGAGCAGATATGGAGAGGAAATTATTTAATCTGAGACAAAAAGGGGATGAAAATTCTTTTAAGTATGAATCCAACTTTACAAGGCTGGAAAGACATGTTGTGGACTACATACCAAAATCCAAGGAGAAAAATCGATCAATTATTTGATGGACTAAATCCATTCTTCTGGCAGGCACTGGTATCCCAAAATTTTTCATCATATGAGGACATATTTTCTTGTGCTATCAATACCAAAAAATAATTCTCTAAGTCTTATGACATTAAGGGAAAGAAAAAAAGGAAGAGGGCTGCTGAAAACCATGGGAAAGGAAATAAGGAAACAGGGACGAAGGGAAGAGTTGAATTTCCACCATGTGACAATTATGGAAGGAAACACCCTAGTGTGTGCTGAAAATGAAAAAAAAAGTATGCTACAACTGTGATTAGAAAGGCCATATTGTTGGTGAATGCAAAGGAAAGAAGGAATCCAATGATGTTCGATGCTATAATTTTCATGAGATGGGGAACTATGCTAATAATTGTCCAAAACGTCAAGGAATTATGCAACATAAGGGGCCAAGGGAGCAAGGACAGGCATATGAGATCAGAACTACAGAGGTTGATGTTTTGTGTGACATGGTGGCAGGTACTTTGATCGTTTCATCAAGCTTATCCAATGTATTATTTGATTCTGAATCATTTCATTGTTTCATATCTTCCTATTTTTCTACGAAAATTGGATATTTCCAATTTGATTTAACAAGGGAGTTATCAGTAAAAACTCCTAAGGAATGTATCATTGCTAAAAAGTTCTATAAATCAGCTCCCATTAAGGCATATAAATGTTATTTATCTACTGATATAATCTATATACCCATGATTGAGTTTGATATAATCCTCAGTATGGATTTTCTTTCGGATCATGATGCAAAAATTTATTATAAGAAGGGGGAGGTTACGATTTTTGATGACGATGATAAAGAACACCTTATCTTTAGAGAATAATTGTCACCACCTGATTCTTATCTAGATCCACCCACAGTAGCTCAACTAAATTCAATTATCATGGAGGAACAGAATGAAATAACTATGGGTGAGGAAAAGAATGTTCAAATAGAAGATGTACCTGTTATGCAAGAGTGTATTGATGTCTTTCCAGAAGATTTATCTGGACATCCTCCAGAGCGGGAAATTGAGTTTTCCATTGATTTAATTCCTGTTTCAAGGTCCATATCGAAGACCCCTTATAGAATTTCCACTGTGGAATTAGTGTAACTAAAGAAACAACTAGATGAATTCAGTAATAAAGGATTTATCTCCCCTAGTGTTTCTCTATGGGGAGCCCATGTCCTTTTTGTTAAGAAGAAAGATGGATCTATGAGGTTATGTATCGACTACAGGGAGATCAATGCTATAATAATAAAGAAAAAGTATCCCCTACCTCATATTGATGATTTTTTTGACAAACTACATAGAGCTCAATACTTTTAAAATATTTACCTTCAATATAGATATCATTAGTTGAGTTTAAAGAAGGAAGATATTCCGAAAACAGCATTCTGAAACAGGTACGGGCATTTTGAGTTTACAATAATGCCTTTTCGATTGACAAATGCACCCTCTGTCTTCATGGATCTAATGAACATAGTTTTCAAGGAATATGACGATGATTTTTTAGTGGTATTTATTGATGATATCATGGTATACTCCAAAAGCTACTATGAACATGAAAATCACTAGCGCGCTATTTTGAAGACTCTAAGAAGAAATGAATTATAATGATGTTCAGAAAGTGTGATTTTTGGTGACAATCAGTTTACTTTCTGGGCCACATTGTCTCTAAGGATGGAATATCTGTAGATCATGCAAAGACAAATGTTGTGCAAGAATTTTCTAATCCAACGAACGTAACTGAGGTACGTACTTTTAATGGGTTAGCAGGTTATTATCGACGTTTTGTTCATAACTTTGCCCGTTTATAAAACCCGATGACCAAGATCACACGAAAAGGGGTTATGTTCGTATGGACCAAGGAATTTGAAGAGTGTTTTGAAGAATTGAAGAGTAGGTTAGTGAATTATCCGATCCTAACCCTATCATCGGGTAATGATGGGTTTGTTATCTATAGTGATGCATCAAAGAAAGGACTTGGTTCTATCCTTATGCATAATGATCGAATGATTTCCTATGCATCTAGGAAACTAAAAATTCATGAGAAAAACTATCCTACTCATGATCTTGAGTTAGCTGCTGTAATTATTTCTTTGAAGATATGGAGACATTATCTCTATAGTGAATAATGTGAGATTTATACTGATCATAAGAGTTTGAAGTATATTTTCTCACAGAAAGAACTCAACATGAGACAAAGGAGGTGGATTGAGCTACTCAATGATTACAATTTCACAATACACTACCACACGGGGAATGTAAATAAGGTAGAAGATACATTGAGTAGAAAAGACCATGGAATTCTAAACTAGATGAGAGTTGAATGGAATCCTATGTTCATGAATCTAGTAAAGATGGATGTGGGAATTATTAAGGAAGGTATCACATCACTAATTTTTCAAATGGATTCACAACATTTTTTACTATAGAGGATAAAAGGTTCTTAGGATGATGATGATGAGTTTCAAAAGAAAATTAAAACAATAAATGATGGGAAGGTGACTAACATCTCATATGAAGATGGCATTTTGAAATTCGGGAAGAGGATTTGTGTTCCTGCTATTCCTAAGCTCATAGAGAAATTTTGGAGGATTCTCATAGCTCTAATTTTTTTATACACCCTATTATCACTACGATGTATAGAGAATTGAAGGAAAATTTTTGGTGGGACAACATGAAGATGGATATTGCTGATTTTGTGTCAAGATGTGTGGTTTTTCGACAAGTGAAAGCTGGAAGGCAACAGCCTAGAGGAGTATTGGAACCTATTCTCATACCTAAGTGGAAATGGGATAATATCATGATGAAAATTGTTATTAGACTACCAATGTATCCTAGAAGGAACAATGCAATATGGGTCATTATTGATCATCTTACCAAGTCAGCACATTTTCATTCTATAAGATAAGTTCTACCACTTGAAAATCTAGCAATACTATATATTAATGAAGTTGTGAGACTTCATGGAGTAACCCTATCGATTGTTTCTGATCTTGATCCATGTTTTACATCATGATTTTGGAAAATTCATCAGAAGACCCTAGATACTGCTCTTCGTTTAAGCACTGCCTACCACCCACAAAATGATGGACAATCAGAACGGACAATTCAAACATTGGAAGACATGTTGAGGTCATGTTCCCATGATTTTCAAGGCATGTGGGATCAGTATTTACCTCTCATAGAATTTTCCTACAATAATAGCTTCCATTCAAGTATACAAATGGCACCCTATAAAGCATTATATGGGAGGCGATGTCGTACACCAACTTACTAGGATGATGTTGGGGAAAGAAATCTTGTGGGCCCAGAACTTGTTGAAGAAACAATGGAAAAGGTGAAGATTATCTAGAACCATATCAAAATAGCTCAAAGTAGAAAAAAGGGCTATTCAGATAACTGAAAGAAGGATTTTGGAGCTTCAAAAATGTGATCACATTTTTTTAAAGCTATCTGCATGGAAGGGTATTATACGATTCGGTAAGAAGGGAAAGTTAAGTCCCTCGTATGTCGGACCTTTTAAAATTCTGGACCGAATTGGAGCCATAGATTACCAATTGGCAATGCCGCCAAGTCTCTCCAAGGTTCACAATGTGTTCTATGTGTCAATGATAAGAAATTACATGCTAGAACAAACACATGTACTCATTTATGATGAAGTAGAACTTGAGCCCGATCTGTCTTACTGTGAGGAGCCTATCAAGATTATTGATACTATAGAAAAAGCATTGAGAAATCGGATGACTCTTCTAGTAAAGTTTCTATGGAGGAATCATAAGATGGAGGAAGAAACATGGGATCCTGAGGAGCTTATGTTAAAGACATATCCAAATATTTTTAGTTAATATTTTGTGAATTTTGAGGACGAAAATTTTGTAAGGAGGGGAGAATGTAACGACAAAATTTTTTTTAAAGGAAATTAAATTCTTATAAATATATCATAATCACATTAACTAATAAGGGCTATGAAACCATTAAAGCATAATTTTTTCACTTCTGTGATATGAATTTCAAAAATACGACATACATAGTCACGGTCAGTAAGTTATTTAGACTCCAATCAGAAAAAATTAATTTTTGGTGAATAGTAACATGCCCTTATGAATAGTACCATAAGCTTATGAATAGTGATATACCCTAATGAATAGTAACCTTACCTATGATAATATATAAATAATATTCAAGTTGAAAGTATGATATACCTATATTTTAGAATAAGTTAATGAAAGTTTTAAAACTGGTTTTTGATAATAAATTTTGATTTTAATTAAATATTAAATTCATAATATATAGACAATTATTATTGAAAAATGGACTTTATTTTTGGATTCTACATGTCGAAAAATGTCTAGGGTGAAATTTTGGGATTTTTCTGAAATACTTTTTTTTTGATGAATAGTAAAATACGGTAATTTAACATATATATACATTATAAGATAAATAGACTATTACTAGCATCATGGATGATGTGACCACCATTAATCCTAATTCACATGATAAAATTACTATTCTTGGTCATGAAATACTTATTATTACTTGTATTTTGAAGAAATAATAAACTAATGAGTTTTATATAAAGAAATCCCCTCTCTCCCTGACTATAAAAACCCCCTCTCACCCCTCTTCCAATCCCTCTTATCAAGCCTTGTACCTTCTCCAAATTCTATCCAAATACCCTCAGAACCTCCTCTTCCACGTCCAGCAAGCTTTGGTCTCATTAAAATACCAAAACCTCTCCCTTAAGGAGGTTCTCAAGGAATTTTGGTTCAAGAGGTAAATTCCTCTTTTCAATTCTTTGTCTTTCCTTTCTCGTTCATTTATTTTCTTTTTCTATTACCTATCTTTATCCAAATTTTGTGATTACTCCAGTACCTTATATGTACTGGAATGTTTTCATGATATTTTAATAAGTTATCATCATCTCCCCCTTTTTAACTTCTTGTATACTGGTAGCAAGAACACCATCTGAGATGTGTCAATTTTACACACAAGGACGATGGACTTTCGATTTCTTTTATCATTATAAATTCTGGTCATGAACCCATTCTTGTTATGGTTGAACCAGATTATTATATATAATATAACCTATTTAAGATTCTGTAATCCCTTTGTTCAAATGGGTTTATGTTATAAACCAAAATGAGTTCGTTGTAATCAAAACCCACAAATTAACTGAAACAATTATCATTAATGATCTATATGATAATTCATTCTCATTCCATGTAACCAAGTTATATAAATGAACAAAAACACCTATTTATGTTCACAAATAATATATAATTTCAATTCTGGAGATTTACATCCATTCCACTTCATTACTTAAAAATAGGTGAACCGAATATGAAAATAAGAGAAATGAACACTCCAGAACGATGAAATTCAATACAATAACATGTAAATAAGGACATTAATGAACTAACAAGAATTATGGTAAAATAAATACATGTCTAATAGGTTCTGAAATAATTTATTAACAAGTAAAATGTCATATTCTAGGAGCATAAGTACAAGAGCGGAACACGTTTGGAGTTAAGGTAAGGGTTTTCCACCCGAACTTCCATTTTCATTCGGCATACATTCATTGTCTAATTACCTCAATTAAATTATTATGTATTGTTATATACTAATCATATATTATTTTTGAGTATCATATATATGTTTACAAACCATATCCCTTCCTTATTGTATGGATAGTTACACGTTTTAAAAGGAACATTCAAAATTGTTTCAAAAATACAAACCCTATTCAATGGAATTTCTCCAATTCATATCTATTTACAAGGGAACTGAATAATCTGTTTTTGGAAACCATTCCCTTTCTAAAAAAACTCATTTTATTATGAAAATACTAAATTTATTGACTTCTTGTTTTATAAAAATATTTTTCCAAAAGAACAATTCTTTTCAAAATAAAAGAGTATTTATGTCCTGAATTGCATAATGATTTTATAAGAGTATTTTCATCTAATTCAACATTCTTGTTGATTCCATGGTATTATTGGGTTATCATTTATTAAGTCAACTACCATATTTTATTTAATGTTTTAGGACTAAATATATTGTGGATGATCTATCCTAAAACCATTCACCATATTATTCTGAATGGTTAGTGTTTTATGTTTAATGATTAGGGAAAGATAGTTACATTTCATATGATAGTTTCAATATGGATGTATTTATTGTTTATGTTTATCCCTGCTCATATGAGGAATTCATTGGACATATTATGTGATGGGTGGGGCCCACTATAGCCCCTCGATGCATCGGTAGGTCTCGTGAGACAAATAGATGTGGAATTGGCCGAGGCCTTTCCCAATGTGATATAGATTTTGGTCGATGCCTTAATCGTTAGATGCCTTGGACGAGGCCTTGAAAACATGTTTCAGAATGTCCTGCATTATGCATTCCATTATTATGAGTTCAAATTTTGATATTTCATGTGGTTATTTGACTAGTAGAATACCCATTATTATGTTTTATTATGGCATTATTTACACATCTCATATTCCTGCAATAATGTGTTCATGTTTATTATTAAAGACATGTGTTTTCAATTTTTCACCATTACTAATTTTTATATTATCTTTCACTGCATTGCTTACTCTTAATGAGCGTTTGATCTCACCCATTTCTTATGTTTCATTTTTTCAGGACATGAAGAAGTATTTTATGAATGACTTGCAAGCATAATCTAGGAGATGTGATGACTATTTTGGAATAAATTAGTGTTGTTTTTCCATTACTTATGTAAAGTTGAACTTATGTATGTATCTTGTTTCCAATAATACTAAACTACTTGGTCATTTGGGATTCATATTCCTTTTATGTATGCCAACTTAATCAAATAAGGCACCAACTCTGGGCAATTGGGGTCGGGTCCTTACAGTTGGTATCAGAGGAAGTTTAGTAGAATAATTGGAAACTAGATTTAGAAAACGTACAATTTGGGAAGAGTCCCTAAGTTAGTCTTTGAGGAAGTACATACAATAAAATCCTGGTATTTTGGTATGGAATAGATTATGTGGATATTTCAAGCAATACATTCATGTCTGGATTTGAGTAGGTAGAGGCGGCTCTGGCACATATGTATCAAGGGGTAAACCCCGAAAACACCGCTTTGAGCTAGACTCGAATGGGAATGGGTGCACGACAACGGGCCTTGCTGCACTTTTGGTTACGACACTCCTGGGAGATATTCTTAGGATAATTCACATTTTCATTACAAATCATTATGAAGGATTGAAATGTAATATATTCCTCAAAGAAACCATATTTGTGAATATGGGATTAGCCATTCGTAGGATCTTAATTTTTTCTATGTATTTTGTTATGTTAAGATTATAAATTATGATTCATAACCTAATCTAGTGTATGTCATTATCTAGAGATGGCGCCAAGTGGAAGGAATGGAAACCACACGAACACACATGTCTCTTGTAGGGATTTTCCGCTTGGTTCACGCCCAAATTTACCCAAGAGAAGAAGGGTAGAACGGTCCTTGTAGTGTAGCTTGGGTTGTCGATTCCACAGAGACCTAAGAAGATACCTAAGATACACAAACTAAGGGATGGATTTTTGGCTATGAAGTGGCCAACTTGGATTGATTTTGGATGGGTTTTAAAGATATCTAAAATATTTAAGTGGATTCAATTTAAAAGAATGAGTTGATCCTAGGTTATCACTCGGGGTGGATTGGACGTATTTTCTTTTTAATGATTTCAATTTCTTAAATTTGAGATGGGTTCATTTAAGGAGATAAAACAACATCATCACTTACTGGTTTAATGCATAAACCCTCTAATACTAATCACCTATACACTTGAAGGATCAAAGTTTTGAGCACTTCAAGATAAAGGATCGTATTAGTACTTGAAGTGTTTGGCCTTAAATTCAACAAGGACGATGGAGTTTAAAAATCATCAAATAAAAATCCCAATTAAAGAAGTGATTATACATTAATTAGGTGATAAATAACATCCAATACAGCCCCTTTCTACTCCCTTGGATCAACCCATAAGTGGGTTAGCCCTCCATTGATCTCATGGTTTCAATGGAAGCGGAAAGTAGACTCATAAGGGAGGAAATGGAGAAGTAAAGAAAACAACAAAAATAAAATGATCACTCCACCGTTGTGTGAATAATTTCACAAGGGTTGGTGTGAATAAATTCACACCTTGATCCAACGGTATCAAAGTGATATTAAGAACAACAGAATAAGAGTAGAAGAAGAACTTTTATTAAGAAACTAAAGTGATTTGAACAACTTACATGTGAAGGACAAAATTGAGGCAACAAAAATGCAGCATAACATTACAATTGCACAAGCATCCCAGATCTTCAACTCCTTCACCACCACTGCCTTAAATAGGCATTTTTGGAGCCTTTTGTCGAGCCTTCAACAGTACAAGTCATCCCACTTGAGTATGGTAGGCCTAGGGTGGTGGAAAGTTTGTGGAATTTGGAATTTTCCACATTTGACCCGAGGTGGCAGCCAGATTTCATCCACCGAACAGACGCGTTTGGATGACCTTCTAGATGGCCGCATCAGGGTGGGCCATAGAATAAGAAAATGGATCTCCAGATGTCTTCTATCCGCCTGTAAATTTGGGTCCATTTGGAGTTGTGTATTCCGAGATATGATCAAAATGGTAGACTGTTTTTCTGGGCCGCAGAATCTGGCCCAGAATTTTATCTCTAACTTGGGCCGCCTAAATGACCAACATTGAGGCCGAATTAGAATTAACTCCTGAAGAGTGATTTGTTCCTGTACATGTCTTCTATAATCCCACGAAATTTGGGATTAATTGGGCCTGTATGTTGGGCCCCACAGTCTCATCAGTGGGCTGGTGTCCAATCTGCCTTCTCCAGAATTGCTTCCTTTCATTGCCAAATATCTCCATCATCCTCCATGAATTCTCCATTGATCCCTGAATCAAACATGTTCATATTTAAGTGTAGATCAATTTCCAAAAATATCAAATTAAAATATGTAAAATTAAATTCCTTAAAATCAGATGAATCATTGGGTACTTTAAATGATGTTCAAAAATGTACCACATAATAGTGCATTTTAAGAAGGTATTACAATCATAATGTGAAATGGTGTTCAAAGTGTAAAATGCACTAAAATGGTGTTTATGAATAACAAAGAACATGAAAATTAAGTATATTAACAATGAATATTAGCCTCATTTAGTGGCTAATCACACCCCCCAACTTGAGTTTTGCTAGTCCCGAGCAAAATATATCTCATCAAAAATGAAATTCGAATTCCCTTTTCCAAAAACATTTTAATACAAAATGATCACCAAAAAACCTTATACCAAACAATCATGAAACCCATCAAAATATTTTAATACGAGATAGTTTCATAAGCATATCCCAATCCCAAGCCCATTCCTTTGATCAAATCCATCATCATACTTCATCCAACTCAATTAGGTGTAATGATGTGTTGTGAATCACAATAGATATGGGGTTCATTTTCATTCAAGGGGGAAATCATGGAAGCGCTAGGTGGAATCACATTTATTCCTAATATGAGCATTCTTCATCCCTATTTTTTTTTGATTTTTTTGCAATATTGCTATAGTAATTGAGATTGTAATTAATCAAATTAACCCATGTAGCAAGAGTTTGCCGATGACTCCCAGACTCAAAGGCCTTTGGGCACCAAGTGAAGCCCACATACTCGGGCATCGTCTCGAGTTAACTTAATCAAAAACAAAGTCATATTACCATAAATAGAGATAGATTGAAAAACTCAGGGCTAGACAACTCTGGAGTCACGATCCCCAAGTGTCGAAAGCCTCGCATTTTATCAATCCATTGCTCTACACGCAAATTTTTATTTTTTAATATTTTTTTTTAATATATTTTTTTTTGAGTACTCATATTATTCATAAAAATAAAACCATCCTATGCTATTTATTATGGGACCCCAAAAATTCAAATTAGTACCCCACAGTCTAGAGGACGTGCATTGTGGCATTTTTTTTATTTGGATGAAAATATAAATGATGACATATCGCATTGGACAGCCACACTTTCCAAAATCTATGCTCATGAAATTATATAAGGATTAAAATCAGAATCAGGGCATGCTAAATTATTTGATATTCAGTTTCAAAGTGTGCAATGTGTATTACCATGTTCGAAGTTAAAGGAATTTTTCCTTCCATTTACTTTTTTTTCAAATCATTCAATTTTTGTTTTTGACACAAAAGCATTTTTTTTTTATTTTATCTCCCCCCCAACTTAAAACAACACTGTCCCCAGTGTTTAAAGAAAAGAAAATTTAGAAGGGGTAGAGGTAGAGAATTAATGTTCAAAAATGAAATTGAAAATGAGGGTTATGGAATGAAGTCACCTGGTGGTTGAAGTTGGATGTTCTTGCAGCTTGAATTTGTTCCTTTGATATCCATATCGCTTGCAAAGTTCCCCAGTGGAAAAAGGAAAAAAAACAAAACAAACAAAACAAACAATATATATATATATATATATAATAAAGGAAGTAAAATATAAGAATATATATAAAAATTATAGAATAAGGTAGCACAAGAAGCCGCAGGTCAGTGGTAAGCACGCGCCCCTGTCTCCCTTCGATCCCGGGTTCGAGTCCCCGCGGCTTCGCCGGTTGTGACGGGGTTTGCCCCACGGCCTATGGCGTGGACTTTTTTTTTGTATTATTATATTTTTTTTAACCCATTGAATAATAAAAACAAAATAAACTGATGATACATTGTCTTCTTTTTAAATTTCTGGGTAAGGTATTACTCAAGGATCACACCACGTGACACGGATGAATATGGTGCTCCTCTTTCGTACCCATCCATACTCATAATAGAAGAACAGGTCAAAAGTCTATTTTTTTTAAATATAAAAATGATTGAGTAATCTTATTTGAAAAATAAAGATGATTCAGAAATATTATAAACATAAAAACCACGGGTTGCCTCCCGTGCAGCGCTTTGTTTAACGTCGTTAGCTCGACTTAAACCCCTTATTGATTAATTGTTGTTTTTTTTTCATCAAAGGTAGGTTCACTCAGGTCTTCATCAACTTTATGTTTTTGGAATGGTTCTATGAATGGTTTGACTCTATGACCATTAACTTTAAATATTTGACCATTGGTGGGATCTTGAATTTCAACAGCCCCATGGGGGTACATCTTATGCACTATGTATGGACCAGACCATCTAGACCTCAACTTTCTTGGGTGCAAATGAAGTTTAGAACTATACAAAATCATAGGTTTCCCTGGTTCCATGTGTTTAGTTTTAAGATTCCTAGACTGGTAGGCTTGAACTCTAGCTTTATTGATCCTTGAATTTTCATAAGCCTCCATCCTAAGTTCCTCAAGCTCATTTAGATCCAATTTCCTCTTTATTCCGGCCAAAGAAATGTCAAAGTTCATTTTTTTGATTGCCCAAAAGGCCTTATGCTCAATCTCCACTGGCAAATGGCATGCTTTACCATAAACCAACCTATATGGGGACATTCCTAGGATAGTTTTAAATGCTGTTCGATATGCCCAAAGAGCATCTAAGAGTTTGCTCGACCAATCTTTCCTAGATGGATTAACAGTTTTCTCAAGAATTTGTTTGATTTCTCGATTGGCTAACTCAGCTTGACCATTGGTTTGTGGGTGGTAAGCGGTGGACACTTTGTGAGAAATTCCATACTTCTCCATGAGCGATGAGAATGGGCGATTGCATAAATGAGTTCCACGATCACTAATGATAGCCCTAGGAATCCCAAATCTAGAGAAGATGTTTTCTTTAAGGAATCTAATCACAGTTTGATGGTCATTGGATTTTGTAGGAATGGCCTCAACCCATTTTGAGACATAATCGACAGCCAAGAGAATGTAAAGATATCCCCTAGAGTTTGGGAAGGGACCCATGAAATCAATTCCCCAACAGTCAAAGATTTCAACCACTAATATTGGAGTGAGAGGCATTTGATTCCTTTTTGTGATGGACCCTACTTGTTGACACCTAGGACAGCTTTGACAAAATGTGTAGGAGTCCCTTGAGAGGGTGGGCCAAAAGAGACCACATTGAAGAACCTTGGCAGAAGTTTTCTTAGAGGAAAAGTGACCTCCACAAGCCTCACTATGACAGAACATTAGGATGGACTCTTGTTCGGATTCTGGCACACACCTCCTAATAACTTGGTCAGGACAGAACTTATATAGGTATGGATCATCAAACACATAATGCTTGACATCAGAAAGAAATTTTCTTCTAGCTTGGGTCCCTTAGAATTTTGGAATGACCCCTGAAACTAAGAAGTTGGCTATGTCAGCATACCAAGGGCAATCACTCACAGAATAGAGGTTCTCATCAGGAAATGAATCAGACACAGAAAGGTGATGTGATTTGTCCTTGAATTCCAACCTAGAGAGGTGATCAGCTACAACATTCTCGACACCTTTTTTATCCTTAATGGTTAAATCGAACTCTTGAAGAAGAAGGACCCACCTAATCAATCTAGCCTTTGCATCTTGTTTTTGGAAGAGATATTTTAGAGCTGAATGGTCGGTGAATACAATGATGGGTGATCCTAAGAGGTAGGACCTGAATTTCTCTAAGGCAAACACAACAGCAAGGAACTCCTTTTCAGTGGTGGTGTAATTGATTTGGGCATCATTTAAGGATTTTCTTGCATAAGAAATGACATATGGAGTTTTATCACACCGTTGTCCTAACACAGCTCCTACAGCAAAGTCACTGGCATCACACATGAGTTCGAAAGGAAGGTCCCAGTTTGGAGATTTCATACTGGGAGGAGAGGTGAGAGCGGATTTAAGGGTTGAAAATGAACCCTCACAGCTTTCTGTCCAAACAAATGGAGCATCCTTTACTAGGAGAGCACAAAGAGGGCGAGAGATTGAACTAAAGTCCTTAATGAATCTTCTATAGAAACCAGCATGTCCTAAGAAGGACCTCACTTCCTTAACAGTTCTGGGTGATGGAAGGTGACGAATGATGTCAACCATTGCTTTATCAACTTCAATCCCCCTACTCGAGACCAGATGGCCTAGAACAAGTCCCTCTTTAACCATGAAATGGAATTTTTCCCAGTTTAGGACCAGATTCTTTTCTTCACATCTTGACAAAACTCTCTCCACATTCCTAAGACATCCCTCAAAAGTATCCCCAAACACAGAGAAGTCATCCATGAAGACCTCAAGAAAATCCCCTACCATGTCTGAGAAGATTCCCATCATGCACCGCTGGAAGGTTCCAGGGGCATTGCCTAACCCGAAGGGCATGCGTTTGAAGGAAAAGGTACCGAAAGGGCATGTGAATGTAGTCTTCCCTTGATCCTCTAGGGAGACCTCAATTTGATTGTACCCTGAGTACCCATCTAAGAAACAGTAGAAGGCATGACCTGCCACTCTCTCAAGGACTTGGTCAATGAATGGTAAGGGGAAATGGTCCTTCTTGGTGAATGAGTTTAGTTTCCTATAGTCAATGCAGACCCTCCATCCACTACTCACCCTTGTTGGAAAAATCTCCCCATCCTCATTGGTTATCACTGTGATTCCAGCCTTTTTTGGAACCACTTGGATTGGGCTCACCCATTCGCTCTCAGCTATGGGATATATGATACCAGCTTTCAAAAATTTCAGAAGTTCCTTCCTTACTACCTCCATGAGATTAGGATTGATTCGCCGTTGAGGTTGACGACATGGCTTTGAATCAGATTCCAGAACAATCCTATGAGTCCCGATAAGTGGGCTAATCCCAGGAATATCAGAAAGGGTCCAACCAATGGCTTTCTTATGCTTCCTAAGGAAATCTAGAAGAATCCTCTCATGATTGGCTTCAAGAGAAGAAGAAATGACAATAGGATGTGTTTGATTTTCCCCTAGGAAGGCATACTTTAGTGCAGCAGGAAGTTCCTTCAATTCAAGATCAGGTTGGTTCAAAATTTCAGCAGAAGATTGGGACATTGAATCAAGATCAATTTCTTTTTTTAGAGGTTCAGATAGGATTGATTCCTCACATGTAGAGGTTTCAGCTACTAGATTGGCTTGATCAGATTTAGGGAAGGAATTTAGAGGGGTCTCTATGAAATTGGTTTCTTGAAAGGTTTCACTGATTGTTGGACCTAAGACTTCATCATAAGAGCAATTTGAAAATGATTCAAGCCAAGGAGATAAACATCCTTCATATGAACAAAGGAAATCAATCTCATTCTGACTTAAACATTCATCAAATATTCCTTGATGTTCCATGGATTCATTATCAATGCTTCCTATCATGTTTACTTCATGAATATCCTCATCATCCCCTATTTGTGAGCTTGCATTATAGATGTTCAGGTCTAGACTCATGTTCCCAAAGGTGATGGTCATGTTCCCATTTCGGACTCGAATAACAGAGTTGATTGTTGCAAGGAAAGGACGACCAAGGATGATTGGGGTTTGTTCCTTATTTCCTAAGTTTGGATGGTTGTCAAGGACAATGAAATCAGCAGGGTAGATGAAGTTTTCAACCTTTACTAGAACATCCTTTAAAATCCCCTTTGGAACCCTAATGATACGATCAGCAAGTTGAAGTGTGACAGATGTGGGTTGGAGTTCTTCTAGGCCTAACTGGCAGTACACAACATATGGGATGAGATTGACACTAGCACCTAGGTCACACAAGGCCTTGACAGCTTTTCTTTCTCCTAGTTCAACATTGATGTAAGGGAAACCTGGGTCTTTCAACTTAGGAGGAATGGTCCCTTGAATGGTGGTACTCACATTAGCAGCCAAAAGGACTTGGTTTTTATGTGAAAATTTTCTTTTAAAAGTGCACAAGTCCTTAAGGTACTTTGAGTAGGAAGGTATGGTTTGGATTGCATCGAGAAGAGGAATGTTCAACTTGACTTGTGAGAAGATTTCCCTCAATGTTTCACTCAGTTCAGGCTTGGATTTCCCCCTCATGCGTTGGGGAAATGGTGCAGGTTGTGGGGTTGTTTGTTGAAGAGTTGTTTCTTTCACATTGTTATCAGTTTCCTCAGTTTGATCTTGTGGTTCACTTGAATTCTCATCCAAGTTTGAATCTTCAGGTGGGTTCTGAATTAGTTGATCATGTTTCTCAATTGATTTCCCACTTCTTAAAACAGTCACAGCCTTTAGTTGTTCATGAGTTTTTTGAGCACAACTTGACTCTCCCCTTGAAGTTGAGGATGGCACCTCCTGAGTAGGCATGGGTGCCTTTCCTGTTTTTATGGTTTGAAGTTCTTGTTTTAGGGAAGATACCTCCGAGTTCATCCTCTCCATTTGTTTGCACAGTTGTTCTAGTAGGCTTTGTGGAACAGTTTGGGTGGGTGCTTGAGTATGTTGGTTTATCCCAGGGGGATATTTTGGAGGTGGTATGGTTTGTTGAAAATGGACCGGTGGTTGTTGGTATTGGATAGGTTGGGTTTGGAACTGGTTATGGTTTTGGTAGTTCTGATGGGGGTAAGGATTTTGTCCCTGTGGTTGGCTAGGTTGTTGGTTATCTTTCCAGCGGAAGCCTGGGTGGTCATTGTACCTTGGATTGAAGGTGTTTTGGTATTGGGGCTTTTGAAAGTTTAGGGAATTGACTTTCGCTGGGGGTCCTCCTAGAAGAACATCCTTGATGGATGGAATGGTTGGGTAGTTGTCTGTTTTATGGTCATGTTTGTCACAAATTGTGCAAACAAGGTCTACATTTTGGATTTCATGGACTTTCCTAAGGTCTATCTCTTCAACCTTCCTAGATAGTGCTGTGAGTTTAGCCCTAAGGCTTTCCTCTTCTCTAAGTGTATGAATCCCAGTGGTTCTTGGTGGCTTTTCAGAATAAGGTGAAGTTCCCCAAGTTTGGTTTTGTTCAGCCAGACTTTCCAGATACTCGTAAGCATCATTTGGGGCCTTGTTTTTAAAGGTTCCATTACACATCATGTCAATGAACTGTTTGTTCCCCGGACCCAACCCTTCATAGAAAATTCTCACTTGTTCAGGTATGGAAAACCCATGGTGTGTAACCATGTTTAGGGTGTCTTTGAACCTCTCCCATGTTTCATAAAATGTCTCTCCCTCTTTTTCAAAAAAGTTTTGGATTCTCTTTTTAAGGGAAATTTTTTTGTGATGAGGGAAGTATTTTTTGTAGAATTCTCTTTGCAGTTGGTCCCAAGAGTGGATTGATGCAGGTCTCAAGTTGTTTAGCCAATTTTTAGCTCGATCCTTTAATGAAAAAGGAAATAGCCTCATCTTAGCAGATTCTAGTTGATGTGGGGGACACATGGTTTCAACAATGTCATTGAACTCTTTGACATGAAGGTATGGCATTTCTGACTCCATCCCATGAAAGGTTGGAAGGTGGTTTAGGACATGGGGTTTGAATATGTAGTTGGTGTCTCCTATGGAATTGTGTCTAATGCATGAGGGGGCATTGGTCCAAGCTGGAGTGAGGTAGTCGTTCATGGTTTGATCAACTACATTCCCTAAGTTTGGAGCATCTTGGTTTTGGTTTCCCATTTGATTCCCCCCAGGGTTTACAATTTGATTTTGTGGATGACCCTCCATTGGACTTGTTTCATGTTCTGACTTTGGGGTTTCAAGAATATTTGAATCTGATTTAAACAATCCCTTAGGTGCACTTGACTCCCCTATCCTAGGACTTTCCACCCTAACTAGTCTGTTTGAGAAATCGCGGGTGTAGGCGGACATGCGCCAAAAAAAAAAGCGAGAAAGGGACAAGATAAGAGATCTTGGGTGAGAGTAGAAGAATGGAGGTGAGGAAAGAAGGTTTTTTTTTTGATCTAAGGTACTTACTTGGTCCCCGGAAACGGTGCCAAAATTTGGTTCACGCCCAAATTTACCCAAGAGAAGAAGGGTAGAACGGTCCTTGTAGTGTAGCTTGGGTTGTCGATTCCACAGAGACCTAAGAAGATACCTAAGATACACAAACTAAGGGATGTATTTTTGGCTATGAAGTGGCCAACTTGGATTGATTTTGGATGGGTTTTAAAGATATCTAAAATATTTAAGTGGATTCAATTTAAAAGAATGATTTGATCCTAGGTTATCACTCGGGGTGGATTGGACATATTTTCTTTTTAATGATTTCAATTTCTTAAATTTGAGATGGGTTCATTTAAGGAGATAAAACAACATCATCACTTACTGGTTTAATTCCTAAACCCTCTAATACTAATCACCTATACACTTGAAGGATCAAAGTTTTGAGCACTTCAAGATAAAGGATCGTATTAGTACTTGAAGTGTGTGGCCTTAAATTCAACAAGGACGATGGTGTTTAAAAATCATCAAATAAAAATCCCAATTAAAGAAGTGATTATACATTAATTAGGTGATAAATAACATCCAATCCAGCCCCTTGCTACTCCCTTGGATCAACCCATAAGTGGGTTAGCCCTCCATTGATCCCATGGTTTCAATGGAAGCGGAAAGTAGACTCATAAGGGAGGAAATGGAGAAGTAAAGAAAACAACAAAAATAAAATGATCACTCCACCGTTGTGTGAATAATTTCACAAGGGTTGGTGTGAATAAATTCACACCTTGATCCAACGGTATCAAAGTGATATTAAGAACAACAGAATAAGAGTAGAAGAAGATCTTTTATTAAGAAACTAAAGTGATTTGAACAACTTACATGTGAAGGACAAAATTGAGGCAACAAAAATGCAGCATAACATTACAATTGCACAAGCATCCCAGATCTTCAACTCCTTCACCACCACTGCCTTAAATAGGCATTTTTGGAGCCTTGTGTCGAGCCTTCAACAGTACAAGTCATCCCACTTGAGTATGGTAGGCCTAGGGTGGTGGAAAGTTTGTGGAATTTGGAATTTTCTACATTTGACCCGAGGTGGCAGCCAGATTTCATCCACCGAACAGACGCGTTTGTATGACCTTCTAGATGGCCGAATCAGGGTGGGCCATAGAAGAAGCAAATGGAGCGCCGGATGTCTTCTAACCGCCTGTAAATTTTGGGCCCATTTGGAGTTGCGTATTCCGAGATATGATCAAAATGGTGGACTGTTTTTCTGGGCCGCAGAATCTGGCCCAGAATTTTATCTCTAACTTGGGCCGCCTAAATGACCAACATTGAGGCCGAATTAGAATTAACTCCTGAAGAGTGATTTGTTCCTGTACATGTATTCTATAATCCCACGATATTTGGGATTAATTGGGCCTGTATGTTGGGCCCCACAGTCTCATCAGTGGGCTGGTGTCCAATCTGTCTTCTCCAGAATTGCTTCCTTTCATTGCCAAATATCTCCATCATCCTCCATGAATTATCCATTGATCCCTGAATCAAACATGTTCATATTTAAGTGTAGATCAATTTCCAAAAATATCAAATTAAAATATGTAAAATTAAATTTCTTAAAATCAGATGAATCATTGGGTACTTTAAATGATGTTCAAAAATGTACCACATAATAGTGCATTTTAAGAAGGTATTACAATCATAATGTGAAATGGTGTTCAAAGTGTAAAATGCACTAAAATGGTGTTTATGAATAACAAAGAACATGAAAATTAAGTATATTAACAATGAATATTAGCCTCATTTAGTGGCTAATCACCGCTGATGCAAGATAATGATGTTGGCTCTGGTACTGTGATTGGTGCTGAGAAACTCATAAATATACTAGGACAACTTACTCGGGTTATGAATAATAACCTAACCCGTATGGAGCATCCGGATCCATCACATGGAGGATCTATGCTAGATCACTTTATGAGACAACACACTCCATTGTTCAATGGGACTAAAAACCCTTTTCTACCAGAGTAGTGGGTATGTTCCCCCGAGAAGATATTTCTCACTTTGGGATGTAATGAAAGAGAGAAGGTTTTCGTGGTAGTATATCATATATCGGGATATGAAAATCAATGGTGGTCATTAATCAAAAAAAAGTAGGAGGAATTAATAGAAGAGATGGAATGGAAGGATTTTAAGGAAATCTTCTTAGAAAAATATTTCCCTCGTGAACAAAGAGCAGATATGGAGAGGAAATTATTGAATCTGAGGAAAAAGGAGGATGAAAATGTAGCCAAGTATGAACCCAACTTTACAAGGCTGGAAAGACATGTTGTTGACAACATACAAAATCCAAGGAGAAAAATCGATCAATTATTTGATGGCTTAAATCCATTATTCTGGCGGACACCGGTCTCCCAAAATTTTTCATCATATGAGGACATAGTTTCTTATGCTATCAATACTGAAAAATAATTCTCTAAGTCTTATGACTTTAAGGGAAAGAAAAAAAGGAAGAAGGCTGCTGAAAAGCATGGGAAAAGAAAATAAGGAAACATGGAAGAAGGGAAGAGTTGAATTTCCACCATGTGACAATTGTGGAAGGAAACACCCCAGTGTGTGCTGAAAAGGAAAAGGAGTATGCTACAAATGTGATCAGAAAGGCCATATTTTTAGTGAATGCAAAGGAAAGAAGGAATTAAATGATGTTCGATGCTATAATTTTTAGTAGATGGGGAACTATGCTAATAATTGTCCAAAACTTCAAGGAAATATGCAACAGAATGGGCCAAGGGAGCAAGGACAAGCATATGCGATCAGAACTGCAGAGGATGAAGTTTTGTGTGACTTGGTGGAAGGTACTTTGATCGTTTCATCAAGCTTATCCAACGCTTTATTTGATTCTGTATCATCACATTGTTTCATATCTTCCCAGTTTTCAAAGAAAATTAGATATTTTCAATTTGATTTAATAAGAGAGTTATCAGTAAAAACTCATAGGGGAAGTATCATTGCTAAAAGTTCTTTCAATCAGTTCCCATTAAGGCATATAAATGTTCTTTATCTGCTGATCTAATTGCCATACCCATGATTGAGGTTTATATAATCCTCAGTATGGATTTTATTTCAGATCATGATCCAATTTTTTTTGTAAGAACGAGGAGGTTACGTTTTTTGATGACGATGATAAAGAACACCTTATCTTTAGATCATAATCGGCACCACCTGATTCTTATTTAGATCCACCCACAATAGCTCAACTAAATTCAATTATCATGGAGGAACAGAATGAAATAACTATGGGTGAGGTAAGGAATGTTCAAATAGAATATGTACCTGTTGTGCAAGAGTATATTGATGTCTTTCTTGAAGATTTACCTGGACATCCTCCAGAGCGGGAAATTGAGTTTTCCATTGATTTAATTCCTGGTTAAAGGGTCATGTTGAAGACCCCTTATAGAATGTCCACTATGTAATTAGTGGAACTAAATAAACAACTAGAGGAATTGAGTAATAAAGGATTTATTTACCCTAGTGTTTCTCCATGGGGATCCCCTGTCCTTTTTGTTAAGAAGAAAGATGGATCTATGAGGTTATGTATCGACTACAGGGAGATCAATGCTATAACAATAAAGAACAAGTATCCCCTACCTCATATTGTTGATTTCTTTGACAAACTGCATGGAGCTCAATACTTTTCAATGATTGAACTTCAATATAGATATCATTAGTTGAGTGTAAAGAAGGAAGATATTTCGAAAACAACATTCCAAACCAGGTACAGAAATTATAAGTTTACAATAATGCCTTTTGGATTGACTAATGCACCCTCTATCTTCATCGATCTAATGAACATTTTTTTCAAGGAATATCTCGATGATTTTTTAGTGGTATTTATTGATGGTATCTTGTTATACTCCTAAAGATACTAAAATCATGAAAATCACTTGCACGCTATTTTGAAGACTCTGAGAAGAAACAAATTATATGGGATGTTCAGAATGTGTGATTTTTTGCACCAATCAGTTTACTTTCTGGGCCACATTGTCTCTAAGGATGGAATATATGTAGATCATGCAAAGACAAAAGTTGTGCAAGAATTTCCTACTCCAACGAACGTAATTGAGGTACATAGTTTTATTATTTTAGCAGGTTATTATCGACGTTTTGTTCATATCTTTTCCCGTTTAGAAAACCCAATGACCAAGATCACACGAAAAGGGGTTATGTTCGTATGGACCAAGGAATTGTAAGAGTGTTTTTAAGAATTGAAGATGAGGTTAGTGAATTATCCAATCCTAACCCTACCATCAGGGAATGATGGGATTGTTATCTATAGTGATGCATCAAAGAAAGGACTTGGTTGTGTTCTTATGCATAATGATTGAATGATTTAATATGTATCTAGGAAACTAAAAATTCATGAGAAAAACAATCATACTCATGATCTTGAGTTAGCTGCTGTAATTGTTTCTTTAAAGATATGGAGACATTATCTCTATAGTGAATAATGTGAGACTTATACTGATCACAAGAGTTTGAAGTATATTTTCTCACAGAAAGAACTCAACATGAGAAAAAGGAGGTGGATTGAGCTACTCATTGATTAATATTGCACAATACACTACCACCTGGGGAAAGAAAATAATGTAGAAGATGCATTGAGTAGAAAAGGCCCTGGAATTCTGAACAAGATGAGAGTTGAAAGGGATCCTATGTTCATGAATCTAGTGAAGAGGGATGTGGGAATTATTAAGGATGGTATCACATCACTAATTTTTCAAATGGTTTCCCATCCTTTTTTACTATAGAGGATAAAAAGTTCTCAGGATGATGATGAGGAGTTTCAAAATAAAATTAAAGCAATAAATGATGTTAAGGTGACTAACTTCTCATATGAAGATGGAATTTTGAAATTCGAGAAGAGGCTTTGTGTTCCTGCTATTCCTAAGCTCAGAGAGAACATCTGGATGATTCTCATAGCTCTAATTGCTTTATACACCCTGGTAGCACTAAGATGTATAGTGATTTGAAGGAACATTTTTGGTGGGACAACATGAAGAGGGATATTGCTGATTTTGTGTCAAGATGTGTGGTTTGTCAGCAAGTGAAAGCTGGAAGGCAACAACCTGGATGAGTATTGAAACCTATTCTCATACCTGAGTGGAAATGGGATAATATCATGATGAACTTTGTTATGAGACTACCAAAGTCTCCTAGAAGGAACAATGCAATATGGGTCATTGTTGATCGTCTTACCAAGTCAGCACATTTTCTTTCTATAAGAGAAGATCTACCACTTGAACGTCTAGCAATACTATATATTAATGAAGTTGTGAGACTTCATGGGGTACCCCTATCGATTGTTTTTGTTCTTGATCCACGTTTTACATCAAGATTTTGGAAAATTCATCAGAAGGCCCTAGATACTGATCTTCGTTTGAGCACTGCCTACCGCCCACAAAATGATGGACAATCAGAACAGACAATTCAAACATTGGAAGACATGTTGAGGTCTTGTTCCATTGGTTTTCAAGGCATGTGGGATCAGTATTTAACTCTCATAGAATTTTCCTATAACAATAGCTTCCATTCAAGTATACAAATGGCACCCTATGAGTCATTATATGGGAGGCGATGTCATATACCAACTTGCAAGGATGATGTTGGTGAAAGAAAGCTTGTGGGACCAGAACTTGTTGAAAAAACAATGGAAAAGGAGAAGATTATCCAGAACCATATCAAAATAGCTCAAAGTAGGAAAAAGGGAAATGTAGATAACTGAAGGAAGGATTTGGAGCTTCAAAAAGGTGATCACATTTTTTTAAAGGTATCTCCATAGAAGGGTATTATACGATTCGGAAAGAAGGGAAAGTTAAGTCCCTCGTACGCCGTCCTTTTGAAATTCTGGACCGAATTGGAGCCATAGATTACCGATTGGCAATGTCGCCAAGTCTCTCCAAGGTTCACAATGTGTTCCATGTGTCAATATTAAGAAATCACATGCTAGACCAAACACATGTACTGAATTTTGATGAAGTAGAACTTGAGCCCGATCTGTCTTACTGTGAGGAGCCTATCAAGATTATTGATACTAGGGAAAAAGCATTGAGAAATCGGATGACTCGTCTGGTAAAGGTTCTATGGAGGAATCATAAGATGGAGGAAGCAACATGGGATCATGAGGAGCTTATGTTAAATACATATCCAAGTTTTTTTAGGTAATATTTTGGGAATTTTGATGATGAAATTTATGTAAGGAGGGGAGAATGTAACGACCAAATATTTTTTTAAAGGAAATTACATTCTTTTAAATATATTATAATCACATTAACTACTAAGGTCTATGAAACCATTAAAACATAAGTTTTTCACTTCTATGATGTGAATTTCAAAAATCCGACATACATAGTCACGATCAATAAGTTATTTAGAGTCCAATCAGAAAAAATTAATTTTTAGTGAATAGTATCCTACCCTTATGAATAGTACCATACCCTTATGAATAGTGATATACCCTAATGAATAGTAACCTTACCTATGATAATATATAAATAATATTCAAGTTGAAAGTATGATATACCTATATTTTAGAATACGTTAATGAATGTTTTAAAACTGGTTTTTGATAATAAATTATGATTTTAATTAAATATTAAATTAATAATATTTAGATAATTATTTCTGAAAAATGGACTTCATTTTTGGATTCTGCATGTCGAAAAATGTTTATGGTGAATTTTTGGGATTTTTCGGAAATACTTTATTTTTTGATGAATAGTAAAATACGGTAATTTAACATATATACATTATAAGCTAAATAGACTATTCCTAGATTCATGGATGATTTCACCACCCTTAATCCTAATTCACATGATAAAATTACTATTCTTGGTCATGAAATACTTACTATTACTTTTCTTGTGAAGAAATAATAAACGAATGTGTTTTATATTAAGAAATCCCCTCTCTCCTCCACTATAAAAACCCCCTCTCACCCCCTCTTCCAATCACTCCTATCAAGCCTTGTGCCATCTCCAAATTCTGGCCAAACACCCTCCCAACCTCCTCTCCCACGTCCATCAAGCTTTGGTCTCATTAAAATACCAAAACCTCTCCCTTAAGGAGGTTCTCAATGAATTTTGGTTAAAGAGGTAAATTCTTCTTTTCAATTCTTTGTCATTCCTTTCAAGTTAATTTGTTTTCTTTTTCTATTACCCATCTTTATCAAACTTTTGTGTTGACTCCAATACCTTATATGTACTGGAATGTTTTCATTATAGTTGATTGAGTTATCATCATCTCCCTCTTTTTACCTTCTTGTATACTAGTAGCAAGAACACCATCTGAGATGTGTCAATTTTACACATTCAAGGATGATGGACTTTTGATTTCTTTTATCATTATAAATTATGGTCATGAAAACATTCATGTTATGGTTAAACCAGATTATTATATATAACATTACCTATTTAAGATTCTGTAATCCCTTTGTTCAAATGGTGTTGTGTTATAAAGAAAAATGAGTTCATTGTAATCAAAACCCACAAATTAACTGAAACAATTATCATTAAAGATCTATATGATAATTCATTCTCATTCCACGTAATCAAGATATATAAATGAACAAAAACACCTATTTATGTTCATAAATAATATATAATTTCAATTTTGGATATTTACATCCATTCCACTTCATTACATAAAAACAAGTGAACCGAATATGAAAATAAGAGAAATGAACGCTCCAAAACGATGAAATTCAATACAATAACATGTAAATAAAGACATTAATGAACTAACCATAATTATGGTAAAATAAATACATGTCTAATAGGTTCTGAAATAATTTATTAACAAGAATAATTTCATATTCCAGGAGCATAAGTACAAGAACGGAACACGTTTGGAGTTAAGGTAAGAGTTTTTCCACCCGAACTTCCATTTTCATTCGGCATACATTCATATTTTAATTACCTCAATTAAATTATTATGTATTGTTATTACTCATAATATATTCTTTGTGAGTATCATATATATGTGTAAAAACCATAAACCTTATTTATTTTATGGATAGTTACACATTTTAAAAGGAACATTCAAAATTGTTTCAAAAATACAAACCCTATTCAATGGAATTTCTCCAATTCATATCTATTTACAAGGGAACTAAATAATCAGTTTTTTGAAACCATTATCTTTCTAAAAATGAACATTTTATTAAGAAAATACTAACTTCCTTAACTTCTTGTTTTATAAAAATATTTTTCCAAAAGAATAATTCTTTTCAAAATAAAAGAGTATTTATCTCCAGAATTGCCTAATGGTTTTATAAGAGTGTTTTCATCTAATTCAACACTCTTGTTGATTCCATGGTATTATTGGGTTTAATCATTAATAAAGTCAACTACCATATTTGATTTAATGGTTTATGACTAAATCTATTATATATTATCTATCCTAAAAACGTTCACCATATTATTTCGAATTGTTAGTGTTTAATGTTTAATGATTGGGGAAAGAGAGTTACATTTCATATGATAGATTCAATATTAATTGATTTGTTGTTTATGTTTATCCATGCTCATATGAGGAATTCATTTGACTTATTATGTGACGGGTGGGGCCCTCTATAGCCCCTCAATGCATCGGTAGGTCTCATGAGACAAATAGATGTGGAATTTGCCGAGGCCTTTCCCAATGTGATATAGATTTTAGTCAAGGCCTTAATCAATAGACATCTTGGCCGAGGCCTTGACAAAATGTTTCAGAATGTCCGAAATTATTCATTCCATCATTATGTGTCTAGCTATTGATATTTCATGTGGTTATTCGACTATTAGAATACCCATGATTATGTTTTATTATGGAATTATTTACTCAACTCATATTCCTACCATAATGTGTTCATGTTTATTATTAAAGGAATGTGTTTTCAATTATTCACCATGTCTAATGTTTATATTATATTTCGTTGTATTTCTTACTCTTACTGATTATTTGAGATCACCCATTTTTTATGTTTCATTTTCTGAGGACATGTAGTAGTATTTTATGAATGACATGCAAGCATAATCTAGGAGATGTGATGACTCTAGTGGAATAAATTAGTGTTTTTTCCTTTCCTTATGTAAATTGGAACTTATGTATATATCTTGTTTCCAATAATACTAAACTACTTGGTCCTTCTGGATTCATATTCCTTGTATGTATGCCAATGTAATCAATTAAGGCACCAACTTCGGGGAACTGGGGTCAGTTCATTACACTTTCTACTTAGAGAATATTCCACTTTATTCGCTTTCCTCGGATGGTAGTGAATTGAGCATTCATAATATTTGATCACCTCTAACCATATTTTTGGGTGCTTTTAAAACTCTCTCTATGTGAATATATACTTGAGGCTTTTGTGATCTATATATATTTCACACTTCCCCCAAAGAGGTAATTTGGCCAAAATTGTAATGCAAAGAATACTACAGCCAACTCTGGATCATGTATTGGATAGTTTTTCTCTTGAAATTTCAATGGTGTTGAAGCATAGGCAATGACTTTGTCATTTCGAATCAACACACATCCTAGTCCCTTCACCGAAGCATCACCTAATACCACAAAAATTTCTCCACATGTCGGTAGTGTGAGCACAGGTGTAGTGATAAGCATCCTTTTTAACTCATTGAAGGTATCTTCAAATTCAAGACTCCATGGAATCCTGAATCCCTTTGAAGTTAGATTGGTAACTGGGTTTGACAATCATGATAAATTTCTTACAAACTGGCAATAATATTCCTCTATCATAAGGAATCTATGAATATCCATCACATATGTTGGCCTCTTCCATCCCTCAATTTCATTTTTCATGGAGGGATTCAAATATATCCTGATGCTTGTGATGATATGAACCAAGAATGAGAATTCCATAAACTATAACTCACACTTTTTATACATGTAATAATGTTTATCCTTTCCCATGGTTTATAGTAAAATTCTTAGATGCTCCTTTTTCTCCTCCTTGGTTTTGGAGTATATTAGAATATCATCTATAAAGACTACCATAAATTTGGGGAGGTAATCTCTAAAGGCTCTATTCATCATTTACTTGAAGAATTATGGAGAATTAGTGAGTTAGAAAGGCATTACAATGAATTTATAGTGCCCATACCATGTATGAAAAGCGGTTTTGGGGATACCCTCCTTCTTCACCCTTACTTGGAAATACTGAAACCACATATCCACCTTGGAGATGTATTATGCTCCATGTATCTAATCGAACAATTCATTAATTCTTGAAATAGGATAATTGTTCATTATAGTGATTTTATTGAGATCTTGATAATCAATGCAAAGGCGTATTGTCCCATACTTCTTCTTAATGAAGTGGATCGGATCACCCCATGGTGAAGAACTTGGGTATATAAACCCATTATCTTGATTCTCCTATAGTTGTTTCATTAGCTCCTCAATATCCACAATATCCATTCCATATGGTGGCTTGGATATTTTAAATTCCCTATGTATGATATCAAACAAGAATTCAATATATCTTCTTGGAAGAAGACTAGGAAATTCCTCCAAAAACACTTCATCATATTCCATCACTTTATGAATGTCTTAAAGGATGGTTTCTTCCTTAGACTCAAACATCTGAGTAAGATACGCGTGCTAATGGGATAGTAATATCCATTCTTGAGATGATGTTTCTAATGAAGATTCATCCTCCTCCTTGAACTTGTACAGAATCGGCGGTCGATTCACTATATGGACTGTGACTTCCCTCTCACAGAAATTTATGTTGGCTCTATATAGGTAAATCCAATCCATGCAAAGAATTGAATCAAATTCCACTAGAGGGTGTATGATGGGGTTCAGGGAGAAGTTTAATCCAAAAATTGTGATAGGGGAGGATTTATACTCATGGGATGCAATAAATTACCCTTTTTCAATCTCACCGACAACTCAACTTGAATGATTTGTGGTGGATTTTGTATTGTTCTACTAATCTTTCTGGTTATAAAATAATGCATCAAACCAAAATAAAAAAATTACATATGAAATTATTGAATGAATAAATAGAATACATGTCACCATATCATTTTCCAGATTTTCTTCAGTGGTAGTGATGGAAAAAGAGAACCCTTTTAGCCTTGGAGGTTGTTGGTTTCCTCCAAAAACCCTTTTCTTAGGGCACTGTTTTGCAAAGTTCCCTAGTTCTTTGCAGTTGATGTTATAAACAATATGTTGTGAGTCGATTAGAACGTTCCTCTCCACTATCACAACAGAGCTTTTTTCTTGTCAGTATTTAATGGTTAGGTTTCTTTCTCTTTCACACTTAATGCATTTTCTCGTCCCCTTCACGAAATTGTTGGGCTGCTTCTATCCACTCCATTGGAAAGTGGAGTCTATGAATTTTTTAGTACCATTGGATTTATCTATCTGACTTCCCAATTTAATGTCCACTTTCCACTTATTATCCCCACGATACCCTAGATTATCACTGATGTGCATTTGTAATTTGAGGACACATCAGAAAATTTCCTCACAGCTATCAAAGTCTAGGATCTGTAGATATTTTATTAGGCTAGGTTTTATCCCACCAAAGAAGTGGTCATCCTTACATTCAGGGGTAAAGACAAAGCCAATGGTGTATCATTCAAGACTTGTGAATTTTTCCTTGTACGCTCTGATGGATTCATCGACATTTTTCTTGAGGGAAAGGAAATTCTGTTCTATCTTAAGTTTGAAGGTGTGGGGAAAATATTTATCAAAAAACATTTATCGGAAATCCTTGTATTCCAACGCCCGGATCCCTTCCTCGGGCTTTGTATTTTTGGTCAATGTTTACCATTGATCAGATTCACCCTCAATACGACAAGAATCTAGAAGAACGTTTTCCAGTTACGAACATTGATGGATGGATAATATCTTCTCAATGGAGTTGATACATTGTTCAGTGATTGAGGTATTAAATGATCCCTTAAAATTAGGAAGCCTTTTCACATGAAGCTCTTGATTGGTGCTTATTCATTCTTAGAGGGGTTGGACGTTACTCTTGACCGATTTTTCTATTCAAAACATGAGTTAACTGAGAGTGTATCATTACAATGTTTGTTATTCATGCTCCCATCAGATTAGGAATCTCATTAAAATAGTCATCAGATTGATCATCAAATCAGTTGTTAGCCCAAGTCCTCATATTACCAACCATTAGATGGAATAAAACTAATTTTTGGGGTAACACATATAGGAGAATCCAATAACAAATGGGATATATTATAAATTACATTTCATTCCTTAACTTATGAATTTAATGGATTCAATATATGTTATCAATGATCTACATCCCAAAATATATTCATAGGGTAATTTTTTTAATACCTTAATAATGGTTCATAATATGATTATGAATTTACCAAAGCATATACCCTGGGGGTGTTGAAAAAATAGTGTTGTATGGTCCATTTTCATGCACCATTTCCTATTCAAGACTAGCTCAAAGCTGTGTTTTTGGGTTTTACCCCAAGATACATATGTTCCATAGAAACGTCAACTTGTTCATATACAGATAGGGATGTATTTTCTTAATAAACCACTCACACTATACTCAAAAAATTGGGTTGTTTTTATTATACCTAGTCTTATCCCTAAGGCTTTCACTAGGGTTTTCTAATCCCAATCTCGAAAATAAATAAACCTATCCTTTGATGCCAACTATAACAACCCTGCTCTTTATTACATAGTTAAACCTGATTTATTATATAAACATGCACTTAACACAACTCTGAGGATTTATAGGTCTAGGTTATTGGTAAATTAGAAACATTAAATAAAAAATCAAGACATAAAATACAAAATCTTCATTGAAAACGTCTTTTTCTTGGCCACAACATTCCTTCGTATATAGCATTGCATGGGATACCTAACCACATATATAAGAAAAGGGTGAGCTATAAAGCACTATAAGAGTGTAATCAAGGTTTAACATGAAGAATACAAAAAAATTTTGGCAATAGGAATATCAATGGAGTATAAGAGAAACGTGAACATAAATTCATGGTACAGAATGATTATCATAACATGGAAATGTGGAAACTACATACAACATGATATTAGAATGAGCTAAGGCTCATTTATCATGGATTAGCTTGAGTAAACCCCCATTACACATGAATTAACATGATTAAACCCTCATTTAATATGAATTAGAATGATTAGACCATCATTTCACAAGGAATATCATGATTCTAAACATTACCCAAAGCATTGTAGCACTATCAGTGCACACCCATTATAAACATTTCATTTTATGCATATGTGTTCCACATGGATCATATAACTTGGAATAATCCAACATCATAATTTATTCTGTGATAAAGGAATGTGGAATACAGAAATGAAATTCTATAATCAATTTGTATATGTTTATAAAGTTTAATACCTTTGATAGGTAAATTGGAATGGTATTCACTACAAGATTATTTTGCATGAAAAATTGTAGTGTAATTTCATCAGCCTAACAGCATGACATATAAATTCATAAAAATGGTTAATGAGAGGGAAAAGTGTATCACATAGTATGTACATTAAATTGAAAGTAAGGGGGTACTATAGATACATTTCCAAACACATGGAATTTCAAAATCGAATGTGTAACATAATAAAGAAACATAAAGAAAAGAGGTGAAGTTGAATATATCTTACAAAATTTTGGCATGGTAATAGTTGTTTGTGGGAGGGATTAATGAGACGGAAAGAGGTCTATAATCATTCAAAACTAAGGAGTTAAGTGTGGGGGAGGTGAAAAATCATACCCCAGTATTTTGAATTGAAAATAAATGGTTATATCAATATAAAAAACATCAATAAAATGTGAAAGGAAGAAATCCCTTACTTGAGTGTGTGTCTTCAGGAGCATGAAAAGGGCATTCATGAGAGATTGGGGACCATTCAGTGGTTTCTAGAGAGAGGATAGAATTTTAGGTATGTTATCCAATGATTTTTATTGAAGATAAGTGGACTCTTGTGTGGGTTTATATAGGAAATAAGAGGGGAATTCTTTAATATTTCACAAACATAGGTTTTGGAATCTATATAATTAAATATTAAAAACCAGAAACATTCTCATGGGTTTGTTCAGGGTCTTTTCCAAAGTGTAGTGGAAAAACATATTTTAAAATTCCAATGGTCAAAATTATTAAAATATTATGCTTCCTTATTTGGAGGTGAGTCACACTCACAAGGAAATCATTTTAAAATGGTAAAATATTTTCAAAGTAATGGAGGGTCCACTAAGGCATTGTAAAATTAATCAAAAAATTAAAAATTACATTATATTGAAGGAAAAACATATTTTTCCTGAATATCCATTTTATAGTATATTATTACATCACTATTGGGTTATTATGATGTCATAAAAATTTATATATTTATAAGGTATTTAATTTTTACTCAAAAATTTGATTCTCTCTGAAAATTTTGAAAAAATCACTATTGTATAATTTAGACTTTTGGATTCAAAAAATAATATTAATTTTATCGGAATAATAATATAAATATGTGAATTTTCACTTTTAAAAAATAACAAATAACATTGATTAAAAATTCATTGGTTTTAACAAAAACTGTTTTCAAACCTTCATAAAAACTAAAATTCATGCATAAAAATTACATAATAATTAATATTTAATAACAAGTAATTTAGTAATAATATTTTATTAAAATAAAATTTAATTTGGAAATACATAAATTCAAAAAAAATATTTCTTAATTGAATTTGAATATTAACAAAAAATACTATTTGTGCACTAAAACCATTTTCAATGTAATAATAATAAAATGAATGTATAATCTTTATTCTATAAAAATATAATTCTCATACTCATAATGATTTTTTCTTGCTACATATCCACTTATTACACCATAATATGCCCAAATAGTATGGTGTGAAATGGATGGGCTTTCGTGGGGCCATTCGGTGAACAAGGTTTGGGTCATGATATCGATGAGAATGAACTTCTCTCATAAATGTTTTTCGTAATGCTTACGTTTTTTGTATCTCAGCTTGGGCTCGGTTGAGGGAAAATCCTAGAAAAGATATCTCTCTCAAAATATCTGAAAAATGGGCTTCAAAGGGAATGATCCTAATGGTCGAGGCCATCACTTCCCTTGTCTATGTCAAAAATAATTTATTAAAACCATCTATATATACTAGTCATGTGATCGTTGTTCAAAAGCTATAATATCAACTGAGAAGATACTAAATGGTTAAAGAATCCCAATAAAAAAAGTTCATGGGTTTTCTATATCCATAAGAAATATAATATTTTAAAATAATGGGAATTGTATTCCTGAATGCCCGGGTCGTTACAAGTTTTCACTTATTTTTTAAATTAGTTTGTTATAAATGTTTATATAATGTTTTACATGTTTTTTTATGTTTTGAATTAGAATGTATTTTTGGTTGAAATTTGTTAAATAGCATAAAGGTAGTAAATATTGTTGGTTAAAGATTTAAAAAGTCGTATTTAAATGAAACTCTTTCATATGAATTTTATGGGAATTGAAGTTATGTTTGATTCATGTTAAACCAAAATATTTTTTTTAATGTGAATGGAATTTTTATAGAGAATGCGAAGCTGGTGTGATATTTGATGTATCATAAAGAGGAATGTTAATTGATATATTATTCCTTATGTTAAATGAAACTGGATATTATTCATCTAAAAATGACTAAATGATTTAAATATTTTAATAGTTAATGAAATAGGTTACATATGGTTTTAACTTTTGATAAATTAATCAATTAGTTCAATATGGTGATGAACTGATTGATTCATAAAGGTAAATATTTGGTGTTTAGTGAGACTATTTTATTAAAAATATTGGATTGCTTGGTTTTTATGGCATAGATTCCTTGCTGACTACTATTGTTTAATTATTTTGGTTTATATTTCTTTTATTTTTGTGCCATGTGATATGATGTCATGAAATTATCTAAAGGGAAAAGGTTAATTAAATATGAGTAGGGGATTGATTTTATGGCCAAAATTTGTAACATTTAAAGTAGGATGGATTCATGGGGATATGCATGGTTGTGTGAATGACGAAATTGGGATTTCTAGAACATGATGAACGTTGTAACCCTTTTTTAATGACCTCAATGACATATTTATAAGGCTATTAAGGATTTTTTTGTCTTATGAAATCATTTAATCACATAAGGAATATAGGTTATAAATTTTTTGAAGTGTTGGAAACACTCACTTGAGACATGACTCACTTTTGAGGATGAGTCACTTCCAGCAACGAGTTATAATCGGAATGGATTTTCGGAAAGATATGGGTAAGTCCTACTTCCATAGAAATAATTTACTTTAAACCATGAAAATTTACTTGGTGTTGAAAACACTTTCTTGTATAAGTAGAGTCACCGTTGAGAATGACTCACCACTAGTATGAAAAACTATCTATATGTTGAAAATACCTACCACCAAGTCTAATAAACCATTGAAGAAAAACTTTGGTCAAAATTGAAATTTGAAAAGATGTTGGAATGAACAACAACCAATATAAGATACAACTATCCTAACTCACTATCTGGCTATGTCAATCCCAGATATTTTCTCACTGTTCAAAAAGATTCACCAATAATATTTCTATTTACTTTTAATTTATAAGGACCCGACCTTAAACATTACATAATATTGAATTAAATGAATAATTCACATTGAGTATCTTTTTAGGTTTAGAGTTTTAGAGAATTAGGACATAACTATTACATCTCAGAATATTAAAAGGTATAAATATCTACATATTTTCCATTTTTTCATAAAATAAAAACTCTTGAAAAAAAGATTCAAGTCTAGTTCCATGTTTTAGACAGCATGACTTTTCCTTGATCCCATCCTTTACCCTAATCATCATTATGTCCTGTGAAATCATTCCAAAACATTGGATAAGAATAAAAAGATCAGTAAGGGTTATAAATCAAAGAATGAAAACATTTTTTCATAAATACATACAAAACATGAAATCATTTACTTACCTCATGAAATCATAAGATTTATGAAAGAAACATAGAAATCATAAATCATAAAGGTAACTTGTGGCATCCATATCATACTTACATTGTAGCTATCACAGCTACATAGGGAGTTACTTTGGATTACCCATCATAGTATATTCCCTAAATATATTAGGAGAAACATTCACGTTTACCTCCATCACTTTACCCAATACATTGGAGAGCTATCTCGTGCTCACCCGCCCTAGGTTTATCACGGAACCACCCGTATACATAAATAATGCTCAAGAACTATAACATGATCATAACACATAACATAAGCATAAAAGAAAGATAACATTTCAACATTGCTATAATAAAATATCATTTCAAGATATTGAAATAATAAATCCATTCTCAAAATCATTTTCAATACCAAAATATGTAAAAACAGTATATGGTATTTATTTTTCCTTTTAAAATCATTCCAGCTTGTTAAGGAAACCAAAGATCAAATAATACGTGCGGTGGCAGAAAGGTCGTTGTCACCACTTACATAAAAAAGCATTCCTTTTTTTCATTTAGTAAAATGATTCATATAAAAATATTCCCTTTGAATTAAATGAAAAGTCAAAGGGTTTTATACACTGTATAAAATAAATTCGTGTATAAAACTAAAAATGCCTCAATGAAAGGAGATTGAGACGAAGTCCCTTACCTCATGTACGACTTGACTCGATCATTCTTTATTCTCCTGAATAATAAAATAAAGTTAATTTATTCTTTTTTAAGAACTGTTTTCCAGTTTATTATTCCTTTTATGTCACATATTACCATCTTATAAACCTTATGTAATCATTTAAGTTAATAACATTCGTTTTGTCGATATTTGGTACTTGAGTCAAAAATGGACTTATTATAATTACATGTTGTTCATGTGGTCAAAGGTTCATTATATACATAATGATATTCATGATTTTTATAACATATATATCTTATATATCCAGCATATACATGTATTTATAATAGCACATGTATGTAATAAATGAAATGCACCTTTCATGGAGACGGTAAGTCGTACGTATGCATGAATGCTAATTTCATTTATATTTATTATTTTAATGGAATTTAAACATAATGATGAATAGTTATATTATAATAACAGTATAATATCATATATAATATCATTAACTCTATCCTTTATACATCCCGTATAAGGAATTAATGAGTCACATCACTTTGAGGGGGCGGTAGTTCGCACTTCCTCAAATGAGATTATCGTATTTACCCACTATGGAAACAATAAAGGCATGATATAAATGGAAAATACAGGAGAATAATGAAAACATAAACATAATACATATCATATATAAATATAGTGCTATCATAATGGCCACTATGAGAGGCGGTAGGAGACAATCGAACAATCATCATTTCGTGAGGCGTTGGTTTTCCATCCATAGAAACATTCTGTTCTTCACCCATTAGATAGAGGTGTGTGTATGTGTAGTTCGAATACATCTCATAAAAACATCCCAGTATATTGAGGATACTAGTTTTGTTACAAAATAAAGGAATAAGAGATTATAGGTGTTGGAGAAGTAAAATAAAAGAAAAAAAATTAAGAGATATTGTTACCTTTAATTTTGGTAACTTCCTTTGGTTTGAACCAAAAGGACTTCATTAAGTGCCTTATTCCTATGGTAAGGCTTCTATGGGGAGGAGAGGGATGTGTGGAGCTTAATTGGGTAGATTTTTTACTAGCCAAATGGCTTTAGAGGTGTGAGGAATTGGTTAGAAGTGGTCTCCTTCTATAAGGGAGAGGAGGGGCTCTTTAGGAAAGTGTGAAAATGTTATTTTATTATATAATTATATTCAGTTTCTAATAGTCCAAAAATAATTAAAGATGAAGATAAGATGACTGATGGTCGAAATAAAATCATCCAATAGGAGTTGGAAAGGTTTTTTATAATAATTTAATCATTATATTCTTATTTATTTAAACCATTTATTAATGAGGTAAATACTTCATCATTATTGTGTCATAAATAATTTTATTTATTCGATATCTAAAAATTATAAAAAAACTTATGTCATTTAGGAAATATTTTTATCTTTCCAATTAATATTTATAGTAAAAAATAGGACTTATATAACACCATATAAAAATTAATTACTAAAAGATTTTTGTTAATTTCAATTTTGTCTTTACATTAAATTAATTAATTTAAATTGTCATGATCACTCCCAAATGGATTAATGGGGTCCCAAAATCGACTCAAATATTACCATGGTCGTAAATGACGAAACCAATAAGGTTTGGACAAGTGTTAAGGTAATTTTGAATTATTATAACATTCTTTTAACCTTGAATTACCCTATTTACCTTTAACCGCGGTAAATAAAAGTCAAAAGTTACTATTCACCAAAAATTATTCTCATCTTATTGAACATCATTTTACATCTTGATCACAACCATGTATGTCGGATTTTCGAAATTCAATTCACAGATGTGGTAAAGTTTCATTTAAATGAAAAATTCAGTTTTTTAACTACTACTAAGTAGTTTCACTATTCATCTAAAATTGAAGTTTTTCAGAAAAATACCAAAAATTAAGCCTAATCATTATTTGAAATTACTAATTAAAAATTGATGTCTATTTTTCAAAATTCAAAACATAGAAGTGTCATTAATTAATTTAAAAATTAATTCCCGTTATCAAAATAAATAGCGTGTTTTTAAGAAATAATAACTATCCAAATATTGATACTTGTTTATGTTCAATTTCAAAGAGAAATTAATTCCAATGACCAACATTGGATTAAATGGTAAAAATATATTATAATTACACTTTAAACCTAATTAAAAAGATAATCTATCCATATAAATAAAATAGATTAAAACACATTTTTGAATTAAAATACAATATTTTCACTATTCATTAAAAAATGAACTTTATAGGAAAAATTCCAAAAATTTACACAAATTAAATTTTGATGTCCCCATTATAAATAAGGATTTTATTTGGTCAATTAGAATGTATTAAAGTGAGAAAAACTAGATTTAAAAATACTTCTCCATTAAAAGCCGATAAATCGGCCTTTTAATGTAAATTATGCTTAAAATTAGATTCATTCTCATTTTAAGCCTCTATATTTTTATTGGATAATGTAAATACATTTAACAATCATGTATAATCATATTATAGTTAGATTCATTAATTCCCACCAATACAACATCTATGAGTTAACTACCATCTAAAATAATAATAATATATTATTAGTGTGCAACGTAAGATTCCAAAGAAACTCGTTGTTGCCTATCGGGTAGGCTATCAAACATAGCAAACCCTTTAAAGTAAAATTAATATTTAATTAACAAATATTAATAAATATGAAATGTGTCTTATTCTTCATTTACCTGGGATGTTACATCCTTCCCCCCTTTTGGGAATTGTGTCTTCGCAATTTTTATTCACTTATCAAAATAAGTGGGGGTATTTATCCCTCATAACAACTTCAGATTCCCACGTTACCTCTTCAACCATTTGGTTTTTCCAAAAAACCTTTACCTGGTGAATTACCTTATTACATAACACCTTCTCTCTATGGTAAGAAATCTCGACTGGTTCTTCTTCATAAGAGAGATTCTCTTCCAACTGAACTGCCTATGGGCTCAAAACATGAGATGGATCTGGCATATACTTTATCAATATAGAAACATGAAAAACATAGTTTATCTGGGATAAACATTGGGGTAAAGCCACTCTGTACACAACTAATCCAACTTTTTCTAGAATTTCATAAGGTCCAATGAACCTCGGACTCAACTTTCCCTTCTTACCAAAACGCATCACACTTTTCCATTGAGAAACTTTGAGAAATACATGATCACCTATCTCAAAAGAAAGATCCTTCCTCTGGTTATCTGCATAAGTTTTTTGTCTACTCTGAGTTGTTCTCATGTGTTTATGAATCCATAAGAACTTTCTCTGCCATCTCTTCTACCAATTCTGGTCCCATCATCTTCCTTTAACCTACTTCATCCCAGAATTCTGTAGTTCGATAATGCTTTCCATATAATTCCTCAAATGGAGACATCTGTATACTGGAATGAAAATTGTTATTATAAGAAAATGCTACCAAAGAAAGATATTGGTCCCAACTTCCCTGATAATCCAGTGAACAAGCAGGTAGCATATCCTCCAAGGTATGAATTGTTCGTTCTGACTACCCATCTGATTGAGGATGAAAAGCTGTGCTAAAATTTCATTCAGTACCCAATGACTTCTGAAGGCCTTTCCAAAAGTTAGAAGTGAACCACGGACCACAATCAGATAAAATGGAGAGGGGAACTCCATGCAACTTGAAAATATCTTTAACATAAAACGGATCTAGTTGATCTAGTGGCAAAGTATCTCTAATAGGAGAGAAATGATAATATTAATTCAATTGGTCAACTATAACCCAGATTGCATTATTACCTCGAGATGACTTTGGTAATCCCACAACAAATTCAATGGATATATTTTCTTATTTCCACTCTGGCACCGGTAGAGGTTGAAGCCTTCCTTTTAGTAACTGTCGCTCTCCTTTAACTAGTTGACAAGTCAAACACTTCACAAGAAAATTAGCAATATCTATTTTCATTCCATCCCACCAGTAATACTCCTAAAGATCTCTGTACATCTTAATACTGCCAGGATGAACTGAAAACGAGGAACTATGAGCTTCACATAACAACTCATTCTTCATATATGAATCACAAGGGACACATAATCTCTTTCCAAATCTCAAAACACAATCTTCATCAATGTTAAATTCAGGCAACATACCCTTCTAAAGAAACTCTACATTTTTATGGAACTCACTGTCTTCTTTCTGTTCCTGCTTAATTCTGTCTGATAGAGATGATTTCACTGACACCTAAAACAAAACAAAAGAATTTCCTACAACAAAAACCTCTATTCCAAAGTTCATCAAATCAAAAATCAGAGGATCTTGTTCCAAACATATCATGTCTAATGAGACATTACTTTTTCTACTCAGAGCATCAACCAATTTATTTTCTTTTCCCAGATGGTAATGGATAATGGAATCATAATCCTAGATTAGTTCCAACCATCTCTTCTATCTCTTGTTCAATTATTTTTGAGTGAATATTTACTTTAAACTATTTTGGTCAATATATATTTCACATTTCACTCCATAAAAATGATGCCTCCAAATTTATAAAGCAAAAACAATAGAAGCTAATTCTAAATCATGTGTAGGGTAATTTAACTCATGTGGTTTCAACTGACGTAAAGCATAAGCCATTACCAGATCATTCTGCATTAGAAAACAACCCAGTCCTTTCAATGAAACATCATTATAGATAAAAAACTCACCTTTTATGGAAGGCAGTGCCAAAACTGTAGCATTCACCAATATTCTTTTCAATTCCTAAAAACAATCATCACATTCTTTTGTCCAGATGAACTTAACACATTTTTGAGTTAACTTAGTCATTAGACTAGATAACCATGAACACTTTTCAGCAAACCTCTGGTAATAACCTGCCAAAACAAGAAAACTATAGATCTCGGTTATATTTTTGGGTCTTGGCCAATCATCAACAACTTTTGTTTTAACTGGATCAATAGTTATGCCATCTTTGAAAGAATGTGACCAAGGAAAGAAATTTGTTTTAACCAAAACTAACACTTTCTGAATTTCCGAAATAGTTTCTTTTCTTTTAAGGTTTGCAAGATATCTCTTAAATGGCTTTCATGTTCCTCCTTACTTTTGGAATAAACCAAAATATCATCAATGAACAAAACCACAAACATATTCAAGAACTCACAGAAAATTCTATTCATAAGATCCATGAATACATCAGGTGTATTGGTTAACCCAAAAGATATAACTAGAAATTCATAATGGCCAAATCTAGTCCTAAATGTGGTCTTCAGAATGTCTGATTCCATTACTTTCAACTGATGGTACCCCGACCTCACGTTAATCTTCGAAAAATAATGATCTCCCTGGAGCTGATCAAACAAATCATCGATATGAGGCAAAGGATACTTATTCTTAACAGTGATGTTATTCAATTCTCTATAATCAATGCAAAGTCTCATTGAACTATCTTTCTTTTTAACAGAAAAGATAGGAGAACCCCATGGTGATGTGCTAGGTTGAATGAAACCTTTATCTAATAACTCTAGCAATTGCTTCTTTAACTCTAAAATTTAAATTTGAGCCATTTGATAAGGGGGTTTTGAAATTGTCTTAGCATCAAGAACTAAGTCAATAGTAAATTCAACTTCTCGATCAGGTATAATACTAGGTAACTCATCAGGAAAAACATCAAGGTACTCATTTACTACTGGAACATCATTAATCTGAATAGTTCCTTTGTTTTCAACAATATATAGCATGGTAACATTCATTTCCATCTTCTACTAGTTTCTCATCTTCCTGATATATTATCAACAGCAAGGGTTCATTTTTGTATACAAACTGAAAATCATTCTGAAAAAAAACCTCTTTAGCTCGGCAGTCAATCTTATCATGATAAACAGAAAGCCAATCCATTCCCAAAATAAAATAAACTCTACTAGGGGAAAAAACAATATGTTTTTAGGTAGATTCATTCCGCACACACAAACAAGAATATTCTTATGTTTTATTTTGTCTCAAAATTTCCTCCAGGTGTTTTTATCGTAAGTTTAGTATTCATATAATGATATGGAATTCCCTAAGCTACTAGAAAACATCATAGAAATGAAAGAGTGTGTCAACCCTAAATCAAACAACACATTGGCATAATCTAAACAAACAAATAGTGTACCTGATACAACTTCATTTGATGGCCCAACATCTGCTGAAGTAGTTGTAAAGGATTTCACCACCCCTTTCTACTTCTAGTCTGGCTTCTTTCCTTTGGTTGAGTTCATTGTTGGTCACTGATATTCATAATGACCCATTTCATTGCACTTAATTCATTTTAATGACTGTTAATCATATTTTGTCCTACCATTACCCTAATATTTTTCAGTGAAATTATGAGCCTTATGTCCCATTTTACTACATCGGTAGTGCTTATAAGAATTCAAAAGACATTCCCCATCCTGCTTTTTACCACAATTTTCACAAACTATAAACTTAAGTTTATTAACATCAATCTTTTTCGAAGAGTTCTTCCCTTTCACATGCCACCTCTACCTCTTATTCTGTTGTTTGTTAAAGAATACATGATCATCAGAAAACTCCATTTCCACCTTATACTCACACCGAACAAGTTTTTTATTACTTTTGAACTCACAAGAAGATAAAGCCCTTTGATAATTTGGCATTAATCTTGAGTTAAAATGGTTGATTTTACTATAAATATCTCGTATGAAAATTGGAGCATACCTTGCCAGTCGAGGGAATTTTTCATCATAAGAAGCAACTGAATTATCCTCCTGCCTCAATTCCAGGAATTTTTTTTCCATCCTATGATGAACCACCTTAGGAAAATATTTCTCAAGAAACATACCTTTGAATTCATCCCAATCAAGAGAATCAATCTCCTCACTGTCCCATATATTCTTTACCATCGACCACCACTGATCGACTTCACATTCAAAATGGTAAACAGCAAGACTAACATTTTGATGTTCTGAATAACCCATGACATCAAAAATATTCTCCAGTTCTTTAATCCACCCTTCAGCTAGAACATGGTAAGATGATCAACTGAATGATGGGGGATGTTTCCTCATGAAATGCTCCATTACTGACATGTTCCTCTATGGTTGATCTGGCTAATCTCGTGCATGGATACCACCACCATTTGTATCCTGATTCAACTATGACATCACTACAACAAACTATTTAGTTCCGATTCCGACCATCTCAGGTTACTGATTTGAAAGGTTTTCTTCCTCCTGATGTCGTACCAACCTAGCTGCCCTATTTCCGCTGCAGAAAAACATTCTTTACACAGAAATATATTAGGCGTACCAACATGGTAATCTGTAAATGCTCTATGATTTTAATATTAACATAAATTACATTATGGATATTAATTTAAAAATACCCTAACTCCTAAATTTATCTAAACTGACCTATGATACCAACTATAAGGACCTAGCCTTAAACATTACATAATATAGAATTAAATGAATAATTCACATTGATGATATTTTCAGGTTTAGAGTTTTAGAGAATTAAGACATAACTATTACATATCAAAATAGTACAAGGTAGACATATCTACAGAGTTTCCATTTTTTTCATAAAATAAAAACTTATGAAAAAAGAGTCATATCTAGTTCCATGTTTTAGACAGCATGGCTTTTCCTTGATCCCATCCTTGACCCTATTCATCTTATTGTCCTGTGATAACATTTCAAAACATGGGATGAGCATAAAAAGCTCAGTAAGGGTTGTAAATCAAAGAATGAAAAAATTTGTTCATAAATACATACAAAACATGGAATCATTTACTTACCTCATGAAATCATAAGATTTATGAAAGACACATAGAAATCATAAATCATAAAGGTAACATGTGGCATCCATATCATACATACACTATAGCTATCACAGCTACATAGGGAGTTACTTTGGAATACCCATCACAGTATATTCCCTAAATATCTTAGGGGAAACATTCATGTTTACCTCCTTCACGTTACCCAATGCATTGGAGAGATATCTCTGCCTCACTCACCCAAGGTTTATCACAGAACCACCCGTATACGTAAATAATGCCCAAGAACCATAACATGATCATAACACATAACATAAGCATAAAGGAAAATTAACATTTCAACATTGAAATAATAAAATATCATTTCAAGATATTGAAATAATAAATCCATTCTCAAAATCATTTTCAATACCAAAATATTTAAAAATAGAATATGGTATTTATTTTTCCTTTTAAAAAACATTCTGGCTTGTTAAGGAAGCCAAATATCAAATAATACTCACGGCGGCGGAAAGGTCGTTGTCACCGCTTATGTAAAAAAACATTACTTTTTTTTCTTTTAGTAAAAAGATTCGTATAAAAATATTCCCTTTGATTAAAATAAAAAGTCAAAAGGGTTTATACAATGTATAAAATAAAGTCGTGTATAAAACTAAAAATGCCTTAATTAAAGGAGATTGAGACTAAGTCCCTTACCTCGTGTCCGACTTGACTCGATCATTCTTTAATCTCGGGAATAATAAACTAAAGTTAATTTCAACTTTATTAAGAACCTTTTTCAAGTTTATTATTCCTTTTATATCACTTATTACTATTTTATGAACATTATGTAATCATTTAAGTTAATAATGTTCGCTTTGTCGATATTTGGTACTTGTGTCAAAAATGGACTTCTTATAATTACATGTTGTTCATGTGGTCAAAGGTTCATTATATTCAGAATTATATTCATGATTTTTATGTCATATATATCATATATATCTAGCATATACATGTATTTATAATAGAACATGGAGGTAATAAATGAAATGCACCTTTAATGCAGAAGGTAAGCCGTACGTACGCATGAACGCTACTTTCATTTCTATTTATTATTTTAATAGAATTTAAACATAATGATACATAGTTATATTATAATAACAGTATTATATAATATATAATATCATTAACTCTATACTTTATACATCCCATATAAGGCATTAACGAGTCACATCACTTTAAGGGGGCGGTAGTCCGCACTTCCTCAAATGAGATTATCGTATTTACCCTCTATGGAAACCATAAAGGCACAATATAAATAGAAAATACATAAGAATAAATAAAACATAAACATAATAAATATAATATATAAATACAGTGCCATCATAATGGCCACCATGAGAGGCGGTAGGAGATAATAAAACAATCATCGTTTCGTGAGGAGTCGGTTTTCCATCCACAGAAACATTATGTTATTCACCCATTAAATGGAGGTGTGTGTATGTGTAGTTTTAATACTTCTCATAAAAACATACTATTATATTGAGTATTCTGGTGTTATTACAAAATAAAGGAATAAAAAAGAGTTTAGGGGTTGGAGAAGTAAAATAAAAGAAAACAAATTAAGAGAAACAGTTACCTTTAATTTGGGTAACTTCCTTTGGTTTGAACCAAAATGACTGATTTAAGTTCCTTATTCCTAAATTAAGGCTTCTAGGGGGTGTAGAGGGATGTAGGGATCTTAATTGGTCAGATTTTGGACGAGCCAAATGGCTTGAGAGGTGTGAGTAATTGGTTAGAAGTGGTCTCCTTTTATAAGGGAGAGGAGGGGCACTTTAGGAAAGTGTGAAAATGTTATTTTATTATATAATGATATTTGGTTTATAATAGTCCAAAAATCCTTAACTATGAATATAATATGAATCATGGTCGAAATAAAATCATCCAATAGGATTTGGACAGGTTTTGGATAATATTTTAATCATTATATTCTTATTTATTTAAATCATTTATTAATGAGGTAAATACTTTATCTTTATTGTGTCATAAATAATTTAATTTATTTAATGTCTAAAAATTATTAAAAAAATACTATAATGTAGGAAATACTTTTACCTATCTAATTAATATTTATATTTGAAAATAGGACTTATATAACACCATATAAAAATTAATTACTAAATGATTTTTGTTAATGTCAATTTTTTCTTTACATTAAATTAATTAATCTAAATTGTCATGATCACTCCCAAGTTGATAAATGGGGACCCAAAATCGACCCAAAGATGACCATGGTAGTAAATGAATCAACCAATAAATTTTGGACAACTGTTAAGGTAATTTTGAATTATTATAATATTGTTTTAACCTAGAATTACCCAATTTACCTTTAACCGCTGTAAATAAAAGTCAAAAGATACTATTCACCAAAAATTATTTCCCTCATATTGAACCACATTTTACTTCTTGATAAAAACCATGTATGTCGGATTTTCAAAATTCAATTCACAGAAGTGGTAAAATTTCATTTAAATGAAAAAGTCGGTTTTTTAACTACTACTAAGTGGTTTCACTATTCATCTAAAATTGAAGTTTTTCAGAAAAATACCAAAAATTCAGACTAAGAATTATTTTATATTCCGAATTAAAAATTGATGTCTATTTTTAATAATTAAAAACATAGAAGTGGAATTAATTAATTTAAAAAATAATTCCCGTTATCAAAACAAATAGCGTGTTTTTATGAAACAATAACTATCCAAAGATTGATACTTGTTTATGTCCAATTTCTAAGTAAAATTAAATACTATGACCAACATTGGATTAAATGGTAAAAATATATTATAATTAAAATTTAAACCTATTAAAAAGATGATATATCCATATAAATAAAGTATATTAAAACACATTTTTGAATTAAAATACAATATTTACACTATTCATTAAAAAATGAACATTATCAGAAAAATTCCAAAAATTTACACAGATTAAATTTTGATGTCTGAATTCTAAATAAGGATTCTATGTGGTCAATTAAAATGTATTAAAGTGACCAAAACTAGATTTAAAAAGGTTCTCCATTAAAAGGCGATAAATCGGCCTTTTAATGTAAATTATGCTTAAAATTAGATTCATTCACATTTTAGGCCTCTAACTATTTATTGGATAATGTAAATACATTTACCAATCATGTATAAGAATATTTCAATTAGTTTCATTCATTCCCACCAATAAAACATCTAGGAGTTAACTACCATTTAAAATAATAATATTATATTATTAGTGTGCAACGTGAGATTCCAAAGAAAACCGTTGTTTCGTATCGGGTATGCTATCGAACATAAAAACCCCTTTAAAGTAAAATTATTATTTAATTCAAAAATATTATTAAATATGAAATATGTATTATTCTTAATTTACCTGAGATGTTACATAATTAACTATTTTACAGGCTATATCATCTAATTTAATTCCAAGAGTTATTTTAATGATTTTTCATAAAATATTTTCAAGAACTCATTAATGATTGTGCCAGTGGTAAAATATGTGGAGAAAAAAATATGGATGATTATTCATGTATGATATTGTTAAAGTATCAGACTCCCTTGTGCACAGAAAAATGCATTAACATACAAGAAAAAAGTGAGATATAAATTTACTTGAGAATTCAGCTGAATAAACATTTCAAGAACCTAAGGAGTTCCAATTACTAAGATGTTACATGATTCATCAACACCTACATAAAATTTTGGAAGACTTAACTTCATAAAAAATCTAGTCCTTTCCAACAATTAGAACAAAAGAGTTCATGACAATTTTTTCACCCACAATTTTTGAAAATATGACTCGAGCTTCCTTTCAAACTATTTAAAGGAGTCACAAGCTTCAGAGAATATCAGAACAAGAAACAATATCTTCTTTACACCTATTATTTTATATTTCTTTTTATTATATTTAAATTATGAGTAGATTGTGTATTAATATATATTTTGAATATGAACACTATCTCTTGTACTTTAATTGGAAGACAATCGACATATTCTCAATTTACTGCAGACCTGTTTTCTTACATACTTTTTATGAGTTCAATGTGTGTCCTATATTTTTTTATTAAAATGGTTTTTTTGGGGAAGAGGTTATGTGTGACTTGGATATCTTGTTTGATGTTGTATACATTATCTAGGTTATGAATCAATGATTATTTAATATAATCTACAAGGTAGCATGTGATTTCCAAATGGAGAGGATTAAGTCTCTACATAAGACCGAACCTCTTGTATTTATTCATATGGGTTTTTTTTTGTTTTTTATTCTTTTTATAAAATAAAATTAATCTATTTTAAACTATAATAAAAACTACTAATTTTACAGTTACTCATAATTAGTGTTTATCTAAGGTTTTGATATAATAAATTTATTTAAAAAGTTAATGTAGTTTTCAAATTTATTTATATTACAGAATAATAATTACTTGGGAAATCATTTAAGATATTTGATCAACTATAAATATTGTATTTTGATTCATTGGGATATTTTAATTTTTGGGGGATGTCATTTAAACCTATTTTGAACAGAAAATTTATTGGGTATTCAATTCACCCCCCCCCCCCCTTCACTAGAGATAATCACTCCAACATACATTTGGTGTAAAAGGTTTTGAAATTATGTTAATCTATAATTTTTGATGTGTTTTAAAAATAATAAATTTATATCATTTATAAATTTTATTCTTTCAATTGATAATATAAAATAATTTTATTATACTAATAGAACTCCTTTAATTAATGAAAATAACTATGCACATTATAAAATAATAAATGAAAATTCCTATAGAATGTATGGTCTCTGAAATATGATATTCTATAGAATATATGTATGAGTATCCTAATACTTTTAGAACATATTGGGATGATTCTATTAAACCTACTTATTATTATAATTAAAGAGCGAAAAATTCTCTTTACTATACCTTAGGATATTAAGTGTTTAATTGGATATTCTCTAGTAAAACTGCCTATGAAATTTGTGATGAGTTAATTATTTCTCATGAAGGAAATACTAATGTTAAATAAATGAGATTTTACTCTTATATAAATAAATATGATACTTATATGATAATAATTGATGATATAATTATGTATATTTATCTTCAGTTCAATGAAATGCTCAATAAAATTAGATCCTTAGGGAATCATGTGTGAGACAAGGATCAAATCATGAGACTGAGGAGATGTATTCTAGAGAGATTGAGAGAGACATATATTTAAATAATAGAACCATATGTCATTATAAAAATACATGTTTAGTAATTTATTGATACGTTAATAACATATAGATAAGAGAACAAATTCAATCTTGAAGTGGATTATGTACCAAAGAAGAACATAAAGGCCTTTAAGAATACTGCATCCAAATAGAAATAGAAAGAAATGGACTATGTTAAAACCACCAGTTATGAGGAGTCACCACCCAATACTGATAATGAAATGGCTGATCATTCCCAAAGGTTTATGATATTTTAAAAGAAAAAGAAATTCTTTAGTAAACCGACCTACTGAGAAAAATATGACAATATAGGAACTTCTAAAAAGAACCTGAAAATAGTTAAAAATAGAAGTTAAATGATTTTTTATGAATATAATTGAAACATACATTTTATGGATGAATATACCTAGTCAAAATATATGTATTATTAAGAGGATAATGATATAAATTTTAAGAAAACCATGAATTCCACATTTAGTGCCTCTGACGATAGCTCTAGTATCTCGGACACAACACATGACGAGAATCTAGATAGATAAAACATGTGCTTTCTGGAAATTTTATATGAGATACCTAATTTATCTCCAGTACTTGTTTGTGATCACTCTATAATTTATATTGATATGTAAAGAGAAGAAATATTTGAGTACAAATAATTTTATTGAAGATAATTTTTATGAAATCAAAGAAAAATAAAAAATTTGTAATGAAATAACTTATTTTATCTACTAGTATTAGAACTGATATCACTGTAGAGAAAGAAAAAAGATCAAATATTAAAAGAAAATACATAATTGAAAATTTCAAATAATAAACTAAATAAAAAATTAGATAGAATAAAAAATTCCAGAGAATGTATAATTGAAATATTAGAAAAAAAATATCTGAAACACATTACTATTTGGTAACCAACCCAGGCAATGAATAGTTGTTACGAGCGCTTCTGTTCCTAATTCAAATTATAATAAATATCCTCCAAGTTTTTTTTCATAGTAATGAATAACATTTTTATATCAAAAGGTTTACAATCTTATATAATAAACGGATTAAGAAAATATGGGTTCCTAAATCCCAAATTAGTAACATATTTAGACCTGAGAAAAACTAGGTACCAAAAATTGTTTCAGGTATAATGTTTGTTTTATAAGAAAATATCCTTAAGTGATCCTGTAGAAATATTTCTTAGTTTGATAGTGGTTGTTCTAGGAATATGATATGATATTACTTAGGATTCAAGTGCCTAATAATGTTTTATAGTGTACATGTCTCCTCTGGTAACAATGATAAATGAAAGATAATCATCCCTATCTAAATCAGTAATATTATCAAAGTTTTAATATATAAAATAAATTTTTGGATAGTTTAAAATATATTTTTTTTATCATATCACAATTTTATTAATATTTTTTTCATGTACGGATTGAAAAAAAAATTATGTTTTTAATTTTAAAAATTTATTATTATTTACTTCATTGAGAAATGAGAACATGTATAATGTTAATCTTGATTCTTTTTTTCTCATATTTTTTTTCTTAAGTTCCTTTCATGAAGAATATTTAATTTTTTATAGGATACTATGCCACTATAACATTCACACACATGGAAAGATTACTATGAAAGGTTTAGTGAATGATCCACCCAAACATGAACATCTGAATGAAAAAGTCTATAAGACATATCAAAAAGTGAAATAACATTAGATTTATTTTAAATTAATAAATTAAAATTTTAACGTCATTACCACTTGAGAATGTTCACATGATTTTTCTTGAGCATCCAATGTGTCTAGTATAAATGGGAAGTACTATGTTTATATATTAGTAGATGAATTTTCTATATATAACTGTGTATTATTTATATCTCACAAAAGTGAAGCTTGTTCTTATATTACAATGTTTGATAAATTTATAGACAACCTAAGTGGACATAGAATTGATAACATATGAAGTGACCATGGCTGTGATTTTGAAATTGAAGATTTTGAAACTTTTTTCACACAAAATGGATATCACCATAACTTATATACTCTGAGAACCCCTCAAAATAATGGAGTTATAAAAAGAATAAATTTTACACTACATGATATATCATGAACAATGGTTAATTAATAAGACATTCCTATAAATATTTTTGGGCAGAGCCTGAGAATATATCCCACTATGAGATTAATAGATATTTAATTTGGCCAATTTTGAAGAAAAAACCTTATTTAATTTGGAATAATATAATTATTAAGGTTAATTAATTTAGATTGTTTTGTTGAAAATCATTATTCATGACACTGAGGATAATCATGACATGTTTTCCAAAAAATGTGATGAATTAATTTTACATGGTTATCCAAATTCTAGTAAATAATACAGAGTTTGTAACCAAAGAGTCATGATTATGGAAGAATTGGGTAATATAATGTCTTATGAGAATGGTCCACATGTTCCTAAGACCCACTTTTTAATCCCTTCCGGATTATTTATCCACATTGAAATTAATTTCCAATCCATATGATTCTACTATAAAATAGTTATAAAATCTTCTAGTTCTGGAGAAATTCTAGAACAAGAACTATAACCTATAAAAACCCCTAAGGTGATCATCCCTGTATTTTTAGAGATTTTAGGACTATGAAAACCCATAATTTATATGATTCTGTTGTAGAATTAGATATAGGTAAACAAAATATATATTCCCTAAAGGATCGGCTTGAAAGTCTTGCATTATTGTCACATCATGAAGCTATAAACATCAAATATGTAATTATTGAATTATTTTTTATAATGGTCATCTAGGAATAAATTATTAAATTTGAAAGAAATAATGTTTGGAAACATGTTGCTAGACCCAAGGGGACCATGACTATAGGGACTAAATGGGTGTTTAGAAACAAGGTTGATGAGTCTGGGAAAATACTAAGGAATAAATCTACCGTAGTTTCACAAGGGTATAATAAAGAAGAGGGTATAGACTATGAATAAACATTTTCATGTATAGTGAGACTTGAATCCATTTAAATATTGATTTCCTAGGCAACACATCTATATTTTAAACTATATCAAATGGAATTAAAAAAGTGAATTCTTAAATTGGTATATAATTGAAGATTTTTTTTAGTAACCCCATGTATTTCAAAAGTTTCATTTTCCAAATCATGTTATCAAGTTAGAAAAATATTTTAATAGTTTGAAACAAGCTCTTATAGCATGGTATGATAGACTAAGATATTTTATTATTTAAAAAGTATTTTCAAAATGTATAATGAATCCTGCCATATTTATAAAAATAATTTCAAAAGATGTTTTAGTTTTTCAAATTTATGTACAAGCTATTATTTTAATATATTCAAAAAATTCATTATATACAAACTTTTCAAAAATAATTAAGAACGATTTTTAAAATATCATTAAATTGTGAAGTTAAATTCTTAATTGGTTTTCAAAATTTTCAAAATAAAAAAGGAATTATTTTAAATCAAAGTAAATATACTAAGGAGATTTTAGTACATTTAAATTTGGATAGTATTAATATTAGTGACACTCCTATGAGTATAACCTAAAAGTTGGACACTGATGAAGCTTGGAAATTATTGGGTCAAACCAGTTACAGAGATATGATTGAAATTATTCTCTACATAACTTATTGTGGACAAGGCATTTTGTTTAATGTGTGTATGTGAGTTCATTTTAAAGAAAGACCAAAAGAGTCCCAATTACCCGTTGTAAAAAATATTTTCATATACCTCAATTATACTATTGATGTAGGACCATTCTAACCTAGAGGACAAGAATTTGACATGGTTAGTTTTTCATATGCCAATTATTATGGTTGAAAGTTAGATAGAAATATAACCATTAGAACATATCATATTTTGGGAATATCTCTCATTTCATGATGTATTAAGAAAGAATGTTTTCTGTGCTACCTATATCTGATGTTGAATACATAGGTGCATGCAACTTTTGTATAGATATTTTGGTGCGGAAACACACATAAGTAGACTATAGATATTAATTCTAAATTGTCTATATAAATTTAAATTATAAAAGGGAAATAAAAATATCAAAAAACCATGTATTCCACTCTACAAAAAAATAATAATAATGTAATACATCACTTTTTGAGAGATAATTTTTAAAACTGTGATATAATTCTTCAATACATTGGTAAATAACATCATCTTGCTGATATTTTTACTAATAATTTAAATTATAAGGAATGAAATCTATAAAACATGAACTGAGAATGATTAATTTGGTTATGATTAATTTTCTAGGAATCACCATTTTTTGTAACACCCCATGCTTCCACGTTACGCTTCTCTTTGAATAATGTGATAGCGTGTGTTATACGCAACACCAAGTTATAACACACCATAACTGATCAAACTAGCCGTTATGAATAGTAATACCTACTTTTTGAAATTATATATATTTTATATTTAAAAATGGACTTCATTTTTGGATTCGGAATATCGAATTTAGCCTAAGGTGAGATTTTGGTACTTTTCGGATAACTTTAATATTTTGATGAATAGTGAAAATTACTAAATTTTTATTAAAAACAACTTTTTTTAATCAAAATAATTAATAGTGATAAATTATGAAATTGAGTGGTTTTAAAGTATATTTTGAATATATTTTTACCATTTAATACAATGTTGGTCATTGGACATAATTTTACAATTAAACCGAACATAAACGAGTTTCAATCTTTTGATAGTTATTATCTCTTAAAAACATGCTTTTTGTTTTAACAACAGGAATTAATTTTAAATTAATTTCTGCCACTTCTGCGTTTTGAATTTGGAAAAATGGATTCCATATTTGGAATCAGGATGTTCAAATTGTGTAAATAGGTAACTTTTATTTTTAGAAATTTTGAATAATTACTTCGGTAAATATTTTATTTACCATGGTTAAGGGTAAATCCGGTAAATAAGGGTTAACTAATAATATTATAATAATACTAAATTACACTAAAACGTCTCCTATCCCTATTGGTTGATACATGTTCGACCATAGTCATCTTTGGGTCGATTTTGGGACTCCATGGAGCCACTTGTAGGTGATAGGGACACTTAATTTTAATTAAGTTAAAATAAGTACAAAAATGACATAGGCATATATCTTTTAGAAACAAAAATTTTACATAGGGTTATATATGTTGTATTTTCAACAATAAATATTCATTATAAATATAAAACTATTTCATACATTCTGATATTTTATTTATAATTTTTAGACTTTAAATAATTTAATTTATTTATGACACAATTATGATGCAGTAATTACCATAATAGTGAAAAATTAAAATAATTGATATTATAAATACCCAAATAAATATAATTTGAGAGTTTCAATGAATTACAATAATTTTCTAGGATAATATAACATATTATGATTGATTTAATTATTCTTTTTTGAAGTAATCATTCTGCTCTGAGTATCACAAAAATCAACTATTGAATAGTGTCAAAATTGACATAAAAGAGTTTTTAAAACAAATATTATATTATTAATTGATATTAAATTCCTAAAAATCTAAGGTTTGGCCAAGAGACTTATATCATGATATTTATAACATTAATGGACCACTTTGGGGTCTCTTGGATGTATATAGTATGTTTATTATCCATATAATATAAAAATACAAAGAGACATTGTAAAAGTGAAACTAATTAACTAAGAGTTAATACTTAAAGATAAGGTTAATATAGTAACCCAAACCTGTCTAAATTCTATTAGTTCAATGTTTTTCGACCTATTCCCACCTTAAAATTTAAATAATCAACTTTGGAGCCATTAGAAACAGAATATGAATTTATTATAAATTAATATTTCTAGCTTTTCCAAAGGTGCCCCTCACCCCTCTTATAAAAGGGCACTCTCCTTCTCTTTTATTCATACCTTCAAAGACTTTTGGTTCGGCCAAACTCTGCCCAAATACTCTCCCAACTTCCCCCACTACAACCTAGATGCCTTAGTTTGATCATAAATCCAACCTAAGGAGTCCTTTTGATCAAATCAAAATAAAGAACCCGAAGAAGAGGTAATGATTGCACCACCCTTTTCCAAGTTTCATTCTTCTTCCACTTCTTCTTTATTTGTTATTACCATTAAAAATAATAACTCCAGTATATTATATATACTGTGATGTTATTATAAATATGGTACAACCATATTCACTATTCTATCCATCCTTTGAATAACATGTCACTATACGTGTGTAAGTACGGCTTACCGTCTCCATGTCGTGGTGTAATTGTTATTCAATAAATTATTATTTGGATGGATATAATAATGATGTGTAACACATGTAAATAATAAATATAACATGATAATGATTCTGTATATATGATATACCATCCAATTATATATTATTTTAATATCAAATGAATGATATTGTCGCTCGTGCGTACGTACGGACTACCGTCTCCACGAACGTGATAAGATTCATTCTCCATCGTATCCATTCAAGTATAATTTTCATTTGATGATTAATAATAGTATCTAAGGACTTGATATCATTATGAATATTATTAAGATACAACCTATCCATGACAAACATAGCTTACGTAACAAAACATATAAAAGAAAACGAGTAAGTTAATACCCGAAAAAACGATAATACTAAGATATTATAAACAAGTCAATGTTAAAAGATCATATATGATATCATATTAATGTATATTATTCTTTTATAATTTAATAACAATTATTTCACCATTATATAGGAGCTTAACCTACCCCAACCAAGGAAAAGTACAAGGTAAGGGTTATTTCACAATCTCTTCATTATCCGAGGTTGTTTATATGTAATAATCTATTGGGATCTCTTTATCATCCACATCCATGTTTCTTAAAAATGAATTTCAAAACATTTTTACTATTTAAAAGAATACGGGTTAAAGTCATTTATAACCTTGTTTGACTTTTTATAAGAGTTTTATAAAGGAATCTTTCCTTCGTTTTCCAAACAAGGTGCTTTTTAACCTTTTCGACAGAATTAAGGTAAGAATGTTTTTTTAACTTATACGGCGGGTGCGGTTATTCTCTGCCATTATAAAATCGTCAAAGCTTCCCTTACAAGCTTATAAAAATATTTTCAAAGAAAATGTTTTATTTTATAAATATATGGCTCTTAAATTATTTCAAAATAGAAAGAGATATTTCTCTAAAAAGAGTTTTGATTTCATCTATGTCAACATCATTTGATGGATTTTACGCTTATTTGAAGTTGAATTATTATGATACAAAACTTTTTTATTGTATTGAAGGTTTAGTAATCTGTTTTACTGTGGGTGTGTTATTTTTATACCATTCATGGTTTATGGAGAAATTGTTGACATTTCGTATGCTAGTTTTAATACGAATGTTTATGTCATGTTTAAACCTTTACATATGGGAATGCATTGGACTTATTAAGTGACGGGTGGAGCCTGTTATAGCTCCTCGATGCATTGGTAGGTCTCATGAGACAAACTAGTGTCTTGGATTAAGGCCTTGGAAAAATCTTATTTGTAGTCTTGGCACGAGGCCTTGGCTATGTGGTTATGATAGTCTGGCATTATGCATTCCATCATTATGAAAGTGGTTATTGATATTGCATGTGATTATTCGATTAGTAGAATATCCATGTGAATAAGTAAATGGAATTATTTCATTTTACTTTTGCCATACTATGTAGAAGTTCAAGTTTAAAAGACTTTTGTTTTAGTTATACATTACCTTAAATGTTTATTCTTATTTATGAAATTTTCCGCTATATTGTTATCCTTACTGGGAATTTGAACTCACCCCTTTTCTATGTTTTATTTTTCCCAGTATGTGAAGATGTAATTTATGAATGACCTTCAGGGATAAAATGTGGGGATATGAGTGTGGAATATGGAGAATTTGTTGTTGTAGTAGTTTTTCACTTTATGACGTAATGTAAAACTCTATGAATATATCTAGTGTTTCCAAGGCTACTAAACCAATCAGTCTTTCGAGATTTGATCTTTCTTGTGATCATGCCAATGTTATGTAATAATGCACCGACTCTAGGTAACTGGGGTCAGGGCGTTACAGTTGGTATCAGAGGAAGTTTAGTACAAACCTTGGAAGCTATATTTAGATAAACTCTGATTAGAGCACGTAGACCTAAGATGAACTTTGAGGATTAGTATAGAAGAACTTCCTAGAATTTCAGTATTGTAGATATTTTATGAGTTTTCCGAGCAATAAATCCATGTCTATATACGAGCAGGTAGAGGCAGCTCTGGAACAGATGTACCTAGGTGTAAAACCCAAAAACACCGCTTTGAGCTAGACTCGAACGGGAACTGGTGCACGACAACGGGCCTTGCTGCACTCTTGGTTACGACACTCCCGGGGGATATGCTTAGGATAACTCTCATTTTCTTTACAAATCATTATGAAGGGTTTATGAGTATATACTTCCTCAAAGAAAACATTTTTATGATTATGGATTATATCCATAAGTAGTTCAATTTATGTTAAGTGTTTTATAAGTATGGGATTATGTATTTTTATTCATAAACTGATCTAGTTTATGCCATTGTTTAGAAATGGAGCCTAGTGGAAGAAATGGAAACTGTATCAATGCACACACTCCATGTAGGGATTGCCCTCCTGCTCAAGATAATTATAGTGGAGCTGGTGATGCAACTGGTGCCGATCAGCTAATCACCATACTAGGACAACTCACTCAGGTTATGAATAATAACTTTACCCGTATGGAGCACCCTGATCCGCAGCATGGAGGATCAATTTTAGATAGATTCATGAGGCAACAACCACCAACGTTCAATGGGAGTACAAATCCCTTAGTAGCTGAGAAATGGATATTTTCCCTCGGGAAAATATTTCAGGCTTTGGGGAGTAGTGAAAGAGAAAAAGTTAGCATGGCAGTTTACCGCCTCACTGGAGATGCTGATCAATGTTGGTCATTGATTCAAAATACGAAGGAAGATGATGAAGTATAAAATATGGAATGGAGGGAGTTCAAAGATATATTTTTAGAAAAATACTTTCCTCGTGTCCATCGAGCAGATATGGAAAGGCAGTTTCTGAGTCTAAGACAAAAGGAGGATGAGAATGTCACAAAGTATAAGGCTAACTTTACAAGGTTAGCAAGGTATGCTGGAGATTATATATTTAACCCAAGAAGTAATATTGATCATTTCTTTGATGGGTTAAAACCATTTCTCCGTCGATCATTAGTCTCACAATCCTTCTCGTCGTACGAAGACATTGTCTTATGTGATATCAAGACCGAAAAGTAATTCTCTAAGTCTTATGACTTTAAAGCAAAGCAAGAAAAGAAGAGACCTGCTGATCATTCTGGGAATGCAAATAAGGGGAAGAAGGGAAAGGTTGAATATCCATCCTTTGGTAAATGTGGTATGAAACACCCAGGTACTTTGTTGAAGGGAACAAGAGTCTGTTACAAGTGTGGTGAAAAAGGCCACCAAGCTCGTAATTGCAAAGGGAAGAAGGAAGCTACCAATGTTTAGTGCTGCAATTGCAGGGAGATGGGGCATTATGCAAATTAATGTCCTAAGAGTCAGGAGAACTTAACATAGAAAAGGCCAAGGGATCAAGGCCAAGCTTATGCTATCACTACTGCTGAGGTATAATCTCCAAAAGACGTGGTGGAAGGTAATTTAATGGTTTCCTCAATTTTAGAAAATGCATTATTTGATTCTGGATCGTCACATTGTTTCATATATTCCTATTTTTCTAATAAAATTAGATATTTCCAATTTTATTTTACAAGGGAGTTGTCAGTTAAAACTCCTAAGGGAAGTATCATTGCAAAAAAGTTTTGAGAATCAGTCCCCATTAGAGCACATAAATGTTCTTTATCTGCTGATCTCGTCGTCATACCTATGATTGAGTTTGATATAATCCTCGGTATGGAGTGGATTTCGTACTATGATGCGAAGATTTATTGTAAGAAGAAAGAGGTTACGATTCTTGATGATGATGATAAGGAACACCTTATCTTTAGAGCAAAATCGTCACCACCTAATTCTTATCTAGACCCACCCCCAGTAGCTCAACTAAATTCAATTATTGGGGAGGAAGAGAATGAAATAACTGTGCGTGAGGAAAGGAATGTTCAAATAGAAGATGTACCTATTGTGCAATAATTTGTAGATGTATTTCCGGAATATTTACCTGGACATCCTCCAGAACAAGAAGTTGAGTTTTCCATTGATTTAATTCCTGGATCAAAGCCTACATCAAAGACCCCTTATAGAATGGCCACTATAGAATTAGTTGAACTAAATAAAAAACTAGAGGAATTGAGTAATAAGGGATTTATTCGCCCTAGTGTTTCTCCATGGGGAGCCCATGTTCTTTTTGTTAAAAAGAAAGACGGATCTATGAGGTTATGTATCGACTACAGGGAGATCAATGCTATAACAATAAAGAACAAGTATCCCCTACCACGCATTGATGATTTATTTAACCAACTTCATGGAGATAAATACTTTTCAAATATTGAACTTCGATCTGGATACCATCAGTTGTGTGTGAAGAAGGAAGACATTCCAAAGACAGCATTTCGAACCAGGTACGGGCATTACGAGTTTACTATAATGCCTTTTGGATTTACTAATTCATCCTCTGTATTCATGGATCTGATGAATAGAGTTTTCAAGGAGTATCTCGATGAATTTGTGGTGGTATTTATTGATGATATCTTGGTATACTCCAAAGGCTATGAAGATCATGAAAATCACTTGTGCATTATCTTGAAGAATCTGAGAAGGCATGAATTATATGGGATGTTTAGCAAGTGTGAATTCTGGCTTCAGGAGATTTCTTTTCTTGGCCATATTGTCTCTAAAGATGGATTCTCTGTTGATCCTTCTAAGACCAAGGCAATCCAAGAATGGCCAGAAACTATGAGTATAACTGAGGTATGTAGTTTTATTGGTTTGGTAGGTTATTATCAATGTTTCGTCCAGAATTTTGCCCGATTATCTAACCCATTAACAAAGCTCACACGTAAAGTGGTTAAATTTGTTTGGACAAAAGAGTGTGAAGAATGTTTCAAAGAACTGAAGATAATATTAGTCAATCCTCCTATATTGACTCTACCATCGCGGAATGATGGGTTCGTTATTTATAGGGATGCATAGAAGAAAGGACTTGGTTGTGTCCTTATGCAGAATGATAGAGTTATTGCATATGCATCACGACTGTTGAAAATTCATGAACAAAACTATCCTACTCATGATCTCGAGTTAGTAGCTGTAATCTTTTCATTGAAGATATGGAGGCACTACCTCTATGGTGAAAAATGTGATATTTATACTGATCGCAAGAGTTTGAAGTATATTTTATCACAAAAAGAACTCAACATGAGGCAAAGGAGATGGATTGAATTACTCAAGGATTATGATTTCACGATACACAACCACCCGGGGAAGGTAAAAAGGTGGTATATGCTTTGAGCAGAAAAGATCATGGATTTTTGAACAATATGAGAATTGAAAGGGATCCAGTTTTCATGGATCTAGTGAAGATGGACATGGGAATAACCAGGGAAGGAGAAACATCAGTGCTTTTTCAAATGGTTGCCAAACCATCTTTACTAGAAAGGATTAATAGTTCTCAGACCGATGATGAAGAATTTCAAAAGAAGATTAAAGCTGTGAATGATGGGAGACTGAGAGACTTTGTGTATGAAGAAGGAATTTTGAAATTCGGGAAGAGACTTTGTGTTCCCGATATACCAGATCTAAAAAGTGAATTGATGGATGATGCTCATAGTTCCAATTTCTCTATACACCATGGGAGCAACAAAATGTATAGAGCATTGAAGGAACATTTTTGGTGGGACAATATGAAGAGGGAGATTGTTGATTTTGTGTCAAGATGTATGGTTTGTCAACAAATGAAAGCTAGAAGGCAACACCCTGGAGGAGTCATGCAACCTCTTCCCATACCGGAGTGGAAATGGGACAATATTACGATGGACTTTGTCATGGGGCTACCAAATACTCCTAAATGAATGATGCAATATGGGTTATTGTTGATTGTCTTACCATGTCAGCACATTTTCTTGCTATAAGAGAAGATCTACCACTGGAACGTCTAGAACGACTATATATCAATGAAGTTGTGAGACTTCATGGAGTACCCCTATCGATTGTTTCTGATCGTGATCCCCGTTTTACTTCAAGATTCTGGAAGAGTCTTCATAAATCCCTGGATACTGAACTTCATTTGAGCACTGCCTACCACCCTCAGACAGACAGATAATCAGAACGGACTATTCAAACCTTAGAAGACATGTTGATATCCTTCTCACTTGACTTTGAGGGTATGTGGGATCAGTATTTACCTCTGGTATAATATTCCTATAACAGTAGCTTCCATTCGAGTATTCACATGGCACCATATGAAGCGTTATACGGAATGAGATGTCGCACACCAACCTGTTGGGATGATGTTGGTGAAAGAAAACTTGTAGGTCTAGAAATGGTGGACGAAACGATGGAAAAGGTGAAGGTAATCCAAAATCACATCAAAGAAGCTCAAAGTAGTCAGAAGAGCTATGCCGATAATCGAAGGAATGATTTGGAATTTCAAGTCGGTGATCATTTTTTCCTGAAGGTATCTCCATGGAAGGGAGTCATACATTTTGGTAAGAAAGGTAAATAGAGTCCCAAGTACATCGGACCTTTCGAAATTCTAGAACGAATTGGGGTTTTAGCTTACCGATTGGCAATGCCGCCAAGTCTCTCCAAAGTTCACAATGTGTTCCACGTATCTCTGTTGAGGAAATACATGCCTGACTCAACGCATGTACTCACCTATGAAGAATTAGAAATGGAACCCGATCTGTCTTATTTTGAATATCCCATTAGGATTCTTGATATAAGAGAACAAGTACTGAGAAACTGGATGACGCATCTGGTAAAAGTTTTGTGGAGAAACCATAAGATGGAAGAGGCAATGTGGGAAACTGAGGAACTTATGATGAAGAACCACCCGAGTCCTTTCATGCGATAATATTCTAGAAATTTCTAGGACGAAATTATTTGAAGGAGGGGAGAATGTAACACCCCAAGCTTCCACGGTACAATTCTCTTTGAATAATGTAATAGCATGTGTTGTACGCAACACAGAGTTCTAACACATCATAACTAATCAAACTAGCCGTTATGAATAGTAATACCTACTTTTTGAAATTATATATATTTTATAATTCAAAATGGACTTCATTTTTGGATTCGGAATATCGAATTTAGCCTAAGGTGAAATTTTGGTACTTTTCGGATAACTTTAATATTTTGATGAATAGTGAAAATTACTAAATTTTAATTAAAAACAAATTTTTTAATCAAAATAATTAATAGTGATAAATTATGAATTTGAGTGGTTTTAAAGTATATTTAAAATATATTTGTTCCATTTAATACAATTTTGGTCATTGGACATAATTTTACAATTAAACCGGACATAAACGAGTGTCAATCTTTTGATAGTTATTATCTCTTAAAAACACGCTTTTTGTTTTAACAACGGGAATTTATTTTAAATTAATTTCTGCCACTTCTGCATTTTGAATTTGGAAAAATGGATTCCATATTTGGAATCAGGATGTTAAAATTTTTTAAATAGATAACTTTTATTTTTAGACATTTTGAATAATTACTTCGGTAAATATTTTATTTACCATGGTTAAGGGTAAATCCGATAAATAAGGGTTAAAAAATAATATTATAATAATACTAAATTACCCTAAAACTTGTCCTAGCCTTATTTGTTGATACATGTTCGACCATATGAATCTTTGGGTCGATTTTGGGACCCCATGGAGCCACTTGTAGGTGATAGGGACACTTAATTTTAATTATGTTAAAATAAGTACAAAAATGAGATAAGCATATATCTTTTAGAAAAAAAATTTTTATATAGGGTTATATAAGTTGGATTTTCGACTATAAATATTCATTATAAAGATAAAATGATTTACTACATAAGGATATTTTATTTATAATTTTTCGACTTTAAATAATTTAATTTATTTATGACACAATTATGATGCAGTAATTACCGTAATAGTGACTAATTAAAATAATTGATATTATAAATACCCAAATAAATATAAGTTGAGACTTTTAATGAATTAAAATAATTTTATATAATAATATGACATATTAGGATTGATTTAATTAACCTTTTTCGATGTAATCATTCTGTTATGAGTTTCCAAAAAATCAACTATTGATTAGTGTCAAAATTGACATAAAAGAGTTTTTAAAACAAATATTATATTATTAATTGATATTAAATTCCTAAAAATCTAAGGTTCGGACAAGAGAATTATATCATAATATTTATATCATTAATGGACCACTTGGGGGTCGATTGGATGTATATAGTAAGTTTATTAACCATAGAATATTAAAATACAAAGAGACATTGTAAAAGTGAAACTAATTAACTAAGAGTAAATACTTAAAGATAAGGTTAATATAGTAACCCAAACCTCTCTAAATTATATTGGTTTAATGGTTTTCGACCTATCCCCACATTAAAATTTAAATAATAAACTTTTGAGCCATTATAAACCTAATATGAATTTATTATAAATTAATATTTCTAGTTTTTCCAAAGGTGCCTCTCACCCCTCTTATAAAAGGGCACTCATCCTTCTCATTTATTAATACCTTCAAAGCCTTTTGGTTCGTCCAAACTCTGCCCAATTACTCTCCCAACTTCCCTCAATACAACCTAGAGTCCTTAGTTTGATCAGAAATCCAACCTAAGGATCCCTTTTGATCAAATCAAAAGGAAGAACCCGAAGAAGAGGTAATGATTTCACCCCCCCTTTTCCAAGTTCCTTTCTTCTTCCACTTCTTATTTCTTTGTTATTACCATTCTAAAATAGTAACTCCAGTATCTTATATATACTATGATTTTATTATAAATATGGTACAACCATATTCACTATTATATCCATCCTTTGAATAACATGTCACCATATGTGCGTACGTACGGCTTACCGTCTCCACGTCGTGGTGTAATTGTTATTCAATAAATTAATATTTGGATGAGTATAATAATGATGTGTAACTCATGTAAATAATAAATATAACAAGATAATTATTCTTTATATATTATATAACATCCAATTATATATTATTTTAATATCAAAACAATGATATTGTCACTCGTGCGTACGTACGGACTACCGTCTCCACGAACGCGATAAGATTCATTCTCCATCGTATCCATTCAAGTATAAATCTCATTTGATGATTAATAATAGTATCTAAGGACTTGATATCATTCTGTATATGATTAAGATACAACATATCCATGAAAAACATAGCTTACGTAACAAAACATATAAAGGAAAACGAGTAAGTTAACACCCGAAACAACGCTAATACTAAGATATTATTAACAAATCAATGTTAAAAGATCATATATGATATCATATTAATGTATACGATTCTTGTATAATTTAATAACAATTATTTCACCATTATATAGGAGTTTAACCTACCCCAACCAAGGAAAAGTAAAAGGTAAGGGTTATTTCACAATCTCTTCATTATCCAAGGTTATTTATACATAATAATCTACTGGGATATCTTTATCAACCACATCCATGTTTCGTAAAAATGTATTTCAAAACATTTTTACTATTTAAAATAATATGGGTTAAAGTAATTTATAACCTTGTTTGACTTTTTATAAGAGTTTTAGAAAGGAATATTTCTGTCGTTTTCCAAACAAGGTGCTTTTTAACGTTTTCGACAGAATTAAGGTAAGAATGTTTTTTTAACTTATACGGCTGGTGCAGTTATTTTCTGCCATTATAAAATCGTCGAATCATCCCTTAAAATCTTATAAGAATATTTTCAAAGAAAATGTTTTATTTTATAAATATATTTCTCTTAAATTATTTCAAAATATAAAGTGATATTTCTCTAAAAAGAGTTTTGATTTCATCTATGTCAACATCCTTTGATGGATTTTACGCTTATTTGAAGTTGATTTATTATGATACAAAACTTTTGTATTGTATTGAAGGTTTTGTAATCTATTTTACTGTGGGTGTGTTATTTTTATACCATTCATGGTTTATGGAGAAAGTGTTGACATTTCGTATGCTAGTTTTAATACAAATGTTTATGTTATGTTTAAACCTTTTTATATGGAAATGATTTGGACTTATTAAGTGACAGGTGGAGCCCGCTATAGATCCTCGATGCATCGGTAGGTCTCATGTGACAAACTAGTGTCTTGGCACAAGGCCTTGGAAAAATCTTATTTGTAGTCTTGGCACGAGGCCTTGGCTATGTGGTTATGATAGTCTGGCATTGTGCATTCCATCATTATGAAAGTGGTTATTGATATTGCATGTGATTATTCGATTAGTAGAATATCCATGTGAATAAGTAAATGGAATTATTTCATTTTACTTTTTCCATACTATGTTTAAGTTCAATTTTAAAATGCTTTTGTTTTAGTTATAAATTTACTTAAATGTTTATTCTTATTTATGAAAGTTTCCGCTATATTGTTATCCTTACTCGGCATTTGAGCTCACCCCTTTTCTATGTTTTATTTTTCCCAAGATGTGAAGAAGTAATTTATGAATGACCTGCAGGGATATAATGTGGGGATATGAGTGTGGAATATAGAGACTTTGTTGTTGTAGTAGTTTTTCACTTTATGATGTAATGTAAAACATTATGAATATATCTAGTGTTTCCAAGGCTACTATACCAATCGGTCTTTCGAGATTTGATCTTTCTTGTGATTATGCCAATGTTATGAAATAATGCACCAACTCTAGGTAACTAGGGTTGGGGCGTTACATTTTTTTTAATCAAAGTTGAGTTTTAAAACCGTTGAGTTTTACCCACCATCAAATTTTAGTCGTCATTTTAATTAGTCGTTGTTGGAGTTACTCACTGTTGGAATCATACTACCTTTTTCAAATATTCACTAGTTATTTTTTAAATCACCAATTCTAATTTCATTACAAGATGTCTATTTAATTTTTAATTCGATACAAATTTTATTAAGATTTTTATTTTATGAATCCCAAAATTCCCAAATGATAAAAATTATACATTTTCCAAATTCTAATGCTTGACTCCTCATGCCTTTTCTCTAGAGACATATTGCGACCATTTATCTATCAACAATCAACTTTCTATCGCTATCGTAGGAACATTCCATTTTAATAATTATGGTTATAGTGAAGTGAGATTTAGTTTTGTCTACAGACTAGTCATATCATTATAATAAGATTAATGCAAAGTCAATCCATTCATTTATTATCGTGTCTATAACCCTCATTCTTGATAAAATTTTATTTTTCCTGAAAAATAATTTCAATATGTTTGGTTACATTATATCATATCATTGGTGATCAATTTCATATAAGACCAGATATGGGTAGAATTGTTTTTTTTCTAACAATATTACTTTGTATACAATGTTAAAATAGTAGTTTTATTAGTTCACTAAGTTTAGTTTCTATGAATATGAATATTTGGTAAGAATTAGGATAAATAGAAAAAAAAAACTTTTCTATACTTCATAAAAGTGGGTTAGATGTTTCATAGTTCTTCATGAAAGACTTGAATATGATTTTCTAGAAACAATTAGAGAATCCATTGATACATTTTTTATGAATATTCCTTGTTTGGGTTAATTGGTGATAGGATGGTAAGAAGACCAGTTTCCACAATACATGATTATGAATGTTGGTTTCATTTCATGTTTATCATGTATATGATTTATCAATGAAAAATGTGAATTTTATATATTGAGATATCAGGATGTTTATCATTTTTTTTGAAAATATTTAATAATATTATAATTTGTAGATACCATATGGTTCACCTAATGTAGATTTCCAAGAAATATTCAAGATCAAATTCCTTAATCTATCCCATGATCATTTCAACTATGCTATAGAAAAAAAGTTCTAGATGGTGAAGGTTATGAATTAGTATTTGACTATACAGTCTTTTTCATTACCAGGGTTTTTTTAAAAAGAATTAATAATAGATGGAATCCTTGGAAGAAACAATGGGGTGATGATGGTGAATGGTTGTATGATGATTTCAATCAAGTTGATCATCCTTCTAAACCAAAAAAAATGTTGTGGATCAATGTTTTGAACTAGTTGAAGTAGACAAATATTCATATGAAGAAGATAATTCCACTACCTTTTTAGTTGGTTACAAATATCTAGTTGATTATAGAAGCTACCAAGATTTCCCTCAAGTCTTAGATGAAATTACCTATAGAGAACCATGTCCACCTAGGACTCTACCAGTTTGATAAAATCTCTTAAAATAATGATGTTAGGAATAGGAAACTAAAGTTTCAGGTCAAGAACATTTCAAAATTTCATCTATGTATTAGGATAAATATGGAAATTATAGGAATGGAGAAGAATAATAAGAATAATAATAAGATGGAGGTGATGACAGATAAGAAGAATATGGAGAATATGATGAGGAAAATTAAGAAGGATATAGAAGTGACTGTGATGGATATTCATATGGTCTTGGTGACCAAATTAGAACAAAAAAATGAGATTCCCTAGTAAATATTCTCTTCTTCAAGTGTGTTGGGTGTTTCTAGATCTGAAGATAGACCGAACCTAGTTATAGATGTTGATGGAATAGATAGATAAGATAAGGAAGAATCAGTTGAGGGGGAGAAATCTACATGTATGGATTGTATCCCACTTGATCCTCCTATTTGTGGACACCATAGTGTGTCAATAGATGATATGTAGAATGTTACTAAAGATTTTTTTATTGAGTAGATGGAGGGTCTTCCTACTTATATTAAGGAAATAGTTCATTTGCTGTGAACTAATGTGAAAATGAATCTTGAAACTTCTATTATTAGGTGAATTATATTTTAATCTTCAATAGATAAATACCATAGTAAGTCTATTATAAGTTGTTTGGACTCTATATTTTGGAAATAGGATATGTTTAATGGATGTCCCACAAATCATGGTGAAAATAATATTCAAGAAAAAATGAATCACAATAGATCATTAGTAGAACAGATTAATGTTGATGGATTGCTAGAGATTTATTTTATGAGACAACCTGGTATGAGATCGCTACAACCTTACCTAACCCTTCCATTCCACATGTACTAGTTGATGTGGTCACTATAGGTAACTTATATTTCATTTGATAAAATATTCTATCCGGATTTGGTTTATTGTTTAAAAATAAACTTACTTTTGTGTCTAAGATCAGTGATAAGGATTCAATATATTTATTAGGGATTATTATTCACCACTTTCATTCCAAAATCATGCTTCATATTATATAAGTGGAAGTGGAAAACACAAGGATATCTAGTGAGAAGGAATTTCGGATAACTGTATAGGAGGAGATGATGTCTTTATTTAAAGATTTCATGGCTACTTTTCTAAAGAGGATAAAGAATTTTTCATCCATGGGTTCTTCATCAAGGGATCATACTCCTCCTATTGATGTATATGTTATTAAGTCTATTGAAAATGTTATCTTTAATAGTCCCATTAATAATTATATAGGATTGGCTCGATTCATTAGACCCATTCATAGAGATATCATGAGATATTATGAAATACCCAATCGATTTGAGGCTATAAAATTAAATCACATCCATCATCATAACACATAACTAAATTTTTTTTCATATGGACATGAAAACTATCATAAATCCATTAAAACATATTACATTATAATCCTTTGAAATAAAATGGGTATTCAGTGTAATAAATTGGTTATATATATAAATACCCTTCATATAATATACTAATGTACAATGTATTTAAAACAAATATAGTGTATGGTATATGTTATATTAAATAATTTCACTAATAAATTTAATATATGGATATATAAATGAAAAACATTCAAATTATAAAAAAATAAATATAGTTTATTCATTGTGGAAACACAGTGAAAGAAGGTTATATTTCACAAAGTTTATGATAATGCAAGAAACATTTATTGATTAATCATTTATCTTATAGATATTTTTTTAGGAAACACAATAGATATATTGGAACATGTATAATTAATGAAAATATTGTTTTTAAATAGTATCCATTTATAAAAAATAAAACATTCAAGGAAATACGATATAAGAAGAATATAAATAGTGGAACATGAAATAGTATTGAAAATGAAAAAAATAATTCATAAGAATATATGAAATTTAATTGGTTTTAGTAAAATATTGAATATATTTTATAAAAAAATTTAAAAATTTAAAAACATAATATTTAAGTATGGACATAAATATATGTAAATATAAATTTAAATAAAACAAATAAATATAAAAACATGTAATATATATAAATTATTTTCAACTAAATATTGATAATAGTGGATTGAAAATAGAATATAAATCTAAAAATGTGTTTCTTAAATTTTGTTGATGTTTTCAAAAAAAAAATAGTGAACTAAGTCACTTTCAAAATGCCTTTTCGAAAGGTTTTAAAAAATTATTTAAAAAAAACATTCTAAAAATTAAATTTCCCTAAAATTTAACCATTAAAAAATATTTTAAAATATAAGAAAATTATTGTGGAAGATTTTAAAATGTTTCCATTGTAATCTTTGTCTAGTTTGACATTAATAAATATCATCAAGATAGACATAAAGATATTAATATCTAAAAAATAGTATGAATAATGATATATAATTAACAGAAAGGAAACATATTAGTAATATTGAAAGAGAAATTGGAAGAGATATAGATTGATAGAGAACAAAACATCACGAACAAGACTGAATAAGATACATCCTTTATGAGCAACACTAATAATGAAATATAAATAAATAAGGGATTAAAAGATAATATATATTTATGATTAATTAATTTAAAATAGTGATTTATACACTTAAATATCTATTATTTGACACATATAATAGAAGATATTAAATATAACAATACTACTTGAAATAATAGAGACTTGAAATAAAATTCTTACCTCAAGTCATATCTCACATAATATATCCACTAACATCTTCAATAATAAAATTATTTTAGTAATTTATTAAATTATACCATTTAAATTTTATTTTATTTATTATTTTTACTTTTAATTGACTTTTTTTCTTTCATTAAATTAATTATTATTGTTCACATAAGTTGTTTCAATTTTTTTTGTCTATATATCAAAAATATATTTAAACTAATTTTATCTATCAATAATCCCTATAAACTTAGTACACACGATTCATTATTGTCAAGGTATATTTTTTATTTTCTTACATAACCAAAATATATTATTAGGTCATGAAATAATTGATATTTAGAGAATCATCCTGGGTATGGTTTTTTACAGTTAAAAATGAATATGATTATTTACTTTTAATTTGACTTTCTTAATAGATATTTTACCATTACATAGTCATAATTATAATATTTCTTCACTGTTAATGTTATATTCAATTAGTAAGACAATTACAAGAAATATCTATGAATTATTTTTTATTTTGAAAATAACACCGTTCACTCTAGTGGCATAAAACTAGAATTCTGTCTGTATTTTCCAAATAGTTTAAAAGATGGGGAAAATAAAAAAATTATAAAAACATTATCTTATAGTTAAAATATTTTTATATATTTATTCTTTAATATTTTTTAAATTTTTGAATAGGATAACAGAGTAATTGGAATAAAAATCCATATTATTTGAAACTCAAATTTTGGCATAGTGACGAATTATGAAAAATAGTTTAGTGAGAGGTAATGGGTGAACTCATATAATTTATATATAAAATATATTCCAAGTACATGACAATGGAATCAATCTAGAAAAATATGTTGAATATTAAAAGATGTTTAACATAATGAATCGAAAATAAGAAATCAATCGGGATCAAGAACTCTTTCCTTTCTCCCCGAGTTGCTTTATTTGGATTAAGTATAAATCCATTAGAATAGGGGTTTTTGGTCATATCATGAGATTTTAGGTGTTTTAAAGAATTTTTTTTATGTTAATTTTATTTGTAATTTAAAATTTAACAAGGTTTTTGAGTTGGAAAAATAGAATAATGAGGGGTGGTTATATGGAAAAGGGTATTTTAGAATAAATTCTTGATCAATTTATCAACTAGGAAAACAAATATGAAAATTATTGATTATAATGACATATTTTAGTTTATGAAAAAAATGGGGTATTTTACATTAAACAAATTCAAAAAATATAATTAAATATTAAAAAAATTAAATATAAATAAATAGAAATAGTTTCTTTTTAGAATAAAATGTAACATTGGATTTATAATTTCATATATTGGTATAAAAATTCAAAATTATATTTTTAAAAGAATTATTTCACTCAATAAATACATTATAAATGTATTAAATGTTTTGATAAAATTTTAATTCATATTTAAATAATGATAATTTCTTAAATGATATGATATTTATGAAAATTGTAATTTTTTTACTATTCTCCAAAAAGGAACATATTCATAAAAATATAAAACAATTTCTCTTTAAGATAATTTTAATGTGATGATTACAAAAAATGAATTCCATTTTATCATATTTAATACTAAAATATTAGTAATTTAACATTTAAGTAAAATCATATAATACATGAAAGAACAATACTATTTTAGATGAATATCTTTTATTTTTTAATGATTGGTCACATTATTATTTTCCATAATTTATTAAATTTTTTATGTTTTATAATTAATTATTTATAAAATAAAATTAAAAATTAAAAATCAAATTATTTTTCTGATTAAGATGAATTAAAATTTTAAATATATACTTAATAAAACAATTCTAGTGTAATAAACATTTTACATTGTGACTACTTTGGTATATCAATTTAAATTTTACATTTAAAAATCAACATTATTAATATTTAATAACTATTTTATTATTCTAAAAATTACAATTGCCTATAATGAATAATTAATGGGATATAGTATTTTAAAATATGAAAATAAATTTAATTTTCATATCATTATAATGAATATGACGCAATATCAGTAATCATATATATATGAATACAAAAATTTATTAATTTGTAATATTATTTTTTAAAAATGAATAATGATACATTCCATAACCCTTAAATAAATAGGGTCCTATCAATTTTAATCATTGATAAACTCTTATTAATGATTTCTTCTATTTTCATGAATCGTAATATTATTCATTATTTTTATTTTAAATATAATGGGTGGTAAGATTATAATATAACTATCCATAAGTTTAGGTGAAATATTAAACCTCTATGGACAAAATAGTTATACTTAACATTGTATAGAGTATCTAAATGTAACAAACTGAAGGATTCATACGAAAATTTTACTCAATTATAATTCCAAAAAATAACTACTCTATTTAATATCTATTTATGTTCCCGAGACATTCACTTATAAATCTGATGCTTAAAAACATAATTTTTATACATCACATGAATCACAACAGAATCTCAAGATAAAAATTTCAATGTATTTCAAAATGAGATAATAATTATTTTTAACTCTCAATAGAATAAACACTTCATACAAAAAAATATTTATATTTGAATATCTCTTGTACATATCCCTTTAAAAAACATCTGGATGATGGGGATGAGATCAAATCATCAATATGGGGTAAAAATTAAAAATGATACATAGATCATAATCAATTTAAATACTTTATCATGAGATAAATGTAATTATTAATCGAATAAGAGCATGGAATCATAAGTAGTGAAATAGATTTATGAGAGAATAATCATAATTAATTGTATAAAAATGAAGTGATATGTTATGAGGGTTAACAATAATATCTAAGAATAAATTATATAAACATAGAATAATATAAATGAATTCATAAGAACATTTTAATCAAGGAAAACATAAGAATTTGGGAGAAAACCAAATCCATGACTTTATAAATATAGGTTTGAGATCAAATCTGTAAGGTCCCAGATCCAGGTGACACACAACGAGTGCCCCGGACCCGGTTGGTCACATGACCTCAAGCATATTTCCCCAAATGTGAGAGGTTTCCGACTAGCAGCAAGGGCATATGGAAGATAGTGGGGAACCAATTACGTCATTTTTCAAAGTGCAACGCAATGAAATAAATATAAAAACACAAAAGTGGAAGCAGTAAACAATATAGACCATAAATGGTCAAGGAACTGAAGTAAAAAAGATAACATACAGTCATTTATTTGATGAAGCACCGTGTCTCTAATTCTAAGAAAGAAGTCAAAGCAGGATACACATTAATGCAATACAATACAACACAAGGTACAAAGCACAATAAAGAAAACCAAAGCAGTGAAACAATAACTCAGTAGCGCCACAAGCCTAAGCTCAGTCTCGTGCTCTCCTACTCCTCTGAAAAAATCATTTACCTGTGTAGGGATCCTTTACCATATCGACACCTGCAGCAATATAATTCTTTTGGGCCCAATACATGACCCAAACAGGGTGTGAGAAACAAATCTCAGTAGGCTACCACCAAAGGCTCGTGCCCAACTATCAGTAAAAATGTGCAACAATAGTGTTCAATAATGAAATATTGTAAACTAAGATGTACCCGAATGTACCCATTCCGACCAGTTATATTTCCAATTTAATAATTTTTTAACAATTAAATATAATTGAATTTTATGTTTCCCAATACTCAGCCTCGGCCGGAAATCTCTTATAAAATACCATAGAAAAAACCACCATAGGATATCTAACAGGTAAAAGATAATAATATTACCATGCATGTGATTTATCTTGGCAGGTACAACACAAGAAAACACCGTAGTGAATATTCAAAGTAAACATTGTCCTCAAACATGAAAGTACTTACCCTCAGGTAAACAGAAAAAAACCATCAGGTAACTGCCCTCAATCATAACGAATATTTCCCTCAGGCATATGAGATATTTCCCGTAAGCACGGAAGAAACTGCCCTCAGGCATATGAAACGTTGCCCTCAGGCTAAACCAAAACTTGCCCTAGGCTGATCAAAACACTACCCTCAGGCTGAACAAAACACTGCCCTCAGGTGTTCCAAAGGAAAAGAAATTATTTGGGCTGAGCCCAACGCATAAGAAAGCAATTTATATATTTCCTCTCAATTAAACTCAAACCATTCTATAAACATGGCATACCCACAGGTATCCTATCCAAATGGCTCAACAAGGGAAACGCACCCTCGGGGTGGCCCTAGATCAAAGAAGTGATCCCAAACTGTAGTTTTTACACAATCATATGATTACCTATAAAATTCTATGTGTCTAAAAATTCTAGTCCTTAGACACAAAACAACCCAAACATGGGCGTGTGGCACAACGGTACACAAAATCAACTCAACAGTTGGAATCAATCACAAGACCACCTACCTCGATCTCCTCTGATCGATATACGTGAGAGGCACCTCCTGAAACAACCATGAATGATGTAGATCTGAGATAAAAGATTACCCGTTCAAACCCAAATAACATCCCTTAGGGAAATAATTGGATGGAGAGGTTTAAGAAGAGAACATATCTCACCCACGCGGTTCAAACGAGGTCAACGGCGGAGAAATTGGAGTCTTAGTGTGTGATAAGGTGATCCTCCAAGTCCTAGACTCCTCTCCAACGGCTTCTATTGTGTTCTCTGCCTCATCTGCTGAATGAGGAGGCTATTGCCTGTTTTTAATGAAAAAAAATAACTACACGGCATGTAATCTCAAGTACATGGATTGTACATTCTTTTTTTAACTGTTCCACTAGCAGCTTCTTTCCACCGCCTCACTATTCATCTGATGACTTGGTTACACGGTGTGTATTACTATGTACACGGTTTGTAACATCATTCCACTAATAGCTACTTTCACCACCTTACTATTCACCTACCCACTGATTACATGGCGTGTATTACTAAGTACATGGAATGTAGTTTGCTTTTACACCCTTAATCCCGGACAACCTTACACGCCCTGTATACTCATCCCACACAGCAAAAGTACAGGGCATGTGAAAAAAGTACATGGTGTGTACCCAAAAACTTGGGATTTTTCCCACGTTTCCCTTGTTTTCTCAAAAAAACTTAATGAAAAAAGGAAAAGAAGAATCTTGTACCTCGAGAAAAAGAACCGGGTTCTTGCAAAATTCCCCCATTAAAGAAATTTGTCCTCAAATTTCCTTTACAAGGGTGGTGAAGATAAAGCTGAGAACAATTATGGACACTGAGCACTTACATCAGTCTCCCGCTCCCAGGTTTCATCCTGCACTCAGCCATACTGCCATAACAATTGTACAAGAGGAACTGACCGGCCTCGAAGAACCTTCGTGCTCCTATCAACAATACAAATCAGATTCTCCTCAAAGGTTTCATCGACCTGAAGTTCATACTCCTCAGGCTGAAAATGTGAGATGGGTCTGAGTGATAACGGTAAAACTTAGATACATGGAAGACTTCGTGCAGGGCCTGATACCTCTGTGGTAACTAAAACGGATAGGTAACCGAACCAACTCTCTCCAGAATCTCAAATGGACCTACACACCTCGGTGAATGTTTACCCTATCTCCTAATCTACCTGTGTCCCAACCATGGTGAAATAGGAAAGAAAATGTGATCCCCGACCATGAACTCCAAGTTTCGTATACGACGGTCAGCATAAGACTTTTGACGAGACTGTGCAGTATCCATTCGCTTTTGAATCAACTTGACCTACTCTGAAGTCTCCTGCACGAGACGTGGTCCCAGTAAAGATACCTCACCTGCCTCTAACCAGCATAAGGGTGATTAGAATGGCCTACCATATAAAGCCTCATAAGGTCCCATCTCAATAGTTTCCTGAAAACTATTATTGCAGGAAAACTCGATCAGGGGTTTTCACTTCTCCCAAGAGCCCCCAAAGTCTAGGACACATGCACGCAACATGTACTCTAGCACCTGTATTGTACGCTCTAACTGGCCATCGGTCTTTGGGTGGTAACTTGTGCTCAGAAGCACCTGTGTACCTAGTGACCTCAGAAAACACTGCCAAAAATGAGATGTAAAATGGGTGTCCCTATATGAAATGATATAACAAGGTACCCCATGAAGCTGTACTACCTCTCGAATATATAACTTCCTGAGCTCGTCAAAAATTAAGTTCTCCATGATCGGAAAAAAATTGAGCTACCTATGTAAGTCTATCCCCAAAAACCCATATGGGATCACTTCCTGAAGGTGATCTCGACAACCCAGTCATGAAGACCATCATGACATCATCCCATTTCACTCTGGAATGGGTAACTATTTTAACAGTCCAGCTGGCTTTTGATTCTCTGCCTTCACCTGCTGATAGGTAGAACATCTCATAACAAAACTAGATTCCTCAAATTCCATACTCGGCCACCAATACTGACGTCTCAAGTCACGGTACATTTGGGTAACTACAGGATGCACTGCCCAAGATGATGTATGAAATTCCTGCATCAACTCCTTGTGTGAATCCCCGGAAACACACACTCATCCATGGATATGCAATACCTCATCATTGCATATCTTCCAACCATGAGGAGGGTCCTCACTTGCTACTGACTCCCATAGAACTAGACCTTCTAAATCTGATAGTTGTATCATCCTCACTCTATCCAATAGTGTAGAAGTCATAGCTAAGGATGAAATATAGGTTCACTCCAGACTATTGTGCACCTCCAAATTCATCTTAGAGAACAAATCCCTAAGCTTCTACTCACCACTGGCCTCATGCACTGCTTGATTTTGAGTTCTCCAAATCAGTGCATTAGCTAATGTGTTACCCTTACCAGGTGTATATGCAAGATCAAAGTTGAAGGACTGAAGCTATTCAAACCACCTTCACTGTCTCAAATTCAAGTCTTACTAGGTAAAGATGTATTTAAGACTTTTGTGGTCCGTAAACACCACAAAATGCTTTCCCAAGAGAGAATGTCTCCAAAAACGTAACACATGAACAACAGAAACCAACTCGAGATCATGCGTTGGGTAATTCCTTTCATGTGGCCTCAACTTCTGAGACCCATACACAACTAATCGATCACCATACATCAACACTGCTCCTAGACAAATACCTGATGAATCACTATAAACTGTATATATCTTCCCTTGCTCTGGAAGTATCAGGACTGGTGCTGATGTCATCCTTCTCTTCAGCTCCTCAAAGGCTATCTCGTAAGCTTCTGACCAAAAAACATCATACCCTTCTTAGTCAAACCCATCAACGGTACTGCTAAGAGAGATAAGTCCTGTATAAAGCTCCTATAGTAACCAGCCAACCCCCAGAAACTTCGTATTTCCAACACGTCCTTAGGCTTCTCCCAAGAAACTACTACTTCACTTTCTCTAGGTCTTCCGAAACTATTGCCTCTGAGATAATATGACCCAGGATGTGAATCTGGTCCATCCAAAAGTGGCACTTTGAGAGCTTATCATATAACTGATGCTCTCTCAATGTACTCAAAATGATCTCAAGATGGGTAGCTTGGTCATGTCAAGTGTGAGAGTGCACCAAGATATTTTCTATGAAGACTACCAAAAAATAATACAGATATCGGTGGAACACACGATTAATCAAATCCATGAAAACTAATGGCGCATTCGTGAGTCCGAACAACATGACCAATTACTCGTATAGACCATATCTGCTCTGAAAGGCTGTAGGAAGTATGCCCGACGGTCTAACGTGCAACTGATAATATCCGGATCTCAAGTCAATCTTCAAGAACACTCGTGCTCCTTGAAGATGATAAAAAAGATAATCAATCATTGGAAAGGGATATCGATTCTTGACTATAAACTAGTTCAAATTCTGATAATCCACAAAAAGTATGAGGGTACCATCCGCCTTTTTCGCAAATAGGACAGGCGAACCCCCATGAGATGTTCTGGGTTGGATGAAACCATTTCCATGTAACTCCTCTAACTACCTCTTGAGCTCCTACAATTATGGTGTACCCATCATATAAGAAGGAATGGACACCAGTTCCACTCCTAGAATAAGATCAATAGAGAAATCCACCTCTCGCTACAGAGGTGGACCGGAAAAGTTGTCTCGGAAGACATCCCAGAAATGATTAACTGCTAGAGGGAAATACATTTGACAAGTTCCCCAGTCATCCATATATAAACTCACAATCTGGGATATCAATCCACCTCACCCATGTTTCTTGAGTCCAGCTCGGCTTGCCTATACATCCCATCCACCCTTGTATAGAAACTCTATGCCCTCAGGTGACGTGAAACTCACCCTACGACGATAGTAATATACAAAGGCTCAAAAAGGTACCAACCAGTCCATCCCAAGAATGAAATCATATGTTGTCATCTCTAAGACATAGAGGTCCCATAGAAAGCGACACCCAATAACCTCTAGGGGGAACTCCCGGCACTGATGCACATCAGTTGTTCTAATTCCAAATAGAGTGTCTAGCATCATGATATAAGAATAAGAAGAAGAAACATATAGCCCAAGGCTCTCCAAAACAAGAACATATATAAAGCTATGTGTAGTACCAGTATCGAAAAGTACTGAAGATAGAACGTAATCAACTAGAGTAGTACCTCTGACAGTGGAAGGTCCAGGATCCTATTCTGGTTGGGTCTATTGTACCACATATGCCTGACTAGTGTCATGGCCCTCTGACATAGTCTGGCTACCCTTAGCCAACCCTCCCTACTGTCTCTGAGATCCTGGTGTCGGGATACCATGACCACGACCACCACCTCGGCCTGAACATCTTGACGTATTCCAATTCACTAACTGGTAAGAATATGCAGGCCTTTCTCCTGCAAGCGTAGTTTGCACAGAACCCCTCTCACTAGTCACTAGTGTAAACTCCCTGCAAAAATGCTAAATATGTCCCATCTTTCTGCAAGCTCCCACTCCACTGGGTCACGTTGACACTGATGTCTCTTGTTCCCCTCTTTACCACACTGGTAGCACATCACCTTGCCTCCTGAAGAATTCTTCTGGATAGTACTGCGACCGCGAGAGAAATACATCTACCTCTTCCTCTATCTGGTAGAAATAGTTCCAGAGACCGATGTTGAACTACCTTGGTCCACACCACTAGCTTCCCGTAGGTTCCGCTCAGTAATCAATTTGTGGTTCACAATAACATGCACTATAGGCAAACTGAAAACATTCACTAGTGCACGAATGTCATACTGAAGACCATCCTCGATGTTTCTAGACCTAAAAGTATCATCACCCACCAGAACAGGTGCAAAACATTTTAGCTCGGTGAAGCAGTACGAATAGTCCATCACTAACATGGTGCCCTACTACAGATTCATGAACTCTCAAACTCGATCTGCGCTTAGCGTCTTCGGAAATATAAATTCCTAGAAGACTGCCTAAAAATCATTCCACACCATGTCTCAGCAATACTCAGTCGGGGTGGTAACATCCAACTATCTCTTGGCAGAATCACGTAGCATGTATGTAGTGATCTTGACCCTCCTCCCATGAGGTGTCTCCAGATGCTCAAAGATCATCTGCATAAAACCCAACCATGACTCCCCATCCTGTGGTCCTCCATCCCCTAAAAACATAGGCAGATGCTGCAGATGGAAAATACGTGTCAGCTCTGCCATAGATGTGGAAACCGGTGGTGCTTCCTGGAAAGTCTGCATGAACCGTATGATGCCTTCACAGAACTACGCATCCGTGACTACGTCTGGTATAATGGTTGGTGCCGCATCTGGTACTACTGGAGGATCTATCGGTATCCCATGGCCTACCATATCTGGAGTATAATCGTCGCCACTCCCTTGGCGAACAAATCATGGTCATTTTGGCAGCATGACTCTACAAGGTCAAAAAACACACCTTAGATCAATATCCTCAAGGATTAAGAACTAGAAACGTAAGAAGGGAACATGATAATGAAAACATTCATGTTATATAAAAAAAGACTATATGGCGTGTATAATAACTACATGGTGTTTTCCCTTAAGTCTTTCACATGCTCGTGTACTTCTGGCAGAACTGGTCGTGTAACACCCCAAACACATAGTGTGTTGTCTTTACACACAACATGTACTTGAATTTTATTCTCCAACCCGAGTCCTTCTACACGGCTAAGCCACATGGTCCTCATTAGAACGAGACTACACGGCTTTTTTGTTCCAAATACAGCGTGTACAACACCATGTTTCTCCAGCCACATAGATAAGTCCACACGGTCTCTCACCAATCAAGACTACATGGAAAGTCCTATAGGTGCATGACATGTACTAGATGGGCTTTACCGACCTGTGTTGTTAGAGACACAGCCGGATACACGGCTCACACTACATGGCGTGTTCGAGACGGACATGGCGTGTACTTCAAAAGATAACACCGACCTGTATTGTTAGCTACATGACCGAATAACAAGACTACACTACACAGCGGGTTCGGAAAAGACATGACGTGTATAAGATAATATTTCTTTGTTCGTGTTGTTAGTCACATGGGCGGACACAAGGTCAACACGACATGGCGTGTACAACCGGTACACTATGTGTTTCCACATAAACTTCCCTATCCCGTGAATCTGGCCACAAGGCCTATGACATGATTAGAGACTACACAACGTGTACATAAGGTACACGACATGTACTTAAGAAAAATAGTTTCTTCCAAAACAGAAGAACACATGGCATGTATTCAAAACTACACAGCATGTATTCTGGGTTTTTCTGGACAGTAACCCTTAGAAACTACTCCAGATCCCAGAGAAACACTGAAAAGAACACCAGGGTACCAAATTCCGATCCATGAGGGCCCATACTCCTAACATACCAAATCTTGGCATCTTATACATGTTATAAACAAGGTAAAAAAGTCAATGTTCCACCAAATTCCAGTCAATGAGGGCCCATAACACCTCAAGAACAAATGTTTGGCGTTCATGCAAAAAAAACCTGATTCAAACAATACCCCATCAACAGTAGGAGCATCTATCGAGGTTCATATCCCAACAGAATGCATTTTCTATCACAACTTCTATCCCAACAACATGAAATTTCTCATTTAACTACCTGACATGGAACTATGCATGACATGTGATTCTATCATGATATATAATGATGCATGAGATGGAATACCCTCATCTCATCGGGTTGCAACTAAATAGAACCCAAGTATAAAAAATATAAATAGCACACCACAAGTGTGTCACCTAATGGTGAAAATCAAATCATCTATAAAATTGAAAAACCATAAAAACTGCAATTAAACGAGGTAGATTGGATTTTCCCAGTACACGGGTTAGCTACACCCGGACACAGCTTATTACCAAGTACCTATTCCTTCCTATCCCTGACTAAAGGATCCAAATAGTAAATCAAGTGAAAATAATTCCTCTGATACCACTTTGTAAAATCTCGGATCCAGGTACCACCCAACGGGTGCCCCGGACCCGGTTAGTCACATGACCTCATGCACATTTCCCAAAACTCCAAAGGTTGCCGACTAGCAGTGAGGGCCTAGGACTAATAGTAGGGAAACTATTCCCTCATTTGAAAATTCTAGCGTAGTGGAATAAATATAAAAACACAAAATCGGATGCAGTAAACAATATAGACCTGAAATGGACAATGGAACTGAAGTAAAAGATAATATACAGTCATATATATGATGATGCACCATGTATCTAATTCTAATAAGGGAGCCAAAACCAGATACAATGCAATGTAATACAATACAACACAAGGTATAAATCACAACAAACAAAACCAAAGTAGTGCAATAGGAACACAACAGCATCACAAGCCTATCCTCAGTCTCGTTCTCTCCTACTCCTCTGCAACAATCATATACCTGTGTTGAGGCCTTTCCATTATAGACACCTGCTACAATATAATCTGTTTGGGCCCAAGACATGACCCAAACAGGGTGTGAAAAATAAATCCTTTTAGGCAACCACCAATGGCCAATGCCCAAATGTCAGTGAAAATGTGCAACATTAATGTACAATAATGAAATATAGTAAACTATGAAGTAGTCAAATGTAACCATTCCTACATGTGATATTTCCAATTTAATAATTATTTAACAATTCAATATAATTGAATTTTGAGTTTCCCGAGGCTCAGCCTCACCCAACAATCTCTTAAACATTTCCAAAATAGAAACCACCACAGGAAATCTAACATGTAAAAGATAATAATAATACCAAGCTTGTGATTTAGCCTGGCATGTACAACATAAGAAAACACCACAGTGAGTATTCAAAGTAAACATTGTCCTCAGACATGCAAGTTCTTACCCTCAGGTAAACATAAATGAAACCCTTAGGTGACTTCCCTCAGGCATAACGAATATTTCTCTTAGGCATACGAGATATTTCCCTCAGGCACGGAAGCTACTGCCCTTAGGCATATGAAACATTTCCTTTAGGCTGAACAAAACCTTTCACTCAGGCTGAAGAAAACACTGCCCTTAGGCTGAACAGAACACTCCCCTTAGGCATTCCATAGGAAAAGAATTTAACTGGGTCAAGCCCAATGCATAAGCAAGAAATTTATATATTTCCTCTCAAGAAAAATCAAAACATTCTATAAACATGGCATACTTGTGGGTATCCTGGCCAAATGGATAAACAAGGGAATCACACCCGTGGGGTGGCCCTCGATCAAATCAATTATCCCAAATAGAAGTTTTTACAAAATTAAAGATTACCTATGCAATTATAGGTGTTTAAAGAGTCTAGGCCTTAGAGACATGACACAACGAACATAGGTGTGTGGCATAATGGTACACAAAACCAACTCAGTAGCTGGAATCAAACACAAGACCACCTACCTAGATCTTCTCTAATCAATATACGTGAAAGGCACCTCCCGAAACAACTGAGAATGATGTTTATATGAGATAAATTATTACCTGTTCAACCCCAAATAACATCCCATAGGGAAATAATTGGAAGGATAGGTTTAAGAAGAGATAAGATCTCACCTGTGTGGTTCAAACAAGATTGACGGCAGATGAATTAGAGTCCTGGTGTGCGATCAGGAGCTCATCCAAGTCCCAGCCTCCTCTCCCACGGCTCCTGTCGAGTTCTATGCCTCCTCTATCGAATAAGGATTCTACTGCCTATTTTTAACGAAAAAAAACTACACGTTGTGTACTCTCAATTACACGGCGTGTACTTTCCATTTTTTTAACTATTCCTCTAGCGGCTTCTTTGAACCACCTCATTATTCCTCTGCCGACTTGGTTACATAGTGTGTATTACTATGTACACGGCGTGTACTATCGTTCCTCTAGTTGCTACTTTCACCGCCATACTGTTCACCTGCCGACTGATTATACGACATGTATTACGAAGTACACAGCATGTAGTTAGTTTTTACACCCTTAATCACCAAAAATACTACATGCACTCTATACTCATCCCACACGGCCAAAGTACAAGACATGTGGAAAAATTACATGACGTGTACCCATAAATTTGGGTTTTTCCCACATTTCCCTTGTTTTCACGAAAACATGTAAGGAAAAAGAAAATGAAGAAACCCCTACCTCGATAATAAGAACCGAGTTCTTACAACATCCATGAAATTATAAAAAATGGATGAGGTTAACTGCACTTGTGCCTTGAATATGTTTCTTGATGAGGCCTTCTACACAAGACCCACACATACCATTATGGGTTTGGTTTACTTTACCTAGAATATGAATAACATTGTGGATTATTCTTACTTTACATGGTCCACTCATAACATTATGAAGTGAGGCTTACATCATTTTATTATACATTGCGATATCATCAGATATTAAGCATTACCTAATAAATTGGGAGATATATATTTCTGATCCCACCATCATCATAACTCATCATTCATATAAATACCACATGAACATAAAAAAATAATAAATCTATCATAAATCATAACATGATAATAAATATGAAATAAAATAGTTATCTAGTGGAAAAAATAGCTATCTAGGTAAATAACCTCCTACCAAAACAATTAAGAGTAATGTTTTTACACCATATAAAAGAAATTGTATATGGTTCAGTAAATAATTATCCCTCTATTGAATACATGGGTATTTAGGTTAACAAACATTAATATGAATAAGTATGTATAAGTTTTTCATGGTTTAGAGTAATTAACAAAATGTTATCTTATACATAGTTGATGATAAGAGATGGAAAAGTCCATGATGGATCATTTCTCTTATAGATACTTCATTTCATCCACACCTCACATACATAGGAACTTGGATAGGGAATTGAAGGATTATTTTGACATAATATTAATCTACGATAAAGAATCTATTCCGGAAATATAACAAAATAAATTGATTATGAGTATAAATTTAAAACGTATTGAAATAGATAAAAATCATTTAGATTAAGAAAACAAATTGAATTGGTTTTAATAAAAAAATTATTTATTTTTTGTGAAACATTGAAATAAAATGAAATATAATCTTTTATGACGGTCATAAATTGAAAAAAATGGAATTTTATATATAATTTATTATTATTAAATCATTAAATATAAATAAATTCTTTGAAAATGAATCATTATAATAATAGGGAAGAAAATATAAGGTAAATATTGAATGGGGTCTTTATAACTTTTTATGACTCTTTAATAAAAATATATTAATTCAATACTTTGAAATCCAATTATCAAAAGTAGATAAAAATTATTTAAAAATATTATTTTAATTATAAAATATATCTATAACAGTATTTTGAAAAATGTATTTATAACATAAGAAACTTATTGTGGGACATTTTGAAAATGATTCCCTTGTAATCTTGGTCTATATTGATTTTAATAAATTTACTGTAGTGTACCATAAAGACATGAATATACCTAAAAATAAAAATGATAAAGATTAATAAATAGCATAAATGAAACTTATTAGTAATAAATAATGAGGAAGTGAGAGAGATATATAATTATTTAAAAACATTAAGACTGGGAATGAATATGAAATATCCTTTGTAAATAAAGTATGATATGGAATGTAAAGCCATACAGGAGGAAAAGGGAGTAATAAATAATAATAAATAAATTTAAAATATTTATATATCCATATAAAGATATTCAATTTGAAACAAGGGCTGAATTTAAAAAATATAATGACAATACATGAATATAGTGGAAGCGTAGAATGAAAACACATACCTTGAGTCCCAACTCACATTGTACATCCACCATATTCATGGATAATAAAATTCTTTTAATTATTAAATTCCATTATAACATTTTTTTCATTATTTTTTATTATTTTAATTTAATTTTTATCAATATTATTTATTTAATATGTTACTATTGTGAATATTTTTCATTTTGAGGTCATATGAATAGTAATAATTCCCCTGTCATTTATTAGTTTATGAAGAAAAAGGATGCTTATTTCATATTAAAACTAATAAAAAACAAAATAGAATAATAGAAATAATTAATTAATGAGAATGAACCTAAAATAATTTTATCTGAGAAAAATATAACGTATATTCTAAAATATCAAATAAAGGTTTATAAATTTCAAAAAAACTAAATTGAATTATTTTACATTTTAAATCAATTTTTAGTTGAAAAAAAGATTTTCTAAATTTTTAATTCACATTTATATCACAATTATTTCATTAAAGTTATAGTATTCGTAAAACTATAATATTTATATTAACCAAAAAACATCATCTTCACAAAAATCCAAAAATTGAACCTAAAATATTTTTATCCTGATGATTCCAAAATTAAAATTCATTTTATAAAATTCAATTTCTAAATACTATAAATTTAAAATTTTAATAAAATATAATATTACATGTAAAAAAATGTTTTATTTTTAATCAACAATATTTATTTTGTTATAAATTAGCAAAATATTATTTTATATTATTTATTAATTATTATATGATTTATAATAACTATTTATAAATTTGAAACAAATATATTTCATAAAATTATTCTTTAAATTAAAAGGAATTAATATTTTAAATAGAATTTTAATAAAATACTGCCAGTACAACATATATTTAACTATATGATTACAATATTATTTTATGAACTGTTTTACTTTTCTAAAAGCATCATTATCAAGATAAAAGAACATTTTATTCTTCATAAAATTTCATTATGATAGAATTTAAATTTTAAGGAAATGATGTCTTCAAATATGAATACAATTTATATGTTCATATCATTAGAAACAAAAGAACATAAATGAACATATCATATGAATGTATTTATATGTCTGTGTATATATATATATTTTAAAATTTATGAATTTATAAAAAAATGAAAATTATGAATTTTTAAGAGACTTAATGCATGTCCAACATCAAATTACATAACATACTATAGGGATACATACTCCCCAACATCCCAATCCATTACACCACATATATAAGAATATCTATTATGCCTATCGGGGAAATCAGCTCAATAAAACTCTTTTATATGTGTCTTTTAATGCCTTTGGACATTCCTAAACCCATATGAGAGAAAATAAAAACATATTACTCATATCCATTATTTTTATATGCTAACACCATACATCATACCTATATCCAAACATTCCCTAACCATAACATTATCCTCTACCTAGAAATCACAACCCTAATATAGAATCATGGGAAAACACAAGTCCTATAAAAAACCACCATAGTAATAAATTCAACAATAACCAAACTTCTAGAACACTCTTTATCAATCTCATCTTCTAGAACTAAATTCCAAAATAATCACTAAACATTGAACAACATCATTTGGAACTATCAACCAATACAATAATCATGCCCTATATAAGAAAAAACTAAATTTCATATCACCACAAGTCAGTACTAGTTGTTTGTTTACCAATGGTACTCTTTGGAATATGAAAAATAGTTAAAAATATTTTACCTAAAAAATTATCTATTCACCCCACTAAAACTCTAGAACACATAAACTTGGTCACTATCAATCAAAACCAGAACTTGAATATTATTTATTAAAACTAAGCCTCTAAAACACACATGTTAGGTCAATAACATAGATATGTGATCCTATTTATGACAAAATAAAAACTATAATTATAAAAAAATTAAAAAAATGGAGAAAATTATTAATTGAATTTCAAGAACCATGACCTTATATACCTTTTTTCACTAACATTTAACCTAAATACCTCTAAGAATAATACAATAATCACATTTCCACATGATTGAATCAAAATATAAATTTCACCGTCATAATTACAATTAAACTATGTCAAAAACACATCTAAACCCTTCAATTAAATGTTATAAAATAATAAAATAAAAAAAATTATTTCTTATTCTACTAGACTTATAGAATCCATGTGAATTTATTGTTAAGAAATACATGTTTCCAATAACTCTATGAGTTCTATAACAAAAACGCTATCTATTATCTAAGATCTTATGGTCGTCTAGGATTCCCCCCAAAAAATAAAAACCTTTTATGCTATCCTCATAGAACATTATAAAGGTTCCATGCCTTCAAAATTTACACACAAACCCATGGTTTTTATCCTAACACAACAAAAACCACAATATGCACACATACATAGAGTGTTTATGTATAAAAATAATTATTATTCGGATAATAAAATCAACTTATACACTATGAAAAAAATGATATTGATACTCAAAAATGATAATACAAAAGAAGTACATAATCACTTATCTCAAATATAGATCACTAACTCTGATGAAAACATGAAATCCTCTAAACAATACTAAAAATACGCAAACTTACATGTCCCAAACATTCCACAACGGAATTTCCAAGGGACTTCCTCTAGTCCAATATAAAAAGATACTTTATAAGTAAATGGCTCACTCTTAGGAATTCCATGATTATGAATTCTTATTCGGAATTTCCTCCAATAATAGAAAGAGAACATTAAAAAGAGATGGAATAGCCATTTAGAATAATCTCTCAAGGATCTATCTATAATAGAAATCATATATCCATAAATCAACCAAAACAAACCACATGCTACTTCTTATAATTTCTAAATAACTCAATGAACCAAGTTAGCCTTAAAAACTGTTTAAACAAATAAACCACCATCCAAACACTCTCATTCCTTCATCTCATGTTCGTAACCACTCCTTCACTAGTAAATAGGTCTAAAACAATGAGTAATAAAAATACATCTAGATGAGTACCTCTAAAAAATCTCTTAGTAAAATGAATAAATAAAATAAAGATGAAGAATAAATGAATGAATATCCATCCAATAGTTATATAAGTCATTTTTAAGTACTTTATATATATCTCTATATTTATTCTATATCATTATCATTTATATTTTTTGGAAATAAATTTTTATAAGAAAAAATAGAGGTCTAGTATACCATATTTATAATTATTATAGATAGTAGATTACCTATTGAAGAAAGAAATTTTTATATGTTTCCTAGTGATCATCATAAAGTATAAGGGGATTTATACTTGGATATATAGAGAAGTATTACAGAATTAATTTTTTATTATTAATTATTTGATAATAAAACTATCATTTATGATATTAGTATATATGTAGTTTGTTTTTCTAGTTTTAAAAATTTTAGATATACCCAATTTAAAATAAAATTTTATTTTTCTGAAAACATTATATTATAATTGTGATATAGAGATAAAATCTGATTTAATATTTGATGATCATTATAAATCATCAAATAAATATATCATTGTTAATGATATCAGATAAAATTTCTCATAATATAACAGGTATTGGAATTTAAAAACATAACCATATTTTTCTAGTGGAGATATGATTACATTAATGGGTGAGATACTATAAAAATATTTTATTTTAGATAGCTTGGGGAGTGATATTAGATATTGGTGTGACCATGAATTAGTTATATGGATGTTTCATGTATTATAATTTGTGATATCATTTCAATTTGATGTTGTTATATAAGAGTTTAGAAAAAATATTATTAGAAACCATCATCAACTAAGGATCATAGAAAAATGATTAGATCAAAATGTTTAGTTCAATGGAAAATGGTTTTGTTACATATGATCATTTTCAAATGTTAGTATTTATAAAAGTAAGTCAGTATTAAAATATATACTATTTAGATGAAGTAATATTTATTTATTATAAATCTAAAGGGTTCCTAAAAATTGAGATATAATATTCGATGAGTTTATATTTCTTATGAATTACTTATTTTAAAAAATTGGAATGTTTTCTATATGATGTTTTAATTATGAAGTGGTTATATTCATGTTGTTATATATAAGGTGTTCATATTTACACTGTATATATGTAATTTCTATATAATTTATATTTTCAATTATACATTATTTATCTTTCTCTATATATAAATGTTAACTTTATTTAAAAATTAAATTACAATTGTGTGACTTAATGATAATTTAAAATATTACTAATAAAAAAAAGAACATAGAAAAAAACATTCAAAACGAGGGGATCACAAGGGAATCAATAATGAAGGTAAAGGGAATCCCCTTATAAAAATTCAACATAATCACCTAGATGAGAACCAAAATCATAAAACACCACTAGGCTATCATTATGGTTTGAATTAGAATCATGGAGATCCACTGACATGTTACCGTTATGGAAAAGGTTAACAATTTTTATATCGACATGAAGAATATATTTATGGGTAATAATGTATTAGATGGTGTTCTATTGGAATTCAAAATTACTCATTATATTATTGACTACAATAGAAGAGTCATATATTACCTCTCTCATGTAAAACTTAAAATTATTATAGAGATTAATCCCATAAAGCATTTATAATGTCATGGCCACAATTGAGTTACCCTTACAAAATAATTATGATAAATTCATGAGGACTGAACCATAGGTGTCACATAAAATTCCACCATATCTCATATTCACTAGTACAAAAGATCCATATTTATTTAAATTTAATCTATGACTGGGGGCCCTCCACTTTAGTTGGGAACCCAACATCCTTTTTAGTGGGTAGGTGTATAAGAATAAATGATTTTTGGATGGGATATGGTTTTGAAATTCTAGTGGTAGTTTTACATTCTTATATTCCTGAAATGTAAAATGAATGATATGAAAAAATGTTCTATGAATGTACTTTAAATTTGGATACAGCCACTTAGTGTGGACATCATTATGAGATTCCCATTGAACCTAATAGGTTACTATGATGGTGAGGCACTCACCCCTATCTTGTGTAAAGGGATTCAACTAGTCTTTCCAGCTCAATTGAATAAACACATCCACTAAAATGTAACTACCAATTTAACATATAAGAATCTGAATGATAAACCATATGTGGTCCTCTCATTTACTTAGGAAGAAAATATAATCCCTTGTTTTAGATTAAGAATTGTTTGATCATTTACACATCATGTCTTTAAGAATACCAATTTTTTCATTATTATTTATTATGGGAATATATTTCTTGAGGATAATTCCTTTGGAAGTTTTAATATAGTGGAAATAGCCTTGAACAGTGTTCTGTTACCCATCGTATCTATATTTGGAGGAATAGAGTCAGGTCTCAAACCCTTGAAAATGATATCTATAATGATTGGGAAAAGTATATGAATCATTAGAATGGGTCCATATAAATATGAATATTGTGAAATATTTCTATCGAGTAATCATCTAGTAGAAAATTTATAAATTAAGGATGGATTGAATCCGTTGGAAACTGATTTCTAGAATAGGGAACCCAAGAATATACAGTATATTTCTTTCCAAATTGTGTTTCCATAAAGTGATATATCCATGCCCAATGATCTAATTGGGGTTCTCTTGAATGGGTTTCATGAGAAACTATAAACTAAACCAATTATGAGATCCATATGACCTGCATTATCATTCAAGGGGAAGGAATGATACTTTATTTTAATAAAAATAGACAAGATGGAATTTATAGAGATGGAATTATAGATGATTTTGGATATTTATACCTCACTTGTTGTCTTAAATAACCCTAATATTGATACCCCCTTCTTGATATGGTATATAAATTATTGATCAACTATCAAATTTGTGATTCAATAACCAATTGTAGATCTATATAATACTGTATAAGAGTCTGATGTTTTGAAATTCATATTTGGGAGGTCTACATATATAAAATAATTTCAATGGGATAGAAGAGATAATGTGAGAAACAAATTTACGTATTCTTCTAAAAGGTATTATGTTTATTTACCATTTCAATAACCTATTATATCTCATTTTATAATTATTTTCATAGTACATAAGTCTCAATATCCTTTTGCATAAGGTGGATTTCAAATAAACAAATGGAATCCTTTGATTATCGGAGCTCTCTCTATCCTAGAAAAAATTTATCACCTAGGTGAACACTTGATGAAAATTTTGTACTTATGTTTTAATGGATTCATTATAAAACTTTTTTAAAATATTGATAAAAAACCACCTTGATGTTTTTAATGAAATTGAAATTACTATTGAGAAAAAATATCATGTCATCATCAAAGAAAATATGGGAAATAATAGAAAACCCTAACTCCAATTGAGATGATGTATCAAAATATTATTAAATCTTTTTTAGGTCTCTACTGATGACATAATGGGATAAGGTAAAGATGATCATAGTCATAAGTTCCCTTTGTCACAAACCCCATGTAGATTTTAAAAAGAAAAATCATCTTATTAAGATAAATATTGAAAAATTTATAAGAGAAACACCAAACTAAATTATCAAAACCCCACTATGAAAAACCACTTTTGAGCACTTTGAAAATAAAGGAACACTCCATCCAATCATAATCCTTTTCCATGTTGATTGTAATTTTCACATTGAAGCATGTCAAACTTCTATACCATTCAGCATTAATTTATTAGTTAATTACAACGGATCCATAATTTCTTCTCCCTTTAATGAATTCATAATTTTCCTCAAAAATAAGGAAAGGAAGATGCATCGATAGTCTCTTTTTATGAATAGTTTCCTAAAATTTATATCATGAGTTACACATACAAATGGGATGGTATTTTTCAAAAATAATTGGTTGGATTCACCTTTGGTGAATGTTCCATAATAATTTTTTATGTAACTCTAGTTAGAGGACACCCCATGAGATAATCATGGAAATAACCCACCACTTCCCCTTTAATAATATCTAGTGAGTCTAAGTGAAAAGACCTAGAAATTAATTTGTTCTTTAATAACTCCCAAGATTAAGAGTATTTATGGAAGAAAATATTTCATCTTCTTCTAGAAGAATACCCAACTTGTGATAGTACAGAAATTAATAATACTTGGAATGTTGTCAATGATAGATTTGGCCCTCCCAAATCTTATAAAATACTAACCTATAGTTGGATCAAACATGAGGGTTCTTTGGAGAAATATAACATGACTATAGGACATATAATTTTAGCATCACTGTTTGAGTACCATATAGAAGTTGTAGGTAGATACTTCCATAAAACCATTTCACTTTAATGACCCCTTGAAAATAAGTTGTATTTATATCTCCTATCTTAATAAATTTATCTCAAAAACTCCATCTATATTATTTCTTTAGATCAAGCATGTTATCATCCAATTAAATATTTTAATTAGAAAATATCATAAACAAGTCATGACCTCGTTAGCCTTATAATAGGATTTCCAGATTGTTTATTTCCTCACAAATGGGTTACAAATTAATTTATAGGATATGAAGTATTCAAAGATAAGAAATAATATCCTTCATCTACCTCCTAAGTTTACATTGACTGTTGAACCATGTTATACCCTTCACTAGATCAACCTAGAAATATTGGACCACCTCTATAAAATATTCCAAAATCATACATTGTATATTATAGAGAAATATTTTTCTTACTTATTTATAGGAATAAACATTTAGGTTATTAGGATAAATTTTGGAGAGATTCTTTGAAATGTGGGTGACAAAAGAACTTATAAATTTGGAAATGGTCAAAATAATTCCCAAACATATATCGAGTATACTCTTAATTCTATGGATGGATCTTCTATTATTGAACCATGTGAAGGTATCACCATTTTAACCTAAATCTAGAATAAAAATGGAATACATTAAGGGTGGAAAATCTGAAATACCATCATTGGTATAAATTCCCACACCCTTATTACTATATTGATCATGAATAGTATTAATGTCTCTAAATAAATCATTTTAGAAAAATTAATAATGGTGACAGAACTTGAATCTTACAGTTCCTTTATTTGAGTTGGACCACATTCTAAATATCCAGTAGTCAACAAAAATAAATAATTAATATTACTAGAAATAATGGTGTTCAATTGGGATGTTATTTCAATAAATCACACTCAGATATGATCATCATAGAAAATCCATATATGTTGATTGGTAGGATAATCTTGCTTTAAATTAGTTAAATTAAATATGTAAGAAATGTCTCTGATAGGCTCTAGTTTGAGTGGATATCATAAAGGGATATTACTTTTATACAAATATTTTTCAACATAAACTCACTTTCTCCATGGATCTCAGAACACTAGTATTCTATTTGAAAATTTGAATCATAGACATGGAATAAGGTTGTCCTGTAATCCTAACTCGATTTTAGATATAAATATAAATTCCTATAAAATGGAACTAGATTTTTATTTTTTCTCAATATTTCCAGGTGGATGAATTGGATTGGAAATCCTTGAGAAACCATGTTGTGTGGAAGATTGTATCATAGTATATCTGATGTATATTTGGGCCTTCAAAGTTTTTTCTATAGGGGTGTTCTATTCTGGAGAAGTTTAAACCATAAGACTCTGGAAAAGGATAAGATAGTCCTCAAAAGATCTTCAGTTATTCCCTATGGTCATTATAGGAGATAATGGATAAGGGGGAACTAGATCCCACCCATCTAGTATATTTAAATATGTAAGAGATGGATTTTTTGTAACCTTAAGAACTTACACATAGAGGTTCATCCCCTACATCAAAGTATCAATTGATGTATCCTTTAAGGTGAAAAAATAGACCTATAAATTTATATGGTCTTGAAGGAGGAGACATAGTTTTAGGTTAAACTCTATTGGGTACTAAATGCCCTCCCCTCTTGATATACTTACTCCAAACAACATTTTGTATAAAAAAAATTATTTTCATTTGAACTAATTGTTTTTCAAATATTACTAACTGGGATTTAAGTTATAATTTAAAGATCTTAAATTTATGTTAGTTCTATAATAAGTTCTTTAACATGGGTATTCTTCAATAAGGATCTACTAACATGGAACTTCCATTCTTAAATGGAAAAAATTATTCGCAATGGAAAATATTGAAGAAAATTTTCAAAGAGAGCATGGGTTTTGATATTTTTTCCTCTATAGAATATGAATGTGTAATACTTGATACTACTAGAAGCACTTTGCATGATGTTATAAAATTATATTAGAATAGTAATTATAATGCTATAAATTCCAGGCAATTTTCTTCTAGTGATAAAGATATTATTGGATTTTCTTATTATAAAACTACTTTTGAGATTTGGGATACATTGTCTATTCCCCATGGGGGAACATAAATGTAAATGAAATGAGGCTTAATACTTATTCTATTAAATATGATTCATTTAAGATGAAACCTGATGAACCCATTTATGATATGTACCTCAAGTTTAATGATATTTTCAATACTATGAGATTACAAGGAGTGCTAGTATCTAAAAACATCCGGATAATGATATTGATGAGATGCCTACTAAAAAGATGGAGAGGCACTTCAATTTCAATAATAGAATCATGAGATTTATGTAAACTAATTTTGAAATATTTTTATTGGAAGTATTATGATTTAAGAAGAATAACTAAAGGTAAACCCTATGGAAGATGAGGATCCCAAAATAATGTCAGTATATTTCAAGACTACTTCCCCTAGACAAAAAATGGAAAAATAGAAAGAGAACGTATAAGCTTCCAGTTTCTATGGTAGTGAATCACCCTCAAACATTGATGGGGATATAGATCACCTTGTTAGAAAATTCAATAAATTTTACTAAAAGAATAAATTCTTTATAAAAATAAAATTATAAAGGAACATATGAAAATAAAGTAATTTGGAAGAAACATTAAAATAAAGGTGATGATGTAAAAGAATTTTACTTCTATTAATGAAAGATAAAATGACTCAAAAAATAATAATTTCTTAAGGTGTAATAAAAAATAAATATGATGACAAGGACATCAGATTTAAAGAAGCTATGAAAGCCAACTAGAGTCCATATGAGGACAACACTAGTGACTCTGATTATACACCTAAAGAAAACCATAAAATAGAAAATATGTGTTTTATGACTGAATTCAGTTAGGAATCTACTTTACCTACTACTAATATTCTCTCTATGTATAATGATGATAATTTTGATGATTTTGAAAATTAATAATCTGATGACGATATGTCTATATAACAATTATTTGAGTATTATAATATTATATTGGACAAAATTAATGAATTAATGGATAAAAAAGGTGTTAAAAATACATAATGCTTTAATTGTGATTACAAAAAAAGAACTATCTTTAGAAAATGACAAAAATGTTCAACTAATCAACGAAAACAATGAACTTGATAGTTAAAATGATAAATTGATGAAAGAACATGAAAATTTTACAAATGGTAGAGAGACATTGACATGGATTTTGGGAAATAAATTTTATCCCAAATGTTTTAATGGTATATCATATAAACCCACACATAGAAGAGTAACAATGAATAATTTTTTATTAAAGTCCCAACAAGAATGTTCTTATTCCTGTTATTTCTCTAAAAATACATTTAATGATTTTATTTAGAATGGAATAAAATCAATTTAAATGAAACCCATTTCACAAATGTGGGTTCCCAAAACCGTTATTACTAATACTTATATCCCCAAATTTATTGGGGTACCAAAATTATTTCTTGTTAAAATCATTATTTGTATGGAAAATGATAGAATACTTCTAGAAAAAGTCTATTATACTTGAAAACTACTTGTTCAAGACATATGATAAGAGACTATTCTTAATTCAAGAGCCTTATCGTGTTTAATTGTGGACATGTCAACTTTGGTGATTATGCAGTAGGAAAAAGCATTAGCCTAGGCTTGATTGGTAAAAAAACTCAGATTTGATTTCTAATGTTTTATATGTTAAACGAATAAAATATAATCTACTTATAATTTTTCATTTGTGTGAGGATGTTTTTTATTTTATGTTTGACAATGATTCTTCTAATTTTTTTAAAAAAAATGCCTTAATTTTTTATACATTGAAACATGAAAGTGTTTATACTGTATATTCAAATTGTCTAATTTCTCAAATGGTTTCATGTTTAAGTTCCTTTCTTAAGGAATATTGGATCGGGAATATGATACTAGGAAATTGTAAAATTCAGTAAACAAGGAAGCTGACTAGGAACAGGTTAGTAGGGTATCTATCTATGCTTGTGTTTCCAAGTGATAATGTCAGCCACCCCTGTCAAAAAGGGAAATAGTAAAATGTTTCTTTTATATTAAATAATTAAGTGTCTACTTGTCAACCTCTTAAGATTGTTCACATGGATTATTTTGGAACTATAGAGATTCTAGTCTTAATAGAAATAAATACGTTTATATTATTATAGATGACTATCCTATGTATTCTTTGATATATTTTCCTACCCAAAATTGCAATCCTGTATTTAATTTACCAATTATGCTAGTATTTAGAAAATATTATTGGGCATAGGATTATGACATTAAGAAGTGATCACGTCCTTGAGTTTGAAAATCACACTTTTGGATAATATTTATAACAAAATGGCTACACTCATAACTTCTATTTTCATAGGACACCCCATAAGAATGGAGATGTTGATAGATGAAATAAAACCTTACAAGAGATAACCCAGACTATATTTAATGAGATTGACCCGCCTATATATTTTTGGAAAAAATTATATCAACACATCTTTCTATATTATCAATAGAATATTGATTAGACTTATCCTTAAGAAGACCCTTATGATATGTGTAATAATAGGAAACCTATAGTAAATTAATTTTGAGTTTCTGGGTGGAAAGAAATTATTCTTAACACTAAGAATGACTTGGACAGATTTTCTTCCAAGAGTTTGGAAGTAATTTTTCATGGTTATTCAATTTCTAGAAAAGTCTATAGAGTTTTTAAAAAAAAGTCCAAAACATTGGAAGAATAAGTTCATGTAAAATTTAATGAAACAAATCCAGAAGTGACTAATACCTCCTTATAAATATTTTAGTATGATTTTTCTTCACTAAAAAAATTCCAAACATTTTAATTCTTCTGTAAAACAAGTATAATAGTCAACCAGTTATGAAGAATTTCCAAAACATCTTGAACCTGAATCCAAAAATATAGACGTGACCAGTCCATATTTCTCTATAGATATCAGAATCATTAATACCTTCCATTAAATGATATTATAGGTGACCTGGATAGAGGAAATCAAACTAGATATTCTGTTAGAAAAGATAACATACATCAAGATTTTTTGTCTTTTGATGAACCTAAAAACATCAATGATGCTGTAAAAGATGAATTTTTTTAAAAAATATATGCAAGAAGAATTAAATAAGATTAAAATAAATTATTTGTGGGAACTTATATCTAAAACCAATGAAACATTGTCTATTGGAACTAAATGGGTGTTTTGAAACAATATTGATTAATCAAGAACTATAGTTAGAAACCAGGCTATAATTATTTAACTAGGTTATAATAAAGAAAAAGGAAATGAATTTGGGGAATCCTTTTAACTTGTAATCATACTTTAATCCACGAGAATTATTATTTCCTATGAAGTACATCAAGACATTAACCATTGTCAAATTGATTTTAAGAGCTCATTCCTAAATGTATTTATTGTTGAGGATGTTTTTGTTGAATAACCCCTTGTTTTTGAAATCCTCAATTTCAAAATCTTATTTTTAAATTAACCAAAGCTTTATATGGTTTAAAATAATACCCTTTATCTTTTTATGATAGGCTTAGAAATTTTATGATTTGAAAATAATATTCCAAAGGAATAGATGATCCAACCATTTTCATAAAACATATTTTAGAACATATAATAGTAGTGAAAATATATGTTGGTGATATTATTTTTTGATCTTTAAAAAATATATTTATACATATTTTTATAAAATGATGCAAAAATAATTTAAAATGAGTTTATTGGGTAAACTTAAATTATTTCATGGATTTCAGTTTTTCAGAAAAATAAGGAATTGTTTTGAATCAATGTAACAATACAAAAGAACATTTAAAATGTTTTAATCTAGATAGCACTAAAATTACTGATACTCCTATGAGTACCACCTATAAATTGGATCTTAATGAAACTGGGAAACTAGTTATAGATGTATGATTGGACGACTTCTCTATTTGACTATCAGTCAGGAAGATATTGTGATCAGTGTATGTATTTTTCCCATTTTCAAGAAAATATAAGAGTCATGTCTTGTTGCTGTTAAAATAATTTCCAAAAACCAAAAGGAGACTTCCAATTAAGGATTATATGAACCTAGATGACAAAATTTGTATTTAGTAATTTATTTTGATGTATATTTTTTATATATAATTTAGATATAAAATAGACCTCTATAACATGTAACTTTTTATAAAAGTATTTAGTTTCTTGCTGTGGTAAGAAGAAAAACTTGGTTTCACTATCTACTACTGATGTTCAATACAAATTTGCATGTAGTTTCTATAAAAAAATTTGGGGATGAAATACACTCTACTAGACAATGGATATCAATTCTAAAATGTCATTATAAACTGGGAAAATACATGTGAAATAAACATATGTAAAAATATTATTTCTCATTTTATGAAAAATAACATTGATATGAGACATCACTTTTTGAGAGATCATTTTTAAAAGAGAGATATTAATCTAGAATTTATTTTCACAGAACAACAGTTAGGTGATATATTTACTAAATCATTGAATTATGATAGAATGAATTATATCAAACATGAATTCGGAATTACAAAATTGGGTTATTTTTTATCATCAATGATATACCATTGTGGTTTATTGTCATTGTATTGTCATAACATTGGGTTTTCAAGAAGTTGTCTTGTCATAACATTATTTATTCTTGTAATTTTCTTTCTAAACCCTTGATTTGTTATGTTGTTTCTTCTCAGGCCATGGGAATTTTTTTTCTATTTCATGATATTTTGAACCAGCAGTTTATTTCCTGGTTTATTCTATCTATTGAAACTTGATGTGTGTTTTTCAATAGATTATTATGTGTACTTAAATTATAATTTCGATTTTAGAATACCTAATGTACCAAATCATATGAAAGTGGATTATTTTTCTTCCTAAAGAACCTTTATCCCTATTCAATAATTACATAACTCTCTCGAGACTAGTGCATCCCTTTTGTCACCTACTTTTCAAACCCTCTCATTACCCTCAATCAAGGCTGTGGATCCAATTTGAATACTAAAAATGAATAGTGATTCTTATATTTCTCTATCTAAGTATATTTATTCGATGATGTAGAAGAAGGAACCTACTATTAATGATCCTATACTTCTAATTAACTCTGGCCTTTTCAATCAAGTCATTGAAGCATAAAAGAAAGTAGAATCGAATTGGTTGTTATTAATTAAATTTTTGTAACATAAGGTTCTCAAAAATCAATGGTAGTTCGAGTGTTTTTTATCAAATAATATTCCATTCTACCTGAAGCTAGAATATGGATTTTATCAGCATTTGCAGTTTATGATTAATGAAAATGGTGAATATTGGATAAAACATTGTGTGAAAGGACATATAATTGAAATTTCATGAATAATTTGGGCTAAGTGTTTCAGTTTACATCATGATGGACTCTATGATTAATACAATGGGAGAATTCCAAAATCTAGTGATTTTTTATCTAAGAGGATTCCCTTAATGTTCTTACAGAAGATTCCATAAGAAGGTGGCTTCTTCCCTCAAAGCCTGATGGAGAATGTAGGTTTCTTTTTAAGTTCTTACAACATATGATATTTCCATGAAAAAGATATTTTTAAAACCTAAGGTATCAAGACATTTAGCTCTTATCTCTAAAGATCTAATGTCAAAATATAAATCTTTATAGATACCTAATGTATCACATGTGATATAAGATCAAGTCGTCCTCCATATAAAATTCATTGACCTACCCATACATGATATCTATCAAGTTAGAGGCCAAAGGCCTAGTCCATGATGATGATGAGTCAATTATATACTCTGGTGGTTTCATCATAACTAGTACTGTATGTTCAAGAGTAAAAATTAGCTAGATCCCGCGGAAGAAATTATGGGTGGGTGATAGTGAGAATTTGTAAGCTGAATATGATTTGGATGATCATCCCACCCGACCTAAGGATGATTTTGATCTATATTAGGAGCCTGATGAAGTTTTTAAATACTCATATATGGAAGAAACTATTGATAAAGATGTGGAATAGTAATAATTTGTTGATATATGGAGTGTCCCTAACCTTTCTCCAAAATCCACTCCATTTACCTTTGGAATGGATAGTCCACTTAGGAGGTTTTACAAATGAAAAAGTTTTCTAATTGTGATGAAGAAGAGACTAAGGTCTCTGGAGAGGATAAATATAAAAGTTCCAAATCAACAGATGTTGATGATGATGATGAGGAAGAATAAATGGAAGAATATGATGAGAATGGTAAACATAATAATGCTAATAAAAAAGATGTTTTAGATGATGGAAGTGATTATAGAAAGGAATGTAACCCTAATGATAATAGAGTTTGAATCAAATTAAATGATGCCTAAATGCCTCTGGATCATAAGGATGTATTTATTTAGGGGGAATAATCTCTATTAGTAGAGATTTTTTAGGAATCTACTGTTGTTGATGATAAAGATGGGGCTATCTCAGTTTCCATATGTCAACAGATTTCATATTCTTCTATGGATGAGTATATGAGATTTATAGCTATTGAGGAACAACATTTTTCCAAGCAAGACAAAAAGTATATTGTCGAGGAAGAATTTAGAAATGAAAATATTACAATATTAAATGATCATAAGTCTCTTATGGATGAAAATTTGGATGCATATTAAACTATTATTGATACCCAAAATAATATTATGATTCAAGATACACAAAATATTTGTTCACAATTGGATGATGAGCTTTATAGTTTTTAACACACCGGGGATACTCAATGTTCATAAGGTTATACAAATTTGGATTTGTAAGTACCTTCTTTGTTGAATCTATCTCAGCTATTATTTTAGACTATTGGTTGGACTATATGGGATGTTAATGATCCTTTAGGGTCACCTTTATCACTAACTTCAGGTTTATCATCACGGGAAATCTCAATTTCCAAAAATTTACCTAAAGTTGGTGTATCTTGGACTTCAACATCTTTGGGGGTATCAACATATATGGACTAACCTTCCACATTTTCAACCACATAATACTTATGATCATTTAAAATGACTAATTGATCATCTCCAAATTCTTCCTCAATAATATCCTCTTTCACTTTCTTGTAAACTTTTTGTTTCATAGTTATTGTAAATCTCATTTTCTCAGCCATTGTAGTATCTAAAACCTATTGACCTATGGAAACTTAGGTATCCTCAACTGTATCATCAAAAGATGAAGATTTTTGGAAAATATCCACTACTGGGGACTGCATCCCCTCAAAATATTCGTTTTTATTCTCTGGAGGCATTTCCACATCCTTCCTTTGGATTTTTCCACTAGTATCTTTAGGGTTAAAATCTTATCTATCATCTATAGAATCTTTTTTATTACCACGATTAATTTTTCCACTATCATCTTCTTCTTCCATTTATTCTTCCACATCGTCATCATCAACAACAATGGATTTGGAACTTTTATATTGATACTCATTAGACACCTTAGTCTTTTCTTAATCACAATTAACCAACTTTTCTTATTTAGGCAACATACTGGGTGGACTAGGAGCTCCAAAAGTAATGGGAGGAGCTTTTGGAGTAAGTTCTGGGTCACTATCTATATCAATATATTGTTTATTCCCCACTTCATCATCTACAACATCTTTTACATGTGAGCAATACACAACATCATCATGATCTAATCCTAGATCAACATCATCCATAAGTCTGGTAAAATGATCAATTGGATTATATTTATCATTCAACATCTCTCTATCACCAACCTATTATCTCAACAATGGGTTTGGACTACTTTTATTTCATGAAAATGAAATTATATTTATACATAAACAAGCATATTCTATAATAGATTATTTATCCTCACGAAATAAGCCCATGTCCTCTAACATGGCCGAAATAATATTTGGGTATATCAAAGAATTTGATCTAGAGGATGGCTTCATCATTTCATACATATGTATCATTAGGTGTCTATAGAGACTAATCATTTGATCGTTTGACATAAGAGATAGAAGATAGAGGTATTGATAACTTATGGTTGCAAAATCTCATTATATTGGAGATAGAATACGCTAAAAGAACATAAACAACATCCTAAATTCCTTATCCAGATCTGAGGAAACATGCCTCCACGTTGATACTTATCTTTTCAATATATTAAGTGAATCCTCAAAGATAAAAAATCACTATATTTTAGAATGATATCATGGTAGTCATCATCGACTCCATAATGAGGTATACTCAACCACATGGCCCACTTTCTTAATGAAAAACAAAATATATTTCCATTCACGCAACTATTTATCAAATCTGCAACTTGTTCAATTTAATGTTGCACAAGCTGATAAAATTAATGAACCAAATTCTTGTAGAATAGCCAATTATTTGACGAAAACCAATCCAACCACCCTTGTTTTTGGAGAAACTTGTGTACCATAGATTTTTTTGATAGTAACCGCTTAGAATCTAATTATTTATCTGCAATAATAACTCACCTGACAAGATCGGGGTTCACTCGATGTACTGGAGTATGTATATTGGTTTCCTTCTTCTACTTCTTCAAAGATATGGACTGGGAACGAGAATGAACAAAATCAATCATTATTATAAACATTCATATTAGCTCGAATGTCCTGGTCAAGGGTATGGAGATGGTTTGAAAAGAGAGAGATGAAAGGGTTACACTAGGTTTGAGAGAGAAATATAAGTATCGCGTAAGGCTTAAGGTTTTTTGGAATAGATTTATACCATTTAATCATTAATTAGGATATTAATTATTCTAAAATAAAAATTATACCGAAAATCAAAAAATTGATATAAAAACATGAATCAGGTTTTGGTAAATAGATTAAACCAAGAAATAAAAACATGGTTCAAAATATCGAGAAACTGAAAAACAAAAAAAATCAAGGCATGAAAGGAACCAACATGAAAACTCAATAGTATGACAAGACAACCACATGAAAAACCAATGGTATGAAAATCCAAAGACATGAAGAACCAATTGTATGACAATACAGTGGCATGAAAATCAAACAACTATCCACCACAATAGTATGTCATTGAAGATTAAAATTAACCAAATTTTATCATTCCTAATTCATGTTTGATATAATTCATTCTCTCAAAATTCAATGGATGACTAAATATATTAGCTAAATTTGGTTTCGTGCCAATAAATTTAACAATGTTATCTCCCTATAGAAAATTGTCTCTCAAAAGTTTTTGTCTTATATCAATTTTTATTCTCCTTGAATGAGAAACATGATTCTTAAATATGATTATTGATATTGTATTGTCATAGTTTACAGGGACAAGTCAGAATTAATATCCATAGTCTAGTTGATTTTGTTTCTTCCATAATATTTTTCCACATGAACTATCTATATCCTTGTATTCATATTTAGAAGTACACAATGAAAAATAATCCTTTTTCTTACTACACCATGAAACTAGAGACTTTCTGAAAAAGTGACATGTTCTAGAGGTTATTTTTCTATCTAACATATGTCCACAAAAAACAGAACCTGAATAACATACCAAATCATATTCTTTTACTCTAGGGTAAAACAATATTAAATTGTTAGAATAATTGAGGTATTATAAAATTATTTTAACAGCAACAAGATGCCACTTTTTTGGGTTTTCTTGAAAATGAGCACATATACAAAAACATCACATAATACTGTCAAATGGTAGCCAATTAGAGATGACTTCCAACAATGCATCTATTACTTGTTTGATCAACTGTTTTTCTAGTTTCATCAAGATACAATTTATAGGTGGTATTAATGGGAGTATCACTACTTTTAGATATATATATATATATATATTAAGGTGTTTTAAAATATCTTCATTAAATTTACATTGATTGAAAATAATTCCTTATTTGTTTTGAAATATATAAAATCCATGAAATAATTTGAGTTCCCCCGTTAAGCACATTTCAAATTAATTTCTCATCATTTAAAAAATATCATAACCAATATAATTTTTTTAATATAAAAAATTAATAAAATCATCAAATATTTTTACTATTAATACATCTTTTATAAATTGGATTTATGAAAAGGGTAGGATTAGGTATACCTTTTGAAAATCCATTTGATATCAGAAAATTAATGACCCTATCATACCAAGCTCTTGGAGCTTGTTTTAAACCATATAATGATTTCGTTTATTTAAAGACGTGATTTGGAAAATAATTATTTTTAAAACCAGGGGATATTATACAAAAATATTTTCAACTATAAAACCATTTAGGAATTCACTCTTGATATCCATTTTATAATTTTTGAATTATAAATGTGATGTATAGGTAAGTGGTATTATTATGGATTCATGAATATCTAAATGTGAAAATGTTTCCTCATAGTAAATATATTTATCTTGATTATAACTATGTGCATCAAGTATAGCCTTGTATCTAACTATAGTTCCTAATTCATCAAAATTGTTTTTGAACACCATTTTGTACCAATAATAAATTTTTCCATGGGTATATCTATAATTTGCCACACATCTTTTCTTTCAAACTGATCGAATTCTTCTTGAATAGGTATTACTTAGAATTCATCAGTAATTTCTTCATTGATGTTCGTAGGTTCAAGATGAAACAAGAAAGCTTGGTGTTCATCACTATTTCTATGAAAATATCTAGTTTTAGTTACACAATATTCTAGACCAACATTATCATCTAAATGACGGTATTTAATGTTTATAAAATCGTTAGAGAAAGTGATACTAGTCACTTCTTGATTTTCATTTTCAGGTTCAAGAAGTTTTTGAAATTCTTCAAAATATGATGATTTTTATGCCTATTTTACAGTAGAATATAATTGTTTAGATTTTATGTTCAAATAAGATAAATCATCCACAAGGTTTTCTATTTAGGACTAAGGCTCATGCATATTAGTTTTATAAAATTTTACATGAACTAGTTATTCCACTACTTTGGACTTCTTATTGAATCCTCTATAGGATTGTCTTGAAATTGAATAACCATGGAAAATTCCATCATCACTTTTGGAATCAAAATTTTCAAAGATAAACATAGTTTTAAGAATAAATACATTGAAACAAAAAAACTGTAAGGTAATTGAAGTTAGTTTTCCTATTATTCCACAACTCAAAAGGGGTCTTCCTATGGAAATTTCTAATTAAGACTTTGTTGATAATTTAGCAAGTTGTGTTGATATCATGTGCCCAAAAATAGAAAGGTAGGTCAGAATCATTCAATATATTTTAGGCTATCCATTTTATGGTTCTATTTTTGCATTCAACAATTCAATTATGTTGGGGTGTTTAAGGAGTATATAATTTATGAGTGAATCCATTTTGTGAGAAAAATGATTCGAATCTTTATTTTCAAACTCACAGACATGGTCACTTCATAAGTTCTTAATCTAAATTCCTTTAATATTTTATGTAGACTTATAATACATGGTAAATTAAGATCACAATTCACTTTTTTGAGAGAGAAAATATACCCATGTATACCAAGAATATTCATGTACAATAAAATGAATATTGCGACTCTTTTTAAGACATGAAACTCTTGAAGGTCCAAAAACATCAATATGTGACAACTCAAGAGGTTGAGAAGTTGAAATTTCATTCGTTTATTTAAAAGAATATTTTTTTGTTGTTTCCTTTTTTGATATTCCTTATAGACTTTATCATTTTGGAACTTAGATATAGGTATATCCTTAACTAACCCTTTCCTATTCAAGTTCATATTTGAGTAAATGTTATAATTTCCTTGTATCTTATTTATATTCCATGATTCTTTATGAAGGAAACATAATTATCAAACCTTTTGATAAACTAAAGAATTTAAATCTACAACATAATCATTTTCATTTATCAAAGATGTATAAAAATTATGTTATTTTTAGAGAAAAAAATTGAATTATTATTCACAATCTTAACTTAAAACTCATTATCACAAAACCGAAAATTGATAACCAGATTAGAATATGAGCCTCATCCTAGTTGATGGGGACTCCTTATGTGCATCTTGGAGACCCAGGATCAAATCCAAGTGGATGCTAATTTCCGAGTACTATCACAGTATTGTAGCAGGTACTATAGTGGGAACTGTAGTAGGCATTGTTTGGCACTATAGCAGCTAGGAATATTCCCCCGTTTGGGCCTTCAGGCCACCGATTTGGTCCCCGAGTCCTTTAAGGCCATCGGGCCATCCAGGCCTTCGGGACACCTCAAGGCCTTCAGGCCACCTTAAGTACAGATGCAAACCAGACAACCTATAAGGAACAAGCATTAGATAGAGGAGGATCAAGGATCTTTCACCATAGCAGAAGCTAAATAGATTGCAAGAATGAGAGGGTAAGACACCTACCATCGGGACAAGCCTGTGCATGCATGGGAAATCTTAGCCAAACAACCATACAAAATTGTAGAGCTGATTTCATGATTAAGATGCTGGGGAGGAGAAGTTCCAGTAGTTAGACTATGTTGTATGTAATGTTTGAATCCTACTGGCAATGAATTCCTCTATGGCCTACGATCCATGTAATACTTATGCCTATGGGCCTTGTAAGGGTTCCACCTCACCCCTTTAATGGTGTATTATCCAAATCAATAAAAAATGAAGGCCTTCGGGCCATTAGAGGATAAGAATATTATATTTTAAACCATCAAAAAATAAGACATTAGAAATCAAAACTATGTTCTTGTTAGAAATCAGGACTACGCCAATGGGTTTTTCTCTTTCATTGTCACCAATGGTGATATGGCCTGGATAAGTCTATTTAATCAAGAATATTCTCCTTTCATATGTCTTTAATTGCTTCAATTCATGTACTATAGGCTTCTACTAGAAGTATTCAAGAATTTTTCCAACAAAATATGTTTTAAACAAGAAATGATTTGGGTACCCAAATATGTTTGGGTCCAGAAATTTTGGTAAAAAGAACTTTGGGAACCCACATTTCTCTAATGGGTTTCCTATAAACAGATTTAAGTTCTTTATAAATAAAAAATCTAATTGTCCCATTAGAAAAATAATTGACCGAGGAACATTTTGGTTTGGACTTTACTACAAACTTTTTTTAAGTTACACTACTCTATCTAGGTTCATATCATATTACCGTAACATATTTTAGAGAATAATTCTTTCCCAAAATCTATTTCAATGTCTCTATACCATTTTTAACATTTTCAATTTGGTTTTTTAATTGATCATTTGAATGCTTCTGTTCATTTTTTTCATTTAGAATTTGATCATTTTTTCCTTTTCTATAGTCAGTTCTAACTTTGTATTCACTAATAAAGCATGTTATATTTTTAACACTTTGTAAAAATCCTTTAATTAATTAAAGGTGTTATATATAATATTGATATACTAAAATAATTATTCTTTAGAGATATCGTCATCTGATTTTTCATTTTGGATATCATCATAATTATCATCAATGTGTATATATAGAATACTAGGAGCAGTATGTAAAGAAGATACCTCACTGAATTTAGACATAAAACACATATTTGATATGTATTTCTTTTTTCCAGGTGAATAATCTAAGTCACTAATACTATCCTCATATGCACACCACATGTTTCTTTCATGGCCTTTTTAAATCTTATATCCTTTTTCTCATATTTCTTTTTGTATTTCATCTTTCGGTGGACAAATTTTTTTGTCATATTTTATTTTGAATTAATAGTAGACAAATGCTTTTACATTATCATCCTTCATCCAATATTTCATCCAAATTTCATTGTTTTCATACATGCCTTTATAATTTTATTTTATAATTAATTTCTTGTTTTAGTAAAATTTCTTGAATCTTCGGGAATGGTGAGTCATATCCTCATTAGGTTTTGAGAGTGATTCACTGTCACTTGAATTGGAAGATTGTACCTTATCATTATCTTTTTTACTTTTATTTTAAGGTAAAAACTACTAAATGCTACTTAATTTATTTTAGACTACTCATCATCCTCATTTTTTACCTTTAGTTCTTCTTTATTTCTCATATCATTTAAAATAAACTATTTCACATGTTTTTTACTTATATTACTTGATTCTCTTATTAAAACTGAAGTGTCTCTCCATAATTCTAATAGGAATATTAAGAATCTCATTACCAGGTCCTTATGCGTTACAGACTTTCATAGTTCACACATATTATTGAAAATTTCATTAAATAAGAGGTATATATAAAAATCTGGCTCACTAGGTTTCATCTTAAAATTCTCATATTTAATAATATAGGTATTAAGCCTCATTTCATTAACATTTTAAGTTCCCTCATTAGAAAAAGATAAAATATCCCAAATATCAAAATAATTTTGGTATTTATAAATTCTATTAAACTCTTCATCACTAAGGACACATTATAGGGAATTCGTAGATTTAAAATTATTATTATATGCTATTTTTTATCAACCCAAGTGCTTTTAACAGTGTCAAGTATTTCATATTCATCTTCTATAATAGACCAAATATCAAAACACATGTTTATGTGTTAATTTAATCCTTATATTCCATTTGGCACAATTTTATCCATTGAATAAAAGAGGTTTGTAGGTATCATAACTGTCTTGATGATTATCCATGTTAAATGAATAAATTAATAACCAATTAAAATTTATGATCACTAAATTATATCTAAAATAACATTTAAAACCATTTGAAAATATTTAATACAAACGAAAAAAAATTATACTAAATTTTGGTCAGAGTGAGTATCTTATGTGGGGGGTGAATTGATTACCTAATAAAAATTCCTTTCTAAAATGAATTTTTTTGAATTCCAGTGATTATTTAAATATGTTAATCTTTATTAAAATATGTACTATGATATATATCATAATATTTATAAATATTACTATAAAAATTTATTAGGTTTGAGAAGAATAATATATATAATATTATTTAGTCCTTTGAAATTAGTTTACATGATTAAAATTCTATATGAACACGAATTATGATAATTGATCAAAGTATAAATTTTTTTATAGTGATTTTTTTTCAGATTTATGTTGGAAATAATGTAGAATAAAATTTAAATACATAATGAAAAAATAAATACAACAGGTTCAGTCTCAAGTTGAGACATAGTCCCCTCCACTTAGTGATCACCTACCACTAAGAATTTTATTTAATATAAAATAGATTATCTAAAACAACTATTTAAACCCTATATTATGTGATTTTTTTAAATTAATTTATTCATTTCAATATTTTGTATGTCACACAACACTGAACATATTTTTTTGGTTACGAGAAAACACTATATTTGCCTTGCGCTACACGAAACACTAAATTAGCTTGAACGAAACACTAAATTAGCTTGAAAGAAACACAACACCAACATGGTTTGAACTTCTTGTAAAAATGATATGTATTTCACTAAAAATAACATAGACATGGAATATGTTAAACACAAAATCATCTTGGCATATGTTACACACAACACTTGGTTTCAACAAAACATCATTTTATTGTTATAATAAATTTAATTAAATAATAGTAACCTAGCTATTAAACATAGTAATATAAATAGTAAAAAATACATTTCAAACATTATATATAATGTTTTTATGTAAATAAAAAATCTTAATAATGAAAAATATTTTTTTTTGGTAAAGTCTTTAAATGTTTGATAATATTATTTTATTAAAGAACCTTCCTTATATGTCAATCAGTGAACAATAATAAAATTAATTTTAGACACTCATAGAAATTGAATTTTATAAAATAAAGTTAATTTTTGGATTTATAAAGTTTAAATTATCTTAGGTTAAATTTTTTTGGAATTTTCTGAGAAACATAATTTTTTGAAGAATAATGAAAAAATTACATTTTAGTTAAAAACAACATTTTTGATTAAATAAATATTTATGTAAAATTATATTTTAAAATTCCTTTAAGGTAAAATTAGATATACTATACATTTATTAATAAAATATAGGCCATTATAATAATTTTCACTTTTAAATGGAATATAAAATCTTAACAAACATTTGAATAATTTTTCTACTTTAAAAACTTGTTATTTCATCCCATCTACAGGATCCGCATTAATCGAAAAATTTTCACATCTGTGAATTGAATTTATAAAAATGAACATACAAAATTATAATCAATATCATATTTATATTATAATAAAAAACTTATTTTTTGACCAAAATGCTTAGTGAAATTGATTAAAATTAATCATAGTGATTAAGGCCAAATTAATCTTAATTAGTTACTAAACCGAAAATTAAGGGCCAAATGGCCTCTCCACTTGTCAAAAACCCATTTAATATCCATATTTCGTCCATAAACCTTCAATTCATGGTTTTGGTAGGTTTTTATGAATTTTTTATGTAATAACATGTGTACACCTAACTTGTTTTCAAAAATACATTGTTAGTTCTTTTCATTTTCTATAAAAGGCCACCACCTATCCCTTTTCTTCACTCCTCTCAAACCCATTAGGTATGTAAAATATCTACCCAATAATTCACCCAAAATCCCTAACTTCATCTTTAAATCCTCCTTTTTGGAAGAAACACTTCCAAGAATTCTCTTTGGCACAAACTAAAAGGAGTTACCTAATTAAGAGGTAATGTCTTCAATCAAACTCCTTAATTTTTTTTCTTTCTCGACTGCCCAATCTATTCTTATTCCATGTTCATATAAAAACACGATTATCCAAAATATAATAGTACTATTTTTTTCAAAGGGTTCACCCTACACTCACACAAACCTCCATTTAATGGGTAATGTACATACATTGTATGTGAATAGTGAACTACCGCCTCACTGAATGATGATTGTTCATTTATCCTTCACTGCCTCTCATGGTGGTCATTGTGATTGAAAATACTTTTATATATGTATTTTAAAATATTTACTATTTCTTATATATTATTTATTCCTCTTACCACACATATATTTTCGAATTAAATATTTTTTTAACATGATAAATTCATTTGAGGAAGTGTAGACTACCGCCCCCTCAATGTGATGTGATTCATTAATACACTACATGGAATGTATTAAGGTTAGGTTTAGTCAAAATATAGGAAATATATTATATAATAAATAAACATTAATAATGATATCTATAAATACATATATATATATATATATTATTTTCATTATTTCATTCAATAAGACAACTTAATGGATATAGTGTTCATGCATACCTAAAACCTAACATCTCCATTAACGGTGTATTCTGTTTCATACTTTTATATTATATAGATTATTTTAATACATATATAAAAAAAAATTATGATTTTTATATCATTTTATTCATTCTGGAAATATTTATAAAAGTATAAATACCAATTATATAACAGATTAAGTCACAAGAAAAAAACAATGAAAATATTACGTGAAGCGTAACCATAACATGAAATTGATAACAAGTAGGTAATATAATGTCCTGAAAAATCAATATATGGAATTAGATATAATAAAATGGTTGTGTAAAATATTTATAATATATTTATATTTATTATACAATAATATTGTGTGATTACTAAGAGATTCAAGACAAACGGTAAGGGAAATTCATCTCACTTTTTATATCTGTGAGATAAATTACATGTTCACCACCCTATTCTTTTCTGTGGTGTTTATAATTCACATGAATGTATTATATGATTATTATTGATAAAATTATGGTCATATTAAATATCCATTCTATGATATTTCTTTCATTGCTCCAAATGTTACCTAATCGTTTAAGTAATTGTTTTCTCAATTTTTTCCTCCCTGAGACTCATGTCATGTTATACAGCTATATTATTTATATTTGGTGTATATACTAATATTGACATGTTATATAATGGATAAAATTATATAACTGATATTTTAACCCTCATTTAATTTTTTTTCTTACATTGGTAGTATGGTTCAACGTTATCATGTGATAATATTTTGTTGAAACAATCGCATCGTTTCTTCAATATTTTTATGATTATTATTGCCTTGATGATATCTTAGGACCCATATCTCAATAAAATTCATGTATTTTATTAAAATTTGCTTATTAATGATATATAAATTTAATGGTAACATTTTTCAACTATTTTTTACATAATATAGGTAAGAAAGGGCTTATAATAAATCCCGAATTTACCCACTCTTCAGTCGGAAATCACTATTCCATCCAAACCAAGTTTTATAAAAAAAATGGTTTCCAAATAATATTATTCTATTATCCTATATTCATTAAAAGAAATTTTTATACCAATTTTCTTTTCTCAATGTTTTTAAATTAATATTCTTGACATTTTCCAAACGAGGAACTTTTATATCCATTTTATAGTGTAAAAGGACTGTTTGGCATATACAGACTTACCCGCCATCATCACCAAATTTACCTTGAATATTCCTTTACAATATTAAAATTTTTTATTTTAGAAAAGTTAATTTTTTCCTAATATTTTTTATATTAATTATTTTTAAGTGGGTTTTATTTAATATTCTTTTTAAAAACAGTTTAACCATTATTTATAAGTTTTCAAAGTTGATTTCAATGAAAATGGGTTTCAAATCGATTTCAATTCTTATTTATAAGGTATAAAGTTATTTTATATGAAAATAATATTCAAATGTTTTGATGTGTTGAAAATATTTTTTCAAATAAGAAAGGATGTTTTCCTCAAGAAACGTTTTTGAATGATATTTGAAAATTATTTTACATCTAAGATGACATTTATTGATGTTACTCATGCCTTCCTAGGAAATGATCTAAAGGTCCCATTCATTCTAATTTTATGAATAGATTATGATTAATTTCATTATATTTATGGAACTCATTTCTCTTTTATGTGTTATATATTTATGAAATCCATTTCTCCTAATGGGTCATATGTTTTTGAAACCCACTTATTTTCACGAGTTATGATTTGAGGAAATGATTTTGAAACATAACTATTTTCCAAAATTTATGATGTGTTCAAATGTTTATTTATTCTCATAGATTATGATTTTATGTTTATAGAACCCATATCACTTCATGGGTCATGATATGATGAATTTTGGTGGAAAATTAATGATTGGGTTCATTATGTGACATGTGGGGCCTATGTCTCCCTCTAATGCATTGGGTAACGATAAAAGTTTTATGAGATCAAAGGGTACATGGGAGGACATCCCAAGGGTACATGGGAGGAAATAACAAGACCTCAATAAGATGGTACACAAGAGGACATCCCAATCCAGAATAAATAGGTTACACAAGAGGACATCCTAAGAACAAAACGATATGTTAAATGGGTGGACATCTCAATCCCAAAACATATTGGTACAATGGAGGGCATCTCAAACCCTATGTAGGTACACAAGTGATTATCCCAATCCATAAATGTTTCAATGTCCATGTTAGGTCTCCTTGACATAGGGATTATATAGGATTATTGGTCTTCCATAATTTCTTGTTTTATTCCAATGTTATTCTTTAGTGACTTAAGTTCATTATTTTATTATGATTTCTATCTAAGAAAATATCAATATTTATTCCATGATTCATGTATATGAATTTTTATAAGTAGGTTAAGATATTATATTTTCATAATCATGTTCTCATATCACTATTCTCAAGTTTATGTTGACATGTATCTCTTATTTACACTCACTGAGCATTGGATCTCACACTTATTATGTTTCCTTTTCATAGGTCATGAAGAAGGGTTTTTATTTTGAATTAATAATGGGGAATATATTTGTGAGAAACATAGAAGATATTTCACTATGATTGAATATTTTTGTTCCATTTTTTCAAAGGTATTGAACTAATACTTTCTTTGGGCCTCTATTTGTATAATATTTTGTAAATTTTGTAAATTTTATGTAATATTAATGTATAAAAAGTGAGTGTATATATAGATGGTATCAGGGGAATGTTTTATTTAACCATTATAAATTGATATTAAAAACCTTTAGTGAGATCCCTAGGAATATTTATAAGGGTGTGTATAGGGATTCTACTAATGATAAGTATAATGATGTGTTAGAATTTCTTAAAATGCACTGTAATTTTGAAACAGATGTGCCTCAGGATCACAACTCTTTCAAGATGTTTTGGGCCTGAAATGTGGTAATCTTGTATATGAATATGTGCCTTTGTACACACCTGGTTTGACACCCCCATGATATATGCTTTGAAAATTCACTAACTCTTCATGAACCATCATGAATGATTTAAATAGAACTTGTCTATGAGTAACCTTGAATAAACATAGGGCATCATATATTAAATAATGTGTCATAATTTAGACATCATATAAGGTTTTTGGTCATTATTATGTGGATACTAAATCTGATAATTATTTCATACACTATTATTTTTGTTTTAGTCAATGGATAGAACCCCATGGAACCTCATTAATGGTGATTGCAACAGATAATGCAGTTATTTTCCTCATGAGAATTCATATGTTATGGGAGCCAGAATGAAAATTATTATTTCTATACTCACCAAAATTTCTAAAGATATGAACCATGATATACTTCCAAATTAGTAAAAGAGGGAACAACATCATGTTGAGTCGATTACGAGGCAACCTATGCCTTCTTTCAATGGATATTACAGTCTATTTGTTACTTAAAAATGGATCAGTACCACTGAAAATATATTTTCACTTCTAAAATTTTCATAAAATTAGAAATTCATTCTGGTTGTTTATCGATTAGAAGGAGAAGAAGACATGTGGTGGACTCTAGTTAAGAATAAATGGTCGCAAAATGAAATTCACTAAATGGATTGGGATGAGTTCAAAAAAATATTTTTTAATAAGGGATTTTCTCAACTTATTCATATGAATATGGAAATTAAATTCCTAGCGCTTTAGTAGAATTAAGATAAATCTATGAATTCCTATAATAAAAATTTTATAAGGATTATTGATGTACTCTTCAGGCATTATAATTCAAACTGAAAGCAATATTAATCAATTATTTGGTGGTCTAAACCATGTCTTAGATATGCTTTGAATATAAGAGTCATTAGAAGAATTGTAGAAGTGGATAGATGTGCTATAAAGGTGGAAGTGGACATTTTAGTTTTGTATCAATATCATATTTTTGAAATAAAATTATGATTATGTTCAA